>JANRGV010000073.1:64438470-64462838 GCA_024734035.1 Alethe castanea
CCTTCCTTCCTTCCTTCCTTCCTTCCTTCCTTCCCACAGGCTGTGGCAGTCCTACTACAAAGAGCAATAAACATTAAAAAAAAAGAGAGACGTGGAAGGAATGTGCTTCAGTAAAAGAAAAGCAGAAAATCTTATTGTTTTCCCAAAAAGTGGCAAAAATCCCTTGTTTCTTCAAAATCCTCCCATTTCTTCCACAGCGACTCACAATCCCTATGTGCACTACAGTGCACATACAGAGAGTTTTGGGAGAAAGTATTTATTTTCTTCTTTCTTTTTTTTTCTCTCATTCAGCAGTGTTACATGATAGATGGAGTCAGCTCCTTTGGGTTTTCCATGGCCTTCTTTCTAATCATAAGTTCTTTGAGAAATGTGGAGGAGGGGCCAGTCCCTTCTCAGAAGTTATGGGAAATGGAGACCGATTAAATCATAGGCTTTGCCCTGTCAGTAAAAATGTAAAAATGTCAAACATGAAAAAAACGTATTTCCATATTGGGTGATGTGTGGGGTTTTTTCTCAGCTATAATTGCTCTAGCAGTATAAGAAAGCAACACAAGGTTTAGATTAGTCAAGCACATTTTTGCACAGTGTATATAATAACAAAAATCCTGGACCTGCCAACCCACCCCCAGGCCTTGAATTTTTGGTAGACTTTCTAGTAAAGTTCCCTCTATGGTCCTTAGGGGAGTCTTCAAGGGTGAGCTGATAAAGACATGCCTCTGGTACCATTTGCATTTTTACATCTTGAGCTGCACTGCCATCTCCTCTGTCTGAAATTTGTTCCGTTAATGTTCCACTCAGTGGGAGCAAGGACAGCCCCAGTTTCCCCTGCCCTGGAGCAGCCCAGCTCCCCTCTGTCATGGCAGCTTTTCTTGTTGGTGGAATGCCACAGCAGCAACCTGAGCCCATTGCCCTCTCTGCCACACAGCCCAAGGTGGTGTGCTTCTGATTGCAGAGTGGAACCCATCCCAGTTGCCTTCATGCATTGCTTCTTTACTTCCCCTGTCTCAAAGATCAGGGTAAGACCCTGAATAGGGTTCTTCTCTGTTCTTCAAAAAATTCAAAATAAGCTCCTAACTAGTTGTTGAGGCAAACTGATAGCCCAGTGTGAGAAGTGGATGATGCATCATCCTCGAGCAGTCATTTGAGGCAGGTAGTAGGAATTCAGCTCTGGCAGGACAGCTTTATTTTAGTGGCCATAGAATATGGCTAACCCCCCAGTTTGGACGGGTTGTTTAACTTTTAAAGAGGTAAAGATAGGAAAGAGAAATCTTATTAACTGTGAGTTGGAAGGTGTTAGACCTTGCCAGGGGTAAAGAGCTACTTCATAAGCATAAGGAGGGCAGATTCTAGGGCGGGAGGGGGGTGAGGGTGGGCTGGGCTGAAGAGGCTTCAACCAGCTAGAAGAGCATTTTCCATATGTCAGAGCAGAGGCTGCCAGCTTTGCTCCTGCTGAATGCTACCTTTCCCCATGATTAGTCCCATTGATTTTCTCAGCTCTGCTCACAGGGAGCTAGACCAGACCTCGTGCTTCAGCCCCAGGAAAGGAGCCACCCACTGCTGAGCTACTGCTGGGACAGACCTGTCTCCTTGCTGCTCTGGGAAGAGAGCAAAGCGTGACGGGTCTGGAGCTGGCACAGCACATGCTTCTTGCTGCCAGATGCCTTGGGAAAGGAAATGAAGGATCCATCAAGTTCTCCCTTCTTCCCACTTGGGCTAAGGAAAGGGCATAGTCCGCACAAGGCTATTATTCCCCTGTGTGTGAGAAGCAAGACACAGGACACGTTATGGCCCCTTACTCCTTGCATTGGCATGCTGGCCATGATCTGGCCCAGAGTGAGGTGCTACTCTGCATGAAAAAGGGGCAGTGCCTGGCTCTCAGTGGCCAGAAGGTTTTACATGGCCCAGAGCATGAGGTCAGTGCAAGCCCCTTGAAGAAAGGTGCAGCCACAATGCATCTAGTGCATTTACTGAAACACAAAAGCCATTTACAAGAAGAGGGAAAAAGAAAAAAAAAATAAGGAAAAGAGAAAGGCATGCATTTATTCTCAGGGCAGAAAGAGTGTATGTGCCATCGAGCACCCACTGAAAGGCAAAGGGTTGGTCTGCCACAATGCACCATTTGCTGGAGGTTTCAGCCCCTCTATGATATTATGGCTGGTGCCTCAGAGACCTTGCTTTGCCTACCAATGTAATTGGCATGGCCTGCATGCTTTTGATGGGGTTTTAGCTGCTCCCCAGCAATTCTGCTGAATGATTCTGTGGGACCTGTGGGTGTGCAAAGCCCCCATATTCCTCACTGACCTGCCCCTCTGGCTTGCTTGTCATGCGATTTACACTAACTAGCACTGTCCTTGTAACGATAAGGTAAGAAGTGAAACCCCTTTCTTTTTCCCCTAATTGTTCCACTGATTTTACAGTTACCAAGCTGTAAAGCACCTCATCACTCTTGTTAATTCTTTCTTCCTTTTGAGCTGCCAGTTAGTAATCAATTATTACCCTTGTCATTCATGCTGCAGCACAGCAGCTGGTCACAAGAAGCCTCTGTTTCATTGGGCTGGAGCCAATCAAGTCTCTCCAGCTGTCCCTTGCTGCTCTGAATCATAATGTACAGTACTTGTTGCTTTACAACTTCCTTTACCAGTCTGCTTTAAAAAAAAAAAAAGGAAAAAAAAAAAGAAAAAAAAAAGTTTTTGCTCCTAGTTCTACCCTCATGGCACATCTGGCTACTGGAGGTTAAACTAAACTCCCCAGCACTGTATTTTTATGAGGGGTGGGGGAAATACCCTGCTAATGCTAGCACGACAGATATTTTTGTCATATTCTCTGTTTTATGCAATGACTGCATTGATATAAAGACTGCTGATAGATCAAAGGTTTCACTGGTAAAACGATATGAAAGGCAGAGACATTAACATCCATCAAGGTCCTGTTAGGATTTGCAGAACAGGGGTTCTGGGCCTCCCAAGTGAAACCTAGCAGGAAGGTCTGCGAGCCTGCATAGCAAATGAAAAGAAAACAAGAGAGGGCACACAGAATATTGGAGGAGGTAGTGACCCACAAAATAGTAGCAATTCGAGCTGCAAGGCACCCTGATTGAATTGCAGTGGAGGCAAACACTCCCAGGCTTGCCGGTGTTGTTCCGAGGCGATGTGCTCTGAGCTATCAGCTGGGCTTTCAGTGGCAAACAACAGTACCACCAGCTTGCCTGGCTGTCTTTGTCCCCAGCTCCCACTGCTTGCTGTGGAGACAAGAAACCTTGTGAAAATAGCCCAGATGAGAAGTACTGGGGAGAAGCAGCTGTTTTGGGGAATTGAGATTATCATCCTGTAATTTACCTTCCCGTCTATGCAATTTAATCAAAAGGAAAAAACCTATTTCACAAGTCTGCTGCTGATGTGGGTATTTTGATTGGCTTCAGCTAATAGTCACAGGAATAAAAATTTGGGATACATATTTCCCAGTTACTTCTTTTCCTCTCTCATCTGTCTCAAGGAACCAGTTTCATGGGAGCACTAAGCAACAAATCAAGGCATGGTCTAACCCCCACTAATTACCACCTGTTGCAAGATTTTGTCCCCCTGATGCTTAGAAACATAATTAGTGTTAACTATGTGATGCCCACCAATGGACATCTATTCTATCTATATCTAATCTATTACATAATGTAAAAGTGGGTAGGTTTTATTGCTGCTACTGCACCTGAAACCAATAAACTCCACTCTGCCAAACTGAGCACAAAAAGGGTTTTACAAGGCCACTGTGCAAATCATAGCAGTCAGTGAATGTTTGCCATGGGCTTGGTAAGAGTTTTCATCAAATTTGTGAGCTGTAGAGAGGTAAAAAGCAATGCAATGCTTTTTTGCAACCTGTATTCCATGTGACAAGTCCTACTGCTCTTTGTGCCAAAGCACCTGGGTGGTGATGGTGGTGCAGTGCTCTTCATACTGGCACAGGAGTCTTGGAAAGGCCAGCATCATGGACTGCAGTGCTGTGCAGGTGTATCACACTGAGATGAGAGGGCACAGGTGTCAGGCCATGTGTAGATCCTAAGGAACCATAAAACACAATCACAGAATCATTTAGTTGGAAAAGATCTTCAAGATCATTGAGTCCAACTGTCTGATCACCACTGTGTCAACCAGACCCGAGCACTCAGTGCTACTGCCTGTCATGTCTTGAACACCTCCAAGGATAGTGATTCCACCACCTCCCTGGGAAGCTCCTTCCAAAGTTTAACAATCCTTTCAGCGAAGAAATTCTTTCTGATGTCCAACCTGAACCTCCTCTGGTACAGCTTGAGACCATTTCCCCTTGTTCTGCTGCTGGGACAGGAACCTGACCGCCACCTGGCTGCACCCTCCTGTCAGGAAGTTGTGGAGAGTGGGAAGGTCTCCCCTAAACCTCCTTTTTCCTGCCCCCTCAGCTACTCCACATATGACTAATTCTCTAGAGAAAGGGCAATTTCAGCCTCCCCTTCAGTTCTCTCAACTCTGCCCAGAGGAGCGAATGTCTCTGATGTGAAGGTTGTGTTGGCCGAGCACTGTGACAGGTAGGCTGCTTTGGGACTCCTAAGAGCCCCCCAGGCTGCTTTGATGATGTCCATATGGCCCAGCCCAGTGCTGTGTGGAAGTCCCTTTTGAAAGGCAGGGTGCTTTGTCATTGTGCACTTTCAGGGTGGGATTAGTTCTTGGTCAGGGGCCAGCACCCGGGTGTGCTCTGCTGGTGCCATCCTGGTTTGCCATCAGTGCCCGGCTTGGACACGGAGTCTGCTGGGGTGTGGTGCTGTTCAACACACTCGCAGCTGTGACTGGCTCTCAAGGAAAAGACAAGCTCAGGAGCCCTCTTCAAAGAGCAAAAGTTTTCAAACAAATGGCATTTTTCATTTTTCAGAGAAAGCGGCCTTTTCCATGGGTATATTTGGGAATCTGGTGCCATGAAATCCTGTAGGCGCAGAGCTGACACAGAGTGTCGACTGAGGGTTTTCCAAGTTTTCTGGCCTCCCAGCATATTTTCTAAGCTTCACCTAATAGAATTAGTCCTTAAAACCAGTGAGGAGAAGCATGTGGTGAGAAAAGAGAGAGAGCTGTGTGGTTCTGGTGTTCCATATTGTCCTGAAAGAACTGCTGGTCAGACTCAATAACCTCCGTCACTGAGGACATGGCAAGTTTGCACTGAATATTTGATTGATCTTCATGCTGTAAAAAAAGGAAGTCTTTTGAAACAGACTGATCTTAAAAGTATATTTTGGAGTTATTTGAACTGAGAGGAATTTAAAAAAATTACTTTTTATATGTTTCTCTAAATGATGAAAATAAACTCTTAATAAAGGAAAAAAATTAGCATTTGTTCCAGTACAGAAGGTGTTTGATGTTATTAAAACACTCCAAGACTCCTTTTTTTACTTAGCATTGTATTTAATATTCTCCCATTGCTGTGTGCTTGTGTCCATTCACATTATTTAATGGTCACATGAAATGAGTAGTCATGGTGGACTCCATCTTGCTACACGGCATAAACTTTCACAGTGAAATGTGAAAAGCATTTCTTAAAAATAATATAATATGCATCTAAATATATCATAGGTACATTTGGAATTATGTGACCTAATATTAGCATGTCTAGTGGCATAAAAATGCTGACTGGTTCTTAGGTTGCAGAGAGAAAGAGAAGAAAAGGCTAAGGCACCTTTTACACTTCACCTCCTGCATAGATCTGGTGAAGAAGACTAAATTTTCTTCATCTTCTCTGTCCCAAAAGATGAGCTTCAGATCTAGTTCATAATCTTATTATTATGGGATCCACAGCAGACTAGGACCATTGGATCAGGCATTCTTTGCTCTTTGAAATATCTCTACCCCAAGCTGCCTGGTATCAGAAGAGTCACAGCTCCAAGAAGAACCTTCCAGGGCCAAGGAAGAAGAAGTTCATATGATTTGCAGAAAAAGTCTTATACTATTTCACATTTCTCTGGAAATTTAAGTCAGGATTCAGCTCACCTAGTATGAAGTGTCCAGGTGAGACTGGACACTGGGGCTATGAATGCCTAAAGGAAATAGTGGGAATAACAGTGGCCTTGTCTATCTTTATGCATCTTTATGAGCCTACTGTGTAGGCTTCCCTTGGAGCCACTAAATCACAGAATCACAGAGTGGTTTGGGTTGGAAAGGATTTTAAAGATCATCCCATTCCAATCCCCTGCCATGGGCAGGGTCACCAGTCAATGGACACAAACATGGACTCCTGGTTTGGGTGTTATGATCTCTCTCAGATGTCCTTGCTCTGAAAGGAAAATCTGTGTCTATTATTCAGCTCATCTGAAATTATTAGTTTCTGGTTGTAGTTTAACACTATAGTGAATCTTGCTTTAGGATTTGTGACATCAGGCCACAAATATCTCTCCACAGGACACCAAGGTCAGTGTTGTGTCATCTCACCTCATTGTTTCAAGCTGTTGAGAGGTCAGTCCTGTACCAGCAGCGTTTATGTTGTGTTGTGCATTGCTGCTGTCCAGCTTTGTGTTAGATCATGCACCTCTGATGGCTCCCCAACAATACTCAAGGCAAGAAGCTTCTTAAAGAAGTGATCCCATCAGGAATGGCAGCACCAAACCTGATCTTGGATTTTTGTTATTTTTTTGAAGCAACTCTACAATTCTAATGCTGTAATTCAACTTTGGCTGTTTGTGTGGCCCTTACATTGCAAGGTACCAGCTGTATCTGCCTTGAAAGAAAGAGAGATTTTTGTGAGATTCCTGAATATAAACTTCCACACCCAGAGTTTTATTCTGTTCAGTGTGATTCCTATAGCAACATCTTTTCATTTCTTCAACTAATACCCACATCACTTCTCTTCTAAATCTCGATTTCCAGGTATTTTGCCCCCCCCTCTACCCCGGAATCAGAGGTTTGTGGTTAATAGCTTCCTGGATACACAGCCTGACTTACACACTTTGCAAATTAAAGACAACATCCCACTGAAATAAAAATCAAGTCTCATAAAAACACAAAAGAAAATACAGAACAGGGCATTACCCAGATGTGAGATACTGGACTAATTTCTCATCTTCACTGGACTTTGTGCTGTGGAAATGAGAGTGCTGGTGATCATGGGAAAAGTGCTACTGGCTTTTCTTGTCATAATAAGCTGGTCTTTTGAATATAGTCTGGTGGCTCATTCACTTTATAGCTACAGTTTTCTATTCAGTTTGACCAGCCACTTGGAATTCCCAAGTGTCAGCTGCACAGTTTAAAAACTGCTTTCCAAAGGATAATTATGCAGACCTATTTTTAGATTCCTAAGTACCTGCTTTTAGAAGCAGAATTGTGGATTTAGGCACCCATCTTAGGAGTGTAGCCCACAGCAATGCATTGCTGCCCAGACTCCTGACTTGGGGCTGAGCTAGGAGGATGACACTGTTTGTTTGTCCTGTGTCAGTGTCACTCCATGGCTTGCCTATGACCAAAGACTTCACACACTTCCATAAACAAATGCCTCCACAAGAATTGGGATGAACTGTCAAACTGATGGCTGCAGTTTGGTGACAAATTTACCCCACTGCCTTCAATTTTCCACCTTGCTTTGGGCTGTGGTCACCCAAGGATTTGTCCATGTTTACTGGACAAGCCATGCTAATTAGAAGTATTTGGGATTTACCAGATTCCCCTGCATCAGCTGCAAACGCCACCTACAAGGAACAGAGAGAAGGGCATTGTAGGAAACGCACATCTGACACTGGATTTGAGTTTTGAAGCATTTTGAAGCTCCTAGAAAAAAGACAAAATTCCAATTTCTGAGCATCCCTGACTCAGTTCATGATCTCAGTTTTCTTCTAGGATTTTCTCCAGACTGCAATGACCCATTTTCATTGGGCCACTTTACAGAGTGAGTTCTCACTGAGATTTTCCTCAGCTGCAGAAATCTCCAGGTCATGTCATATCTCAAAGGTTATCTTGCACAGTTAAGCTTTTGGTCTGCTGAACACAAGTGAGGCTCTCTGAAGCTATCTACACCTTTTCTGTACCCTACTTCATTCACTGGGGCATATTTTTCCCCCTTTATCCAGGCACCTATGACTGCCATTTCAAATTTGTGGTTACTCAGTGAGATTTCTAGAGGAAATCCTTCATTTCACTAGTACTGGGAGCATCCTTACCTATAATGCTCCCTTTAGGGGCATTCCCATTGTTTGACTGGTCCCATTATAGAACCAGTAGCTGCCCAGGCAGTGTTTGGTTTGACAGATATTTAAAATTACCTAGCACTGCTGCCTAAAGAAACAGCCCCACTCTTGCTCTGTGTCTGCTGGACACAGATTAGTAGAGAGAAAAAATTGACTTAAACACATTAAAAAAAGGTTCTTCAGTTCCCTAGGACATTTCACCTGGTTGCAGAAAGACCCATGCTAGCAGAAAGGAGGAGTGGCACAGGAGATCAGATCTGCTGCTTTCAGTGTTGTTAGTCTCAAAGATTTGTAGAAGTGCAACTTAGAGGAAAATATTTGTATAAAGTACTGCAAAATATTGGGAAATTAATATTTAAAATATTGCAAAATTACTTTACAACTCATGGTTATCCTGACTTTCTGTATGCAGTGCTTTTTGTTGGAGCACTTCCTTTGCTTTTCTGGACCATAAAGATATCTGTAGATGTTGACCACATTGTTCTCAGTTGCAGCATTGGAGACTGCACAGATTTGTGCTGTGAATAAGAGGAGTTTATTTTGAGTTCAGTAATTTCTAGAGCAGTTTTGAGGGGTTCCATACAAGACACTTGCAGCTGATGAATCACATGAGGACAAGTAAGATTTTCCTTTCCTTCCAGACTGGAAATCTCTTCTCTCTGCAAACGTGTCTTGATACTTCAGCCAAATAGCTCTTATTATTAATGAAGATCCATCAGAGATTTTAATCTAAACCCCAAACATATATCCTCATTAAGAAGAAATTCTTCCCTCTGAGGATGGTGAGGTCCTGGCACAGGTTTCCCAGAGAAGCTGTGGCTGCCTCATCCCTGGCAGTGTCCAAGGCCAGTCTGGACAGGGCTCTGAGCAACCTGGGATAGTGGAAGGTGTCTCTGCCTCTGGCAGGGGGTGGGACTGGATGATCTTTAAGGTCCCTTCCAACCCAAACCATTCAGTGATTCTTTGATTAGACCTCCATAGTGATGTTGTCTGACAGAACCATCCCTTCCCCTGGGGGACATTTAACTCAATTCAGAAAAGGTGTGAAAGTCTTGTCTTTGCAGCTGACACTCGGGTGACACCTATAACTGGATGATTTTTATTTTGTTTCATTATTTTTCATCATCTCTTTGTTGGAAATTATAATGGCTTAAGATGTGGTCAAAACATCAATACAATGGTGGTGCTCTTTCTGTACTGGTGTAATTCCCAAGTTTCTGGTTCCCTGCTGGAAGAGTTTGTAAATGGCACGAATTCTCACATTGCCTGATTATTTCTAATTTGATGTTGCTTTGGAGTGTTTTTCCTATGGCATCCCCTAAATTGGACCCTGCAGAACCAGATGTTTCCTTTTATGTTGCTACCAATCACAGGAAACTAAAAAACAAAACTAATGTATAAAAAATTTGGCAAGTGACAGCTTGAGTGCAGAATTTTGTAATGCTGAGCTGTGAGCCTCATACTAAACTAGTTCCAAAACAGGATGTTGCAGATATGTCTAATATCCCTTTTCTACCACACCCCAGAGCAATTTCTGTTGCTATCTGAGGTATGAATTACATTAAAAAGCAGCAATAAAATCTCACAAAGAAAGATTTTATCTACTTCAACAAGCAGCAGGCATAGGTTTCATCCCTCTTGCTGGAGTAGATGAACACAAAGGTGTTGCACTTTGAGACACTGTGCAGTGAGAGCCCCCCTTGCCTCCCTTGTGTTGCTACAGTGACAGAAACAATCATCCTGTTTGTTAGTCATATCCAAAACTCAGAGTTATCCTTTCCCATTGCTGCTCCCATCATCTAAATAGAGCCAGGATAAAAATCAGATCTTAATCTGGTCAGTCATATGGCTATCCACACCATCCTTGATTATCAGCTCTTGTTCCCCAGCAGTGAATATGCTGCAGTTCATTCCACAACAATCTCAATTTCAGGATATGGTTATTAGCAAAGTTTTGAGGGGTTTATTAACATTGTCTCTTGGTCTATGGGATGTCACAATTTGTGTAGCTTGGGGAAAAGCACTTTAAAAAACCTCCATAGTTTGCACTTTTTCTAACAACAGGCTGCTATTTATTATTGGCAAGAACAGAGCATGGGCTTTAGAATTTAAGCAAAAAAGACCTCTGGCAATGAGGAAATGAGCCTAGACATTTTTCATGAATGGGTTAGAGCTGCTTAACTCTGACTGGCTTGTTTTCTTTTCTTCCTATTCACATCACTCAAGTCCCACCTTCCTGCCTTAAAAGGCATCTCGTTCCCTGGCAGCAAGACAAGTATCTGTTTGATGTCAGCACCCTTTTATTTGCTTAAAAGCATCTTTTTTTCAAGGCAGTAAATTGAAAATGACTACCGCGTCGAGAACTAGCCAATTTCCAGCACTCTCTGCAGAACAGCTCTGCTTTCACATTTGAGAGTTATCATTAATTTTCTAATGAATAATGAGATCAGAGAGCTTGCATGCTGTATTATGTGTAGGAAAATGCTTATGTAAATCAGTATGGCTGTGGTAGCTTCCCAGGGGAACTTTAAAGCTTATCATATCATTAAATCTGATAACAATTCATTTTTTTAAAAAGTAATGCAAGAAAAAAAAAAGGTCTATTCACTGCCTGTTTGTAATAATATGTTTATAATATGAAAGAGAAAGGAAGGCTGCAAGATCATATATGAGAAAATGCAACGAGAAATTCCTTAGGCTTTGGAAGCTGCACCCTGTGTGGAGGAAAAAAGCACTCGCTGTATTTACATAGCTGAACCTTGTGAAATATGTTGATTGTAATGAGAATATTGTCATCATTCAGTATGGATTTCACTTTTCCAGGCTCCCTGCAACAGATTCTAAAGCTTTTCGAGCACTACACTTCCAGGGACCTTAGGGGCACCATCCTCATGTTTCCCTTCTTCTTCCTTCCCATGCAAATGATGAGCTCAATGAAATTTTAACCTGTTTTTTACATCTTAGTGACAAGTGTGCTTATGAGTTGTACCGGGGCTAAAGACAGGATACCATTTTTTCAGACAGCTTCTCCATGGATTCGAGTCATCATGTTTACCACCTAGAAAACTTTTAATTAGTCTTCCTGTTTCCTTCCTCCCCTGCTTTGTGCTGAATATAAACAGCATTTGATTTGCCAGGACTGTGCAAGCTGCAGTGTGTATTGTGGAAGCATCACCAGTGCCTCCACAAAGTCAAAAGTCTCAGTGTCCCTTTTATTTCCTTGGGATGAACTCAGACAGAAATATGCTATTCTCATGCCCAGATGTAGAGTGGGTTTAGACTGGATATTAGGAAGAAATTGTTCCCTGTGAGGGTAGGGAGGCCCTGGCACAGGTTGCCCAGAGCAGCTGTGACTGCCCTATCCCTGGAAGTGTTCCAGGCCAGGTTGTAAGGGGCTTGGAGTAACCTGGGACAGTGGAAGGTGTCCCTGCCCATGGCAGGGGGTTGGAACTAGATGAGCTTTTAAGGTCCCTTCTAACCCCAGCCATTCTGTGATTCTATGATGAGTGAAGTTCCTGCATCTGCTCCCATCCCCTATTCCTAAGTCCATGGTTGAGCCTTAGGAGGTGAGATATGTTCTTACCACTGTGTCCGTGTGGGGCAATCAGGCACAACTCACTGAATAATGGCTAATAATATTTTGCTTTTTGGAGCTCTTTCCCCACCAGAGTCTCAAAATATTTTGAAAAAAACCCAAATTCCTGCTTCCTACTAATGCAAAGACAGAATTAGGAGGGGGTATTCCCCATTAACCCAGCCTGATGTGACACATTCTTTTGTTTCACAAGGTAGTGGATTGTGATCTCCACCATCCATTTGTCAGAAGTGAGTAGCACTGAGACTTGGGGGAGCACAGGTGTGCTGATAGGAAGCCAGGAGCTTCCTCTTTTTAATCCAGAATGTCCCCTCTGCCATGTTAAATATTAGCTACACGTTTTTCCACATTTGTCAGAAAGGGGGAAAAGAATGCATCTGTTCCTCAGGGATGATGAACTGAAATTGGCCCCGATTCAGGGAAAAAAAGTCTATTCAGCACAGCACTTAAACTGAGACATAAGTGCCAGCCTGAATAGAGACAGAGTTAAGCCTCTGTTTAAATGCTCTCCTGAGCAAGGGTCATTAGCACCAGCTCTCTCCCTGCACAAAGCTTTATTCCTCATGGGAGCAGCCAGCATTCAGATGGGCATCCAAACTCTGGGGGGGCTTGCTCTATCCCAACCATTTTCTGCTGCTCCTCGCAGGCCAGTTGGCTGCTGCACATTTGGGGATCCGAAGGGAAGGCTCCCAGCAACCTGCCAGGAGAGCCATTCGAGCCTCCAGTGCTGGTTTGGAGGGCAGTGGCATGAGGTGGGGATTCCATGTGAGGCAGGTGGGGACACCCTTTGAACTCCAGGAGTAATGAGCACCTTTTTCTGTTGGGTACCTGCTCAAATTATTATCACATGGCAATACTGAGAAACATTGTGGAGCAACACAAACGTGCTGGCAGATTTAAAAATAAAACTGATCTTCTTCTGTGATCAGAATAAATATTTTGGATATTGCCTGTCAAAATGTGAATAAAATTGATTTATCCATAAAAACAGTTTTACCAAATACATGGATTAATTAGAAAATCTTTTCAAACACTTTTCCCCTCCCCAATAGAAAAAATTTGATGCATTCTTCACATATGGAGCCTTCTTGAGTTCAACTGTTTAAAAACCACCTGGATCCTTGGGGGTGAATTACGGCATAACTCACAGATAAATTTTTTGGATTTCCCAATGTTCTTGTTATGAGTTTGAAAAGTATTTTGGTTGTTGTTTTGTGCAGTCAAAGGCAAAATATCCATAAGAAGTGTTGGACTCAGCTGCCTCTCTGTCACACAAGGTGGCAGATTTGTATTTATGTGACAGAAGGGCAGGAAAACAGGCCTCCAAATGAAACATTTCTGAATTAAATTTAGGTGTATATTCTTTGTGCTAAAGCATTTGAATTGGGCAAAAGAAATACAGAATACATGAAGAAAATCAAGTGAAATGATTTCTTGATATTTGGATTTTAGCAAGGTGTCAATTGCTATGGAATATAATACTCCATCTCTAGGAATTAAGTCATCTAAATGACCATCAGGGGGATTTACCTTGGGGTCAGGGATGGTCACTTGTCAGGATAAGGTTTTATTGATGGATTTGACAAAGGTATTCAAAGTAGTGACTGACGTGTAACCAGTTTGAGTTTACACTGCAAATTAAAGTTTTCTGAGGACCTTGGAATAAGAGTTATTTTTACAGCAGTGAAAATAAAAGAAAATTGAGCCATGCATTGCAAACACCTGTAATGAGGTATGACTGGACAACAGCTCTTCAAACTCTTCCCTCAGCCTCAGATTTCTGAATTTAACATTAAAGGTTACCTGAAGGTATTTGGTTCTGCTCTTAAGCTCACATGGACCAGCCCCTTGATCTGTAAACAGTCCCACTACACATCATCCTGTGGAGAAAGGTGTTCCTCTTTGCTGGAAGTATATTCCTGGCTTCTGTGGTGATTCATAAGTGCCAGGAAACTGCATCCCCTATGAGCTTACAAGACAATTCAGTTATCCAATGTATAAAGCTCTGTCATAGGATTGTGAGAGTGATTTTGTTTTGATGGCTGAAATGGGACAATGCTGTAGAGTTATGATGGTGTTCTTTCTGACACACTCATTTCAAAGAATGTCTACCTCTAAATCAAACTGCATTCCCAAGAAATAGTCATGAGTTTCACCCAAGCATTTGAAATAACTAAAAATATTACATCCTTGACATTCCACTTCATGGTGTTATGAACCAGATGATGTGCAAATGAAGGGTAGCTTTAATTGCTGGGAGATGATCAGGAAGGACTGGCTTTTAACAAATGACAACAGTTTCAGCCAACCATTACTATTTGCAGTGAATGTGCAAAAAAGCTTCATCAGCTGAGCTGGACAAACATTTTTGGTAAAGAAAGGTCTCTCTCAAGAAAAACCTTTCTTTTATCCTTAGCAGAAAACTTTCACTGTTACCAAAATTTGTGAGAGCACTTACAAAACGTCTTATTTTTATTGAATATCTGTGTTTAAACCATGCATATCTGGCATTACCTAATTTTTGTTTACTATGCATTGTGTCTCTGGGTGAAGAAACAGGTTTTTCAGCCTAAAAATAATCTGCATCATTTTAAGGAGTGAGAAACTTAATCAGAAGTGGGCCCAGTTACCCCAAATTATTTCTCTCCTTTCTACCCACCCTCCCACAGCCCCTTCCATGGCTGCTGGTCACCCTCTTCTGTTCATTTGAGTGCCTTTATGATCAGTGAGACCCACCTGTGTCCTTACCTGTCACCTTTTTTTTTGGAACAGCTTCAGGCCCTCCTGCAGATCTGGCCCAAGCTGCTGCCCAGGGAGGCTTTGGAGCTGCTGGATTTCAATTACCCTGACCAGTATGTCAGGGAGTATGCAGTGGGGTGTTTGAGGCAGATGAGGTAGGTGAGGGTTTCTGGGGTGCCAAACTTCATTCTGTTTGCTCACAGGATAAAACAACCCCAAGAGGACAGAGCTCAACACGCTGCCTGCCATGAATAGGTAGCCAAATAAAGCAGTCTGATATCTGGATAGGCTCACTGGCAGCTAAATAAAACCACCTTATTCGGACACCTTGTAGAAAATGATGATTATTTGCAGTGCTGCAAGGAGAGCCAGGGCACCTTTGTCCCAGAGAGGACTGGATGTTCATCCTTTCTTGGGCAAAGGAGAGCAAGAAACTCTGAGAGATACATTTGAATAACAAAGGGAGAAATATTCCTGGAGTCAAATGCTGTAACACCTGGCACCCAGCCACCTCCACTCTGGCTGTACCATTTAATAGCAATGTGAGCTGCAGCATGTAATAAATAATGAGAGAATTACTGATTTGGTTTTGATTCACAGGGGCCTTTGTTCTCGGCAGTTCTTTCCTTATTGCGTTTCATTTGCTCTCTGCTGTAACCTAGGGCAGGACTTGTGTAACATTGTCATTACTGCACATTTCCTGTCCTTGAATTCTGAATTCTCTGTGGTGAATAGTTTAGTGATTAATTTTTAATGGTCAAGGATAGACTTTTGGGGTAAAAAAAAAAAATTATTTTGACTTCTTTCCAATCCAAACAAGGAATTTGGCTGCTGGGCTATCCTAAGAATGCATCTGGAATTATTTCCATCTGGAAGTTGCACTAAGTTGTGTGTTGTCCTTCTCAGTGTGATGGAAAAATTGGGAGACACTCTTGGTATTGAACCAAATCCTGTCACGTTTGAGTTTGTCTCATGCATCTGAATTTCTGGAGTATCACAAATCTAGCTACTTTCTTACTAACTGCTTTTATGTACCTCATTCTAGTGATGAAGAGCTCTCTCAGTATCTTCTCCAACTTGTGCAAGTCCTGAAGTATGAGCCTTTTCTGGATTGTGCTCTCTCCAGGTTTCTCCTGGAAAGAGCACTGGGCAATAGGAGAATAGGACAGATGTTGTTCTGGCACCTAAGGTAGGAGATTTGCCTTTCATCTTTCTGAAACTATTGAGCTTGATTAGCCTTTCAAATATGATTTCTTGACGGTTTTTCTAAATGAGCCATTATCACAGTGCCCCACAAGTCCACTTTGTTTCTCTATCGTTGGCATCTATAGATCAGACCTCTCATTAAAAGTAAATTAGAGAGGTCTGTAATCTACCCTTGGATGAAAGTATTCCAAACTGCATTCAGCTCTGACTACCTGATGAGTTAGATTTGTAAATACCCCTTGTGTTTGTTTTGGCTGTGAGTGCAGTAAAAGCGCAATATTTATACCTCACAGTTGGAAAAAAATTTATTGTTGCAAGTCTAACAGAAAATAAAAGCTGTTCTGTGTGTTCTTGCTACTTTTGATGAACAGTTTTATGAGTGTCAGAGCCTTGCAGAATGAGCTAGAATAGATTGGATAAGTTGATTCTGTCTTTAGGACAAAATTAATTTTAATATTTCTGGCTAAAAAGAGCAAGTGTTACATGAAAATATTTTGGAGGATAATTGGCTCTGATACAAAGTTCAGTGATTTGTTTCAGTGTTCTCCTTCAGGCAAATTGGGCTTTTCCCTTATAAAGGTTGGACAAAGTGTGGTTTAAAGTCAGTCCTTCAGTGACTTCTCAGTGCTGCTCTGAATAAATGGGGTCCTGAAGCAGGTATTGAGTCACCACCTCTTGGCATGGACACTGCTGCCCCCAGAGCAGTCCTGGGCCCTGAAACAAGGGTCCTGCATCCAAACTGGCCTGTCCTCATCATCTCCTGCACAGAGGGGTTCTAGCATTTGCTGAGAAATCAGGCTTTTTGTTTCAGCTACGTGACCACGAGGTGTTTTAATGTTTGATGTGACCATGAGGTGTTTTAATGCTTGTTCTGGGGGTTTTTGTGTTTGTTTTGGGTTTTGGAATGGCTGGAATGATGCAAGTGGGTAAGTGCTGTGGTCTGATGAGCAGCTTTTCCCCTTGCAGGTCAGAGGTTCATATCCCTGCCGTGTCAGTGCAGTTCGGTCTGATACTGGAGGCTTATTGCAGGGGCAACGTGGCTCATATGAAGGTGCTGGCTAAACAGGTAGGGACTTCCTTTTCCTCTCATCCTGACCTATCCAAGCCTGAGATCCCATCCTTATTCCATTGCTCCTGGGGGGCTATTGCTGCCTTAACAAAGCTGGGCAGTGTGGAAGAGGAGGAGGTGTGAGTGGCACAGGCAATTAAAAGGGCTGTGAGTGATGGAGCAGCCTCCATGGCACAGAAAGTAGCCAGGGCTGTGGGGCCTCAGGGAGCTGGTTTTACAGTGCTCTAAGACCTGTGAGACACCTTCAGCACTGTCTCTGTGTTCTGGACACAACAGAGACTCTCTGGATTAACTGAAGAAGGGCTTCTGTGCATTTCAAGTTTTTCTCCCTGTAAAGGTAGCTTGTTCTAAAGTTTACCTAGATTACTCCAGGACTACTTCCTGCAGCTTTTACCTTTTGTTAAAAGGTATTGCAAATCACCCAAGGACTCATTGTAGTGATAATACAGGTCTGTCCTATACATACACACATGCATACACAGAAAGAGAACAGAGGAGTGATATGTTTGCTTTTAAGTACCCTAATAAGCACAAGAGGTTTGCTTTTGAAAGCACTAATAATTGTATCAGCAGATCATTAAGAGACACTCGCAAATCATGTTTGAAGTCTCTAATGCAGTTTTAGTGAGTTAATTTAGATTGTGATCTTAAAAATATTTGAAATGTGGTCTCTCTTTGCAATTGAAGTATTTACTCTATCAGGCCACAGAGATTCTCTCAGTGGATGAGTAACTGATGGTGGTGTTTGTCTGCATTGGAGCTGCTTTGGGAGCACGTGGAACAGGGATGTTCTGTTGTGCTCCTTATTGCTGCAGCTCACAGGACGTGGAAAAGACCATCTCTTCCATGTGTGCTCGTTAGCATTGTCAAAATCATGAAAAAAGTAGGTGGTGAAATGCTTTAAGCAATAGACGTAAGGTCAGTAAAATTTTTGTGCACTTTACAGGAAGCAAATGTCAGTACAATCAAAGAAGGGGCAAAAAAATTCCCAACTGTGCAAACACGGAAGAAATTCAAAGTAGAAATACTTCAAAAAGTTCCTGTTTGTACAACACAGGTTCCATTTTGTTCCCCTGTCACTGATGTTTGTACAGCTCCTAGAATAGTGGAAAAGCAGAGCGCTTTTGGTTTTGACAGATGGCTGACCTGGCAGCTCTCCACTGCCCAGTTTTATAATCAAACTCCATACAATTTCCACAGCATCCTGCCTGGCACGGTTCAGGCTGTGGGAGGGGTGAGTTTTGACTCAGCACCTTGTAAGTCAGGCTGAACTTCCTTGTATAGAAAAGAGCTTTCATAATTGTTACATTGCTGCTGTTTGCTAGAGAATCTGTGTATTGCTCAGCACCTTACTGGTGCAAACACAGCTGATTGTTAGAAGAACTGTTTGGTCCAAAAGTTGCTTAGGTGTAGAAGTTATATTTGCTCTACGTGCTGTCTAGGTTTGTCAAAGAGCTTTGCTCTGTCAGTTTTAGACATTTACATCTCCAGTTTCCTTAGAAATTTTGGAACAGCAAAAAACTGCAAAACAGAAGGGGGAAAAGGAGTTAAACCCACCTGTATTATTGCAAATAATTGCCTTGACTTTTTATGCATTGCTAAGGTAAAAACTTTGCTTAATTGAGATGCAATGATTTTGAACAATTTAGCCAAGTAAAGTTTTTGTGTTCTGCCTGACTTCAGCAGAATTTTAATCACACACATTTAAGACTTTACTCTGTGAAAATTGTCTGCAGGTGGTCACGTGGCTGTGCCTTGCTGGATGCAACTTAATGTGAACAATGAAGTATCTGCATCCACAGCTCATCTCAAGTAATGTCTCAGTTTGTTAGAGTATGAAATAATCCGTATTTCTGTTACTTCAGTATGCCTAGGGGCACCTATGTTATTTGCTTTGTTGAAACAGGGAACTAAAAGTTGTACTTTGAAGACGGAATTTGTGTTAATGTGTCATACATTAAAATGCCTCGTTCATTTTTTTGGAAATGTTAAGTCATGCTTTTTAAAGTGACTCACCACTTAGGAGCTTTCATCTCATCAGTGTCTCTATTAATTATGAAAATGATATTTCTGAAATGTAAGTGACAATTTCTGTCCAATATTTCCATTTTTTAAACATTGTAGAATTATTTAATACTTGGTTTTGTTGTGAAATGGGACATTTCACATTATGTTACATTTCAAATCAGAGCAATAATTCTTAATGATAAAACATCTCTTTCAGGTGGAAGCCCTCAATAAAATGAAGACTTTAAATAGTCTAATTAAGCTGAATGCCATGAAGCAAAGCAAAGCAAAAGGCAAGGATGCAATGCATACATGTTTGAAACAAAATGCTTACAGAGAAGCACTTTCTGACCTCCAGTCTCCTCTGAATCCTTCTGTTATACTCTCAGAACTGCAGTAAGTAAAGAATGAGCACTGTAGCTTTGCATGGAAACAGCAGAGCAGGAACACATTTGTGCCTGAACTTCCTCTGGCTGCATTGTTCAGCACGTGCTGCCACAGGGAACTTCTCCTATAGTGACAGAGGCTCTGCTGGGCATCTTCTGACATTAAGATGTCAGTTAAATTAAAAGATTTTTGTGATCCACCATAAACTTAATACTGTCTTAGTCAATGCATTACCATGGCTAAACATATTTAAATGAAAGCCTAAAACTGAATTTGACTGCATTCCTGGCTCCTGTTTTTAACAAAAAGCACAAAGACGACTAAAATTTTTCACAGCACTTTAAATTTAAGTCTAAAAATTGATGGGAAAGGATATGAAGAAAACAATTTTCTCTGAAAATGAGGGTGTTTGATTTAAGCAGTAGAGATACATTCACCAGTCAGCATCAAATACATTCCACATGTAACAAATGTGTTCATAGCTTGGTGAGTGGCTAGCAGCAGAATGAAAGCAGACAGAGCATTTAAGTACTTCCAGACTGCAAGTCTACATATTCTCATGTTCTGAACCATGTTTAGATCTTTTCAGGTGAATTATTCCTGTTTGACTAAAACCTCTGTTGTGTTTTCTTCTAGTGTTGAGAAGTGTAGATATATGGATTCTAAAATGAAGCCTCTCTGGATAGTGTACAACAACAAAATGTTTGGAGGAGATCTTGTAGGGATCATTTTCAAAAATGGTGACGGTAAGCAATGCTAGAAACTTTCAATTTTTCCTTCTTCATTGGCATGTTTGCACTGGAGCTGTGTTATTCTGTTTTGCCATAATGTAAATATGGATTATTCTGACATTAGTGAACAAATTGAGCATCTTCTGGCTGAGTTTCAAAGCACAGACACTGCCAGTCAGGATGATGTAGTTACGATTAATACCACTTTAACCCTTAGGCTGGGTGAGTATTTTTAGATCCCTTTCTCTGAAGGCCTTGGAAACTTGAGGACGTTTGTGAGGAATTAAAGCAGTGGTGTCCCCTTTGGTTGCAGATCTCCGGCAGGACATGTTGACACTCCAGATTCTGCGCTTGATGGACATTCTGTGGAAAGAGGCTGGCCTGGATCTCCGGTAAGGATCTCCCGAGGGCTGGTTTGTTTGGGTGAAGGGTCTGCTTTTAGAAATAAAGCTTTCCTGTTTTTAGCACCTTCCCCACTGTCCTCTTTCTACGCATCTGTTGGGGTACCCAGAGGTTTCAGCTGTCATGGCCAAGGTGAGAAGTGTTGCCTCCTCTCCTTCCTGCTGTGAGCAGAGCTCTCATTGCAGTTCACACCAGCACTTACAGCCACTGGGAACATCTGCAACTCTGAAGTCACCTCTCTTGTTGGCAGAACACTGTTTGGATGCCAGAATGTATTTTTCCGACTAGAAATGTCTTTGTATCTTCCAAAATCTCTTGCAAAGCAGCTTTCTTGCTTTCCTATGCTTGATAAGGTAAACATAACTTCTTTGAACAAATACTGGAGTATTCCTAAGAGCAACAGTATCAGTCATTGTTACCACACAACCCTCTAGTTCAAGGGGAGCTTTCCCACCCAAATTTATGAACCAGTTTTAGGTAATATAGTTCACAAATTCAGTTGCACTTTAGGGAAGTAGTCCTAAAGAAGGTACTGGGTGTCATATTATTAGACACTGTTTTTAGCATAAATTAAATTTTGTATGCCTGTGCAAGAGCTGTAATCCTCTATTTAAGTGTTGTTTACAAGTCTAGAAGTACTTATATTTAAATATTGCCTGAAATATTTAATTTAGATTCTTGGAGCTCTTTTCAAATTTTTATGGTTCAAATATAGTAGCGGGAACTATATATGGCACGTAACATCAGCCCAGGTAAGTAAAGTTATCAACTTGTTATTTAGGATGCTAAAGGAAAGGTGGGAATGTGAATTACAAATTGTTTCTGGGAAGGTACATTTGCAATGAGATGGTTGAGTGTGTGTGAAGTTGAACACTGACTTGAGGAAACCTTAGGTCATTTATGTCATTATAAGTTGACTGTGAGGACACTGATCCAGCATTTGGGGGCAAGGACAGCCACTGGCGGCTGTGGAATCCTACTTGAGGCATTCCTCAGTAGCTGCCTTCCCAGAAGCTGTTTGTGGTTCCAGCCTGGGCCACACACTGTGCCTAGCAAACAGGAACAGTTATTAGAGTCATCAAATATGCTTTTCCTGACTAAGGCTTTTTTTTTTTTTTTTTAATGCAACAAAGGAAAACCAAAACGTAGCTCTGATCTCCAAGATTTTTCTTAAAACTCTGTGAAGGAAAAAAAGTAGAAAGGGGAAGTTCCTAGTGAGAATTGAAGTTCTATATTTGGCCTCTGCAATTTGTTTGCTTAACTGGGAGCATCTTCCTTTCATTCATCCTGTCATAGTTACCATTATGAAGTAGAATCTCGGGATTGAGGCAGGGTTACAGTTCAGTGTCTGTCCAAGAGATTAATCAGGCACTTGCCAAGAGAAAGCTCTGCAATGACCTTCCTTGGGAACAGAATTGTACAAAACAGCACTCAGAACACCCAGAGCATAAGGGCACAGCCATGAGGGTGAGGCTTTGGCGTCTCCATGTTTGCAGCCTGCATCTCTCTCAAGGAGAGATGACCCCAGAATCTGTGAGCCAGCAGTGGTGGAGTTGAGTTCTTTGCCATGTTCATGAGTCAAGGCTCAGGGGTTACATTTTGCTTGAGTGAGAGGCATGGTCTCAGCTGAAAAAGTGCTGTCAATGAGCTGCTTTCCTGAAAAATACTGTGTCATATGCCCATACTAATGAGTACAGTCTTTACTTCTTGCCCTGTATCATCCTTAGTTTCCCTGAGGTTATTTCCATTTGTAGATGCACAATTGATTTTGCACTTTTCAACTTTTTTCCACTGCAGAGAGTCTGGTAACTCCATCCAAGTAAAAGCAGGGCTTCTCACTCATGCCAGCAGTGTCAAAGCAGCTCTTGCTGCTGCCTCTATCCATCAGTCATGTTTTGCCACAAGCAGATTGTCCAGCTTCCATGAGGCATGGGTCAAATGGCAGCCAATGCACCTCTGTGCTGGGGACCGGATTAGTTCCCTTCTAATTGCACCACAATCAACACTTAGTTCTCTAGCAGTGATTGAAAATGAAACCTCAGCTCAGTCTCTGTCTAAAGACAGCACGATATTCAGGTGGGATTTCGCAGCTCTAGAGAGGAACACCAAATATATGTTGATTTTGAGAGCTGAAGGAGAAAAAATGTTTGCTTGTTTGTTTAACTGCCAACTAATTTGTCTTGTGGGTGACAGGCAGGGCAGAGGGTGTATCAGAGGGAACACTTGTGTGCAGGAGGATGGCACCATGTGCTCCTGTAGGTCCTTCATCCTGGGCTCTCCCTGCATGTGCACAGCCTGGAGTGTAGGATGGATCTGCTTTCCAGAACAGGACCAGCACCCAGACAAACACTGACACTTAGAGGAGTCTGCCTTGGGTCAGTTCACCTCAAACATCATCCAAGTAGCAGAGAGAAATGAACAAATCAAAATTTATATTTTTTAGTTAATCCCTACACCTCAATTTCTAAAACAAACTTGCACCTGAACACTGTGCAGAAAATAGATGGCCTATTACAATACATGTCACAGCAGAGGAGCACAACATCTGTCTTCCCAAGGGTGCTGTGGCATCTGTGGTGCTGCACCTCTCAGGAAAATCCTTGTGTCACAAAGTGTTTGGGATGCTTTACCTCTGTTATAGCATCAAAGTTGTATTAGTGGAGAAACAAGTAAAGTAACGGCAACGGAAAATCATTAATTTGAGGAGTTTGATCTATGCCGCATCACTTTTGCTGTGGTAAATGATCATAAAAATATTTAATACTTGGTTACTTTTTGACCAGGACATTCTCCAAAACGTTTTTTTTTGTTTGTTTGTTTGTTTGTTTCAGTGCCTGTCCATAGTAGGTTTTTGTTTTCATGTGTAAGGTTTTCCCTTACATGTGTGAGATCTGAGGCTACGTGGCTGTGTATGAGTGAAATCAGAGCTCACACACATACTGGAAAATGCATTTGTTACAACTCTTAAACATGTCATAATTTTTAAACTATTGGACCTGAAGTTACAGAGAACATGTTGATAAATCACCAGTATTTCATGTGTGAAAGGGCACTACTTTGGTGAATTAAACACTTGAAATAAAGAACAGTTTTAAATGAGTGAAGAGAATTTTCTGTCCTACCCAGGATTTCAGTATTGATCTGTCCATGGCTTTTGCTGGCTTTAAAAAGCAGGGAGCATATCCTGCTGACAGATGCTGAAGTCAGAAAGACCAGGATGTGATGGAAAGGGCCCAGAGGATTTGTCCCTAACTTGACTCCTGTCAAACTGTCTCTCTGACAAGGATGTTTTTTCCTGCAGTTGTAAGCACACAGCCCTCCAGGGGCTGGAGGCTTTCATCATCGCTGGCTTTTGAAGGGGAAGTTGTTGGCTGTGTGCCCAGTTCAGCTGCGAGCGGGGTGGGTTGCAGTGCCATGGAAGGAGGCCAGCGTGCACTTTAACCTGGCCAGCTTTGGCTCCCATTTGTGGTGTGGTGATAAGGATGGGCAGAGCTTCGCTGTGCCCAGGGGCAATCCCAGCCACCTTCCTGCTCCTGGAGAACCGCTGCTCCTGGGACTGGGCAGGGCTCCCAATAGAAACGGGAAGAACGTTCCAAGCCTGCACTTCTGCTGTTGTTTTGAAGTTGAGTGCTCTTGAAGTACCCACTTGAATCTGGTTTTTAGTGCACTTCGTTGCCAGTAAGGAGGAATCGCAGCCTATATCGTTACTGCTTCTGATGCCTTAGGATTTTAGCTTTTATATTTTTCAAATCCTGTACAAGTCTAAAACTCCATACAGAGTGTTAGTTACTGTCTTCACACTTTGGTCAGACAAAACAGTTCCTCCGAGCCTGAGGTCCAAGGACACCTCACTGCCTCAGGCCCTGAAAAGTATAAAGAAAAGTGAATTGGGGGGAGCAAACTGGGGGTGAATGACTTCATTACCTGAAGCTGTAACTGGAGGATTAAACCCTGATATGTAAAATAGACCAAACTTATATCTGTCTGAAAAACTCGTGACCATTGTCCATTTTGGGTGCAGCCTCTGAGGCTTCTGACTGCCCCAGGTGTATC
>JANRGV010000073.1:64462938-64490520 GCA_024734035.1 Alethe castanea
CCCTCTCCCTCTCCCTGCTATGTCTCTCCCTCTCTCTTTCCTCCCTTCCCTTATCCCTCCCTCCCTGCTATTCCCTCTCTCCCTCCCGTCTCTCCCGGCACCGGGAGATGGCGCCGGCTGCCCGCGCTACCGCCGGGTCCCGCTGCTCTGGGGGCCCGCGGCAACCCCGAGCCCAGGGCTGGGAGCGGCGCTGCTGGGACCACCGCATCCCTGGCACATCCCTGGCACATCCCGGCACAGCCCTGTCACCGCCTGCGGGATCCCGGGACACCGGCGGCTCCCCCCGGGCTGTCGGCACCGGGAGCGGGGCCGTGCCCCTCGCGTTTCTGCAGAACTCCTTTCCAGCCTTGAGCCCGCCGCCTGTTCCCCAGCTCTAGCACCCTCCTTGAGCCGCAGCCCCAAATCGTGGCAATGCGTATTTCCCCGCTTACACCCCCCTGGCGCCTTCCTCCCTTTTCCCGCAGAGGCTCCGAGCCCGCTGCTCCTCCTCCTCCCTGCACTCCCAGCCGTGCGCGACCCCCGGTTTAAGCCGTGGTATTTATGCCTGGCCAGCTCCGAGGCCTCAGGCCGCCGTGTGCATCTGTCACCCTCTCCTAATCCTGCCCAGAACGCCCAGCCCGGCTGCAGGCAGCCCCAGCTCCCAGCGCAGGCTGCAGTCTGAAATGACTCCCCACTTTCTCCCGTTATCTGGCCCCCTCTTTTTTAGCCTTCTCCTTGTTGCCCGTGCTGTGTAAAAGACAAGGAGGAGGCTGCAAACTACAAAACCCAGCAGGTTTGTTTCAAGGTGTGAGGAAAATTAAATGCTTGGACTTCACTATTGCTGGACTCAGGGAGCACTTTCAGTCACAGAATCATCTCGGAATCGTGGACTAATTTGAGTGGGAAGAGACCTTAAGGATCATCTCATTCCAACCTCCCAGGCACGGGCAGGGAGACCTTCCTCTGGACCAGGTTGCAATCCCCTTCAAATCCTTTGATGGGGACCACTCCTGTGACCAAGAGACAGTGGCAGGTCTTAATCAGTCTCCATTTCCTGATGTCCATCTGAAAAATCATCAGAGTCCCCCTCAGACTGGTGCCATGTCTCAGCCAGGCCACATCCCTGAACCAGAGCAAATCCAAGGTCAGAGCCATGAAGGTGCTGCAGCTCTGGAGCAGGAAAGCTGGCTGGGGTTTCCACACAGCACAGACTTTGTGCATCTGGGAGCAAACCAAGCCATAAACTCAGAGAGATCACATATGCCTGGATCCCCATGGGCAGTGCTCAACTGAGGCAAGGTTTGAAAATCGACTCCAAAAACCAGTACATGCTCACCACTCACACCTTGGGATGGTGTAAAAACCACAATAGGGTGGGTCGAGCCATAGGGGTTGAGGGCTGATTATTTAAAGAATGAAATAAAGTTAAAATGTCTCTTCATTCTAATGTGGAGGTCTAGGATTTCATGGCAAGATATGCATCATGTTCTCCAAGGGTTTCCTTCTCCTGTGCAAGCACTGTCAGGCAATCAGTATTGTCTGACAGGGATGAATAAATATCCCCAGATTAGTTTCCTGCTTGTGCCTCAGCACAACAAACCATACACTTGTAGTAAAAGAGATTGTTTCCATAGGTTCAAGAAGAATATTTGAAAATAAGTCTTTAAAGATATCAAGGCAAAGCAAATCTATTGTCAGCATTCTCATTCCCAATTTACAGATACTTGGGATCTCATCATTCCTCTCTCTGTTTTTTTTATTGAATTCAAGCAGCATGTATCACCCTATTTTAAAAGCACCCCATTTTAAAAAATGAAGCAATATTTGTATCAGTTTAACCTACTTTTCAGATATTTTGACAGAGGCTCTGGGCTTAATGCAGACTGCTGCAGAAGGATTTTTTGTTTGCACAGAAAGAAATCTGCTTATGATAGTTTAAAACAAAGGAGATAGGTCAGACTAGTCTGACCAACTGCCCCTTTAATCAAATATAAGCTCAGTTTAGGGGATTTTTTAAAATGAATTTATCCTGATCCCTAAGACAACTTGGCCCAAGAAATAGGGTGCAATATCCTTTCTACAACACTCCTTATCATTAACTGCAATTTTAAATAACAACTTGGGTTATTAATATTACTGGCCATGTTAAACGCCTTCAACAATTTTCTGTCTCCTATTAAAAAAAAAAAAAGCAAACCAAAACAAAATGTATTCTCTTCTATTTCTTTCCAACACCATTAGTCTTCTCCTAGTTTTGTGCTTTGTTTTATTCTCCAAGTTGGAGTTTCTTGCAAATAGGATTGTCCAGTTTCTGCTCTGAGAGCCATTAGTTTGCATTTTTCCCTGCATTCATTTCCTGTGAGGAAACATGGATCACATGTTTTTCCCACTTTTCAAAGACTGGGAGCTGGAGAGTGGCTGAAACTGGAGAGGGAAGAAGATTACTCCAGATAAAATGATGGAAAAACAGGAAAGAATTTGGCTGAACTGCAGATGTGTGGTCAGTGGTTGGACTTGATGACCTTGTGGGTCTTTTCTGACCTTAATGATTCTCTGAAAGGCTGAAAAGCAAGATCAAAAGGCAGGGAACAACATGGAGGAAGACAGATATTTTTAGCCTTTTACAAAATCACAGAAGTTTATTCCTAGTCAGTACTCAAGCTCTTAGTTAAAAGCTCTTTCATCTACTGGTGTAGCCAAGTGATAAATGAGGGCATCCAAAAGAAAAGATGGGGATTGTTTCTGGAAGAGAAAGAGAGTTGCTGTTGGATTTGGTACCAAGAAAAATCATGGCACACCATTCAATCCCTCAGTTAAAACAGACACCAAATCTGGAGAAGCTGTTTAATTTTGAATATTATGAATGAAAAAAAAATAAAAAGGAAAAAGGGCCTATGTGAGCACCCATCTCTCTTCCAGTATTCTCTGGGTTTGTGTGCTAATGCTGATCCTGCTAAAACTTGCCTGAAGGTGGAGTGCTCAGGTACAGTTTGAATGCCTGGGACCAGCCAGAGCTCCAAGCTCTCAGGGACTCAGCACTTAAAGCCACCCTCACTCAGGCAGTTTTTGAGTGAGATTTAGAACTGTATGTTAGATATGCAGAAAACCATCAGTGCAGAAGTTATCATAGAAAAGGCTAGAGAAGAAAAACAATAGCAACCTCCAGAAACATGGGCCAGCCCCTAAACATACCATTTTCCCTGAGGATAAATAAAAAGCTTGAGGAAAACTGTTATGTCCCACAAAGTTTATCATGGCACTTAATGAAGGTGCAGACCCCTACCTTACACTAACAGTGGCTTTCTCATTGTCCTCTTACAACTGTTTTATGTTTAGCTGTACTCACATTCTAATTTGCTGCTCAAAATAGTAGTGATGAAGTAAATAAATATATTTATCTGTCACGTTAGTTTCACTGACATCATGATCAAACTGACAGGTGGTGGGTTTAGATTGGATATTGGGAAGGGATTGTTCCCTGTGAGGATGCTGAGGCCCTGGCACAGGTTTCCCAGAGCAGCTGTGGCTGCCCCATCCCTGGCAGTGTTTCAGGCCAGGCTGGATGGGGCTCTGAGCAACCTGGGCTAGGGGAAGGTGTCCCTGCCCATGGCTGAGGTGTGGAACTAGGTGATTTTTAAGGTTCCTTCCAACCATTCTATGATTCATTAAATCTCTTTTGCATGTTTTTTCTTCCTCAGACAGACACAGTTCCTGATGATCTCCATACACATCTACAGGATCAGGACAAAAAATGGCAAAGCCTTCACCTGAAGAAGTCACAAGATTGAGCAAATCTGACTTTATTTATCTGAAAACTGCACGTGCTGGCTCAATCTCAAGATATGCTTGATGAATCTTGGTTGAGATTCAACTCCTGCGCAGAATAAAAATACCAAAAAAAAATTGGCCAAACATGGATGTAAGCATATCAGCTTTGATACTGGGTGCTGGATTTTCCTAGAAATTAATCCTCCATTAAAGCAACAGATGGCCCTGTGTTGTTCCAGGGGCTCAGGGCACACATGAGGGGCTGGGTGACTGATGGACTTATGAATGACTGGGTCTGCATAAACCTTAAGTTGGATTAGTATAAGCTCATGCATGTCAGAAATGGTTTGCAGTATTGACATTTCATGTCAGCTTTGTGAGTCCAGACTTGTTTCAGCCCCACACAAGGCTGTGTCACGTGGAGGGGACAGCGTAGGAATATGTAGGAATAAACACATCCTGGCAGCTTTACTGACTGCCTGGGTGCTCTCAGCCAGCAACAAATGAAGTCCCTGCTGATTCATCCTTTAAATCAGTGTCAGCTACTTAATTAACAGGACCACAGCCAAGCTGCTTAGGACTGGCACTGACCCTTCTTAAGGAAAGGAAAGTTGTGCAGCACATTTTGAAGGGCACCTCCCAGCAAGCCCATGGCTCAGATTTTGGGTGAGCCAGGTGAGGAATGGTGGCAGAGAGAAGCACAAGGTTGTGCCTGCACTTGCAGAGCTGGGCAGGACCATCTGAGCACAGGGGGCTCACAGCCCTCTCCTACCTGACCCCACGAGGGACACAGATATTCCTTGGATAATGCCATGACCTTCCATGGACTCCCACAACCAAAGTGTTGGCTGTTACCCAAATGCTTTCACAGTCCAAAGAGCATTTACAGGAATTATAAAGGGTCAGTAAAATGCTCTCCAAAGACCGTGACAGCCTCTGCTACAGACAATTAAACTCCCCTCCCTTGAACACCTTTAAACAGTTTTCACCTAAATGGCTCTTAAATGATAGGTGCAAAACCTGACAGCTGCATTAAATCCATGATTAAGGAACAAGTTATCCAGGCTCCAAAGACCTCATTGAGGTGCTGAAAAGCCATCCAGTCCTGGGGTATTGTCACAGGAAGGACAGGGAGCTGCTGGAGCCAGGGCACACCAAGGGATCAGAGGGATGGAGCAGCTCTGCTGGGAGGAAAGGCTGAGGGAATTGGGATTGTTCAGCCTGGAGAGGAGAAGGCTTTGGGGTGACCTCACTGTGGCCTTCCAGGGCTTGAACCCACAGGAAACCCACAGGAAAGATGGAGAGAGACTCTTTTCAAGAGCCTGGAGTGACAGGACAAGAGAGAATGGTTTCACCCTGACAGAGAGGTTTAGACTGGATATTGGAAAGAAATTGTGCCCTGTGAGGATGGTGAGGCCCTGGCACAGGTTGCCCAGAGAAGCTGTGGCTGCCCCATCCCTGGAAGTGTCCCAGGCCAGGTTGGATGGGACTCTGAGCAACCTGGGACAGTGGAAAGTGTCCCTCCCCATGGCAGTGGGTTGAACTGGATGAGCTTCCAACCCAAACCATTCTTTGATTTAGTGACTCTATGATCTATCAATGTGTGCATGGGGTGAGAAGGACTAATTTGGTCTCTGCGATTTGGGCAGTTTTATAGGAAAGATGTGAAACTGCTTCTCCCACGTCCAGTGGGAATACTCCAGCAGCCCAGAGCTGAATCTCTGCCAGTGTTCCTGCTCCAAATCGCTCCTGCTGACCAATTCCCAACTATTTCCAGGCAGAAGGGGCCCCAGCCAGTGGGAACTGCAGGGGAGCAGGGGCAGTGGAATGGAGGCAGCTGTCGGCTGTGCGTGAGAGCGGGAGAGCCTTGAGCTGGAGAATTGAGATCAGAAGACCCTGAGAGGAAGAGGGGCCCTCCCTGCAGCTGGCAGGGCACCAGCCATAGCTGTAGCACAAGAACACAGGGCACTGGCCTGCAGGCAAGACACTGGGATAGAAGCATCCCAACAGGATGCCTCTTTTATTGCTCTTGTATGGGCTGTCCACAGGGGCTGGGCTAGGAAGAGTTGTTTTGTTCCTTCTCTGAAACCATTGCAAAAGTTTTGCCCAGGGTAGTTGCAGAGCTTTGTTCTGGCCTTTCTAGTGCAGTTACTGGTGGTTGATTCAGTGAAAGCTGCAAGTGTTGGTGCAAACCTGGTGAGGGCTGCAGATCTCTAAAAAGCTGCTGAGTCTCTTGATGCACCTCAGCTTCACGTATCTCCCCACACTAGCACAGGGTGTGGGAAAGGGCTGCTGTGCCCCAAATTGGAGGAGTGAATATGAGTGCATATGAGAGTGACACTGCTTCCAGTTCCAAGGGTTTCCCAAATCCTGCACTGCTCAAATTTTGCGTTCTTATTTTCCTCTCCACTCTTTTGCAGTAGTAGTCTTCACTCAGTCTGTTTTCAAGCATTTCTCTGCAGCTGAGGGACAGAATATCACTATCTCGGATTATGAGAGCTGAGATTCACAATGATTTACAGCAATTCAGGACCTCTAGATAAAAAAAAATCAGTAAACACCACCCTGATTTGCAAGCATATGATGGGAAGCAACAATACTTAGTGTTTGGTTATAAATCAAGGACCTCTACATATCGCTATTATGTAGATTCCCTCCAGTAGGTATTCCTTTTCCTAGTCCTAGAGATTGATAGAAACTGAAGGTAGCTGACTTTTCAGCTGAAGAGAATGGTCATGGTCCATGTTGTCTTTTTCTGGGATTTTCTAGTGCAGGATGCATCCCAGCTGTTTGCCCCAACACCACATTTGGAACAACAGTCAAGCAGCTGTTTGGAGCTGGGAGTTAAGAGACACTGGAATGCTGGGATGGGGGCTAGGAATAAAAGTCCAAATTTCTTTGTGTGAAAAACACAGGAATTATCTAATCCCAGCTCTGGCTGCCCCCACAGCATCTCCAGTGACACAAATAGATGTGGGGTATTGCATTACATCATCAGAACAAACCCTAATGGGTTTATTTATGGCCCAGGCAAAGCGAGACAGAAATGAGATTCTGATCTCTGCTTACCTGGTGTAAAGTGGGAGTAGCTGCAGAGATAAACTGACATAACAAAGATTAGAGCCTGGCCTCTTTGTCTGTAGCTGGTTTGAGAAGCAGCTGGCTTTTAGAAATTGCGGATGTCACATAAATCACTTGTAACAAAATGGTTCTGGACTCCAGCCTCCAGCAGCTTCTGACCATCTATCTCTGTAAAAGTGATGGTTCTCCATGCAGCTGGTTTGTGTCCAGAGGCTTTCAGCTGAGCAGAGTGGACAATCCCCCATCTCCCACAGCCTCAAGGAAGCAATGAGATTTGTGTAGCACAGGCAATCAGAAGGAGGCAGCTCGTGAGATGCCATCTGATCAGAGATGGGGCTCCAATAACGGAAGTCTGCTGAGCACAGGGCAGTCATATCTCATCTGCTGAGCTCTGGAGGGAGAAGGGTGCTGGACAAAAAGTAGCCCTGATAGCAAAGTAGATCCTCCAGTGAGATATGGCCTGGTACTGACTGCTGGCACAGCTCTCTGAATACAGCCAAGGCAGAGGAGGTAAATATGTGTGAATAAATATATCTCACTTGTCCTTAAGCACCTTGAGAGGAGGAATGTAGACTGTTGTTCTCTTATAATAAATGTGGATTTCATTTTAAAAGACCCTGATATTCTACATACAAAATAATCTGAGGCTGCAGTGACTTTGGGTGTGCTTATCCCAGAATAATGATCGTGGAGCTGTGTCCTGTCTTTTTTGGTTCCAGGGCTGTTGGGCAGTGTATTTCAGTAAGCAATTAGTGTCTGGGAAGAATAAGATATGAGGGTATTATACACAAGTTACACTGAGTAGAAGGCCATTTTTGTGCCCTGAAGCTGCTGTAAAGATCAGCTCATCCAAGGTAAATACAGTCTTTATTTTTAGTAGTAGTTTGAGGAGTAGCTTAACTAATAAGAGTGATTTTAATGTTAGAATTGCTAAAAGATGATGTCTATCTTAATTTTCAAACTGTACAAATTGCTTTAGCCCCATCAGCAGTAGTTTGCACTGGCTGAAGATCTCATACTTTCACTGATCTTAAATTGCAGAAACTTCAGGTGGCTGTTGCTGAACTGCATCTTTTGCCTCCTTTGATAGATTTCACACATGTAAATTTTATTGTCTTCTCCAGAGTCTCACAAAGGACTATCACCAGTGCAAACAATGTATTTAATGTGTCTTAATGAATGTTACAATTCCTAGTATCTGTTGTAATGTTCATACTTGAGAAGACCAAGTCTGATTTACTCAAAGGAAAGCTGAGACAATTTGGTTTGGTTTAGTGGTACCAAAGTGAGCAAAAAGTCCTTTCACCCAAAAACCCCCACCTCTAAAACATGTTATGGGCAGCTGAGCAGACACAGTCTTATAAAGACAAGTTAAGTTCATTACTTGAGTATTTATTGGTGCTCCTCTTTGGAAATGGCCTCAATTTGAGTCAGGGGAGGCCCAGGCTGGACATCAGGAGGACTTTCTTCATGGAAAGGGGGGGAAGCATAAGAACAGGCTGCCCAGGGAGGTGATGGAGTCACAGTCCTTTGTTCAAAAAACAGCAGGATGTGGCACTCAATGCATAGTTTAGTTGACAAGGTGGTGATCAGTCAAAGACTGGACTCAACCTCGGAGGTCTTTTCCAACCCACATGATTCTGTAATTCTGTGTGCTTCTGTGAAGGTGTCAGTTTTGCAGAAATAAAGGCCTAAGTTCTGCTTGTGTGAGGTTGTCAGCAGCCCGTGTTTTGTAGGCTGCAGAGAGGCTCTCTGTCAGGATGGACTAAAGACAGACATGCAAAGAAACCTGCTCCACCTTCCTGATTTGCAACTACATTTCACTGCACTTGTCTGTTGTTTTTGGAAGTGTCTTTTTCAAATATTGGGATATCCTGGGATCACTCTATTCATTAACCAGCTAGAACTGAGCAAGAGGGGGTTGGCTGTTCTGCCTAAAGCACAGTTGGGGCTTTTTGTCATGTAGGAGTACCTGGCAGCTTTGCAAAGGACAATAAATGATTCCTTCCTAATGTGAGAGCAGCAGGAGCCAGGCATGCTGGTGAAAGGCAGGGCTGCTGCATCAGAGGGAAGAAGTTGCTGACACCCAAAGAAATGAGAGAGGGTGTGATAGGAAAGAAAAATATTTTGAAAAATTTTGTTTGCAAGTGGGGGCTGAATAGCTCTGAGAAAAACCGGGGCATTAAACTTTTTTTCTCTTCTCTGAAAAAATAATTTCCAAAGGGTGGAGCTATAAAATACCTCGATGTTATAGTTAATATTTCAGTAAAATATTGTTGTTAAGACAGAGGTCTCTGCACACGGAATCTCTCCTGACTCCCTATCCCTTGCAGAAATTCTCTCACTTCTCCATTAAAGGGATCAAAATTTGGCCTAGAGTAGATGCTAGCCATAGCCTGAACTTCTAAATGTTTCCAATTTTATGTGAGAGAGTTGCAATTTTTCTTAGAGGGGAGTGGCCACAAAATTCCCTGTGGAGAGCAGGAAGAGCATGTGAAGGGCTCCCTTCAAAGGGTTGTTTTGTGAAGGGTACAACAATTGTCTGACATCACAGTTGCTTTCCTGGTTTTTCTGGCTGGTGCTGCTTTCCCCCTTTCTGAGAGACCGGGCATAGTGGTCAGGATGCTCCAAGATGATGGGCAGAAAGCTCCCAGCAGGAAGGCACTAAGGGGGTCACTGTCTGGGAAACGGGGTTCCTGATTTTAAGAGGGATGTATGAGGGGCATGGCATGGCTCCCAAAGCAGATTCTGTGCTGAGCTTTTGCTTCTGCAGTCTCAGCTCTCCCCAGATCCCTGTCTGCAAACAGCCTGGTGGGATGGGAAGCTCTAAGGCAGGAGATGTGTCCCATTATGCATCTGGCATCAGAAAACCCTTAATTTCTAGGCATCATTGTAAGGCAGGTAGTAACTAAGGGTTGATTGTGTTTGAGAGCAGCAGCTTGGCAGACTGCAGAATGAAGTACAGATAAAGTGACCTTGTGATTTTGAAAGCGAGACCCATTATTTGTTTTGAAACATATTGCCTCAGTGACCCTGCAAGTTCTGCAGACATGTCCTGTCTGGAAATGCCATAACAGGTTGTTCACTATATTTTCAACTGAGTTAAGGTTTTGTTGAAATAAGGAATATCAATCAAAGGCCAGAAGGCCACATTCCTTTGGTGCTGTTGATTTCACCAGTATCTTTTGTCTGAAAGCCTGTGCTGACAGGGCATCAGGGGAGAACTCCTGGGGTGAGTGGGGATGAGTGAGGGCAGCCACATGGATCTGCATCCCTGTCAAACTTGTGTCAGCAGAGGTCAAGTTCTCAAGCTCCAGAGAGGACCCTCCAGCACCCAGGATTAGTCAGGGGGAGAGCCAGACACCCTTCACAGCACAGAATCAACATTATCTAGAGCGTGACAGGGACAAGTGGAATATAATACATGGGGGTGTGCAAAGGAGGTGCTGTTCACATCTCCAGAAAATGGCAGGGAGACAACTCTCTCCCTGCCCTGAATCCTCACCTTTTGTCACAGGAAATGTTCAAAATTAGATTTGTGTGTAGGGACAGTCAGACCATGGTGCTGAGGTCAAGTGTATGTGTTGGTCTCGGTTCATTGCAGCTTTTTTTCAGGCTAGGATTCGAGTTCACATGAAACACAGCTCACATACACACAGTGAGACAGAGCTGGGTGATTTTTCTTTCCTCTTGGTGGCAAATGGGAATTTTGCTGAGAAAAAAAAAATCTGGTTTTATAGTCTATAAACTGTTCACAAATTTGGTATTCATTGAATAGTTGTTTGGATAAAAAATGTATTAAGGTACACCAACAAAACCAAAGGAAAAAATTATGTGTCCCTTTTCATCTCTTAGCATTAAGGATGTGGGATAGACAAGTTCCATCCTCTCTTTTCCCTGAGGTGACATGATCTTAACTTTCCATCATTGGGCTATTTTGGTTGGTGATGTTCATGGCTGCTCCTAAGGGACTCTATCTTCTGCTCAGTGGTGTCTGTGTGCATGCTCAGTCCATGGCAGAAGTGAGGAAAACCAGGTTATGTAAAACCTCAGAAGAAAGTGGCAGAGTTAAGGACTTTTCAGCTCATGCTAGCTGGGCAGTAAGAGCATATGAACCTACCTTGGTTCAGCTGGGGTGCTTTAATTTGGTATTGTTTGAGCCCTTCAGTCCCATTCTTGAATTACGTGAAGGAAGCAACAACATGTAACAAGTGCTGGCAGTCATACTGGGTTTGTGTGGACATCAAGGTTAGCATTTCCAAAGCATGCCACTGATTTTGAAACCAAATTCAATTTACAGTGAAACTTTGTGGCTCCAAAGTGCCTTCATTATTTTGGGAAATTAGATTTTGGGCCAAGTTAAAAAAAAAAATCAATCAAACTTGCTAACAATGGGACACAAGTTCCTGAGTTACTTGGGTAGCTTTGAAAGCATTACTCACTTATTTGCTTATCCGAAGGAACTGAAAGAGTGACAAATCTGTTTTCCAGAGCAAAAGAGTTTCAATTGCAGGACAGAGTTTAAGGTGCAGATTATAGTGAAAGATGGGATAACACAGAGATAGCTTTCAAGGGGATAACCAACAACACACGTGGTTGAGGGGTAGTCTCCAGGTCTGCCCTCCCTCCTTCATGTAGCGCTCTTAGGAAGTCAGGCATTGCCTGAGACGGGGAGAAACCCTCTTCCAGAGGCGCTGGAACCTTGAGCCGGGTTCCTGCTGGAACCCTGCCCCTGCAGGTACTTTGTGCCACGTGGGTGGGGCTGCACGGTTTAAAAGCGCTCAGCTCCTCCGAGACGGAAACAGCTCAGGCAGGGCACGATAATCAAGAAGATAATCTGGGAGGCTATTTACAAGGACCATAATGGAAGCAGGTTTCCATGACCTCCTCCTCCTTTATTGCTGTGCCTTTGGCTTGACCCGGCTCGGGGCTCCCACCGCTGCATCGCTGGGAACATCGTGCTCAGCCTGGCAGGGAGCCCGGGGCATGAGAGGAGGGGAAGGTTTTGGCTACTGCTTGTAGTGGCAAATCAGCTGCAGAAGAGGGAGCCCATGTCTTCTCCAGCCTGGCACCTCCAGTTTCCTCTTTTCTCTCCAGTCATTTTCACACCTGCACAGGAAGAAACTGAGAAGGAGGGGGGTAAAAACGGAGTGGGTTAAGGAACACGAGTGTGGGCATCACTGCCTAGCCCAGACACCTCCCAGAGTCTCCCCACCGGGCCAGACCCCTCACCTCCAAAGGCTGCCAGAGAAGGAAAGGTCCCTTTGGGCAACCACAAGAGGTACCAGCTAAAAGCCTTGTGACTGCCAGCCACACAGGTGCTTGTACTCCAGGCATGCTCCTCGCAGGGTGTCAGAATGACAGGAATGTTTCCTCTGCGGCACACAGACGTGAGCTGGCTTGCATGGGACACGGTTCAGCAGGAGGCACCTTAAACAGCCGTAACACCAAAACAAGCAACACTCAGGCAGAACCACTCTGCTTATGCCCTTCACCCACACACTTCATAACCATCACCCCTTTTACTTCCCACTCCAGTTCATCCTGACCAAAACAAAAGGCAAGGGAGATACCGTTAATGAGGTGCAGGGGGATGGACGCTATCACACTTAGCACATCTGTGACGAGCAGAGCTCCCAAAGAAAACGTAAGGGGTTGCATTAGCAGGCTTCAGAAAATTCCTGACCTTCTCAAAAAGAAAAAACAAAAGCTATACATACTATGGTATGTATTGCCCCTCCACCCTGCACCAGGAAGGGATCTGTGGCAGGGATATACTTCAAGGAGACTGTGGTTTATATTACAGCTGCTAAGATAACCGGGAGCTTTCAAAAGGAATCCCGGCTAGCGCAGCTTGTTTTACAATACCAGCCTCCGAGCGGGGGGAGTGGAAAGTAAGTTTGTTTTCCACCCTGCCCCTTTATCTTGATGTCAAATATATCCCCTGGGAAAGGAAAACATTTAAGCAGCAGATCCCATGGACACACACACTCTCATGCGCCTTTACCCCCATTGAGCCACAGCCATGTCCGGAGCGTGGCACTGTTCAGTGCGTGGGTGCTGCTGGACAGCTGGAGTTTTGGCAGGGAAAGCCCAGGAAGAAGGTGCTTCAGGTGTGATAATCAACAGTCACAGGTGCTGGTGCCAGCGTGTGATCTGGGCTGGTCAAACCTACAAGCCACCTGCAGCAGGTGGAGTTGTGATCTCTTTGAGAGCACCTCCATGTGAGGGGATAATTACAGCTGGACAGGAACCATTTATTTGTGTGGACAAAAGCATAACAAAATCCAGTCATAAAACTTCCCAGATAGCTCATGACTGAAATAAGATGCACATTTTTAACAAGGAGGGGTAGGAACTGTTGGCATGGCTTCTCAGGGGAGCATTGAGGGGGGTCTTCATTGCCTCTTTGGAGTACTGTAAATGTTTTGATCTAACTCAATCAAAACTCTGGCCTTAATACTGTCATTATTGCCTGGATTCTGGAGTCTTAGATGATAATGGATCTTCTTGGTCTGACAATCTGTTACAAGGCACTGCTATGTGTAAGAAGCGTACATGAATGCAAGCCCTTCCATTATTGTTGCTGTGGTTGTTATTGTTATTATTGCTATTCCTGGAGAGGGACTTCATCTGGAACTGTAATGACAGGACAAGGGAGAATGGCATCAAGCAGAAAAAGAGTAGGTTAAGATAAGATATTTGAAATAAATTCTCCATGTGAGGATGGGAAGACACTGGCACAGGTTTCCCAGAGAAGCTGTGGGTGCCCCATCCCTGGCAGTGTCCAAGGCCAGGCTGGATGGGGCTCTGAGCACCCTGGAGTAGTGGCAGGTGTCCTTGCCCATGGCAGGAGGATGGAACTAGATGGTCTTTAAGGTCCCTTCCAACCCAATTCCATGATTCTGTGATTATCCCTCAGCCTGTCTGATGAGGATCTGTGTCTCCAGAGCTCTGGATCACTACTCTGCTGGCGGTCATGGTGTTTGTACCACAAACATGGTACAAATGCAAAGGGAATGTCATACTTTGAGCTAAATTGCTAAAAACACAAGCACAGGATAATAATAAATGTTGCAGCTGCAATGTGGAAGCCAAATTTGCTTGCTGGCAGGAGAGGGAGGACTGAACCAGTGTTCCTGAAGAATATGAGGATGCTTGGGGACACACATTTTCATGCACAAAAATAAATTAATAAGCTGGGATTCTTCTTAGGATCAGAGAAGCAGCCAAGGTATTTACATAAACATATACCCCTTTCCCATGCTAGCTAGTTAGACAATGCTACCAAAATGAAATAGGGAGCTCACTGAACATAACACATGCTCTGGAGGAACAACAAGTTCAAACCTATATTTGGGTTTCACAGAAGGTTGTTGCTTTGTTATGAGGTTGAAGCATATTTCCAGTGTGAAAATTCTTCACCCATGCTTTGCTCTACATTGATGTGTGACTGTCACCAGCCCCTGTGGCTTGGGGCCACCGCTGTTCACACCACATCTTACTGCTGAGCCTCTGCAGCTGTTCTATTTTCTAAATGCAAAGACTGAACCTAAGAAGTCTGGTTTATCTCTTGCTTGGCACATGCTTCACACTGGTGATGTTTCCTGCCTTTCTAACAACAGGAAGAAAAACTTGGCAACAGATTGAGGAATGGGAAGGAATGTTCTTTTGAGAGTCCTAACTGCTCAAACTGCAGTAATTTCAATAGGTAGAGCCCTGGTGTCACTACAGCTGTCCCACCAAGCAGTGTCTTTCAGCCCTTGCCTTTGAGTCTTCTGCACCCACCATGAAGTTTATGATGCAAGTATTTTCCTCAGAGGAGGTCTCTTCTGGGAGACCTCCTAGTTTTCTATTCCTTTACCAGAGTTTTCAGTGTGTGGGACTGGGAGGTGTGGTCGTCAGGGATTGTCACCTGAGGATGCCATTCCCAGCAATGGGGCTAAAAGACTTGTGGTCATGATACAACGCCAAAAGATGCTATTGTGATCATCTGTATAGTGTGCTGTAATATAATTAGCCAAAATAAACTGTGGAAAGGGCTTGATTGATTGAAGAAAACATGTTTCTAAACACAGTTGTTTTATTTCCTATTAGTTTTCAATGGCATTGCCTCTTCAGACTATTTCTTTCTCTCCTCAGTTATTCACCCCTTCTTCTCCTAGTGTGGAGAGACTCAGAACTCATGCTACAGCATCAGTTTTCTTCCTTTACCCCCTTGGGCACTCCTGAAATGCAACTAAACCCAAATCAACCCATTAGACTCCTCCCACACTGAGCATTTTGCTCTTTTTTTTTGGAACACCTTCTAGAAATGGAGCTGGTACCTCAGAAGATGTAAATCAGCATCAGGGGCTTTTTTACACCCAAAGAGATTAAAATTACAACAAGGTAAATAAATCTCAACAGATTTCAGTGGTTTTTCTGTCTAGTCAAAACCATTCAATTTTCAGCAAAACTGAAGATTAGATTGATTAATTTTTATTATTTCACTGGATAAGCACATGACAGACTAAAATCCAGAGACATCTCCTGCAACCTCTAATCCTCCGGTTTTGAAATGTCCCCTGGCTACTTGCCATTGAAGTGCAGGGTGTCACTGTGCTCCGTGTGTCAGCAGAGGTTTGGGATGACTATGGCCAGCACCAGATGTTTCTTGCCTGTTCACAAGTGCCAGGAGGTCTCTTTCCTGCCATTTACCAACAGTTTATATTCACAGGATACTCTGTCCTTCTCAGAGAGCTCCAGCTTATTGTCCTGATGATACATTTTGAAAAGGAGTTCACTGTTGCTCTTTTGAACTTCCTCTTCCTTGTCCTCATTTGTTAATAGATTTCATTCCTCCCCAGCAGTTATTTATCCCTGAATGCCTGAATTAGCTGGAAAGGTTTTTTCTATAACTGGAGGTCATTGAGAATCTTTGTCAATGAACATTAATAGACATGAATGTATTGAGAAACACATGAGAATCATCTCTGTGGGTATTATCACATTTTAACTCTCTGATTTGATGTCTTTGAAATTGGTTGGTCAAGCACTTTATAATGAAGAACTTTGCACTATTGTACTTGTGAAACTTGCCCCAGCTAGTTGATGTATTTTGTGTTTGTTTTTTTAAATATTGTAAGAATTTTAGTATTTTTAACTTCTTATTGTTCATTCACATCTGTATCTCAGGACACATCAGAAAACTTCTTTTTCAACACACCTTAATTCTGACATTAGTACCTTTATTTTGGAAAATAGTTGCTAAGTGAGAACTATATTTAAAAAACTTCTGTAACAGGATTTAAACATTTTATTCGTGCATTAACATAGGCAGCTTAAAAATTATATTCCCATGATTTACTTTGGCAAAACATCTATCTGGAGTCACTGGTCTTGTAGTGATTTATCTGCTCTCACTATTTGTACTGGATTTAAAAGGGAGTGCCTCATTCTTAAACTAATTGCCTGTCATTTATTCCAGGGGAAATACTTTTATAAGGATAAGGGGCTAAAGGCCAACTTTTCAAAGGCATGTAGGCACCTCAGGATGAAGACAGGCACTAGGAAATCACCAAGGCAGCCGAGGTGCTCCTGGAAAATTCTGTGGGTGTTTGGCTGTGCCTTTAGGTGCCCACATACCTTCAATCTGTTTGTAAGACTTTCTTCTCTGGCCAGAAGAGAGGAGAGACACAGGGAGCACAGAAGCTGCTCCCCTTTCTCTCATCCCAAGATGTGATTAAACTGAGCCGGGTGGGAAATGCAAGGGAACCTCACAAATGTGATTTGTAGGAAATACAACTTTAATCCTGGCCTTTAAATTATGTCACAGCACAGCCACTGTGCTAGGAATTACTTTCTGAGGGGCTGGGTGGTGTCACATCCATGTGGAACACACAGCACTGAGAGGTGCAGTGAACATCCAAGGCTTGCAGGCTGACCCTGCCCCACCTGGAAACATCTTTCCTTGGAGGTTCCATGATGGTTTCTCTGATGGCCAGAGGGTTTTTCACTGTACCCGAGCTGGTGGACAGCTGTTTCTATCCCCACCAGTGGGATGTGGCACTTGAGGGTCCCTACCAAGTGCAAAGCCACTGCTTGCAGTGAAATTCAAATGCTTGCTGGAGGGAACAGTGGGAAAATGTGCTTGTACACACATCCTGTCTCACTTGTTCCCCACCTTCCTGCTCAGTCACACAGCACTGCTCTAAGAAAAGTTTCTTGTCCTGGTCACATTCCTCTTTGCTTTCTGTCTTGTTTCTGTGTGGATTCCCTTCTTTTCTTGCAAGGACTTCTTTACTTGTTTCATCATATGTTCTCTTCTGGTCCTTCTTTCCTTCTTCTCTCTCAGTAATTAGCTTCAATCTGTGTGCTGCTGCTGTACAATGCCTTAACTTTCCTCACTTCATCCTTCATCCTATTTCTCATTTCTGTGGTTCTCTTGTGCTCCTTCCCCTCTCCCCTCCCCAACTTTCCTCAGGTTCCTCCAGATTTTTAGCTCTTTATTTTTTTTCTTCCTACCCTCTGTCTCTCTTTAAAAATTTAATTGGCATGCTTTCTTCAAGCTGTCTTAGAAAGCCTTATTTTTTTTCTTCCCTCTTTTCAGCTTCTTTCCTGAATTGCAGTCACACCAGTTCTGCTTTCCTGACTGCAGAGTCACAGCAGCTGTGGTGCAGCACAGCATCTGAAAAGAAAATGCTAATGGGGGTTTTTATAGTGTACAGTAAAAGGCTCTGATTAAAAAAAATAATAATGGTATACCTCAATGCTACCTCTAACCCAGACTACTGCTTCTTGGGAGTTTCCTTCTAGAGCCTGCAGTAGCAAAGCAGAATCCATAACCTCATATGCCATCTCTCTGCCTGTCATAACCACAGGCAAAGCTGGATTAGCAATTTTCTTTAGAGGGAAGCAAAGAAGCTGTATCTGTGTAATGGCATCTCCCTTGTGCCTGATAACAAGACCATAGAGAGTGTGCAAGGCAGTTTTATGGGTGTCTTGCCAATATGTCAAGTACTGATTTTACATAGAAAAGTCTCATCGGACACTTCCACATCAAACTGGTTCTGCAAACATTTCTCCATGAGACTTCATTAAAATCCATACAGGAATTTGCTCCAGCCATACTAATGTCCCCCTCAGGTCAGCTTTCTGTGAGCATTCACCATTTATTTATCACCAACAACAGGTCTATACACATTTCAGCCTTGGATGGGTCAGTATTTCCACATATGGATACAGGAGTTCATGGTCATCCAGCTTAGGACAAGGAACACATCATAGACTCAGCTACACCAAAGCAAATTATTTCCTCTAGAAAAGAGAGAAATATGTTTAAAATAATGCGATATTGTGTAAATTACGAAAAAATCTCCTCAGTGCTGAATATTTTTGTAGAGTAGTGAGAATTTGCTCATTTGCTGGCAGAAATTCTGGAGGAGGTAAAATACATAAAAGTAAATGGTTTCTCTCAAATTACTTATCCATAGAGCTACTTTAAAAGAGATCTTTGTAACCTAAGACAGCCCTCAAGGCTTAGCCCATAATTTCCTCTGTTTTGATCCCTGTTAAAGAGGAGCCCTAGTGGGGTCTTGTAGGACACCACTGAGCTTCCACGTGCTGCCAGCCCTATCCCACCCCGATGTCTCTCATGGCCACAGTGATTTTAACCTGCTCTTCTCTTATGCTCGGAGCTCCCTGAGTTGAGGAGGATTTGGTGGGCTGTGACAAGTGGAAAACCAGAGCCGAGCCACAGAAACAGAGAGCCAGAGTGACTGAACTGGCAGGACACGAACGATGGGAAGGGATCTGGGCCGGCCTGCTGCATTGCACGGACTGAATGCAGGAACATCACCTTCCTTTGTGCAGTGCTCTGGGAGGCCAAGGTGGAAAAGGCTCTAATGGAATTCCTGCAGGGACAGTTTTCACTGGCTCAGTGGGAGCTGTTTGCACACAGACGCCACGGAGTAAGCTGCTAGGTGTTTATTAACTCAGCTTGCAAGAGGAGGGGAAGGGCAGGGGAAAAGCGCTGAGGGGAAAATGCCGCTTGAAAAGACAGACCACCACCCCCTGCCGTCCACCGGAGCTGAGGGAGCTGAGCTGAGCGAGCTCCTTGTAACCTGTCTGGTAAGTTTCAAAGGATGTTTTCCCTCTCTCTAACTGGCTGCTATGGATGTGTGTTACGAAACAGCAATTAAAATATTCAGCCAAGGGCTTAACCCTTGACTGTTTGCGTGGTTTCACCCCCCGTTCAGTGACAGGGGGCATTGTGGGGCCTGCCGGACACCTCGGCCTGCCCGGGCGCGGCCTAGCGGGACGCGGAGAGCCTTGGGGATGAATGGAGCCCGGGGCCTGTCCTTTAGGCCGCGCAGCCGCTCCGTGTTCTTTGTCAGGGCCAAACAAGCTCCATATCATTACGCTAGCGTTCGCTTGCCCAGTCTCATTATGAGGTGCATTAGCTGTGGGAATTGAATCCATGACAAAAAAAAAGAGGGGGTGGAATTGGCTTGCACAAAAAAAAAGGCTTTCCCAGCTCAGGCTAACAACTTGTGCCTATTAACTAAAAACGATCATTAGAAAATTCCCTGCAGACTTAAAGCTTCAGCAGAAGCTTGTTTCACGTATGCACTTGCCTTGTTACATGAACACATAACCAGCCTTAAAGAAACATACCCTCCCACACTTGGATTGGGATTGGGAAAGGTGCTTCCAGGCAGGCACTGCACTGCCTTTAAAATAAATCTTTCTTTCTGCTTCTTCCAGCAATTCTGCTTAAAAAATGCTATGCCAGTAGGAGGTAATAAATCTATAGCCTTAAAAGGGGAAGGATATTAGAGGACAACCAGGTTGGGGTGGTCACTGAGAAAACACGTGGTTGCATGTGAAAGGAAAGGTGTGTTAATGTGTTTACAAAAAAACTCCATGGGTGAAAGTATGGGTGTTAATCTCTTTGAGATGTCTTAATGTCTCTACCAACTTCAAGCCCCAGGTTTATTACAGAGCCCTACAGTTTGGCTCCTGAAGCAGAAAAATGTGGCCACACAAGCCTGAGTTTCTGAACTTTGGGGTAAAATGACAGGTTCAAGGGGGTATATGTGATAGGTGGTTTGGGAAGGTTGTACCTTCCTAGTACCTCAGCCAGTGGGGAAGGGAAGAGAGCAACATGTGGCTGTAAGTTTAGGATAAAAAGAACTGCACCCTCCAGAACCTCGAGGGAGAAAACCCTGCAGGTGTGCCCCAGTGGATCCTCTCCCTTTATTTGAATAAAGTGCAGGACTCCTCTGTCTCCTTTATGGCTTTCCATAGTGTGATTTTCCGTACACATAGAACTTTATTTTTTCTTATTATAGTTTCCTTTCATGCAGGCCAAACCACAGAAAAAAAATCATTGGAGATAAGGTCTCTGTGAATTGCACAAAGATAGTTCTCTGTAACCAGCAAACTGTCTTTGTGGACATTCATGGAATCTTCCCTGGCAGCTTTACTGTAATTGCAACAAACCACGAGGCATCAGGTAGATCCATGGGGATCCCCAGGCTGCTCAGGAGCCATGGGGAGTTTTCCATTGGGTGGGAATGTGCAGCCATGTCAACTCAGATGGTTACTCTGGCTTTTGGCACTGGGAAAGCTGATCCCTGGAACATGCTGGTTGCTTGGTTTCTCTGGAATATTTGTGGGTCCCACTTCCAGTGGTCTGTGGCTTTCAAAGGCAAAAAATATTTCCCAGCTTAGCATAGGATCCGCTACTTGGTCAGTGGCTCAGTTCACAGGCTTCTGATTAAAAGTTTTTCCTCCCAGAAGATGCTTTCTTTCTTAGCATTTCCTAATGCTAAGAATTTTTTAGGTTGTATGATAGTCTTTCAAGGAAATGATGAATTTTCCAGTCTCTCAGTCATATGAAGATGAGCAGGACACATCTCTGGAGATTACAGGGGGCAATATTTTCCTAACAGCAAAAACAAATGCACAAGCCTTTCCCACCCTTAATGAATGCACAGTGGTTCTCTTCTGGTTACCAAGCATCAGAAACAGGTCCTACATTCAGTTGATTTAAACCAGTGATGAATAACCATGGCTTAGCTATTCCCTCTCCTGAGTGCCACCCATTGACTGGTGTGATGGAGCAGGCAGCTGTGGCTGGGAGTTGAATGATGCTCCCCATGGGGAAGGTAATCTGGGAACCAACAGATTGGGCAGGGTGGTGTCTCACCAACCAGGGTGCAGCCCTGCTGCATCTGAGTGCAAAAGTGTCACAGGACCTGAGTGCCAGTGATCAGGAACAGCCATCCTGGTCAGTGATGGCCAGGAAAATTGGGAGAAATGAGGCAGGATTTCGGTGTGGATCAGTGAGGTGCGTGGCCAGGCACAGGCACAGCTTCTTTGTAGCTCATGCAGTCACCAAGGCTGAGGGCTCTAAGGGTGACTCCCAAGGGAAGAGGAGAGTCTCCCAGTGAGGCTTTTCCCAGCTCTTTCCCAGCAGTCAGATCCAAGGTCACACAGCTGCACCACAGCTGGGCTGGGCTGGGCTGGGGCACAGGCAGCTGAACCCCAGGGGTGTGCAGTGGGGTCTAGCAAGCAGCTGGATGGGTGCAGAGGTGACACTGTCCTGCTGCTCCCACAACCCTTCACTGGAAATGGTGCAAAGGACACAAGGAACCCATTCTACCTCCCAGGCAGCTTCAGCAATGCTTTGCTTGCCCAGTGTTTGTCCTCTCAGACCAAGGCTTTGCGATGGAACCAGACACTCTGGGCTGAGCAAGCCCTTGGCTTCCTGCTCTGGCATTCTTTCCTGGTGCTCCATTTGCCCACCCAGGCTGTGAAAAATCTCCCTCACAAGGATGCCCCATCCATATGGCAGCCTAAGGTCATGCTCGTGTGTGGCTGTGCAACCAAAATGCGGGGATGCCAAAAGCAGACCCTGTGATCTGCTTCCCTTTGGCTCATCTCTACCCCCTGTGGAGACCAATCATGGCATGCACCTGGAATAGATGCAGATTTGGGGAGCTGCTTGACCAACAGTCTTGCATAGGTCTCATTCAAACACATGTCAGCAGTTTTTGCTCTAATCTCATTTCTTTTCAGTGCTCCTGAATGATGGCCACAATGCCAGCAAGCACAGTCCTAGCAGAAGGTTTATCTCCTACCATTTCCCCCTTGAGGGTACTTTTCTCCCAGATAGAAGTGTCTTTGGATCTGTCAGGCTGAAAGAAGAACTCCAGAGTGCTCCTCATGGAACAGATGGCAGGGAATGAGCAGCCTCGGTGCCCATTCAGCACATTTGAGGCTGGGATATTTAAGCAACTCCTCTGCTGCTTCCTTATGAGCTATCAGATCACAAATTTCACATTCTTGTCTCTCCCAAACTCCTGCTCAGAGCAGTGCTCAACTTTGAGAGAAGGTAATGAGCAAGTTTTTGAGCATTTTGGGTTTCTCACTGTCGCTGGGCTCCAGCACAGTGGTATTTGGTAGGTTAAGGACCACACAGGTTAATTTCAATCAAACTGATAAACAGAGATGTCTGGCACTGGCAAAACAAGGTAACATCCAAAACTGACCAGAACTTAAGAGACCAAGTGACATGGACAGAACCCGACCAGACTTGCTCACCTTCCTCCTCCTCCTCACCTCATGCTTCCTACAAAAGAAATTTAATATTAAAAAAAAAAAAGTAGCAGGATCTAGGATATGCGTGCCATAAGGCCCTTCTCAGATGCCAAAGCAAGCAACCTGTGGAGATTTAAAAAAGGAAAAAAGTCTGCTATAATAAACCTGCATTGCACTGTTCTTTCATCATGATTGTTGCAAGCATCTTTTGGGTCTGCTGACATTAAAAATTATGATCTGTTAAAGCATGTTGATTTCAGATGCTTACAGCTTTTCAAAGCATCTTTTTTTTTTTTCTGAGAAGGATATTTTCCCATCTTAGTCTGGGAAAAAGTGAATTTCTGGAAGTTTCAAATCCTAAATATGTAATTTTGTAAGAAGCTTTTTCATAAAAAAAAAATCCTTATTGAATGAAAAAGACAGCTGGTTTTGCTGTGGGAATAACAAAAACTAGCCAAGATGCAAAATATTTCATAATACAGACATTTTCAGGTGTATTGCCTTCTTTTTACTAACCTGCTAGTAGCACAGTGTAATACACAGAAATCTTCCTGCAGGACTTGTTTTTGATGGAGCACAGGATGATCTGAAGAGTCCTGCTACCTGTCCTTGGCTAAAAGTTTTTCCTTCTCAGCATCAGTGCCTGAGGAAAATGAAAGGTGTTCTTATTTTTGTCAAGTTCCACCAGTTCTAACAGGTCTGAGCCAGTAACTTGGGAGTTCCTCAGAATTTTACTACATCAAGTTCTTTATATGATGGCCCAAAGTATCAAGGTGAATGAAATCAGAGCCAGAGGAGTGAATTTTCATGGGTTTATTGCAGATGTTATAAAAAGCTTTAGGCATCTCTCCCTCTGAGCACTTGCTCATACATCAGTTACTCTCAAACCATGGGATGCCCTTGATGCCAAGTCATTTTGGATACTGAACTGATCTCAGGGTACAAACAGTTTGTGGAGTTTCTAGACCAAGCTGTTTTGACCATTTCTTTGGATTTTTGGTTGTTTGGGGTTTTTCTGTATGAGTGAACTAGAAAATTAAATAACTGTTTGCTTTTTTTTTTTTTTTCCCAAAGAAAAACAATGCTTTCTGTATTATTCTGCAGTATGACAGAAAATAATCTGTAAGAATTATTTCTTGAGCTACCCCTCTTCTCTTCATGTTTTGAGCTCAAGAGAGACCTGCTAAGGCAGCTGTTTCAGATAGAGAAAACTTCTTCCAGAATGTGATTAAAAATATTATTTGAGTGTTATATCCAGTAAGATTAACTGAGATTAAAGAAATAATTTAATTGATGAACCTTCATTCTATTGACTTGCAAATAATGATCATGGAACTTTGTGAAATTTCAGCTTTTGTTGAGCAATACTTCTCTCAGTGGTGTCAGTTTTTTCTTAGGTGTGGAATGGAATCCTTGTTTCCTGACTAGCCCTGGAAATTATCTCATTGACCTATTTAAAATTTAGTTGTGTTGCTGTTGTGATCCATACACATATCTCAGTGGTCAACAGAAATATTTTGCTGCAAATATTTGAACTTCCAGCCACTTTACTGGAAAAAATGTCATCAGAGCTAATGTCCCTGTTCCCTGAGGAATGTAAATTCTGCAGTTAGGTTTCTAAAGCAAATCACAAATGTTCATTCCAGCTGCTTCACAAAACTGTTCTGCAGGATTTGGGTAGAATTTATCCTGAAGCAAAAAGCTTTTCCACAAAAAAGTTCACTGGGCTGTTTGCTGTGAAGACCAAGCATGAGCAAGATGGAGAAATGGGACTGATGTGCTGGAAACAGCGAATGAGAATTTGCTGAAAAATTACTGCAATTTTCCTGAAACCACAGATATCACAGAATCATGGAATGGTTTTGGTTGGAAGGGACCTTAAGGATCATCCAGTTCCATGCCATGAGCAGGGGCATCTGCCACTATCTCAGGTTTCTCAGAGCCACATCCAACCTGCCCCTGGGATGGGGCAGCCACAGCTTCTCGGGAATTGATTTCCAAGTGCCATTTTCAATAGGCATTGATCAATAAATAACAATGACATTAACTGCAGTTAATATTAGTCTAACTAATACAATTACACAGGTTTTGATAATCTTTTTTTTTTCTTTTCTGTTCTTTTTTTTTTTAATTGTTTTTCATGATGTGAGCCACTGATTTTTGCCTCCAGTTCAAAACTTGGTCTTATTCCAGGAATGCCTGAAAACATTCACAATATCTTTTCTGCTGGGAAAAAAAAAAAAAATCTCTCAACTTACTGTTAGCTCTCTGCTCCAAAAATAAAATGTACAGTACATAACAAATTTGGTCTGACAGCATTTTCCCAGCTGGAAGGATGGAACTTCTTAATTGGTATATAAATAAATAGTGGTTTGATCCTGCTCTTAAATATATATTTAAAAAAGGATTTTGTCCTTGCCTCTAGTATGCATAGGAACGGATCTTCCTTTCTAACAGAAACAGTAAGAGAAAAGGACTCTTCGCTGAACCTAATTTAAAAGCTAAATCTAAAGTCTGAACACACTGAAATAAATTCAAGTCCTGCTGCTGCTGTTGAGGAAGGCCCATGAAGCTCCCTGTGTCTCTTGACATATGGTTTCCATACCACTTTAGTTCATAAAACATCGTTTTGAATTGCTTTAAAGTTTGACATGAGAACTTCAAGAGTTGCTGAATCATCGAATAAATAGTTGCTTAGGGAGAAGATGCTCCTAGGAATGGAGTTTTACCTTGTGCTTTCAGAGTAAAGGGAGTGATAATTTAGATGAGGAAGTCACCCAGAATAATTGGGTGGTTTTCACCTTTGCTACCTGGCAATAAATTGAAACTAAATGCAGACACCAATCTGCAAATCCAGAAACTAGAAGAGGGACGAGCACATTGGTCCAAACACATAAAATGTGTTTATTTGCAACACAAGGTGCAACACAAGGCACCCTGAAATACTCATTCCTAGTGCACCTGAACACTCCAGATGCATTGCTTGGTTGAAGTTCCCTTGGCACTGGAGTTTTTACAGTAGGAGACATGCAGCAAACACCCACATCCTGAAGCTTGTCACCCCAACTCGTGTCACCTCTGAATCCAAACCAGAAGGATCCCCAGAAGCACAAGAGCCTGACCTTTCTGGGATGTGTCTTCTTTTTCCTCATAGCTCAATAATTTATAATTCATCTTGAGAAAGGAGAAGATATGTTTGGGGACAAGCGGGAGAAATCCAAAACACTTCTCCTAGCTCCTGAAAAAGGACAGCCCCACCAAAACCAGGCAGTAAACATCTTGTTTCCTGGCCCCATCTGTGTGCAGCACACAGACCAGAGGCTTTGAAAAGCTCTCCCTGCCAGAATGTGAGATAAACGTGTCATTAGGGAACTCCTTTTTTCTGTTTCTGGGGTACTGGCACACCTTTGATTAAAATACTTCAATTTAAAGTACAGTGCACCAGTCTGGGCGTGTAATATTTGTACAAAGCTTAAGATGGTCCTGCCATAACACTTCTGTCTCCCCCATTGTGCAAAATTGGACCAGAAATCTCATGAGAATGAGCTTACTCATGAGATATCTGCTAATTCTGGCTTCCAGTTGTGCTGTAAATAGTATGAGAACTGCCTTTCTAGCAGTTTTAGGGAATTTGGCTCCCAGCCATTTGCTAGAAAAGCCCAAGCTGCGACCTGAGTGAAAAGCAAGGGGAAAAGAAAAATGTTCCAGATTTCCAGAAAGCTCTTTATTGGTGCCAGAATCTTGTCTTCTCTTCTATGTTCTTCTGGTCAGGTGGAATGGCCTCTGTCTGCAAGGGCATGCTTTTGTGAGGTCAGGGACTTTGCAGAAGGCACAGTGCTCTGTAATCAGGTGCTTTGATGGCTGGGTACAGCTGTTCTGTGGAGTTTCTGAGGAGTAAATGCTATGCCAAAAGCTGCATGGCAAGCTCAGGACTCTACAGCTCTTCAGCAGTGGAGGCTCTTGATGCCATCGCTTCTTTCTCCTCTGCCTCCTTCAGAGGTGCTGGGATGGTGCCCTTTTCCCTGCTCTGTGATTCCCTGCCCTGCCTCCCAGGTCTCATTTTCACTACTGGGCTCAGGAACCCAAGGCTCTGCCTCCTAGCAAAGCCCTTGGGCAGTTCTGTGTGCAAACAGTATCTCAAAAAGAAGATGGGCCTTGGCAGATAGGTGTTTTTTTTAGTTTCGAGAAACCCTCTGTGCAAATAATCCTGGTACCCCAGAAAGCAATCTCTGCTTTCAAAACTAAAGGCAAAAGTCATGCTCTACAGGCCTAAACTTGAGTACTGGATTCTATCTCATATGCAAATTATTCTTAGCCTGGTATCAAAAGTACTAGTAAGCATGTACCTATAAACACTCATTAGCTTTAATTACACTGAGTACACTTGTGAGGGGGGCTTGGATTACCTGACTTAGTGCACTACTAAGAGTTTCTGAGGCTGAAAGTGTCACACAGAAATTATTACATGCATCAGAGGTGAAATGTGGAATCACAGAACCATAGAATATTCTGAGTTGGAAGGGACACACCAGGATCATCCAGTCCAACTCCTGGCACTGCCCAGGACACCCCAACAATCCCACCCTGTGCATCCCTGAGTGCGTTGGCCAAATAATCCTGGAGCTGTGGCAGCCTTGGGGCTGTGACCATTCCCTGGGGAGCCTGTTCAGTGCCCAACACCCTCTGGGGGAAAAAACCTTTTTCTGATATCCGCCCTAACCCTCCCTGACACAGCTCCAGCCATTCCTTGGGTCCTGTCCCTGTCACACAGAGCAGAGATCAGAGCCTGCCCCTCCTCTTCCCTTTGTTAGGATGCTGCAGAATTTCTGTGAGCTCTGACCTCAGTCTGCTCTTCCCCAGATGAACAGTGCATGTAACACAGCCTTGTTTGCAGTATTAGTAGCCAAGTTATTGAGTTTTCATAATGACACTACAGTCACTTCCAAATATTTTTCAACAGATATTGAAAGCACAACAGGTGATTTAAAATTGCCAGGAAGAGATGGCTCCCTTCAGTAATTAATTAAGTAAGCAATGTAAGCAGTTTCTTCCCAATATCCAATCTATACCTACTTGGGAGCCATTCTCTCTTGTCCTGTCACTCCAGGCCCTTGTCAAGAGTCTCTCTCCATCTTTCCTGTGGCTCCCTTCAGGCACTGGAAGGCC
>JANRGV010000073.1:64514913-64543015 GCA_024734035.1 Alethe castanea
TATAGAATATCAGGGCAAGCATCTGTTTCAAAAACAAGGACAGTGTTTAATTTAGAGTGAAAACATGGACATCAGAGTGCTGACTAACTACTGTCAAAATAGGTGTTAAACAAAGATTTTCCTCACCAGTATTTTCCCTGTGACTAGAAAATAAGTAAAGGATAATATCCATGGAATAAACCCCAGTTATCACAGTTGTACAGTTTTCCTCTGTTCAGCAACTACAGAATTTTTGCTCAGTTTTTTTTCTGTTCCAATTAAAAATATTTGGAGCTATTCTTCTTTAAACCTAAGAAAGGTCTAACTAAGCCACTGCCATTCCCTGCTATCCTACATAGCAGGCTAGGTGTAAATTTCTTTATTAGCATTTTGTTTCTGAAACTAACTTTGCAAAAAAGCAGCCAAAGTTCTTGGAAATGTTATCAAAGCCTGGGGAAAGAGGAAAGCATTTGGCTCACATCACTGTTAGTGACCATAATCAATGCCCAGACAAGCACAGCTTCAAAAAATGTGTCAAGAACTCACTTTATATTTTAAACAGACCATGAAGACATTCAAATTCTTCATCTGGAAGAGAAAAAAGAGGAGGGGGAGATGGCGGGAGGGAGAGATTTCCTTCCACCAGGCAGCGAGAGATCACTTCACGCTTCCCTTTGGTAGGTTAGAGGGGAATTGTAAAGCCATCCCATGTGAACAGATGGAGGCAAAGGATCTCAGCTTTCACGGGAGCGGGTTAGAGATCCGACGCCTGGGACGGAGGGCGAGACAGGGCCCAGCAGCAGGGGCTTTCTGCCCCCTGACAGCCAGGCGTCTCCAGGGCCCGCTGGGGTGGCAGCCATCCTTGGGGAGCACCTCGGCAGCTTCTAGCAGCCCGGCACCAGCTAAGCCCCAGACTTGTATAGGCACTTCACATCCAGGAGCATGTCTAATCCAATCAGGGGCAGATTGGAAGCTATCCGTGTACCTCCCAGATAGCATATTCTTGTCGGCTTGAAAGCAAGCCTCTCCTCCTCGGCCTTTCCCCCTGTCTCCCTATCAGTCTGTGCAAGCAGAGGCCTCCCCCCTTAGGCACACGGAGCTAATCCTATTTACTCAGCCCATCAATTTAACAGCTTTAATATTCGCATGGGTTCGGTGGATGCAGCTGAAAGGTTCGCAGCAGCCAGGGAGGGGGGAGAGGCTGTGGTGAGCAGTGGGAGGCAAGCCTTCCCATGCTGGCCAGAGCAGAAAAAAGTCATTCAAAACCCTGAAGGCTGAGGCATGTCTCATGCCCACTCACACAAACACACAAAGCAGACAACACATGTACAGCCCATTAAACACCCCAGCAGTGTCCCTTTGGCACACCACAGCCTGGTCACTTGTCTGGTCCCTCTCACAGTGTTGGTGCTGGGGTTGGCTGGAGTGCTGTGGTCCGGTGGAAATGAGCCTGTGTTAGCATAAGGTCTGTCTCTTCCTTAAACTGGAAGGTGTGCATGGAAGGACAGACACAGGAACAAACACAAGCACCCCCTCATGAGAGTGTTGACCCTGAGAGCCTCCTGCTCACATGCAGGCAGTTGTGGAGGAGCTCAGTCTGATTCCACTTTATGCTTAACTGTTTCTCAGCTCTCTGTTTATAAATTCCTGAACTGGAATTCCTCCCTTTATCTGTCCTGAGCATCCATTAGCATCCTTTAGCTATACCGACTGTGCTCTGGCTATAGATTAGAGCAAACCTGAGGAGACAAGTCTTTTTAGGAGGATTCAAGAATGCAGTCAGGAAGCTGTTTAGCTCTTCCAGCCCCTTGTCACTGCTCCAAGTGATCATGGACTTCAGAAAGAACCAGCACCCACCTCTGAAAACCCTGTGGAGTCTGTGTGCCCCTCCTTCAGCACTTGGGTCTCTACTAATCACTTTATTCCAAATGTGGAATAGCTCTTGGTTTGTGGTTCAACTCACCTGCGTGAATCACACCTGAATTCCTCTCGTCACTACCAAGGTTAAATAGAACTGGAGTGGCTGTTGCCTTTCAGGGTATTGCAGTCTTTGATGTGCAAAACATAGATCTGTCTGGTATTTTGAGCTGGCACATCTTTTACATTTAATCTGCCCTTTATTTATCTGTTTAGTTCTTGAACTAAATGTGGTTTTGGTTGTGGGGATTTTTTTCAATTTGTTTTTGCTGCTTGTGCTAGAGATCATGTGTACTAACAAAAATCTCAAGTTTTCCAGTGCCAGCAGGCAGCCAATTTGAGGATTTTCTGTAAGTATCCAGACTTGGGCTCTGCCCATAAGTCCGGTAGACACATTGCCATCATTCTGAATTAAGGCTGAAATGGAATGGAAAGAGGAAGAGGAGTGAATGCCTCCTTCAGTCATTCCTGTTCTCAAGACCTAAAGGTACTCCTCTAAAAGAAATTCCAGTGTTTTGATCTAGTGGGCAACACCCTTTGTCCCCAGGCTGAGAGCCCTTTGGGCAGTGACTTTATAATTCAAGAAGGATATTCCAATAGCACTACAGAATAAGTCAGATGAAATGAAGGTCCTTTATTTGTCCAAATAGCACTGGGAGGTTATGGCAAAGGAGAGCACTCAGAGCATTCACTTTCCAGCTGCTGGCATGCTGTGAGCCTGACACACCCCAAGGAATCCAGAAAAAATTCTTGAAGCATGAGAATCATTTTTCCCCTGGTTCTGCCTCCCCTTTTCCTCCAGGAGGGAGTTCCCAAGTGCTGTTTAGGGCTGCATCTTGATTTCCCCATTGCCCTTCTCAGCAATATATGTCATCCCTGGATTTTGATGGAAACAAAACTGTTTTTGCAGCAGATCTGTGTTCAGCCCAATATCCTGGGGTTTGGGTCAGTTTTTTAAATCTTACCCTCCTGTTTTGTTTCTTGGCGTTAATTGCTCACACTGTCCTCCTGCTTGGTGCAATAGGACCAAGTACTCTTCTGTTCTGAAAGCACAAGGATGGTTTTGGTAGAAGATTTGGTCAGTGCAGCTTCAATTCATTGTGTCAGCCATGGTGATAACCAACCATCAGGGAGCAATTCACTGGGGGAAGGCTGAGAACTGTTCATCAGAAGGTCTGAGATGAGGAGGTAGAAGATCCAGACCTGGGGGAGAGTGATGTGTCTAGCACAGCTGGATAGGAGAGGACAGATGGGACTGCATGGAAAGTGGGAGTAGGATTCAGGACTCAGGATATTCAGAATGAAGACAATAGCAAGGATGTGGTTTTCTCAGCCAAGATAAAAATTACTTTTAGCTGGGAAGCCATTAAAAGTGATGGCACTTTCCTTGTTTTCTTTGCTCTTGCTGCTTGTGCCCACTGTGCTGTAGCTCTGTGGGATCCGAGGCTGTGATAGGGTCAGAGGAATGGGGGAGCTAGCCTGGCTGAAAACAGATAATTTATTATCCTGTGTTTATCTGTCAATGGATTGAGTCCCAGATCTGACACCCACACAGCTTTTCAAGCAAGGATGCTGGCACAGGGGAGGGTAGGTCATTAGCCAGAGAGATGGGGAGATCCACATCATTTCCAGCACTCCCTCCCTGGAAGCATCAGGCCAAAACAGCTGATGGCACCCACCCTTCTGCATGTGCTTAAAGAGGCTGCAAACAAGCAAAACATACTTTAAAGCCTGAGCAGGCCTGGGCAAAACTGAGCAGTCACTTCCCTCCCTCAAGCTGCTGCTCAGAGGCCGTGGGTTGCACAAGTCATGGCAGAGCCCACGAGGAGGTCACACAGGCAGCCTGGGCAGAAGGAGCTGCAAAAGGTGGTCCACAGGGTCCCACCTCCCCATTTCTGCTCAGAGTATCAACAGTCTGCACCCTCCAGCAGCTCCACAGGGAGCGGTACCAGTGCAAGCACACATGTTCCTGACTGGTTATAGCTAAATTGGGCAGGGAAAAAAAAAAAGATGACCAGCTTCCAGCTTTGAACAGAGTGATTGAGATATACATTCGGCAGGCAAGATTAGAGAGACAGATAGATTACAGATAGAGAGATTTAATCAAAAAAGGGGAAACTCCTCAGAGTATTCTTTTCCAGATACTGGCTGTGTGGCTTTACTGAATGGATACCACAGGAGGTGAGCTAAATCTTCACCTGGAGAAATGGGAAAGCTCTCCCTCCAATGGGGCTAAGGACTCATCCCAGCTGAGACCCTACCCAGTGTGCTGATGGCAAGAGACAAACTTTGCATGAGTGCTCTGCTGCTGCTGCTTCTGTCTGAGCCCACGATCGACCCCTGCACAGAGAGAGGTCAGGGGGCTGTGGACCTCTGAGGCCACACAAAGATTTCATCAGAAGTTCAACACCAAGACATTTTCCCTAAACTGTATTCATCCCCACTGCCCTGATCAGCTGCCTTTTGTTAGAAGTGCCGGCTCTCCCTAGGAGAGGCACTGTCACACTGGTGAATTGCCCTCCCTTTTTCACAGAATGCTGTTTTTTTTTGTCAGCAGCTTTGATGTGGAAACGTAAGGACCAAATGCCCCACACCCGCCCTGTCGCCCATCAGCTGCCTCTGCGGGTTTCAGCACCTTGTGGGGTTTCACCTCCTCCAGCGGAGTTAATCCCTCTTCACTTCCATTTCCTTCCACCCCGACTTGGCTCTGGTGCGTGAGTTTGGCTGGAGGCAGATCGCACACCCCCCTCCGGGCTCCCCTTCCCTGGAAGCAGGAACCGGAGTGACCCCGGCGAGCCCCAGAGCAGAGACAAGCAGCGAGCCCCCGGCGGCCGCCGCGGTTCTGCTGTCGCTGTGCGCCAGCACAAGCAGCAAATTCCAAGAAGATGCGATCATCAGCAGCTCTGTGAAGACAGGAAAGTGGTTACAAATGCTCTCTGCCTCAAAGGGAGAGAGAAGAAACCACAGTCTGGCTGCAGCTGCACCTCGTGCTTTCTGATTAATCCGCTGTTTAGAAACATTCGCCGTGGTACTCGTGCATAGGCAGAGGTGAAAACAAACACCGATGGATGCAAAGGGACTGCTTTATCTCTGGCCAACACAAACAGAGTCTACTTTCAGCGTGGATACACAGTCCTCCTACAAAAGGGAACAGAGAAAGATACAGGTTTCTTCTTCAGAGCTGTCTACATTGTACATTCAGGGAGAGAAAAATTTGCTAGGGCATATGGCATGACCATCTACGTATGGGATCTAGGGTTTTAAATGTTAAAGTCCTTAGTCCTTCAAATACAGCATCTTCTTTAAATATTGATGCTACTCAGCAGGCAAATATGTCTCATCATCATCATCATCATCATCATTGTATTTTCCTCAGTCTTCTGGCCTAAATTGTCTCTGTTTTGATAACGTGCTGCATATGCATCTGTTTGCCCAAAGAGGATGGAGCAAGTGTTCACAAGCAGCCCTATCATGACAGTAAATGGCAGAATGAACAAAATTAAAAGTTCTCTGAAATGTTTAATTACAAGTCAATGGGCAGATTCTCCTTACAGCCCAATGTCCAGGCATGGTTCAGTTGGAAATTATTCGGTCAGTTGAGATGCAAAGAGATGCAAAAAGAAAATATTACTCATAAATCATGGAATGGTTTGGGTTGGAAGGAGCCTTAAAGATCATCTCATTCCAACTCCCTGCCATGGGCAGGGACACCTTCCACTATTCCAGATTGCTCAGAGCCCCATCCAGCCTGGCCTTGATTACTTATTGATACCTCCCTAGTTAGTTTGACCCAGCCTTCCGTGCTTTTTTACCAGCAGGAGCTATGTGTTCCCAGCACATCTTGGAATCTCCCTGGTGAGTCCCTTGTTCCAGATACTTTCGGGGAGGGCACATCCCTGAGCTTTTCTCTCACACTCCATTGCTGCAAATCTGAATGGATCCTTTTCTGCCCCAGCCTGAAAAGCCCACCAAAAAACACAGAATCTGGCCTCATTATTGATATCTGACATTCCTTATTTTCATTATCAAAAGGTTTTATTGAAGCCTTGAATTTGCCACAGTGGGTATCCTTTCAAAATCCGCCAAGTTTGCTGTAGAAAAAACAGATAACATTACCTTGGTATTTGCGGTATTCCTTGTGCTGCTCTTCTCACTTCAGCGGAAGACTGCTGAGGATGTTTAGGGAAAGGCTAAGATAAATGTTCCTCAATATCAAAATAAACAATAGAAGCTAATGTGCAGCTTGTATCTTTCATGCTCATACTGGATTCCAGTTTGAGTTTAAAGGGAGCTGCCCTAGAGCTTTCAGGCTGTGGCTCCCAAGTCCAGAAGGATCAAGGGGCAGAGGTGAGGGCATATTCATGTACATGTGCACATGCACATAAAAATGTTTCCCTACCTAAAGTCTCTTTTTCAGCATGGAAGCACATCGTCAACACTCAGCAAATAATAAATAATAGCAACAGTACAAGAATTCTTCCACTAGAATTCTTCACTAGCCACAAAAATTACCATAACTATTCACCACCCTCTGGTCTGGCAGGGTAAAAGGCAGAAGCTTAACTTGCTGCACAAGAGGAAAAGAGAAATTCTCCAGGGCAGTCCTTTAGTGGTCCAAAGGGATCATGGTTTTCCTGCCTTGAACTGTGTGCAAAGAAAAAAGTGAAGTCCAGAGCCAACCCACTGAGTATTCAGGCCTAGAATTTGAAAAGGCCAGATACTGAATCCTTGATATTGAGTCCCTCATGCCATGTTCTTGCTCCCATGCAAGCTGGCAGTGTCCAAGGCCAGGTTGGATGGGGCTCTGAGCAACCTGGTCTAGTGGAAGGTGTCCCTGTCTGTGGCAGGAGGTTGGAAAGAGATGATTTTTGAGGTCCCCTCCAACCCAAACCACTCTGTGTTTTGATTTGTTGCATCAGGAGATGATGAGTATAATATACCATTCTAGCAAAAACACTTGGGGTGTGGCAGTCTAGGAGAACAAGATTAAGGCAAATGATAGGTATTTAAAGCCAAAATTCACCATTTCATAGCTAAGTGAACAGACAAAACATAAAATGCTTTTTGTCCTTTCAAACATATGATATGACCAACTCTATGGCCTAATCCTGGAACTCCCACAGGATGCAATTTGATGCCTCAATTATCCTGCTCCTATTGAAAGGGCTTCTAAGAAGCACCTGATGCGAGACACTCTTGGTACAATCTGGAGCAAAAACAAAGAAGAAAGAGCTGCACAATTCTGAAGGCAGTGGGGCAAAACACAGCCATGCAAAACAGATTCTCATTTGATCTCTTTCTCAGAAGGCATTATCTCAGAAACTTCTCAGTATGTTAAGGCACTGCCTTGTTACTCCTGCAGTGCCTGAAAGATTGAGTTGCTGGAGCCTTCTTTCAGATATTTCATTCTGCTGTCAAATCTAAGTATTTGGGCTCAGTTTCAGCTGTTGCCACTGCAATGTCACCTGTGGTCCTGCAGAAAAAGCAGGAGACAGCGGTGGTGGTGGTGGTGCCTCAGCCCCACAGGACAAAACACTGCCTGGTTTCTCCTCTCACATGGAAATAACTCCACTGCTTTCAGCAGTCAGCTCCAAGTCTGTTGACCTTGTTGGGTTGCTCTAGTCTTCTGCTGGTGTTGTTGCTGAGGCTACAGGATGGAGCAAGGACGACCCCTATCTGTCCTTTCCTCTCTTATGGTGCACATTTGAAATGTACCTAAGGCAAGTTTTGACATGGGGAAAAAACCTGTTGTCTCCTAAGAAACTCCAGATAAATTTAGCTGCTGAAATTGCTTTTAAAGTCTTTTTACTCTTTCCCAGTGATTGTCAGGAAAATCTCCACAATACCACTGGACATGGACACTTGAGGCCCCCCCATGAAATGTCACTTCAGACCAGTGTTCCTTTGAGAATATCTGGTGGTAGCTTCTTACAGAGGCACCTGGCCTTTATTTTCCATCCCAGGCCCACTGACAGTGCATGAAGAAACCATTCCTGAGCTCCCAGGATTTCTGCTGGCAGTGAGCACAGGCCTGAAGACAAAGCCCTAGAGATGCATTTTGCAGTCCTAGGTATTCTGGGTGAAAAACTCCTCCCTGGTGAGACTGATGAGTAGGAGGATTCTGAAACAGTTCTTGTAGGGTTTTACTTCTGAATGAATCCAAGGGAAGCAGGTACAAAACCAGGCTTGCTGAACTGGCACAGCCATGTGTCTAAAAGTGAGGAAATGACATATCCTGATAGTCCAAGCCACGGAAATGGGGATAAAGGGAGGGCAGGGGAGTTAATGTTTTCCTAGATGAGGCAGAGCTTGTCTCCTTTCTTGCCTGGCAGATGAGTTTGACCACTTTTTTTTTTTTTTTTTTTTTTTTACTGCTAGACCAGAGTGTTACAGATAATCACAGTGTAAACAACATTCTTTTACTGCAGCTTTTGTCTCTTTTCTGTAGATGGAAAATTCTGTGAAATTAGCCTCTGTCATGCCAGGCACTGAAGAAAACACGTGTTGAAAAAAAGTGCCTGTTCCCAGGCTTTCAGACTAAATAACATCAAACCAAAGGTGAGGGAGAAGCAGAAGCCTGGATGAGGGATTTGATGGAGTCCCTGCAGCAAGTCCATGCCCAGGATGGAACTGAGTCCAAACACCTCACATCTTCCTTGTAACAACCAGGGCAAAGCTGCTCCCCAGCTCACTTTGCAGTGATCAGGTTATGATTTTCCTGCCTCTTGATATAACACATAACCAGGTTTGTAAGACATGTGAAAATTATGGCTTCATAAATAATATGATCCAATTTCTGTTTGCTGGCCACCTGATCTCTTTTGCATATTCAGGATTACCAGGATTCTGCAATGCTCATTTTGCCTCACTTCTGAAGTCCTGAGTGTGTTTATCCTTAACCATAATTCTTTCCCCAACCTTGCTCTTACTTCCAGCCCTGACCTTATCTTAGGCTGTCAGAATAAGAGTTTAAAAACAAAGGTGCAGCCAGTTTTCTTTTTAATACAGCTTGACAGGGTTAAAATGCAGAATATAGACCTTCCAGTTTTCACAAAGTGCTGTGATTGCCTTGTCTGCTTTGCACAGTTGTATGCTGATATCCATAGACCCATTCTAATTTCAGAGCAAAAAAGGGAGCTGCCTTCCATTCCACAGCAGGAGGGGTAAAAGCACAGGTAGGCTGGTATTTTTTACCAGAAGTATTTGTGTGGTTGAAGATTTTTTTACCAGAAGTATTTGTGCTAAAGACTCCAAAGGATTTTGTGCCATTGGAGTTGCTTTTGCCTACAAAGCTGAAGTTGATGCTGGGGTTGATGTATTGTTATTCTCAAGGATGTAATAAGAATGAACAAAAGGAGTTTGAAGGGGACATTTTCTGTGCTGTATTTATCTAGTGCCAGTCACAGACTTCATGCTCTGCTGGCTGCCTGAGGACTAGGAAGAAATAGTCTTCAAAATTTCTATGATTTATCACCCACATCATAAAGTTTAATTTCACTTTTGAAGTACCAGCACTGCCCTGGCTGAAAAAAAAAAAGGAGGCTGGACAAGCATGCTTATGCTTGTAGTGGTATTGGAAAATTTCTCAAGTACCTGTGGGCAGGTGTGGCTCACATACTTGGGTTAGACCAATCACCAGATCTAGGGTCAGGAAGGAATTTTGCCCTAGGTCACATTGGCAGGGACGATTGTGTTGTTTTTGTTTTCATTGCTTCGAAGTGTGGGTTGTGGTTGGCTTCCAAGATTATCTACTGTCATCTTAAGAAATGCTAATGACCCAGGCTTTAAGTCCACAGGTGGAATTGCAGCTCCAGCCCTGCAGGTCTCAGGCCTGCCTCAGAGAGTGACTGCAGCCACTTTGGACCCCTGTGCAGAGACTCCAGCACAAGGCATCCTCAGGGCTCTCAGCATCCTTCAGATTGCCCTGTGGTCTGGGCATCTCCACCTTACAGAATCCCTGTAAGTGTGCAATTTGGAAATCTGGGCATGCTGAAACTCTCTCTTGGTCCTTTCCCTGCAGCAGGTTTTCAGATTGCTTTGGGTGATGGAGCACCCTGTGATGAGGACTGGGATATGGATGCTCCCTTGTCAGGCTGCAGGATGCTTATGATTGCGATGGCCTGAAGTTGTGGATGTGGGTGCCTGGGTGGCATAGCACTGTCATTTGGTTTCCTGTGTTGCTGGGGTGGGGCAGTGTTGGTGCTGTTCACTTCTTTTAGTGGAATTGAAAATACTAGAAGGTTTACTTTTAACAATTACTGTTCCCATACCACTTATGTGAGATGACCGGAATCAGATCAGGAGTATGGTTGCACAATCCAAGAAAGACAGAATGTGAGAGCATCACTTTGGAGAGATGGCAGTCTCATAAGCAGGCACTCCTCCCTTTTAATGAAAGCACTTTGGCCATAACTGCACTGTTAATTAATTTCAGATATGTTGCTGCATCTGAATTTCCCAACTAACCAGTGATTCAAACAACAAGTCGCCTGGGGAGTGGCTTGTGTGATGTTGGTGTTAATAGGATGAAAACAACCAGAAAGTTAGGGGCATTCTTCTGAGGTACTGAAAACCGTTAACAAGGCCCTTAATTATGCAATAACTTCTTTGCAAGCAAACACATGCCTATTATCATTGTTATTATGCTGATAGTTGATATCCCACTGACATGAACAATTTAGAGAATTCCAAGTATTATGCAGCACTCCTGCCAGCTCGGAATAGGCTGACACAGCTACAGCTACCTATTTAAGAAGATTAGCCTGATTTTATTTGCATAAGAATTAAAAGTGACAAAACCACTTGCCACTCCCAGGAAATTATCACTAAAAATTAATTACTGCACATTCTCTTATTAGCTGTGTGGTTAACTTCTGAGTGTTACAGTCAATGCCAAATCCAAAGTGAGATGCCCTGAAATATCTTTCCCTAGGTTTTCCAGGTTCTTAGAGTCACAGAATACGCTGAGTTGGAAGGGACTCATCAGGACTATTGAGTCCAAGGATCACATCATGTGCCTTCCTTGGATGTGCAAAGAAATTGTCTCATTATCCAGTCTGGAAAAAAACAAAAACAAGAACAAAACAAAACAAAACAAACAACAAAACATCTTGAGTACAATGTACATAATTATTCTTAAGTGGGCATCCCCTAGGTATGATGACAAGCAAATCTTTGCATGCCTTGTGTTACCTATACACAATTCCAGCAATTCTGCATGTCTGTGTTGGCCATTACTCTGAGGCATGAAGCTAAAGAAGCCATAAAACGCGGGCTTCACTCTCAGTTGAGGTTCTCCTAGTCCAGAGAGGAGCCCTCCAGGAAAGGCAAGATATTTTATGCCGGCATTTTCTGCTGAATGGAAGGGTGATTGCAGAGGAGAATCCATCCCAGCAGCTCAAGCTTCAACAGGCAAGCGAAAGAAGAGAAGGAGCAAAACCCGACGGAAAAGAGAACATAGAAAACTTGCCTTTTTAGAAGCCTCAGCCACGGGCTATTTTATGTTTGGCTACCTTTTGTGGCTAGAGCAGCAGCCAGGTGCCAGCGCCGGGATGCGCGGGCCGGGATCCGCTCCAGCAGCGCGGCCCCCGAGCGGCCCCTGCCGGCACCGCCCGCAGCTGCGCCCGGAGCCCGATGGAAGGGTTCGGAAAATCTTGGGATCCAGGTATGGCCTGGGTGGGCAGAGAGCTTAGACACCCAGTTTCAACCCCCTTGCAGTGGGTAGGGACACCCTCCACTACCCCAGGTTTCTCAGAGTCCCATCCAGCCTGGTCTTGGGCACTTCCAGGGATGGGGCAGCCACAGCTTCTCTGGACAACCTGTGTCGGGGTCTCCCCAGCCTCATAGGAAGAATTCCTTCCTAATATCCAACCTAAACCTACTCATTGTCAGTTTAAAGCCATTCCCCCTTGTCCTGTCTCTCCAAGGCCTTTCTGGATAAACAGTAGTGGTGACAACCCCTTTCTAAATTGCCTGTATGGCACTTCCATGGCTGTGTCAGAGGAACCAGGCTGAAAAGCACCTGCAAATGAAATTGCACCCGAAGCAGCCCCTGATCATAGTGATGGCACTGTCTGGCCCTGTGTCTGAAATGCATCTTTGAGGTGAATTGTACCTCAGGAGTTTCCAGCCTTTCCCAGCCAGGAACTGCACACCAAAATCTGTGTGTGCCTGAAAACATCATAGCAAACTACACTTTGGAGAGCCAGGGAAGAGTGCTCTGGGGCACAGTCAGACACAGAGGTACAGAAGGGTACTGAGGGTCCATCATGGACTGAGGCAAGTCTGGCTGGGTCTGTGACTTGTTCCCAGGGTCACCTGGGGATGGTTGCTCTCACCTATCCTCCCTTGCCTCTTCCCAGAGCAAGGGATTCAGATTGTTCAGCTGCCCCCATGCAATCACATCCTTGCTGCTGGTCATGCTTGTGAATCCAGGTGCTTTTAGAGCTTGTGAACTAAAAGTTGCTTGTGGTTTGTGGTCCCAGAGAGTAGCAGGGACTGGCTGTGGGACTCACACAGGATACTACCACGTACATCACCAACCTACCCATGCATTCAGCATCTCTTCTTGGCACTCTCATGGCAGTTAGGGGACCTAAAAGTAATCAAGTATCTGACCTGAACTGATTTCCAGGAGAGCAGAGCACCAGCATTTGCCCAAATTTTTCAAAAACGTGTCTGAATGTTTGGGGAAAGTAAAACTGCTATTGTACAGACAGCTTCCATCCCAGGCTCAGGAATCAGCAGGTTCATTTGTATTGGCAATGAACATTTGTATTTCTGTTTCCATATCTAATATGGCTAAATATTTACTTCCAAGGTTGTCAAGTTGTCATTTATACGGAATCTAAATTCACTTCCTTGTCAGCCTGAATCTCTCAGTCTAGGGAATGAGAATGGGGAGACACTCCACAGTGGCAAAGCTGAGTGACACTGGAAGACCATGGTGTCCTTTCTTCACTGAAGCCCTCAGTGCTCTTCTTGTTACTGGAGTGGCACAGGATTCAACACTGAGGAATTTAGGGCTCCATACTTGTCTTGCTAGAATATTCTGCCATGAATTTAAGGACATCACTTAACACGTAATCTTGTTCTCACAGCAGCTCGTGGAAGTCTTGCCATGGAATTCAGTCCTTTAATAAAGAAAAATGTAAAATGTCTCCTGTGTTACATCAGACAGGAAGCACTTTGGGGCAATATAGTCTCTTGCTTTGATAGCTGGTGGACCTTTGCTCCATCATGGAATAAGAGCTATGCAATTGAATGAGAGAGAGAATTTAAGGCTCTGATTATGGGAAAAGAAAAAAATGTTTACCTCTGCAAAGACAACTGGCACACACCTTCCAAGCTCTCCACAGACCATGAGACAGGGGAGAGAAATAGGAGTGCAGAGCCCTGCAACCAAGGAGCCAGATTGGTGGCAGATAGGGCAGACTGATTTAATGTTGCACGGAGGTCAAAATAGAAACTTTAGCATCAAAGCAAGGAGGAGTGCTGCGAAAGCCCAGTGCTCAGAAGTAGCACTTACCAGAGGTATCATATAAACTTAACCCTGCTGTCGTTACTCCTGGTGGAAAGAAAGGAGGTGAAGGCCACGACCTGTGAAGCAGAGGTCAGATGTTACAGACCATCAGACAAAGGAAGTGACAATGGGGAAAGGTTCTTCTCTGAAGCACTACCAGATGGTGGCTAATCTCAGTCAGGGGAGAAGGCATGGCCACCAAATCCACACCGGCTCCCTGAACCTGACACTCGGGCATTATCAAGGGAAAAGACTGTTCTTCCAACTGTTGCAAGACAGACTATGCAGTGCAACCCGTTCAGTTAGTCACAGTGCTGTGCTGGTTTGGGACAGAATTTTCCAGGATCAGGCATACATGTTTTTGCTTGTTAATTGTTTCTGCACAAAAGCTGAAATATCAAATACACTGAAAATTTCTACCTTGGTGGAAATTTTTACTCATGCCCCTCCGATTATTTGTGAAAATACCTTTGTCTTCTCATGTAGAAGAAAGCATAGTTAGACTGGCAGAGCTCTGGGATCTGTACTGGGGTCTGTCCTGGAGACTTTTATGATAGTAATGGTGAAAATGTTGTCTTTGCATTCAGTTGCAAACCTGCTTACAGATTTACTAAGAAATTTCTGCTAGCTGAGCTCAAATAGGACTCCAGCATTTCCATGTCTGTCCTGGGCACAATGAAAACACAAATGGAGGTAGAGGTGGAGGTGAACTCCAGAGTCCTGGAGAGGCATCTACTCGAGGCAGCAGGGCACAGACCCGAGAATGGAAACCTAAATTCTTCTCATGGGATTCATCACTACATGGGTTGCATTTAATCTTGTCTGAGTAGCTTATGTTTTCACCATGCTTCTGTTTCCCTGCCTGGGCCAGAAGGAATAGAGGCCCCATTGTTGTGAGCAGCTGCCCCGAGAGCTGCGTGCAGAATGCAGAGCTGGGATGTTGCTGTGCCCAGAGAGAGCCTCGCATGACAATGACAGCCACTGGGTCTGTGTCCCTTCCAGCCATTTCTCTATATACAGGAACAGTGGGACTGTGCTCTTGTTGTCTCTGTTCTGGACACTTCAGTGGTGTGGTTTGAGTCTCTCCATTTGGTAGAGCAATCCAGAGGTCTGAAAGAATAATCCAGCCAGCAGAAAACAATTAAGGACTTTGATGAAATTCAGTGTGTGCTTAAGTGCTGAGCTGGGTCTTTCATTGCTGCTATGGTCAGATCTCCTCAGGATTATGTAGGTAAGCAGTATCACACACATATTTTTTTCCACAAGGAAAAGCAGTGAGACCATCATCCTTTACAAGCCTGTCACTCCTTACCTTAATATCTGGTATTAACCTGGTATTACACCAGATACAACCAAGGTCCTCACTTCTTCTGGACTGCTTGGAAATAAGGTGCATAGGAGCACACTTTTCAAATGATGCACTGTGCAATGCCTGTGTGTTGGTATCTATCAGGAACAGCATCCTGTACATGCACAGGGGATGTGCATTTCTGAGCCATGGAAGTGAGAGATGCAACACAGTTCAGGGAGGTGCAGCCAGGAGGTAACAAAACCCTCCTGAACCAACTGTGGCACACCCCCAAGTGATCCTGCCGTGTCCTGGGAGATGCCTTCCCAACTATTTTCTGGGCATCTCAGCCAACCTGTCATGAAGCAAGGATAGGAATACAGCAGAAAATACAGGTTTAACCCATGGTATGAGCTATGAAACCACTCTGAACTCATGCTGCTTTTGCTGTTGGTACATTTTAGAAGTCCTGCTTCATCTTTTGAGTTGACATATCAGTGTTTTCCTGTGCTAAATGTGCAAAGCTGGCCATGACAGGAAGCAGAATAAACTCGGCTTGCAAAAAGCCTTGATCTCTCTGTTGACAAACTTGAAATGCCCTTCAAAATTTGAGTCTCTTGAAGTTGAGGCATCTTTCTGACTTCTTTTAGGTGTCTCATTATTTTGTGAGATGGACTCTGCAGGGTAAGCAATCCTTTTAATCAGAATAGGCTGTTTTCCCCCCATACTGGCAGCTGTTTATTAGGACATGGCCATAAAGTGACATTATTGTAGAGCTGCAGCAATAGGACAGAGTTGGCTGGAACTCAGAGCTTCAATGAAAACTTTCAGCACAATTTCAGATTTTGTTTGACAACGGAATAGGAGATTTTGACTGAAATGTTTCCGAAAATAGCAAAACCCTCACCCACTCAGAGTGCTGAATGTGAAACCTCAAATTTTGATGGGGAGAAAAAAAAGTGATGACATTTCCCTTCCAAATTTGGATCAGTCCCAACAATAAAATTCACTTTTTATAGGAACCAAATAGTCATACTAGGAATTAAACTGCACATAGATCAGAAATAGAAAATACAGGAGACTAATAAAAGTATCAGATACACACAAGGCAGAAAGTTGAAAAGAACAGAAAAGAAAATGAGATAAAGGGGAAGGTATAGTTTATATGTGGAAAAATGAAACCAGAGTAGAGATGGAGGCACAGATGTGAATGGTCATGAGGCAGGGCAGAAATGCTCCCACCCCAGCCGTGGAGAGCTGCAGTCATGAACAAGACAAGGAGTACAAGGCATGGATTCTGGAGCAAGTCCAGGGAAGGGAGACCAAGCTGATCAGAGGGATGGAGCAGCTCTGCTGTGAGGAAAGGCTGAGGGAATTGGGCTTGTTCAGCCTGGACAAGAGAAGGCTTTGGGGTGATCTCACTGTGGCCTTGCAGTGCCTGAAGGGAGCCACAGGAAAGATGGAGAGAGACTCCTGACAGGGGCCTGGAGTGACAGGACAAGGGGCAATGGCTTCACACTGACAGGAGCAGGTTTAGATTGCATATAAAGAAGAAATTATTCCCTGTGAGAGTGGTGTGGCCCTGGCACAGGTTTCGCAGAGAAGCTGTGGCTGCCCCATCCCTGGAAGAGTCCAAGGCCAGCTTGGATGGGGCTCTGAGCAATGTGGGGTAATGGAAGGTGTCCCTGCCCATGGCAGGAAATGGAATTAGATGTTCTTTAAGATCCCTTCCAAACCAAACAATTCTGTGATTCTGTGATTCTATGATTCTGTGATTCTACTATTCTATGATTCCATGATTTTGTGACTTTGCACTCTTTACCCACCAGGCCTGAGGCCTTGGGAGCTGCTGACTGGGAGCAGCAGCCATCCACTGGAGAGGCAGGAGATGTTTTGGGAGAAGCCAGCAATACCTTTGACCAAAGGAGCCGGCTGGGACCTACAAGCCAGAGATTTTCTGGCTTCCTTCAGTGTCACTGACCCAGCTCTTGCTTCTCTGCAAAATGGAAGCAACAAATATCATCCCCCTCTTGTTTATCTACTGAACCCCTTTGGAAGTGGTTCACAGCTTGCCCTGGGTTTTGCTCCCTGTCTCTCCACGCTCCGTGCCGGGGATCCCGGGGTCACCGCCGGAGGACAAAACAGTGGGAACAACAATAACTGCGCGCTCCTGGCACAGGAGGGGGCACGATTGTTTTCAGCCTTCGCAGCCCACAACTGTTGGTACAAATGACAGATACAATCAGGCCTCGGGGTTTTCCTTACATTTATATGTCTGGGGAAGGGTGTCAGCCGCTGTTCTCAGCCACTCTGGCGAACTGAAGCTAAAGATTTGGGCAGGTGGGGGAGAGAGAGAGAGAAATGCATTGAATTGCCATCGAAAGAAACGTGCATAATTCCTAGAAATGCTTTGTGTCAGTTTCAAAGATCCTACTGGGAATGCAGCTTATTCTCTGGTCAACATGTTTCCTTTGCAAAAGGCACAACTGGTGCACTTTGGGGTTTTTTTTTAGTCTCCAGCAGCAGTCAGTACCTATGTTTTCTTTGCCTGACATGCCTGTAAGTTCAATCAGCTGAAATGGTTTATGTGCAGTAAGGGATGGGGCAAGTTCACATGGCACTCTGAGAGGACCTTGAGACAAATTGTAGTCTCACCGATGTAACTGGAGGTTCTGTTTTAGATCTCTGCTGATCTGCTGGAGCAGGAAAAAAGGAAATACTTAACTCTTCTGGTAGAGAACACCATGGGAAGCAGAGAAAGTAATGTAACATTCTTCTAAAGCCCCATTGCGGAGTTGTGGTTAAATGTCAATAAAGTTCTTATCCGCCTACTGCCTTTACAAGAGTATAAAAATGGTACCTCTGAAGTTTTGCTGGTGTTGGACTTGACAAAAAACAAACAAATAAACCCCTGCAATAGTTAAGCACTGTTACTTAACAGAGCTTTAAATACTAACCAGCTTCTAGTGTAAATTTACCAACTTTAAACCCACTTTCTTTTTTGCCAGAGTTAAGTCTAAGGTTTAACCTCAACCAGTGATTTTTTTTTTTCTGCCTAAGCCTTGATGTGTTTATGGCATACTGCTTGTGGTGACAATCCTGCTTTCAGTAGCAATGTCTCTGCTTCAGAGCCAGGTCTGTCATCTCCTTTCACTGAACTCAGCATTTTCCTGAGCAAAATTCTGTGGATTTAAACAAAAAAAAAAAAAAAAGAAACTGTTTTAAAAAGAGCCCAAACCCAAATATATTTCTGAAATTACTTAAAGTTTTTAAAAGAATGTATCTTTCGTGTTTTACCCTGCCATTATATGCACCAATGTCATCACTGCATGGCTTCCGCTGAACCAGACAGACCACAAAGCCTAAAGCCTTTATCCACTTTCTCTTTGATGAACACTCAGTGCCTTGTTTCAGAATTTTGTTTAATTTCTTTCATTGAGGGAAGTGCTGGCACCATCTGCTGGGACTTTTGTCACTGCAACCACCAAACACAGAATCCCAGAATCCCAGAATCCCAGAATGGGCTGGGTTGGAAGGGACCTTAAAGATCACCTCATCCCACTCCCCTGCCATGGGCAGGGACACCTTCCACTATCCCAGGTGCTCAGAGCCCCATCCAAGCTGGCCTTGGACACTGCCAGGGATGGGACAGCCACAGCTGCTCTGGGTAACCTGTGCCAGGGCCTCACCACCCTCACAGAGAACAATTTCTTCTTTATATGCAATCTAAACCTGCTCCTGTCAGTGTGAAGCCATTCCCCCTTGTCCTATCACTCCAGGCCCCTAAAAAGAGTCTCTCTCAATTTCTCCATTTTTTTAGGCTCTCTTCAGGCACTGGAATCTCACAATTTGGTCACCCCAAAGCCTTCTCTTGTCCAGGCTGAATGATCCCAATTCTCTCAGCCTTTCCTTCTGTGTGAGGATCTCAGTCCTTGCACCTATAAACATACCAAATATTCCCAGTTTGACTCATATGGCTACCTTTTTTGTTATTTTTATTTTTTCCACACCTGTGCTAGATTTAGATTGCATTCACCAGGCCTCAGCAATTCCCTGAGGCAACTAAAAAGTCTTCTGTGCAGTTTGATGCTAAGACTAAGCAGATTAATGAAGGTGATAGTACAAGGTTTTAAACTGAAAGAAGGTAAATTCAGACTAGATATAAGGAAGACAATTTTTTATGGTGAGGGTAGTGAAACACTGGAACAGGTTATCCAGAGAGGTGACAGATGCCCATCCCTGGAAATATTTGAGCGCAGGTAGAAAGAGGCTCTGAGCAACCTGGTCTGTTGAAGACGTCCCTGTTCACTGCAGGGGATTGGACTAGATGACCTTTGGAGGACCCTTTCAACCCAAACAACCCTATGACTCTATGATTCTATGGTTCTATGGTTCTGTGATTCTATGGACTCGAGTCCTATTGTCCAGGTCCTATAGAAATGGATTTTATTTGTGAAGCAGGCCACTGAGTTTAAATGGAGAAGATTGAGATGAAAAACAGCCTCAAAGAAAGACTGAAGCACTTCCTTAATTTGTGTAAGATTCAGGAAACAGGGATCAGTCTGTGACAATATAATCAAACTCTCTTTCTGTAGATCTCAGAGCAAGACTTTAATAAGCTGAGAACCACAGGAACAGGGACTCAAATTGGCAAAGACATTTTTATAACATTTTCAGTCTTAAAACCTTGTAACTGGGTATCATTGCAGTCAATAAATCTGGGAACTACTATCGAAATCAGACTCACAAGATTGTTGGGAATGTAAAACTAGGAGAATGTATGAAGTACCATTTATGTTTGTGTCATATCTCTCATAATTTTTAAATAGTTATTAAAAAGGCATACAAGAATATGCATATTTTATATGCATATAATATATAGTATGTATAATACATTTGTGTATTATATATATTTTGTATATTTATATATACTATACATCTATAATATATTCACATGGAATTGTCAAAGCTGTAACTATCATAACATATACATTTCTTAGTAATTTTAAAATTTTACTAGCTATCTCTACTCTGTATTTCATGTCTTACCATAAATTAAGATATATTTAAATTATTTTGATAGGTGATTCACACAGTAAGCCTTAAATATATATATAAACATGTTATATTTTGAGGACAACTTCCCATAATCTCCAGCTTCACCAAGGAGAGGGTGATTTCTTTCTTTCTATGGATCCAAAATGAAATTACCCAACTTTAGGGTTCAAAAGCAGTTTTTAAGGAAACACAGTGGAAACATCACAACAAAATTAATCAAATTAGCATCACTCTGGGGTGACAAAGCCACTGACCTCTGATTGCCCATGTCATCTAAACCAGATGAGCAGAAACTTTCTACTCAAGTTACAATGCTGCAAGTTTCTCTGATGCCCTGTACTGAACTGAACACATCTCTGCAGGGAATTGCCATTTTGGGGCATTTTCAGGAACTCCTAAAAGGAGGTGTAATAAGGTACACGAGGTCTTGTTTTGAAGCTGAATTTCATCTCTGGTATAAGCATGCACCCACATTTGGAAAACTCGGGCGATTCCCAGTCAAGCTTTGCTTTCTTGTTGATTTTGTTAGTTTTTCAAATGTTGGTTTGGCAGATTTTAAAGCACCAAAAAAACTTGATAGCAGTTGATGTAATTTGGCATTAATAATTTGAAGCAGGTGCCAGACCTACCTGCATGATGCACTCTGAATAGGGCTGTTGGGGGCAATGGTGGCAGCACCTGCCAGTTTTTAGGAAAAGAGTCTGACATTGCATTTGTAGGCCCATTTCTTCAGTTCAGTCTGAGACACTGCTCAGTGCTTCATGCAGCCTCATCCCCAGTGGACTGTGGAGCACATTGTCCTGAGGAATCCGAGGGCTCTGGGCAGATGGAGCGGTGATGTCATCCAACTTTTCCATTTCTACTTCCTATGAACATTCGCCTTATTCTTACATGCCAGCTCTTTCTCGGCATGTTTCAGACTAGAAACTTTTTTTTTTCTGGGTGTAGAGAAGGAATCACTTCTTTTGATTTCAGACAAGATCTGGCAAGTGAGCTCTTGTTGCTAGTCAAAGAAAAAGCCTTAAAAAAATTAACACAGAATCTGTGTTTAGCAAAGTGATTTGCATAAGCTGTACACTTGGTTCTTAGAGTTGGAACAGTTCTAACCTATGACAAATTCCTCTGTCTGGGCTGTCTTCCAAAATCATTTTCATCTACCCTGGCAAAAGAACTGAAGTCTGCGTTCTGCACTAATTAAAGGCCTTCAGGAGAAGGGCCTCAGTTGAAATGCTGACACACTTTGTACACGCTTTATTTGTGAAAGGGGATACTGAGCCCATTCGATGGCGCCTCCTGCTCCGCCAGGCCGTGCAAAATTTTAAGTGGGGAAACAAAATGGGCACAGTTATATCTTGTTAAGGTTCTGAGTTACTAAAATACTGCAGTTTTCTCTGTTAAAAAGCATGATATGGAGATTTTTTATCTTTGAATAACACTAATAAGCAGTAAAAAGGCTAAAACTCATGGCAGTTCCTTAGTGAATATGAACTGACACTCCCAATTTTTATGAAGTACTATGGCTTAATGCAGCTGAGTCTCTGTCTCCCTAAATATCTTCATTTTGGAAACAGCAGAATATATACCCAACATCCCTTTTACATAAAATTGGGAACTGTAGAAAAGGGAAGGCAAGGAGAACAGCTGTCCAAACAACTCTGTGGGGTTCTTCCAGCAGGACTACCACTCCAGTAGGGATGCTTTCCATGCTAGATCCATGACAGACTTCTCAGCTTTTTAATATTCCCGAAGTGTTCAATGGAAATCAGAGTCCTTGACAGAGGAAGGCACCCAGAAAGTCTTTTTTTTTCTGAAATTGTTGTCCTGAGTATTCACCACCTGCTTTGGAACACACGTGCTTGGGCAGAAGAGAGATTTTAACTACTCTGGATGTTAACTACTTTATCCAAGTGCCCAGCAGGAGGCAAGGAAAGAAACTCCTCTGTGGGGAGTCTCACCTAGTAGGAAGTGTGCTCTGAAAACATGGATTAGACTCAACTCTGCAGCTGAACTGCACGGAGAGCTCCTGCAGAGACGAACAGAGCTTAACCAGGGTTCAGTGCACTCAGCCTGGCCAGGGAGAAGAGGGAAGTACATCTATCCAGCAGCAGATGTTCAGATGCTTAGTGACCTGTGGGAAAACACTTGGGAGAGGCAAGGGCACTTAAGCAGCTGCATGGTGTTTGTGGAATTTAAGGAATCCCAGCCCATGTCCTAGGCTTTTCTCCTTTGCAATGAGTGCAGAAAAGTAAAAAAAAAGGAGGAGCATGAGGATTTCTCCCTCAGATATTCTTCCAGCATTTCTCAGGCCTCACCCTGCTTGTCTGCTGCAGCTCTTACTAAACAATTTTATTGTAAAGCAGCAATGCAGTGATTCCATAGCCTCTGAGACATGTTCAGGGTTTTTGCTAACAAATAAACTCACAGGCATAATCAACATTCTTTATGAATCCTCATCCTTTCCTTAGGAGGATCAATTTCTAGCCTGTTTTCTGTGAACCGTAAATGCAAAATTTCCACAAGTGCAAACGCTCCAGTCTTTTGCTGCCTTCTTGGGCACAGGGGACAATCCTGTCTTGTTTTTGTCCCTAAAAGTATTGACTGTATTAGACACTGGGCACGTGCTTTTGAAAGAAAAGCACCATGAATGCTTGCATATCCCTGTATTATCGGCCACGTGCTCCATCCCTGGGAGACAAACGGGCCACTGAAATGCGGCTGGCCTGGACGTCCCACATACCAAGCAGATGCAAGCAGAATGCCATAGGGAAATAAGAAACACATTGTATGTGATTTAAAAGGCTCACAGCTATGGAATATCCCTCTGAAAGCCTAATGAACATCTCCAGCACATCGACAATCAAAGTACAAAACGCGCCCTGCATCGGGATACAAAACCACGGAACTGGAGATAATCTCGGAAGAGACCCACAAAATAAATCTACTGACAGCAGCATCTATAAATCATGCAGCTCCAGCACTTGGCTTGTCAAAATGTCTCCAAGCTCAGGATTTTTTGTGGAAAAGAGGCTGTCCACACAGATTCTTTTTTTAATTTTATGCCTTCTGTTTGCCTCTCGGGTGAGCTTGTGTCCTGGGTTTGGGGTTTGTCTTTGTTTTGTTTTGCTTTCTTAGATGCTAATATGCCTTTGACAAAGTTAGTGATTAGAAATTCAGATTTCTTACCACAAGGCTGAAAAAAAAATTACACAAACACTTGTTCAAGTGACTGAAATACAGGATTTTTTTAACCTGGTGACTGTTGGAGTGATTGGATCAATGTTTGGCTACAGTGGGGAGAGTATCTAAAAAAAAGGAAGGGGGAAAGGGGAAAATCTCTCAGGATTAATGTTCTGGGGGTACTTTTTTTGTATGGACCTCCCTACTTACGACACATATGAGCTCTTGGAAGTACATTTGCAGACTTTCCACCAAAAGCTGAGCTGGCAAAAGTGGCACATGTGGCAAGGGCAAAGTGAAAGTGGTTAACAAGGTAATTTCATCCCTCATTCTCTAAGAGAAACACAGCTCTGAAACAATTCCTTCTAGAACTGTGTTAATTCCCGGGTTTTCCCAGTTGCTGTAACAAGTGGAGGAATAACTGGTGTTAAACCTGCATTGTGAGGTGAGAAGCAGCATTAAGCAGGCCAGGCTCAGTGGATTTCTATCCACAAGACTAATTGTAACAAGAGCTTAGATTGTCTACTCTGCAGTTTGAACCCAATGTATGTAAAGAGCCTTGGTTGTGTTATCCCTGCTTATCCCTGTGTCCCATGCCTTGCACAGAGGAGCTCTGACACACCTTAAGGAGCAGAAACTATTCCAATTCTGCTTTTCCATAGACTGCTGAAAGTTTGTAAGACTTTGGAGCACACACAGCATTTTTGTATGCAAATCCTGGAGGGTGTCTCAACTTTTGGGACAAAACTCTAGGAAAACAACACCATAAAAACAGCATAAAAACACCAACATTCCCCTGCTTGGTCCTGCATGGACAGATAATCAAGACTGTCAGGAAAAACTTATGCATTTTCACACACAAAAGAGGAAGATTGATGACAGATAGACAGGGACTAGGCTGAGAGACCTCAGTGCTGACTCCTGCTCTGTCACTGAACTGCTGCAGGACCTGGGAAACACAATTTGCTTCTGTTTTCTTGCCCATTCATAGTATAAACTCTTGAAGGTGATGACAGTCCCTTGCTGTACATTTAAACAGCACAACTGAAGCTCAGTTCAGGCCTGCTGCTGCTACTGCAGTTGCTATAATAACACGTAAATAACTTAGACAAACCAACCAAATCAGCTGGTGGAAGAGTGCAGATGGGCATGAACAGAGATATGGGTGAAAGAATGTGAAGGAGCAGAAAAGGCAGGGGGAAAGAATGGCCTTAAATAAAAAAAATAAAATAAAATAAAAAAATTTAAAAAAAAAAAAAAAAAGGTGAGAAAAGGGAGTTAACAGATAGCAGAAGAGCACAGACAGAACATGGTCATTCCAAACTCAGCTGATGCATCTTGTTCCCCACTGTCCAGAGGGAGATCTGAGAGTGGTTTAAACAGAGAAAGAGGTGAGCAGGGAAACCATCCTGCCTTTCACCAGCCCTCTGCTAACCCTGGGGCTCAGCTCATGAACTCCTAAAAAACATTCAGGAATCTGAACCTGTAAAACAATTGGTTTAAGGCAGTGAAATCTCTCCTTAAGGACCCAGCACAACCATATCCCCAGCACACCACTCTGCCAGCATTTATTAGTCCTCCAGGGGTCATCTTTGACCTGTGCTAATGTAATCCTGCTAAAACCTTCTGGCTGGCTGGGGCCTGGCTGTCTTCAGTAACTGGTGTGAAATGTTTATGGATTAAAATAAAATTAAAATGCAATTTTCAGGCATTTTGAGAGAAAGTCTTTAGCTCTACTTGTGGCTAAGTGATAGACTCTAGAAGGGTGCAAGTAACAGCTAAGAGGCTCTGAACTGTGATAGAAGGTGAAGTCCATGGAGAGGCCCAAGCTAATGCATTTTCAAGTCAATGGAAAAATTTTTCTGTCTCTCTGAGTGTTGAATTGGTCTGTGAGAGACTGGATAAGATCCAATTGAGGCCCATAGTTACCAGAAGTTGCTACCAACCAATGACTATTCAGAGGGTCATATTAAGCAAAAAGATGGTTGCAGTAACATGTTTAGTGACCATGGCTGCAGACAGAAAATATTTTTCATTCTTCACAGTTGTCTGGGGTCAGAAGACCAGGGAGGCAAAAATAATGAATTTATCAGTCCACACCTGCTCCCACCGAGGGGTCTGGAGGAACAGTGAGATGTAAACCCCATTCTATTTCCCAAAAGTTCCAGGGAGCTGCAGGCTGGACTCACTGTGCTGGTCAGGCTGACTCCCTTTACCAGCACTGAACTGCTGCTTTAAAATAAAAATCCAAGAATTGACCTATAACTACTACACTGCCAAGCATAACTGAGATTTCTTAGAATCTGCTCTCACTGTGAGTTTTGTGTAAAATGTTTCCCAAGATGTCTTTGTGTGACTATTAGTTATTGCAGTTGATGTGCTGTGAAAGATTTTAAATGGCAAGTCAGAGTGTTTCCTTGAGAACTTTTCTATTATGGACAGCTCTTAAGTTAAACTGGGAAAACAGAACAACAATAATGAAAAGCAATAATGAGACTGTAAAGGAATGGGAAATGGTTTCCACTCTCACTGATAAATAGTCAGAAACACAGACCTTCAACCTGAAGGAAGACATTTGAATGAAAATTGCTTAAGACAAAGGATCAAAGTGATTCTTCAGCCATTTTAAACCTTTCAGGAAAAAGCTAAACTAAACACTGCAACACTTTTTTCAGAATAAATTGTCTAGAGAAATAATGGAATTCTCAATTTTGGAGAATTCTAAGCAAAGACCAGGCTAATGCTTGCTGGGAACAATTTAGGTGGTGCTGATGATATGGTGGGGTAGGGGAATAGACCAGGAGACCTCTTCAGGTCTCCTGCAAATTTATCTTCTTGGATTCTGTGCCTACAAACAGTAGTGTTAGCCAAGAACATGCTAAACTTGGGAAGGTGTGCAGTAATGTTTTAAATCCATTTATATACAAACGAAAGTTTAAGAAAATATACATATGAGATGAAGAACTGCAAATGAAAGATGACAGAGAAATAACACACAGGCATTTGAAATGTGGGCTGAAAATAAAACAGGATTCAGCCTGGAAAATGCATGCTAACATACTTGAAGAAATATAATCCTAAATAATATCCTCAGTGGGAAAGCAAAACCTGGAAATCATTTATTTTACAAAGGAATCTTTGGGCTGATTGAGGACAGTGAATCAGAGAGATGCATTTTAAGCACCACACCAAGAGGGGAAGCTCAGCTGACTTCCAAATTCAGGTTTGCTGCTGCTACAACATGAGGCACGCAAATAAATCCCCCAGCACTCATGGTAAGAGCCTATCAGCTGATTTATATCTTGATTGAAAATGTGAGTCTCTGAAGCTTCAGCTGGAGACCATCAGCTGTGCCTGGAGATAGGGCCTGATGACAATCAGGCTGAACACGGTTTCCAGCAGAGCAAGGAAGCAGGTACCCTTCCACCCCTCCCCAATTTACATGTTAGTAAAGGTTAATGTTCCTCTTGCTGGCTTCTAGAGGCACAGAATTGTATCCATACTGGATATTCAAAATTTTTGAGAGTAGTTGGAAGAAAATGCTAGGCAAGTAAGTGGAAAAGAATTCAAGTGATACATCACAGAAAGCACCATGAAGAACTGGCAAAAAATGCCACCACATACACAGGTATTGCAATAACTCTTGCAAATTATTAGACATTGTCTCTTTTACCTGCCTTGGCTACTAAGTGTGTTCCCTGCCGATCTGTTCACAAGGAAATCCAAAGCCATTGAGGAAAATTCCTTCACCACCCGGTAAGAACAATCAATTCCAAGGCCCTTGCAAGGAACCTTAAAATCTGGCTAGACAGAGATGACAGAAATCCTACACCCCAGCTGCTATATGGGTGGCAGTTTTACCCAGTTACAGAGAGAAACAACAGTCTAATTTCAGAGACTTATTTCCACAGAGTCCAGGAGCAATAATTTTGGTGTCGATGTTTTCTTTAACACAGCTTTCCATTCTGTCAGTGCACACTCAGCAGCTCCTGCCATGAGCACAAGTCCAAGCAGCTGATGGCAGTGAAGGGGAAGTCTGTGTTTGCTCCATGGGAGATCTCTGGACTCCCACAGTGAACGTGAGTACTTTGGTGCAGGAGTTCAATGTCCAAATATTAAAATAAGCTTGGTTCCCTCTGCCTCCAGTACTCACCTTGTGGTTGTTCTGTTCTTTCCTAAGCACTCCAGCTGGATGTTCCTGTGGACTCGTGACAGCTCTTACCTGTAAGTCTATGTGGCAGGAAACAGAAGGTAATGTTTCCAAAAGAACTGACCTACAATCTGAGAAGTCTGTCTCCTCCTTCTGTTGAGACAATAGCCATGGAGTAAAGCAATCCTTCCCCTTCTCCCTGCTCTTGATACTGTTTCTCCATCCAAAGACTGCTTTAATTAGATTTCCCTGTTTTAACTACATCATGAACTGAAATGCAGTCACTTGCTATACTCTGGCAAATGAGGGTGATTTGTGTGGTCCTCCAGCTGTGCAGAGTGTTTTTCTTCATGAAACATTTCCAGTTCCTGAGAGGAATTCATTTTCTGATTTTTTTTTTATTGCTAGTCCTGCATCTTACAAACCCTTATTAAGAGGGTTTGATGTTCACTATTCAGGGTGTGATGTTTGGGCTTCACTAGATAAAGCACAGAGGAGCTGTTTTGGACAAAATCATTTACTGAATTCATTGTGCATGATGCCCTCTGAGGACCATCAGTGGTGGAAACTAGAGCATGACTGCTGGCACAAGCCATGCCAGCTTCCTGCCCCTGCTGAGAAATACAGGATTGGCAAAATCTGTCATCTAGGAGGATACAGCCCAGGCTTCTCAAGACTCCTGTCCCCCCACTGCAGTCTCAGGTCTGTCATGGAGCCCTTTAGGGTGCAGAGGTCAGTTTGTTTATTCAACTCAACAGACTCATAGGATCATAGAATGGCCTGGGTCCTAAAAAATCATCTTGTGCCATGGGCAAGGATACCATCCACTATCCCAGGTTGCTCAGAGCCCCATCCAGACTGGCCTTGGACACTGCCAGGGATGGGGCAGCCACAGCTTCTCTGGGCAACCTGTACCAGGGCCTCACGAATATGACCAGAGGGATGGAGCAGCTCTGCTGGGAGGAAAGGCTGAGGGAATTGGGATTGTTCAGCCTGGAGAGGAGAAGGCTTT
>JANRGV010000073.1:64543448-64553586 GCA_024734035.1 Alethe castanea
TTGGGGTGACCTCACTGTGGCCTTCCAGTGCCTGAAGGGAGCCACAGGAAAGATGGAGAGAGACTCTTGACAAGGGCCTGGCGTGACAGGACAAGGGGCAATGGCTTCACACTGACAGAGAGCAGGGTTAGGTTGGGTATTTGGAATAGATTCTTCCCTGTGAGGGTGGAGAGTCATTCCAGACTGAATGCTTGTTGAAACATGCTCAAACTGGGGCAAACACACATTCAATAGGCTGTAAGGAACAGAAAGGTGTGAGTTCTCAATTCATTGGCCTCCTTTGCAACCTTAATGTTAATCTCCTGGCTGTGCAAATGTTCATAAAACAACACAGATGACTGGCCAGGACCAGCTACAAAGTACACAGATATAAATCTTGATGAAGGGGAACAATTACTTACTGGTATTTACCTTACCTCTGTTATTTTAGATATGTCTTCTAGTACATTTCTAAATAAATGCCCTTCTTGCTTTAGTATTTAAAGATCTCTTGCACAAGCAGACAGCTTTTTATATGCCTATTCATATGAAATCTAATAGCTTGTATGTGTATTTCTTCATTCAAAACAATCACATTCTGTAGACCTCTATCATGTCTTCTAAACTGATTGTTTCAATATTTCTGGTTACTTTCTTGCACTAGATTTACTGTTCAAGGAGAAATCTTTGTGATTCTATGAGTCTATGAGTTAGGTACTTGGAACCCATAGCAAATCAGCAACATGGGTAAAAATGTTTATGAAAAACGCATAAGATTTATAATGTAAATATTTCTTTGTTACATGGCACTGCTTTTAGAATGTTTCAGAAACACTTCTGAATGTAAACATCTACATTAATTCAATACATGTTAAAAGCAAATATATTTGTTACCTTTAAAATTAGACCCAGTGAGTTTTTGAGGATACGCCAAATATAAAGTAATATAAAATAATTTCCACCACCTTTGTGCTGAGCTAAAGTGATGTATTTTTCTGTACATCTTTATTCCTGTTAGTTAGGGTGGATATTAGGGAAAGGGCACTGCAAGAGGCTTCCCAGTGCAATGGTCACAGCCCCAAGGCTGTCAGAGCTCGAGGAGTGTTTGGACAACGCTCTCAGGCACAGGGTGGGGTTGTTGGAGTGTCTGTGCAGCACCAGGTGTTGGACTCAGTGATTCTGACAGGTCCCTTCCAACTCAGGATATTCTGATTCTGTGATTCTTCACAGGAGTACCCAGATAACTCCATATGTTCCCTAGTGGGTTTTTGCCAGTATTTTGGTTTGTTTCATCAGCAACTGGATTTCCAGACCTTCTACTTTGCAAAGAAACAAACCCTTTCTATTTTTATTAGCTTCCACATTAGCTTTAATGCAGCACTGGACATGTCATTTTGGGGCTTCTGGCTTTCAGGTTCTCATCTGCATGAGTCTGGTCCTCCAGCTTTTTCTTGGGTGGATATTGACATCTTTTGGAAAATGTTTGGAAAGTGCTATCATGGGACTCCTGATAAAGCAACCCAAAGGCAGTGGGACCTGCTTTGCCAGCATTCCCACTTTCTGTTACTTCCTTGCTGGTATTCTTCTGCTAGATTAGATAAATTGACAATCTCTGGGCAATAATGCAATCACAATTAAGCCCACTAATCTGGTAACAATATGGCTACATCCCAAATTTCTGAACTCCAGGGCACGTTCTTTGGTGATCTTTTTTCAGTTCCCTTCTTGCTTGTGATTCTGACCACTGGATGCATTGCTTTTGGTGTTCAAACTCTTGATGAATAATGTAGTTATCACTGCATGTACACAGCTCATTTTTGTTCTTTTGGTGACATTTCAGTCCTTGCTGCTGCAGACCTCAGCTCTCAGCCTTTGCATCAGTTCTTGAACCTGTTTTCACAGAGACATCTGTTAGGTGTTATCTCCTTCAGGTTTTTCTCTCTCAAGGTAGAATGAAAATGATGCATCATTGCTTGTGCAATTTCTGCAGCCTTGCAATTGCCTGAGGGGACAGAGTTTGCTTTGCTGAAGAAACAAAATGTGAATTACTCAAGAGCTTGTCTGCTATGCCATGTAAGTTTTTCGTAAAGGAGTCTACAAAGTCTGAGACCATAGCCCTAGTGATGAGTTTTCAGCACAATACAAACTATAATTGAGTCTTTCCTGACCTCATGGTCTTCCATGAGACCACTGTGAGTGAAACCTCATTAATTGCATAAATTAGTATCTCTTTGCTTAAATTATTTGCAAAATTCATCTTGGCCAAAACATATTTGTGATGGCATTTTTCCTTCTCTTGTTTTCCTACCCTTCTCTTGTAGAAAAGCTCATTTCTATTGACAGACTGGTTTATTGCTTTATAAAAATGTCTTTTTAGAAGGTGGAGTCTCTTCATATTTAGTCTCTTTCATATTGACACAAGTAACATTTGCTGGTGGACTATTTTTATCTTGATTTGTCCCCATTCCAAGAGATTTATGACCAGGCTTTCCAAGAACAGCAAAATGTGGGTCAGGGCCATCTGACTTTTCAGCAGTCTCTTTATGTGACATTGCAATGACAAGGTCACAGAGTCTGTCAGGATAAAAGGAAAGAAATCTCTTCTAACTCTCACTTGGCTTCAAGTAGTGGCCTTATCCTCTGTGCCCTTTGGCTCCTTTGGACTTTTTTCCTGTTTTGGACTAATGTTGCTTCATCATAAGTGATGGTTCCTGCTGATAGAGCTTGATAGGCTCTATGAAGGAGCAGCAATCCAGGAATCCAGCAGGGAGCAGGAGAGGATCATTTTGCATCCACCAGCTCTTGGTGAAATCCTAGTAATGAAGGTCAAAGGAAAGGATTCATTTGTTATTATGTTTGGGATGAAAGGTGCTATTCCAGAGGGGAATATTCACCTGTTAAAATTCTGTTGGATAAAGGAAAAGAGGGAGGAATCAGTTGGAGAATGAACAGGTGAATTTTTGGTGGATACAGATGAAGAAGTGGGAAGGGGATCTTAGGTAAAATACACCTCATGGGTACCACCAGGAAAATCCCCAGCTGCTCGTTTTTCCAAGCTCTGACATTCCAGAGGGGCAACCAGTGGTTAGCACATCCGTTTCTATATTCCTTGGATGCCCAGTGCCTTGTTGGAAAGAGATAATATTGAGAAATGAGCAAATCTGGGGATGTAATTAATGACAGTAAAGCCCTGGTTTTGATATTGTTCCAGTAACCAAACCCAACAGAGGGAATCCTGGAGGAGGTGGGAAACACTGTCACTCTGTTGGTGGAATTCCTGGGAAAAGGAAAGCAGCAGAAGCAATAAGAACAGAGCTGGCAGCAGACTCCAGCCAGGTAAGGCAGACACCAAATCCTTTGGAATTAGAACTGGGCAGGAGTGAGAAGAATTAATTGCTAAATTTGTACCCCCTGGATTCCTGAGCAGGATCCCAGCAGGGAAACTCCATGAGAAGATCCAGACTGGGGACTGTTCCCAGATGGGAGCAGTGAGCATTGGAATTGTCTGAAGGACAGCGCAAGGATCAGCTGTGAAACATGGAGATGTTATCAGACAATTACTCAGGAGTGTATCAGAGTCAATCTCCTGCCTTGTGAAGCTCAGAAATCTGGGAAGAGCCCAAGTAATGTAGGGAATGGACTGGCAGATAAAACTGCTGGGGAATGGTAGGGAAAAACATCCTAATGGGGGACTTGTTTTGTACAGGAATCGTGCAAAGATTGTCCAAAAGAACAGGAATTAAATTGGATTGACATAGTCCTTGGAGACCACAATCCAGTGGGAAAGCTGAGAGAAGAAAAGAAAGCCTAAAAAAGCAAATGAGCCAAATCTGTCAAAACCCTCAAATGGCCACATTCCCTGGCATTGCTGAGGAATTCAGCCAAGCTCTAATAAAAAGGTGAGTCCATGTGGAATCCTTTATGGGAGACCATATCCAACTGTGACTCTTCCTGGGGAAAGCCATGGGATAAGTTATCCCAATTTCAGAGAATATGTCATTTCCTTGGGAGAAACACTTTGCATGACTTTATTGAATATTTTAGGCTAACCAGTAACCTGGGATATCCAAGTCCATCCTCCCCTGTGGGGAGGCTGGCAGTATGTCTGGACATGGAGAATTTCTGGGAAAGCCCTGGAGAAGAAAGAAGGCTCCAGCTTTGTAGGTCTGTGTCATAACCCATTCTGTCAGCCACTCCTCTTTGATCCCAGTGGATTTCTGCTCTTGTATTCAACCCCAGCAGCTCTAATTGCTGAGCGTTAAGCAGCCTTTGGCACTTCTTTTCCATAAATCCTCTTCAACACTGTTGTGCACAGAGGAAAAACCCAAACCTTCTTTTTTTTCCCTCTCCCCTTCACTTTGCCTCCTCTTTTCCTACAGGTTTTGGGCTATCCAGTCTTGGATGTGGATTAGGCAGAGCACCTTGGAATCTCAGCTCAGGGTGGGATTGGAGCAGTGTTGGAACCACCATGGATTCTCCCAAGGTTTGGTGTGAGGGGCTGCATCTTGGGAGGGGCTGGGATTTTGTGCTGTTCTTGGGGTTTTTTTTCTTTTCTTGCCTTTTGGGCCACCTCAGATGAAAAGCTGGAAATGAAACCAGCTGAAGGGAATTCCCAAATTCTTTTCCAGACCTTCAGAGGAGCCCCAAATCCACATGGAGCTGAGAAAAGGGATATGAGGAGAATGGGAACAATTGAGCCTCAGAATGGGAATAATTGAACCTCAGGACTCTGCACTTCATTCTTTTAATGTGTTTGGAGGTGCAGGAAATGCCAAATCCCAAAGGAATTCTGTGTCTGTAACATCAAATGCGACCTCTTTAAAGCCAGGTCCTCGGAGTGGTGTTTTCCCCAGGGTAAATCCAGATGTGACATGGAGAAGCCTCAGCAAAGATTTACTGCCTTGACTACACAGGTTTTAGGAAAGCTTAGTAGCAAAACAATATCAAATTTATATTAGATTTTTATCAAATGTGGTTTTTATGTCTGGGACCACTCAGTTCCCTGGGTGTGAAAGTCCTTCAAGTAGCAAAGCTGGGCTGTTTTTGAGAATTCCAAGTGTTGTGTCCCTAAGATTCTTAATACGGTATTTAAATGATTAATATTTAATTGAGACAATATAAAATGGATTTGTTAGAGTGGCAGAAATGTTTTTTCACCTGGAATTGTGTTGGGATAATCAATATTCCTTATGTCAGAATTAATTGTTCCTCCTCCTTCCTTTCCCTTCTTTTCTTTCTACATTGTGGATAACTGGGGAGAATATTTGGGATAAAGAAATGAAATGCACGAGGCAAGCTTCATGTTCCCAAGGGAATGCCACAGGGATGTGCAGCATCTGAACTGCACAAATGAGTCAGGCTCCCACAGAAGCCTTCCACAGCTGGAAGGGACAGGCAAGAAAATTCCAAGAGTGCTGTGGGAAGTGCTTTCTCCCAGGCCATATTCCTTGTCCCTCTCTTGTTCCCAGCCCAGCTCTAAGCTGGTGTTCCCTGAGTGGCTGCAGTTCAGTTCCCTGGGCATGGAGGGAGGAGGTCTCTGCTGGGGAGTGGGAGAAATGTCCCTGCTGGTTGCTGGGTCCTTGGTGGGCAGAGAACTCTGCTCTTGGCAAGATGGGTTTGTGAGTATTGACTCAATCCTACCTCCTTTTTAATGAGTTTTTTTAATTAGTCATCAGCAGGGACCTCTTTTAGCCAGCTTTAGTAGGGGTCTTCCCAGATTTCTGAGCTTCACAAGGCAGGAGAATGACTTGGCTTGGGAACTAAACACTCCTGAGTAATTGTCTGGAAACATCTCCATGTTTCACAGCTGATCCTTGTGCTGAAAGGATCCCTCTTTCTTCCCTTCAGACAATTCCAAGGCACATTGTTCCCATCTGGGAACAGTCCCCAGTCTGGATCTTCTCATGGAGTTTCCCTGCTGGGATCCTGCTCAGGAATTCATGGGGTACAAATTTAGCAAATAATTCTTCTCAGCCCTGCCCAGTTCTAATTCCAAAGGATTTGGTGTCTGCCTTACCTGCTGGAGTCTGCTTCCAGCTCTGTTCTTAGTGCTTCTGCTGCTTTCCTTTTCCCAGGAATTCCACCAACAGAGTGACAGCGTTTTCCACCTCCTCCAGGATTCCCTCTGTTTGGTTTGGTTGCTGAAAGAATATCAAAACCTGGGCCCCCAGGGCTTTTTTATCATTAATTACATCCCCAGATTTGTTCATTTCCAAATATTATCTCTTTCCAACAAGGCACTGGGCATCCAAGGAATATAGAAATGGATGTGCTAACCACTGGTTACTCCTCTGGAATGTCAGAAAACAAGCAGCTTGGAAAAACGAGCAGCTGGGGATTTTCTTGGTGGTACCTGTGATGTGTATTTTACCTAAGATCCCCTTCCCACATCTTACCCTGTATCCACCAAAACTCCACCTGTTCATTCCCCAGCTGCTTCCTTCCTCTTTACCTTTATCCAACAGAATTTTAAGAGGTGAATATTCCCCTCTGGAATAGCACCTTTCATTCCAAACATAACAACAAATGAATCATTTCCTTTGACCTCCATTATTAGGATTTCACCAAGAGCTGGTGGATGGAAAATGATCCTCTCCTGGCCCCTGCTGGATTCCTGGAGCAGGGATTTTCTCCTTCTTTTCCCTGCCCCCTTTCAGGCTTTGCTCTTTTGCTTCCAATCCTTGGACCTTTTCTCTCACTCCAGGAGCTCCCAGCAGTTCCACACTCTCTTTTTTCCCATCCTGATCATTTCTTCAGGAATGGATCTGTGCAATTCAATTCCCTTCTCTTTCCTCCAACAATTCCCACCATTCCAGACCTAAAGCTGACACAAGGAGTGCTTGGTGCCCACAAACTCAAACCCAGACCTTGTCATCCCTAAACCAGCAACTCCAAACACACAATCCTGGAAAACTTGCATTAACTCAAACCTAACATTTAGGACACACAAAATATTTCAAGAAGCCCAAGAAGCATCCTGTTGCCTTCAGCTTCCAGGGGTTTTTGCTCTGAACTCGCATGGATTTGGGGATCAAGGGATTTCCCTGAAAAAAACCTATGCGGTGCACACTGGAATGCCTGATTCCATGAATCCAGGGGTGTTAAAAGCTTAGTCCAACCTGGGTCACCATAAATTCTTGCAAAATATCCCCCAAAGCCTTGGGATAACAGAACCCTCTGGTACTGCAGTTTTAGTGTTGGGAAGCCAGGAATTACTTTATTATCCTACCTCCTTTTTAATGAGTTATTTTGAATAGTCATCAGCAGGGACCACTTTTAGCCAGCTTTAGTTAAGTTTCACTGATTTATTGTTGCTTTGATCATGAAATCACCAAAACCTTAAATTTGCTAAATTAACCCTGAAAAGCTTAAATGTACAAATCCTGAGGGAATTGGGGATTGGGTATCTGGGATCTTAGGGACCTTCAAGGACATATTGGGTTTACCCACTGATTTTGGTGCCAAGGGAAAATTTGAATTAAGAATAATCAAAATATGAACCATCTCTCATGAAACTCAGCTTTCCAAAACTTTATTCAGGATAAAAAAGATGGGAATGACCTTGGCATATACAATAATGAAAAAAATCTATGCATATCCCACAGTGATACAGACCAGCAGCAAGATCACTTCTCTCATATTTCTGCTTTTTGCCTTTCAAAAAAGGAACTAAAACTTGAAAAATTTAGTAGTATTCCAACTTGGGAGCATAATATTAAAGAACAAGTTTCAGAAGCACACATCAAAAATTCAAGACTTGAGGCAAACGTCAAATTAATAAAATTAATATCAATATTATCTAGTTGAGGTTCCTTAAATTAAATTAGTATCTTTGCCTTTTATTCTTGATGAAAAATGAACCTTTTAAGTACACAGTACCCACCTGTTGTATGAGCACAAAAGAAATTACAGTGAGCTATAACCTCAAAATCCTACCCAATTTTTAAAAATTGCTATTGTACACTGACACCTGTAGCTACCTCAGCACCCACAGTACTTCATACATGACTAAATATCCTTTCAGTCACTCTGATGTCATCACCAGAACAAGGTTTTTAGTTTCCCAGACTCCTTGCAGGACACCTCTTACCTCAGCAGCATCTCTGCTGGTCAGAAGCAGAAGGTTGGGCACGCAAGATGCCTAAAAACTAGGTAAAAGGCTGCTGTAAAAAAAGGATATTAAAAAAAATAAAAATTGAAGCTGTAGTAAACAGCTTCTAGGAAACAGTTTTAGACTCAGTGAGACACTTGAATTTGCTGTCAGTTTGGTGATTTAAGGCTGTTCCCGTGCATCCTTACCAAGCAAACCCTGGGGAGCTTTGCTTGACTGAGACACTGAGGTGATTGGATGCTACTGCACCCAGAGCAGGGCTGGCTGCCAAAACCCCCCTGGCAATGAAACCTGGGCTCCCTTCAGTCCAAATCCATCTCTGCAAACAACTAACAAGAAAATCTCACCCAGTTTCCGCCCAGCATTTTTTTTCACTGCACAGGACATGCAGAAGAATTGCTTTTGTACTCCTATGCCATCGCCCAGTACTTAGGAGTAAATACAAAATTAACAATTTTTTTTCAGTATCACACACAGTATCAAGCAAAAAATTCAAGGTACTTGTGGAACAGTACTCAAAGCCACCTTTTGTAGTTTCTTTCATTGCCCAGGGCTGAGAACTGTGACCAGATGGAAAAGAGTTTGCACTTAAGAGAGGCTATTCCAAAATCCAAAGGAAACCCATTTTTTATCACTGCCCTACCTCTCTGTTTTGATTAATGAGGCAGCTGCAACACCTTCAGTCATAAACGGTTAATTGGCATCCTTCAACTCAACAAGCATCTTTAAACTGATGCTGCAAAGGTTATGGATACAAGGCAAACCCTCCTGGCCCTCAGAGCTCTGTAAGGATTACAATTTGGCATAAGCAAGGTGAATAATCCAACACTTTTCATTGTTTTCATAGTTCATACTGAATAAAATCCTGGGTATGCACAGTGTTAGGAAGTAGGATATTACTGCCACTTGATTACAGCACTAAGAAAAAGCATAAGTGTGTGTGTGCTGCCCTGAGCAGCTGCACTGTCCTACCTGGACATGGAGCCCACAACACAGAGCACGAGGCATCACCACCTCTCCACACACAGGTTTAGCACAGTTATGTCTCTTAATTGCCAGAGAGTCTGAAAATATGAAGCATTTTTAATGTAAATGTATTTTCCCAGCACTGTGCATCAGCCACCTCTGTAACTTTGTCCTGTTCCCCATTAGATGTTTTTTTTCTTCCTTTCTACACAAGACCCCAGAATAACAGTTGTGTTTAGAAGGAGAACCTCATGTCCTTGGCATAGCCCAGTTTGTCCAGGTTGGGAATGCAAGCATACTGGATCATTGGAGGAGGTCCACACATGAGGATCAGAACATCACTCTGAGGTGGGGGCAGGTGGTCTCTGATCATCTCTTGGTTCACAAATCCTTGGCTGTAATCCCAATCTGTTAAAAAAATGAAAGTAGGGGAAGAGGAACGAGGTTAAAAGGAGAAAAAGAGAGATACAAGTCACTTTAGAAAGGAGAAATCCAGCTGATGAAGTTGTTCCCAGTTGGAACATTTACAGTGACAGTTTTACTGGGATTCAGGTTTAACTTTCACATCCCCAACTCTGAATGCAGAACAAACTTTTGCTGCTGCTGACCCAAACCTTTGGGCATCATAAGACTAACACATTTTTTTATCCCAGTTTTTGGCCAGGCTTCACCTATTACAGTGCAAGTCTGCAGAACAGTCTTGAGGAGACCCAAAGAGGAACTTTTATCTCAACTGCTAAGACCAGTTCATAATTTCCCCAAAGGGGATCAGAAATTCTAGAACACTAAGTGCAGTGGATGACACAACAGCAACAGACTGTGGGAAGGGCAAGACCCTTCCCGCAGCATACCAGAGGTGTATTCTTGGTCACAAGAAAGAGGAGGCATATGGCTTTTCTTTCTCTGCCCCAAACTCCCACTGAATATGAGTGTGAATCTATCCTGATTTGGAGGGACAGGACAAGGAATGGTTGTCTTGGGTTGCAATACAGGATGTGGCAGAAACGTGTATTCTGTCACCATCTGTTGAAGCTGGGTGGGGCAGTGACCCTTATCTCCATGGCACACATTATCTGCTAATGG
>JANRGV010000073.1:64575552-64598058 GCA_024734035.1 Alethe castanea
CTTATATTATACACTGCATTGGCAATATTTACATACTGTGTTAGCAATAAATCTCATTGTAATCACTCACATAATCAGTGTCATGAGCCTTGGGGGTCTTCTCTCTATTAAATGGTTCTACATGTAGACTAAGACGTCAAAAAATACTAATTTCAGTGTTATTTACACAAGTTGCCAACTGAAAACAGGTGAAACACTGACAAAAGTTGCTAATGCAGTTCAAAATTGCTTCAGCTTTGAAGTTTTAAATAATAATTTTATCCTTACCCTGCGGTCTATGGGTGCCAAACCCACGGTATCTTCCAATTTTCTTTTTTCACAGCTGTGAGCAGGTTTATCACAGTCATATTCAACTTCTGGCTTGGACAAATCCCGACAGAATGTACAAATCCACTCTCCACTAAAGAAGACAAACAGACACAGTGACCTTAGTGAGGGAACACTCTTTGCCAGAGGGCTTTCCACATATTTCTGGGTAAATCCCTCATCTGTGGGATGGGTTTTCCCTGCATGTCTCTTGTTTTCTTGGGGGTGGTACAAAAGGCTGCAACAGCAGCTTTGCTACAACTTTGTTTCCTTTTAGTGGCACTGGTGTCATTAATGGTGTCCTAGCAGAAAGACAGACAGATGGTCTCTACCTTTGTCAATACTGAATTTTTTCACTTGAGCTCACAGGATTTAAGGATAGCACTATGAAGAGCCCTGTATAACCATAACTACAGAGAGACTGAAGGAGTCACATGGCTGTACAGAAGGAAAAGTGTTAGTATTGTATGGTGAAAACAACATACCCTCTACAAGCTTGAGCTACAATACATTACTTATCTACAGAGATTACCATAGACAGGATTCTTTGTAAAACTGAAAACATTTCACTCCCTAACACTTACAGATATTCATGATTTTGCCAGTTTGTAAAAGACAATATTGGAGATTTAAACGTCAGTGTAAGATTGTAAGAGAGTGAGTTCTGCAACCTATGTATACTGATTGCTGAACACAATTTGTGAACTTGAAAGTTTTGAAAAAACTATGAAGAGTGTATGTTTTTAATACAGTTCTCTACAAAAAAACCCCTAGAAACCTGCATGCTTGCAGATAACCACCAGAGGGCTGAATCATCACACAATAGACAGAAGTCAGCAATAACCACTTATGTGATCAACTATTTACCAGAGGTATGTATTATAAAATGTCTTCATAAATAGCAAATAGGTTCTGTAGCACCCTTTCTTTCATTTCAATAGTAAGGCAGAAGACTTCACAAATTTAAAAAGAAAATCTTACTGTTTTCTATTCAGAGTGATCCAAAAATTTTCACTATCTGCCAGTTTTAGCATGCAGTTGTGCATGATGAGCATTTCGCTTCAAGAAGTTTACTTTCTACTGTCTTAACTTCACAGAATGATTTTTGACAGTGTCACCTCTGTGTCTGGACTAGCCTTACAGAAATGATGTGGCAGATACACAACAACTGACACAGGCCATGACCTGAAGATCTTGTAATACAAGAAAACAAGGAACAAATTGAAGACAGAAGAATGATGCATTAAGATATCCAAGAATCAGGAAGAATGTGGTAGGTTGGAATGAAGGAAAGAATATGCTGTGACCTTACAAATCTACATGGGAACATTGTTTTAAAGTGAAAGAGGGTAGATTGAGACTGGATACAAGGAAAAAGTTCAAGGTGAGGTCTGTGAAACATTGGCATAGGTCGCCCAGAGAGGTGGTGGATGCCCTGTCCCTGGAAACATTCAAGGCCAGGCTGGATGGGGCTCTGAGCAACCTGATCTAGTTGAAGATGTCCCTGAGCATTGCAGGGGGGTTGAAATTAGAGGGCCTTTCAAGGTCCCTTCCAACCCAAAACACCCTGTGACTCTATGAACCTGAAATGGGAACCAAAAGTAACCATGAAAGCAGCAGACTAGCACCACTGACACAATAATAACAAAATTATTTTGTGTGTTTGAAGGAACTAATGCTAAGAGACTAAAGTTTGTTTGGCAAGACTTACAGCTGGGAAAAAAAAAAAAGGCAAGCAACCCCACAAAGATGAGAAGAAAAACCTGATACATCAGAAGTCAGGAAGAAACTTGAGGTAAGTGTGCTCTGGAGCCCAATGCACCTGTAATAATGTGCACCTTTACAGATCTGAACCCCTGCCATCAAAGTGGCTTTTGGCTCCCTTGCCCTCAGACATCATTACCTCAGCTTCCACTGAATGATCAAGTAAAAATGAAGCATTTTAAGGATGTGTTATTGAATACTTAATTTTAATAGAAACCAAGCCTTGTAGTGCATAGTTATCTGTCTGCTTCAAGATTACTTTTTGTGTCCTTGCCAGAAAGAATATTTATTAATATAAATGCTTACTGTAACCTTACTGGGTTTTCCTTATGGCACAAAGCTGTAACATAGCATTGTTTTAATAAAAAGAGAACAAACCCTGGAATTTGAAGTTCCAAAAAGTAAGAGAAACATTTTTGTGTGCCATTTCAAGTGACATTTAAAATAAAGATACACTTCCAGAAGTATGCCTATTCAGAGTAGCACAGAGATGATCAACCTGCTTATCTAAGTTGCTATCCAAATGTTTTACACCAGTAAACTATGCTGATATTTAATCAGAAAACCTATTATTTATAAAAGCATTAACCAATGAGCATGTTATGACCAATGTTTTTATCCTTTAATACAAACAGGCTTATTGTATGACATTTCCAAGCTGGGGCATTGCAAAATGCTGTTTATTTTAATCAAAGACACTAATTCCAGAAGCAAACGCTGGTAATGCTTGTAACAATAATCTATTTAAAACTCTATTTTGAAAGTCAAGAAACTGAGCAATGGTTTTGTAACAGCCCATCAAGAAAGCTTAATGCTTGTTTCAACACTGACTGAGATGTTATTAAATATGTCAGTCACTAAACATCCCATGCTTGGAGTGTAGCCATGTTTAGCACTGAAGCAAGATATTTAATAATATATTAATTCAGATTTTTCCTGTAGACATCTCTCAATTATTTTTTAGAGATCATTATTATTAAGAAATAAAACTGTTTTCAGTCACCTTTAAAACATTTTATGACAGATTGGCAATTCTGTGTCCCAGTTTTAGTAACAGATGTCCTAGATGTGATCTTGCTTAATTGTCAAGTAAGTGAAGAGTTTTGCTAGATTTTGTAGAAAAATATACAATTGAGCTCAAGTTTTGTGACAATTCAGATTTCCTCCCACTAATAAAACTGCTGGATACAGGACTTTAAAGAAGACACTGCTCTTCCTGGGTTTCACAATACAAGTCTCAAGTCTTTGAGTGCAATTTTAGATGGAATATTATTGAAATAGTCAATAATTACCTTGGAAAGCTCATCAACGTAGGGACATGACAAGAAAGATGGAATACTTTGGGACACTTCTCGCAGCAGAGGAGCTTCCCTCCATTCTGACACACAGCACACCAATCCTCATTGGGATCATCCTCTTTTCTGCCCTCGCCAGCGTGGGAGGATCCCATCCACCCTGTCTTCCCAGGAAATGTGTTCTCCTGCAGTACCCCTGGCTGGTCATCTGTGCTGTCTGGTGCATCTGTTCTTAGAAGAGCTTCATCAGAAGTGGAACTGTGATTGGTATCCAGCAGCAAGGAAGTAAGTATGGACTGCAGGAAGAAACACAGGAAGTTAGGTAACAGTATTTATGTGAATTTATGTGACCCTAACAACGTGCAAACTGACCTGAATAACAGATTCACATGCCAGCAGACATACAACATGCATGCAGAAATTACTAACACACTTAGAATATTTACTGTTCCATCAATAAAAAAATCTCTGGTGGCCCAAAAAACTAGTACCTTGTTTATGGATACTCCTGCAGTGTGACTGGAAACACTTCCTAGCAGCACCTGAAAATTTAATCTCTGCCAAGTTATTTCAGGATTTCCCTGGCTTTCAATGGATAAAAGCAGTCTGATCACACCATTTAATTTAATTGGTAGTAGGGCTATAGTTTGATTTTTAATTTTACCTCTTCCTTTTATTTAGCTTTTTGTATTTTTTCCTGAAACAGTTCCCAACAGAACACAAGTAAATCACTTTAGTCCCTGTAAACACAAAACACCCTCCAAAGAGAAAGGAGATCTGTCTAGCTGTAACCATTACATTCCGAGGCCGGGACTCCTCCTCCATCTCTTCCTTCACTACAACAATTGGGAAATCAAAGTTCTCGTTCGATGCAGGCGTCTCCTGCTTAATTCTGATCGGCTCCAACATAACCACAGGGACTTTGTGTGTGGAGTCAGCTCCTGCTGGCCTGCTGGACGAGCCAGAACTGTGAATGACATGAAGAAGAAGGAAATTAGGAGTCAGCACTGGATACCTTTTGTACACTGATGCCTTCCAAGACCTCAGGATATTAATGTACTTTGTTTCTTTGAATCCTGAGTAGCATTCCCTATGATGTATACTGAAAAAGCATTATCAAATGGGAAAATTTTAATGGTGCAACGCCAAAATTAGAGAATTACTCATGGTTTGATCCATTAGTGCAAACTTTGCAAATAATCTCAGTCTCTTTCAGATCATACACAAAAAAGCACCTCCACTGAACATTATAAACCACACAACCGAGTAAGGCAAATAAAACACATATTTACATTAAAAAACTTTCCTACAGCCTTGCAGCTCCACCAAAACTTAGACCCTACTTTTAGAACTAGATCTGTCTTTTTTCATGCATTTACTACTAACAGGATGAGAATGGACAATTGAACTTTAAAATACCTGCTTAACTTTTTAAATAAAAATGAAGAATTTAAATCTAACAAAATTAATTCAAGCAGCAGCATATCAAATCACAATTTTAAATGCAAGTAAAGACTCTTCAAACAACCACTTAAATTGTTCATTTAAACTGTGCATAAGAGTCCTTCACAGAATTTACCATGTAAATGGAATAGAGCAAAAGGTATTCTAGATTAAAAAGCACCTGCATTCCTAACTCAAGTAGGATGAATGTAATCTGATATTTCTCTGCATGAAAAATTAATGTCTCATGTATGCTCTAATTTATTGCAATGCATTAACGGATCTGCACTCTTCAAACAACACTGTGTAAATATATTTGTTCATTAATATTCCATCAGTAAGGGATAAAAACATTTGTATAGACTCTCAGTAGATATCTAGTGCTCACTTCACTATATTGCAGCAGAAAATTCTTAATAACTCTCTTTCTAACATTGGTTCCTTAAATCTAAAGTAATTTATAGTTCCACATGGGCTTTTAATATGCAGCTTTTTCCTTTAGCTCATTTTTCTGAACTTAAAACCTAATTTATAAACGGTATTCTTTTAGTAACGCCAACCTAGCCATCATTTATAGAGTCAATACATCTTTAGATGTTCTATTAATACATTACAAATGAAATTACTGCTTTTAGAATGCAAAGAGTGCTGTAACAACCATCAGGCCTGACCTGTTAACAGAGAAGGTGAGCCAAATCGACATCTTTATGCATTAAAGAGAGAAGAGACTGAGGCATGTTCTATGGAGGTGGGAGTTACATTTTCTTCTCTCACACTCCTTCCTTACCTCTCTCTGCTCCCAACACTGGAGGCGCTGGGTGAACGAATTGGAGGGTGCACGTTTGTCACACTGATTCCTCCTAGGACAGAAGGATCAGGTTAGAACAGAACACAGGTCTGTGCCAAGTCTGAGACATCACTCAGAGAAGTACACATGTTCTGGGGAAAATTTCTCCTGCGGTAAGAAATAACCGGAGGGAAAGAGAAGACTAAGAAAGGGCCCATTACATGAAGCAGGCTGATGGGTGAGGACCTTTGCCTGGCTGACCTCTCCACCTGATCACTGCAGGCTGTTTTGTCTTACTAAATTCAAGCAGATCTCGCAGGAGAACTGCCAGGAAACTTTGAGCTGGCGAGCAGGAAGAAGGCTGGGGGACAGATATGAGAGAGACCAAAGGTCTGGGGCTCAGAGAGCCCAGAGCCTTGTGAAGCACGCTGCTGAGCAGCAGCCCTGGGAAGCCTGAGTGGGCTGTTTGTGCTGCCAGTGAGTGCATTGCTGCTGTCTCTGCTACCCTGACACGATCTGGGACCACCATGTGAGTGCTCCCTGGGAATTCCCACTCACACAGCCTTCCCATGGTGACAGGAACCCCTGAATCCTCCAGGTTCACCACATTCAGCCACCCATCTCAGTACCCTCTGCTGATCCTGTGTCAGTGCTGCACTACCCACCCAAGGCACCATTCTAGTCTGCTGTTACATCCTAACTCACTTCCTCAAATACTTGTCTCCTACCACAGCTGCTAGGTTTTAATCTGGTGTACACCTGAGCGTGACACTTTGCTATGGATTTCTATCCAATTTTCTAAAATCTACCCTTTTTCTCCCCTCCCTCTTTTTAAAATCTGGATGCTTAACTTTTCATCACAATGCTAAAATATTATCTCAACTCTACCTCCTACTAGGGTTTCTACAACTTGGCCTTCATTTTCTTATCTCTCATCTTTCAGATAAAACAGAATTAATTCTGATGTCTTTGTTTACCTTGCCACATTAGATTTTTCAATTGCACCACATTCAATTACCTGAGAGGCCCGGTGATGGTACCGAGGAATTTGGTGACTGCACAGTCCTGTTTGAAGGGGGTTTTGGCTGATTCTGCTCTACAGTGCCATCCTTCCTTACAGCATTATCCAGTGTGATGTTTCCTGAACAATCAATCTAAAAGGGGGAGAAGCAAAGGGAAGCAGTTAGTATTGGGAAAAGAAAAAATCCCCTCAAAACAACAAAAACCAAACAAAACCAAAAAGCCTCTGCCACGCTCTTATTTTGAAAGCGAAGACCAAAATCCATTTCACCAAAGTTTACCCATCCAAAAGTGACTTTGAAACATAACATCTTGCTTTCCCTAAAAAGAAAAATGAAATAGCCAAATCCAGACAGTGCTTCATTTTAAGAGCAGATGATTCTCTAAGTGCCAATTTTCCTCCACAGGCTACACAGAAGGCTTAAATCAGAGAGGGAGCTTTCACACATTGAATTAAGTTTATCTCCACACCTTCTTTGGACATGCTCACATTAAATACACTCAAAAAGATAATACCTACACACAAATTACCCCTTAATCCACTGGTGTTTAACAGGGCTGGAAGAAACTCAAAGGACACTCGATGCCATGTGGACAGGAGCCATGCATATTGACTTAAAATGGAAACAGCAAACCAACACTTGCTCTTTCCACCATGGCTCAGGCCAGATAACTGAACTTTATTCTAGGGGCTCCCAATGCAGCATTCTAACTTTCTGTAAAAAGTACACGTACTGGTTTGATAAGGAGGAATGATTTTTCAAAATGTTTCATTTCTTCCAATATGTAAGATAATGTTTGATAAGATGTATCCAAAGTGGATGCAGCAGCTTTGGCAAGGTCAGCATATTTACAGTGATTTGTGCTATGTTATCTTAAAAGCATAAACTCAATCACACACAAGTAGAAAAGTTCACAATACTGTGCACAGAAATAAATATGCTAAAATGTCTCTCAGACTCAGTAGTTTTATGGCCATGTTGTGTAGTTCCCCCTTTGAGTCTGACAGATACTGTGATTCTGTAGTCCATGTACTCCATTTTAATAAGGAGGACACACAGTATGCAGGTAAAAACAAAGCATAGATGGGAGATAAAGGAAGTAACAGCAAGCTATGACTAGAAAACCATGACACTTCAGATATCTACAAACCTAAGACCACAAAAAACAGGTTAGGCAGTTATGTGGAAAAGTAAAGTCACCTGACTATAATTCGTTAACTCCAACATGGACCTCTGGCAAACATGTACCATTCAGAAAAAACTACAGAAGAGCAGCTTTGAGGGTTAAGAAATTATGATCTTACTATGCTCTATCACCAGCTCACAGGCATGTTAGAGAATATATGAAGAAAAGAAGTATGAAAAGCAAAAGATATAAGGAATATATCCAGCGTGCTGACCATTAATACCTACCCAAGATAGCTCTTTCAGTAAGTTAAAAATAGATTTTAAAAAATATTAAAAATCTACCAGAAATGCCATCAGCAAACCACTGCTATCTGTGGACACTGGTAAATGAAAGCTAAGCTAACACATTTTTGTATGGATCATTATGAGGGCTGCAGAAAAATATGCAGCATACAAAAAAACAAGTCCAACTACAATTAGAACTTGTAATTCTGTTTTTCTAAGTTGTTCTAACAGCTGCGTCCCAGAACAGTTCTGAGTACTTCCAGCAAAGTGCAGGCAACTCTGCATTGTTTATTTCCTACACCTGTTTTGACAAACAGAATTTCAGTCTACAAGGTTCCTGTATCTCACAAACATGAAGACTGCAAAACAGAATCCATAAAACATTGCCTCTGTGTTACACTTACATCAGGGAGAGATGGCAGATTATAGGAGCTACCCACTGGGGAACTCAGATCTATCACGGGGGGACCATAACTCTTCCCATCACACCCAGCAGCACTGGTGACTGTGGGGCTGGATGGAGTCGATGTTGTGCTGCTTGCAGTTGAGGGGGTGGTTGAAGTTTGTCCACTGCAGATCTGCCACTAAATAGAAGAGACAAAAATCCACAGTTCAGCACTTTTTTTTTTCCTTTGCAACAGGTGGCGTCTACTGAAAGTACTGATAAAACCAGCAGCTTAGTTCAGGAAGCTGAATTCAAACATAAAATCCTGATTTACTCTGAGATTCTCTCATTTCAAGAATCAATCTCACAAGACAACAGAAGATGACAAGTAGTTGAAAACTATGAATAGAAGAAATGAATGCAAATCCTTAAATTCAAAGCTATACCTCAGTGTTAAGTATCTATTAATATTTCATGCTGCATTGACAGTGTTGTGGAAGAAATGTAACAGTTTTTATGAAATAAAGCATACAGGTAATAGGCTGAATGCACAACTGCTCCAGTGCTTCACCAAATAAATGGTTACAGTGTCACCTGGATGCCTTCAAGTCTTTGATGTTGTGCTTTCCTTAATGACATAAACTCATTAAGAATTTGAAATGCTGACTGGATCTCCAGCCACAAGTACATTTAACACCATGATATGAAGTGCACAGCCAAGTCAGACCAAATTTCTTTCTCATTTAGATGTATGCAGTTTTCAATGACTTTAATGTAATTTCCTGGCAACTGCAGGCAAAACATGACTCTGCTCAATTCATTTTTAGTCAATCATTCTATTTACTGGCCTCTAGTTTCAGAAAGACCTTACTGAATAATGAGCTATCTTTAAAGAAAGGCTTGTAGACAGGCCAGGCTTCTTTTCAGATGCACAGAAGTGTCTTACTGTTTATTCTCAAAAGTTCTTTTAGATATTGTACAGATTTCTTCCATTTAGTTGAAATTAGGCCTCTGACATCATAAGCATTGCAAACATATCTGGTATGACATCACTTTTCAGGTCACAGCTTTGTTTGATTCTTTCCTGCTTACCTGCACCCACAAACTCGTGTGGTTATAATGTGCTTTTTAGTAAAGATGAGCCCTCCTGAATATCCAGAGAACACACATGATGGGTTTGCCTGTGCTCCAGTTCAGCTGCTGATCAGCTGGGCACTGATCAGTCTCACTCAGCAGAGGGCCCACCATTGTGGACTCTCTTTGCTCCCCTCACCTGTAAGAGCTCAGATTTGGATACTCTGGGGAACCATGACAGCTCTAGCTTTGTAGTCAAGGTTTTACCTGGTTCCTGGTGAAGTCACTATCATCAAGTTACTACACTGGGATTTTCTGATTTGTTTACTCACTGACTGCAGAGTGTGCTGGCCATGCTAAGTTTTGCATAAGTGGTCAGAAACCACAGCAACAGCAAGTAAGAGAATGAAACACCTGCACAGCACACAGAGTGGCTCACCCCCCTAATGCTTCAGCTGCTTAGAACTGTCAAAATGAAAGCAACTTGACAGTTACCTCATTAAGAAAACTATGGGTGTCTTGTCATAGAAAAATAACACACTCTCTGTTTTAATTGAAAAGCACTCTAGAAGTATAGTAGAAAAGATAATATAAAGTACATTTGATGTTGAATTTCTAAATGGGAGAGTGAAAAGGCAAAGAGACTCCACCTGTTTGATAGCTTGCTGTGCCAAGAACGCCATTTGCAATGGGTTGGGCTTTACTGCTGGCCTTGGTAGGTTCTGATTTTGGGGAAATCTCATCTGTTGTGAAGAAAGAGCTGAACCATTGGGCTTGGCATTATGATTCTGAAAATGAATCAAGCGTGGAGGTGCCTGCATAAAAACAATAAAAACAGTTCTGCAAGTTAGCTGAGATCTGTTCTATGTTCCACACATTTTTTACTAAACAGGACTTTTAAACTTCTGAAACACCTCATAAATTATATGCAAACAAATAGTGCCACACCATTTGTCTGAATAACCAAAAGCATTAATTTCAATGTTAAAACCTTGACTATTCTGAATTATTTTAACATATGAAGAGACACAACAGGAGCCAGTGAGAGTGTTTCCAACGTTGAAAGATATATGAGAGAATCATTGGGTATTATGCAAAATAGATGCAGCAAAAAAAAATTAATGACATTAACTTTTGATCACTTGACAAAAACACAAAAATGTTGCTAGGCACTGTATATGGCTGGATACAACTAGATTTCATTTTTTTTAAAGAATAAATATAGGCTGGGTGTTGCCATGCATTTTGCAAGGCAAGTTTAAAATGCCCATTTATTTCTCAGTAAAGACAATGTCCTCTAAACCATCTACATAGCCACGTGCTGAAGATGAAGGTATCTGAAGTTATGTGTCTAGATTTAAATTGTTTGCTTTTTTCTCTATTTTACCTGACTTTCTCCCTCGGTGCCATGGAAAAAAGAGACTCTGAAAACAGTCCTAACTTACCTGATGAGCAGCAGGAGGCTGTTGCATGGCTCCTGGCACTCTGGAGTTCGGCAGAACCGCAGGTCCTGCTCTGCGCTGAGCCTGCTGTCTCTGAGCCATGACCTGCTGCTGCATGTGCTGGAGGCGGAGCTGAGCTAGGCTGATCTGCGTGGGGAACTTGGAGAGCTGGTTGGGAGGTAAGCTGCCTGGTGCCTGCAAGTTTGGTTCCATCACAGGGCTCTTGGGCATATGTGGTGGAGTTTCCTTGTCTTCAATGACCAAAGAACCTATTTGAACCAAAATAAATAAAATCGATACTGAAGTATGGCAGTCAGCAGAAATGCCATCACACTGTCAGTGACATGCAGTCTGACTACAACCCAAAACATTTCTGAAGTAACTTGCTCCTTTACTCAGATTTTATTCTATTTCTCTTCACTGGTTCTTACATCTAGCTTACCTACAGAAATGGAACATGTCTGATCATAAACAAAATGGCCCAAAGGTTGTGATTTCTGAAACTAGATAGATAAACATGATTTTGTTTTATCTATCACTTAAGGAACCCCAGTGCTGGTCTATACAGGTGCCATTTCTATTGTAGCACTTTTCAAAATGTAAGGGACATTACAGAAGTTCATGAAATAAACATACACAAGAAAAAGAGCCCACCAAACACAGGAAAAAGTCAGCTCGTGAGAAACATCTCAGCTGAGCAGCAGTTCAGAATTCTCACCACAAAACCTGACAGCTGGTTTCTGGAAACACATTTCACTTTCAATTCCTATCTCTAAGAAAATTATTTATAAAGAAGGAATTGGAGAATTTCCTTGCTACTATCCAATGTCCTCGTGTCTGGGAAAAGGAGCTTGTTTGCCTGAAAGAACTGCCACAACACTTTCTTCCTCTGACATTGTAGAGAATCATACATTTGCACCTCTGTATATTGAGAGAGCACTTTCTGATCAAAGGCAGATAATGTCCCAAAGATATCTCACAAATCCTTCTGCATGTCAGAAAAACAAAAATGTCCACCAAGATAACAGTGGAGAGAAAAAGGAAGCACAACAGTCAAAATCCTGAAAGACCTCTAAAACCCTTAAGTCCTCCAGCTAAGCTGTTGAGTTCTTAGGATGCTTATTGTGACTGAAAGTATTAGAAATAATGACCAGAAAAATGAAAGCTGCCATTATTAGCATCACATATACCATTCAAACAAGGTAAGTTTGTTAATACTTTATCATAGTATTCATAAATAATACTTTTCCCCATGCAGTGGACTGCCAGTGTTTTTCACAGTTAAGGAAATACATTTAACAGAGTAAATGAAGAAATGAATACCGTAGAGGCTATCATCACAAAAAGAAAGCTGGTTTCAAAATAGTTTCAGGACACCAAAGGGCTAATAAAAAATTATCATACCTAGATTGAAAATGTTCTGAGCCCAGAAGCTGGGATCACAGTGGAACTGGATGGTATTGTTAGTCACTGGGGAAGGATCACATCTTGCTCGGAGGAGATATCGCAGTCGATATGTAATCTAGAACAAGAACAAAAACAAGGTGGTTTTTTTTTTCCTCTGGGGCCAGAGCCATGTATCTGAACAGCACAAAAAACTCAAACACACATACACAACACCCACACACACACCAAACAAAGCAACCAACCAAAAATACCCACCAACAAAAACCCCCCTGAACAAGCCCCTAGAGAATAAAGGTTAAAGACAGAGAAACGTGTCCAAGCTACAAATAAACAGGTATTTTTAACATCTTTGCCTTATTCCTAAAGTAGTTTTTAAAAGAAGTTAACTACAGCTTAAACAAAAATAGTAATTCTTCCCTGTAGAAATACATACCCTTCTAAAAACTTAGCCATTATATTCAATGACTTTAACAACTTGCAAGTGAAGTTCAGATTTACATAACCATTGATGTTTTTTCCCCCATGAATCTATTTTAGCCCATTCATTTTTGTTTCAAAGTATGCCATTTGTTTGGCAACGAGTATGATCACAGGGAATTTTCTTTTGTACTAATTTAAGCTTTCTTCAGACAGCCAAAGAACAGATTTTTATAAACTGTCTTTGAAAACTCAGATTCACAGATATTTTCAGATTTTTCCAATATCTTAGTTCCAAAGAAATGGGCTGTGATTACACAAGAGAATATTCTACCAAATGCTCACAAATTTATCTAGCTCCTAAAAAGAAAATGTTGTCTTGCAGTTGTTTCACTAGAAATGTCAGGAACTGATACACCAAAATAAAACAGGCACTAATTTTAGAATCACACACAGCAGATCCTGAAAAAAAACCTGAGGAGTTAAACTCTTGTTTTTCTTGAGTGATAGTTTATTTCCTGGAAAAGAGATAAACTTGAAGAAATCATCGTAACTGTTTAAATTATACAAGTTTGGATTTTTTTGTTTGGTTTTTTTGTGTTTTTTTGGGTTTTGTTTTTTTTTTTTGAGAGAGGAATTTTATAAGAGCTTCCAGTGTACAAGTTTTTTCTTTCAATTTTAGGCAGGTCAGTTTAAGACTGTACTCAAAAAAACATTTAACGTGACTTAAGATTTTTGAACAACCATGGAAAAATTTTAATAAATTTTAATTATTACTGTTTTGGATAGAGATTTCCTTAGGATTTTTGTGTACACTACCAGAATCAAGTAGATGACAGTACAGAAATTCTAGACTTTCATCCTGTTACCAGTACTGCTCACACACAGTTCCTGTCATAGTTTGCTCCATTATTTTCCTGCTATTGTGCCCACTGCTCCATTATTTTCCTGCTATTGTGCACACACATGTATTGTAGATAAACTCCTGACTGGTCACCTTGTGTTAGTAGAAGTGAAAAGTACAGCCTGAGAGTTCAGCCCCCGAGCTCTAATGCTGCCTTTAAGTCTGATGGATATTCCTTCCTCTCTCTGGATGTGCTGGAGCAGAAGTCCCACATGCTCCTCTATGCAATAATCCTTGGAAAAAGATTTTTCCAAATGCTCACAGACAGGTTATCTACTCAACTCCCGAGCAGCACCAACTTTCTAAAGCTTAATCTGTTCTTTTGAAAAATATTTTTCATTTGCTGAGGCTTTCTGGGCTAGATGGTCCTTTCTTTCAGCTGCCTAATGCTTATATGATTAAGATGCTTGAAACTCAACTTGTTTTCTTACTCATGTAGCAGAGTCTTGGTGGCAACACTAAGCAATTATAAACATCATGACTCAGTTTGATGTCCTTTTTCTCTATTCAATTAAAAAAAATATGACTGGCTGAGGCACTATATATAAGGCAGACCAAATGAATTTAACTACTTGAAGTTGATAAAAACAAGTAATATTGTGCTATAGCTTCCAGTATCAATAATGGGTATTAAAAAAAAAAGAAAACACCACCACCAAAAACCAACAGCAAACCCAAACCCAAAAAAATAAACCCCACCAAATACCCTGGTAGGTTCTCAACTAACCAATGAGAAAATAAAGTAAAAAACTTTGTGAACCACTTTATACGAATTGGGGAAAAAAAAGCATCTAGCATTTTTCCTCAACATTGCCCAGATTTCTGCTATCAAGCAAGTACACTCTAGTAACCCTTGGAAAAATCAAGGTAAGCTTTTGGTTTGTTTTTTTTTTTTTTTCCTTTCAAATTTTCTAGGATTTCTGTTCATCATGAACAGTCAGCTTAGTGAGACAACATGCACTCAGATCTTAAGTGTCACTACAGCAATGAAATATTTAGCTTTGTCATTGTTGGACAAAGAAAAGCCTTAGTTTAATTTTTATCGATTTTGAAAGACTTCCAGTGGGAGATGTACCTGACAGAACAAAGACATACAATAAAACCACAAAAACCATATATAAATATTCCAATTAGTAGAAAATCATTAAAAATTCTAATACCCCAGTACTCCTGACAAGCATGTGCATGCATAAGTGACTAACTCCAGCCTCTAGGTGAATGGAGAGCTGTCTTTCTAACCTTACCAGGCGTTTACTGTACAACAGTGCTGTGCTGCTCCCACTGGAAACTGCCCATTTGGAGAAATTCATGACATGTTCCAGCTGCTTAGAGAGACCTGCCACTTCCTGTTGTTGCTGCAGAAGTTTCATCCTATGCTCTTTTGCCAGAGTCTGCAAGTAGAAAAGCAGTTCCAGTCAAAAAGTTCAATTTACAGTTAAAAGGCATTAACTTTCACATTGGTAATTCACAATGATCAGATGGTTTCACTTAGCTCGTCTAAAAAGGACTCCTGCCCCCAGTACAGTTATCAAACAGAAAAGTCAGTTTTTTCTTTTACTGACACATTTACTCAAGATATCAGGACTTTCTGTGCTAATGACACATTTTTACATATATTTATATATATGTATGTGTGTGCCTCTCTACATACAGGCACACACACTTTTAAAAACACAACAGGAGATAACATTTTCCAGGTACCCATTCTAGACAATTCTCTCCTCTGATTTGCTACTGGATTACTGAATTTATGAAAAATTCTGATAGAACACTTTTCATGCACGATGTGTAGAATTATGACTTGCAAAAGCATGGAAAAAGAAGCTGGCCACCCCTCAAAAACCAAACTTTCCTCCACCAAAAACCCCACTTGCTCAAGCAGCTTGCATAGGACATCTCTCCACTTTGGAATCATGAAAGGACATGCAGAGGGGACTAATGTTAGAAATTTGCTTTAATGTGAATACATAGAAAAAAATATTATGACAGAAATGAAATTACCTCCAACTGATGCAGCAGAGCTTTTCCCTTTTTATTTATTTCTACCATCAGTGTAAATATGGCAACTTTAATATCCTGTTCCACCTGCTTCTGATTCTGATTCACTTCAAGAATTCTGTAAGTAGATAGTATAGAAAATAATGTTCTTTAGCTCATAAACCATCCTCTAAACAGTAATTAAAAAAAAAATCTGTTGCTTAGAGTACAATACTTGGTTATATGCAGCAATTAATACATCTATTATCAGATACTTATAGTCAGGAAAATTACTGGGAGAAACAGAGCAAGAAAGAGTGACCTCTGATAAAATTAATTAACTGGTGGCAAACTCTAATGCTGTAACTCTGACATCTGTCATTAATAAAAATTAAATGCTCATTGTAATTACAACTGTCCATTGTCAGAGTTCCTGCACTTTTCTGGAACGGTTCATGCCAACCAAAACCGCTCAAGTCTAATTTCCATCTAAGGTAGAATGGCACTAATTTAGCCATTTCAACAACAGTGCTCAAATTCACAACAGCAAAGCTTAATGTTATATTGGGGAAACCTCAACTGCAAAGATGAGGGAAGGGTTCAAGTCACACTTGGCATCCCTGACTGTGCTGAATCTCCCTGGGTACTGCTGCCCCTGAACTCTGCTGAAGGAGCAGCCACAAAGGCTTGCTGCAGATTACATTTTACAGATTTATTTTTCTCCTACGTTTGTAGTACCCAGTGAAAAGAGCCCCAAGCATAAAAGTAACACATAAATCTTCAAATACATGTCACAAATATTATGAAAACATGAGTCATAACCTTTCACTTTCTAAGAGGGATCTACACAAAGAAAATTAATCTGCTGATGGTGAGAAGCATTTAAGACTGTCTCCTACAGTCTTTATTGCATAAGTTGTTTTGTTGCACCCAAGCAAGCGCTGCCCATTAAGTCCACAGGCTGAGCAGAAGAATTACCTAACACAACCAAACATACTGAACAGGCAACAGTCACCACAGTGAACTTTAGAATTCCTCTTTCTGGAAGAATAAAAGGAGAGAGGTACAAAATACACCAATTTAAACATTTCAAGAAATTACAGTATATGTAAAGTTGACTTCTGTCAGTTTTACCCTCATAATCTGATACAAACCTGTCTTGGATCTGTTTCCCTGTGTATTTTATGTACTTAGTCTTCTCCATCAATTTGGTGATTAGTGTCTCAATGATAACTTTCTGGTTCTGAAAAGCTTCTTCTATAAACTGGTACCTGTAGTAAAAAGCAGTGAGGATTTACACATGTAAAAGGTGTGATATACTTGCTAAAAAGCAGAGTGACCTACAAAAGAATACTTCTTTAATTGAAGAAAGGGGCTGCTCAAATCCAAAATTTAACTGTCATCATGGAAGCATATGTCACCAAATGCTTACATATTTCATTTATAATATATTTAATTTTATAGCCTATTTCCTGTCATACTGGGGGAAGAATTTAAAATTTTCATAAATACAAAAAGATATTGTGTGACCACAGCCTAACTTTAGCAAAAGAAAAATTAATGTTTTGAGGTAGTCATCACTTTTGAATGTGAAAATGCAGGTAAACTATTACTTCATGAAAGAAAAGGATGCAGAAATAAAGACATTGCTGAGTTGGTAGAAGTTGGCAACATTTTAAATCAAGGAACAGAAATCTTTAAGAATCTGAGGAAAAAAAGAGGTGGCACATTATAAAAGGGATATAAATCCTAAGGAAAGGAGAATAAAGGAGGAAGACTGCAACTCTGCAAGAGCAGTATTTAGCCTGTTCCAAAGAGCAACAGCAGCCAACACTTCTTCACCCACTGACATTCACCTGGTCAGGCAAGTAAGCCCTTTGGGTGGTTGCATTAGGTAGAGCATGTTAATATTTAACCAGAGTGCATCTGTCCAAAACACTACTGTATGAGTTAACCAGCAAGATTTTTGCCTTGTACTCAGACGTTGTACATAATTTTGCTTTTCAGCTTCAGTGACCAGTAAGAGATAACCAAAAGAACAGCAACACAAAGATTTGAGTGCTGCAGTGCTGTCAAAGCACAATATTAGCCAAATTGTAGGTTACCTTTTTCTTTGAAAGGGCTCTTCACAGCAAAAAAATCCCTATTTGCTCCATTCTGAAACTGTTTGGTAATGTTGTTATATAATCTTGTTGAAGGACAAATGGAGAAATTACACATAAGTGTACAGTTGCATAACACAGCCCCTGTGTTTTCTAAGGACTCTCTGAAGAGCTGCATAGCAACAAATTCCAACCAAATAACTTGACTGTAAAACAGGTCTGCTGCTTAAGTCACCAGATGAACAACTGGAAGAATTAGGTTTTATTCTAAATGCAACACACACTGATCAGTCACATTCCTTGGGAAACAATCTCTGTTTTTTTGAGAGTTTCATGTCTGAGGAGAAAATTTTAGTTTGCACTTTTTTTCAACTGTGCTCCATACAGCTAGAACTACAATGTACTTCAGGCTACCTTCCTGTGAGGTGGATAAAACATGCACTCTGCTTTGATACCTGTGCTCTTTGTGCTCTAGCAGCTGACAGTCTCGGCAGGTCAATTTGTCACAGGTTTCACAATACAACTTCAGCTGCTCCTTTTTGTGGTAAGGGCAGAACACCGGGCGCTGACTGCTCACACCAACTGCCTCTGTAGAATAAAGGAAAATGTCAGTACATCCTACTGAACTTGTTCAAGATCTGCACTCCTTAAATCAGGTAGCAGGTCACTCACTGAGACTGTAACAGCCATAAGCTCCAACTGCAATGTCTCACTCTTGTTGCTCAAGCATGGAGCCAGCAACCTCTCTGATGGAAAATATCTAGAACCTATTTTAACATAATCTCTTCTGGCCTCACAAAACTATTTACAGAAGGAGTAGCCAGTACTATTGTGGCTGCAAAAGGCATTGCACAACCAGCAAGCTCCTTCCTTAAATGGAGATGAGGAGGTGGTTGAGTTAATTCGTGCTCTGTGCTTTCTCAGCTGACTTGGTGGAAAAGGGTTTGAGGATATCAAGACATGGATATTCAAAGTGTAGAACAGACAATGTAATAACCAAGATATATGAACTTCCTCTCAGGACCCCATTCTTAATGGGTGAGAGGTCTCACTTCAGTTTCTAGTGTGCAAATATCAAAGGGTGCAGGCAACATCACCAGATAATAGAAACAAAATCTGCTTATTTTAACAATTTAACTGACAAAGCCTGATTTCCTAGGAGTTAGGCTGGACACTGAGTTCATAAGGATTATACAGCCTGTAATGAAAACTGGCTTCACACATCCTTCACTGCAGACTGATAAGGTCTCTTTTTCATACCCATTCATTTACTTATTTTTGAGAAATCTGGAAGAAGTTATTTTCAGATTTGTATCCTTCAGTCAAAATTCTTTCCAACCCAGCAACAAACTGCCTCCCAAAGAGCCTGAGTGCACTGAGACCATTCCTCCCACCAAGTCATGCTCTGACTAACAGTCCATCAGCCACTTCTACCCACTTTTGTCCTCTCTTGAAAGTACACTCAGTACTCACTTTTGATTAACCATGTGTAAAAGTGGGATACAGAATCCAGTGTACACCTCCAAAGTACCATGGTGGAAGATACCTTCTGAGCAAGAGATTACCTCATAATACTAGGTAAGGTGGGATGAAAATGAATATTTGTTCTAATACATACATTTACAATAACATGTAACAATTGCTAAAAATCAAATAACAATTTATATAGTTACAAGAAAAATCATGCAAGTCCAATGCATGTATTAGAACCAGTAGAATGCTTGTCAGCATCCTATAATGTTTTTATTACTCTCCTACAATGACACAGTGGGGAAAAAACTGAAACAAAAGAGGTTCTCAATGAATAGAAATACAACCTTTCCTACCACAGAATAGTCAAGATTTCTCAGAGAGGCTGTACTGTACACCACAGACACCACTGTTGGTTCCCAAGGCCCAGATGTATAAAGCCCTGAGCAACTGGAACTCAGAACTGAATGCTTGAAGCAGAAGGCTGGACTAGATGATCTCCTGAGATCCCTTCTAGCCTGAATTACCCTAGATCCTACTGAGGAAAAATGCCCCAATTCATAATATACTTCCCTTACATTTCTAAGGCAAAACATTTCAAGCTCAAAAGATACTTAGCTAAAACATGAATTTCGGCCGGATTTTTATCAGAATACTGAAAAAAAAAAAAATCTATTAGTGCTCCTTTTCCTGCTGTATACAACAATAAAGCTCATGTTAAAGCTCATGTTTAATTTGTTAGACCTCTGGTAAAACTAGAGGAGCCGAATGTCTAAAGAAGTATTTTCTGCAGCTGATCTCCAAAGTCTAGACAATAATTTGCCATTAATGCATGTGAAGGATAAAATCTATGCATATTTATTGATTTAAAACATGTTAAATAAAAAAAATTTAAAAAAAAAGAAAGAAAAACAGCCTGTACCACTATTCAGCTTACCTGAGACAAAAAACTGGCAGAAAATCAGCTTTCAAGTTATCACTTTTTTAAAAAAACTGTGTTGGCCCAATACATTTTCCAATGCAGAAACAAATTCTTTGTGAAATTATGTTACCTGGAGATACTTCCTCTTTCTGCCTCACAGTATGATCCTTTGTGAATTTAACCCTCTGGTGAGCTCTGATGCAGGTCTTGCACAACCACTCTACACATTCTACACAAAACCCATGAGCTTCTGCATTGTCTTCACAGCTTGTGCAGACCTGACAAGAGGAAGAAAAGGTAGCTGTTAAAATAAGTTTGGAATATACACACACAGGTTATTTTTCATACATCATCAGTACAGTTCCCTAGTTTTCTGAAAAAAAGTGAAATGAGAACAGAAAACTGCCTGAGGTACAGGAACATTATAAATAACAGCATAGAAGTAATTGGATGTGACTTTTCAAAGAAACAGGTCATTTTGTCAGTGTTACCCTAAAATCTTTGCCTGACATGATAAAAGTCAGACCACTACTTTCTGCCATTCCCTGCACACTTAGAAGCCAAACAATGTTTAGTGTCTACAAGATGCTGTTGTGAAATATTTACTAATGACAGAACACAACCAACACTGCTCTGATTTTAGAAGGCTCTCTCAGCTCACACAGCAGCTTTAATTTCAATTTCCAGTCATCTGTTTGGTGACTTAGCATCACCTCTTAAAGACTGTGTTCCACTTAAGATTGTCAAAAAAGCTACCCCAGAACAGATTTGCAACCAATGTGTAAGAATTTTCAAACTGTGGCCTGTTAAGCCCTGGGGCTCTTTGGACTGTACCAAACACCCAGGGGAAAAAAAAAAAAAAAAAAAAAAAAAGGCAAACAAACATGGCAGCAGACCAAAAAATTTCTAAACACAGAAAAGACATACAAAATACAAAATTGCTACAGTACCACAATCTGAACAGCAGGCTGAAAACTCTGAATGATGGACAACACCATAATTTCATTTTTACCCTTCCTTTACAATGCCTTTGTAGTCCTACCTTCAGTGGGGTTTTGGTAATAATAAAACAGTGAACATGCTTATGCAGATCCTTGTTTAGGTAACTACCACTCATTTCTGGCACTGTTTAGCACTGTTGCAAACCAAAGCCTCAAGGTGTCTGAAGATTTCTACATCCTACAGATCACAGTGACAGATTTCTGCTTGCAGGAGCAGCAAGGAGAACATTTCAGGTTTTAGTTTTGTTTTCGGTTTGATTAAAAAAAACCCAACCAAATGACTTCCTCACCCACACAAGGTAAATATAGATTAAGTTAAAGAGGAAGGAAATATTTCTATCTTATGCAGATAAAAAATATATACATAGAACTTTGCTCCAGTTTCCCCTTCAGGAAAGAGAGGCAAATCAGCACAAAACTTGCCTTAGGCCAGATAGCAAGTTACTGACAGAACTGGAATTTGAACATGAGTTCCAGATTTCCAATGCTGTGCTTACTCTTCTGGATCATGTTACCTCTCAAAGCAAGTATCTTCTGAGAAATGAAGTTATAACACAAGGGCTGTTGACCCCTCTTGTTGTCACTTGGAGTTGGAAGCAGTTTCTTTTTATTAAAGGTCACCTGCAAAGGAGAAAAAATTGGGCTTGTGCCCCTTTTTCTGTTTCTTTACAAAAAAGAGGCCTGAAAGTTTTCTTTTTCAAAATAATCTCAAATTTTAACTTCTCTTTTGCTTTTTCTTCTCCTAACAAAAAAAAAAAAAAAATTCTTATTCCTATCCAGACCAGTAGACTACGAAAAAACACCAAGGTCAGGACATCATAAAGAAGTCTAGAAAATGGAATTAAAGCAATAAAAGGAAGTGAACTGTAATCAGGAAACTGAAAATGTTTGCTTTCTGTCATGATTTCAGCTGGGATGGAGTGGGGGTTTTCCTTAGTAGCTGGCACAGTGGTGTGGTTTCAGATTTAGTAGGAAAGTAACACTGACAGCAACAACCAGCACATCAGTTTCAAAGTATTTTAAAAGTATTCTTAATTCTTGGGGAAAAAAAAATCCTCTCCCTCCTTTCTCTTTAGCCAGCTGTCTCCTCCTTTTTGTGCCAGTGCAACCCTCAGCAAGAGTGCAATCAAACCAGGATTATACCATCCTAGCCCAAGGCTCAGTTACATCAGCAATGCTGACTGGAGAGTGAACGGAATAGGCAGGACAAGGGAGTTTTCACATCACTCTTGTTGCCAGAGAGATGTGATTATGCTGTGCCCCCAAATATCCAGACATGTTTTTTAAAGTCAGAGTGGAGAGTAACATACTGGATGTTTGGCTTTCTAGTGTAAAAGAAACAAAATAAGCAGAGAAAAGAACAAAAAAGTCTTTC
>JANRGV010000073.1:64598302-64615409 GCA_024734035.1 Alethe castanea
GTGCCCCCAAATATCCAGATATGCTTTTAAAAGTCAGAGTGGAGAGTAAGATACTGGATGTTTGGCTTTCTAGTGTAAAAGAAACAAAATAAGCAGAGAAAAAGAACAAAAAAGTCTTTCAGGCACTCTGTTAAGTCAAACAATCAAAACAAAGACAAAAAAAAAAAAAAAAAAGCAGGAACCAAATTAAAAGCAAAACTAACTAACCAAACTCCCCATCACAGCCTTTCCAGATCACCTTTAGCAAAATCAGGCAGATGAACATGCCAAGGCATTTAGGTAAGTTCAAAGAATTTCTCAAGTTATTAATTCTCCTTCGATTCCTTCCAAGTGCTTCATCTATTTTCCCTTTTCAATATGCCTTAGTTGGGTTTTTTCCAACTGCTTTGACCTGCTGTATGTGGAATGAGATGAAAATTGTGATTCAATAACCAATAATCAGGTGCTGCTAAATGAATCAAAACTCCTCCTTTGTTATATCAAAAATACACATCCCACCTTTACACTCTTCAAATCCACCAAGTGGACAGGAGACAGATTTCCAAAGCATTTCATAGAGATCATGACTCAAGCTGTCAAAACAGCAATGCCTTCTAGGTAGAATCAGATTTGCTCCTATCCACTTGTGATTTGAAATAGAATTTTCAGATATAGGTTGGATTTTGCTAGAATTCCTACTTATTAGAGTAAGCCATACAGCTAAAGTACATGGAAGTATAATTTCTGCAAATATTTGTTATGCACTTACAAAACCTAAAACTCATTTCATTCTTTTTTTTGTGATACACAGAAGCAGTTTTTCAGTGATTTCAAAGAAAACTCTCCCTAGTTAACATATAAACCTTCATTCTGGTCAGACAGACATCTATTTCTCATTGAGTTTTTCTAGTAATTACATTTAATTCAGTTACGAGTTCTAGTATTTATAACCCCGGGAAGTGTTCATTCAGCCTTCAGTCAAATTTAATGAAAGCAGAAATTACTCAGCATGTTGCAGGTAAGTGCTATTTTAAGTAAGTACACGAGCTTTTATGGCAGAAAAACCACATTTACTTGCAAGACTTGAGGTAATAGACCTGTCTTCTCAGCTACTGTAGTAAGTAACCAGTCTTCCAATTAAATACACTTGGAGTATTAAAGAGATTAAGTAATCAACCAAAGGTTTCAAAGGAAGAGAGCAAAGTAGTCCAGATGAATATGCAGTGAACTCCAAACTTCACCAATGTAAATTAGATGCAGTGCTTTCCCCTACTGGATCCAAACCTCACTGATGTTAATTGTTATGTAACTATTAGCACATACAAAATCACCAAAGACAGTGACTACATGTAATTCTAAATATGAACCATGTACTGACAGCTCAAAATGCACAACATCTGATCAACATGTCCTTCTTACCCACCATCCCATCAATATCCACATCTCTTCAAAGCATACAAGAGCATATTATGACTCTTCCTGAGTCTATTACCCACTTCCATAAACCACTGGTTTTCAAAGATGTTTTGGTCACAGGTACAGCTTTTATAAGCTGTTTAAGCATAATAGTTCTCCTTTGGAAAAACACACAGTGGTTCCTCTGGCACCATACAAACTTAAAGAAACTTCTTGTTCTAAATTCTCCTCATTAATGACCTCATAATAGCAGTCAGACTTGCTTTCCTGTTTTCTGGATCTAGTATCAGATCTAAGCTGATACCTTGTTTTGTTACATTCCCATCATCTCACAATAAAACTCAGCTGTTCTTCATTCCTAATGCAATATTTTAAACTCTCAGGCCAGTAACTGGTGAAGACACAGAAAGTTATTCTTATCATCTATTTTTAGACACATTCTGTTTTGGACACAGAACCTGTGAGAATTAGAACCTAGACTAAAATACACCAGAGGCTCAGTATGCTGCACCAACACCCATGCTATCACTAAGGTCTTCTCTCTTGCATCAATCTCACATTTCTCATTTTTATTTTCACGGCTTTGCATAGGCCATGTTCTTCTGTTAAAGTCCCTAAATTTCCCTCACTTGTCTACCCTTTAGTCTTATTCAAATCTAGCACTTGCTTCAGCTACATCTCTTAAGTCTGAAGCCCCTCTCTGCTCACTCTTATGAATAAAGCGTAATTAAGTTTTATTTTCAAACTTCTCTTTAGAAGCCAGTGATTTTGCCAAATCTTTCAATAAATCACAATGAGGAAAAGAATTAGAAAGCATCTGCTCTTTCCAAGTATTTATGTACTAGCTGCCCACAACCTACAACAATTACTTTCAGGAAGATCTCAACAGCATTTGCTAGAAAGCACAGCTGAACTGCCCAAATCAGGCTCAGGTAGGATAAACATGATTATAGATAGAGGGATTGCACTTTCATGGTTCCAGTTATTTTTCTCTTCCCACAACGCCAGGCTCCACAACATGCCATTCACTCCTGCTGTTTTAATTCAGTATGCTAAAAATTGCTTTAGCATTAATACCATTTTGAATCAAACATTTAATTTGCAAGAGGTCTTCTGCAGTCTGTGTTGGATTGAAATAAAGCAGTCCTTCCTGACAACACACATGTAAGGCTAATCATGGATACACACCAGTGCTTCTAAGCCACAACACTATTTGCACAAAACCCATGCCTTGCTTCTAATTCTAATTTCTTCATCGTTCAAATAAAGCTGCAAAACTATTGAAGACAAATTATCTCAGTAGAAAAATCCTACAAAACAGCCACAGTTTTAGATAGAATTTGGATGATCTCTGATGCAGTATTTCCGGTAAAGCGTCAGTATCTTTTCTACTTTAATTTCTCTGATCTGTTGCCTATGCTAATGGCAAATTTTCTTTCTTTTCTCTTTGCTCCTTCAAAGGCAAAACAAGACAGGCTTATTAGAAGGCTGTGACATCCTTAAACATAATAATATTCCCCCCTGGACAGCACACTAATCAGTTTAACTATTATTGAGTTAACTTTGCTGTTCCACAACAGAGAAGTTTACAGAACAGTGTAGCTTTTTTCTCATGTCAAGGTACAAAGGAATGCACAAAAAAGCTTCATTATCACACCAAAATAAATCTGTTCAAAGAAAGAGAACTGCACATCATTCATTTCTAAGAGGTAAGGTACACATTCACTCAGGAGGCGTCTAACAAAAACATCTAGCTCCATTTTTTTAGAAGAAAGTCAGCAAAAAAGCGCATGAATGTCCTATTCTGCTGGTCAGCAAAGTCTGCTGGTCTGCCTTCAACTGCTACAGGAAGTGTGCTGAGTTCAGCCAAGGAGCTTAGCTGAAGAACAGACTCACTTTCAAAGTGCAAACCTGCTGGTTTGTGTCAGGGAGAGGGAGAAACAAATACAGAATGGAAGAGTAAAAACCAAAGTCTGGAAGGGACCTTTAGGAAACACAAATGTTTTTAGGAACCTCCCTGACATCTGCTCACACCACTCAATGAATGGAATTCTCCACTTAACTTTCACAGGAAGCAAAAAAATACTGACGGGAAAGAGGGGGTGATCAGAGACTTTAAAAAAAATGGTTACTACTCCCAAGGGAAAAAAAATTCTATTTCTATCACCACTCCCCAAAGCAGTATCTTCAAGGACTTCTTACGTAGCTAAGCAGGCTATGGGACAGCCCCATCCTCTCAAAAAAACTCCCCACATTTAGTACTGCTTCTGTATAACATTATTTGTTATCTTGCTTCTCTTCCTAATTTTAAAGTCACCATAAAAATTATGATCAAATTTTCAACAGGGACTACTCATTTTGTCAATCTTACTGGTAAAGTATTAAGAGACTCTGTAAATCTCAAAACCATCTGCAAAAGTCAGTTTCCTGCAATTCCCAGGGGACAAATAAAACAAACAAACCAACATCTCCCCTTGCCAAATCCAAAAAAAGCCAAGTTCAAAAAGTCCTACATTGCAAGAACACAGCTTGTACTTCCAGCAACTCACAACTTCATTTTCTGGTAAGGTCTACCATTTCTCAGAAATCCAGTTTCAAAATTCCTTAAATTCTGAACAGTTTAATGGATTGCAAGACAAAAGTTCTCTTCCTCAGAAATGAGGACACCACTTATGCCTTCAATAGGCAGTGAGTTGGTATCATGAACCTCACTGGGTCCTGACATCTGTTCCTGAGATGTGGCTCTGCACACATGCAAGCAGATTCCAGCTGAGCCTTGAAACAAGCAGAACACAAAATAAAGGAGCTCTAAGACACCACCCCTAAAGCAAACAGCTCAAGAGCTAAGAATACAGCCCCCCTAAAATGGGAAAGCAAAAAAGAGGGATTTTCAAAATAAAAGGAAACCATCATCTAAACATTAGGGTGTGAGTTGGAATGCAAGCCACATCCATACAGTAACCTTACTGTACTGTTCTTATGAAGAATGCAGCAATGTACAAAGAGGCTGAATTATTTACAGTAAGTTCTGGAGTTTAATAAAAAACTCATGAGTATAGAGATGCATGAGATACTCCCTTACTAGCTAAAAATGAAGACATGCAATATTTTACTAAGAGAGATTGTTCAATTGTGATCCTACACAGATGTGACTATTAATTTGGTATTGCTTCCACACTAGCTAGTACTTGCCTCCTCAAAAAATACCATGAGCAAAAAAAATCCACAACCCAATATTATTATTCTTCCAGATAAGCAATTTTTATAAGATGGCTTTTACTTGACTGCAGAAGAAAGAAGAGGCAGTCTACATAAGGAAAACAAACAAGAAACCCCTACAATATACCATCTTCCCCAGTTAGCATTTTGAGCCTCCTCCTTGGCAACAGGACTCCAGCTATTTAATCCCATGTTTTGTCAGTAATGTGATAAAGTCCATTTAGATCTCCTGGTGTAGTGTTATTTAAGTCTCTGCTTCGAAGAGTGCTTCAAGTACCCTGTTCAAAGTATAGAAAATTCCATTCTAATGCCTATTTCTTACTTTTATCTTTTGCTACTAAGAAGCGAGTTTATATCAACAATTAAAAATAGTTCAGGGAAAAATAAGCACCTTCTTCACATGCATTTTCATATATTTTAACTGATTTTCTAGAGTAGCTACCCCATGTGATGTCTAAGTACTTAAAGCTCTGTCTGCATATGAAGAAGAAAAAGGCCACACAGCAAGAAGCCAAGGATATGCACACACATCCAAAAGGTGATAACTTGATTACATGTTAATGCACTTACCTGATTTGATTTCTCTACTGTGCTACTGGGAACCTCTGTGGTATCCTTCACAAAAAAGTTATCTATGATGTGTCTCTCTGCACATTCCTGACCACAAATGGGACAGCGGATAACACCGACTGGGGGAAAAAAAAAATATCTGATTATGCTTGCACAAACTAAGATATATTAAACAACTTCAAAGACAACTTGCAAGGATAAATATTTTTGGAAGAATATTTTAATGCTTTCCTGCCAATAAGGTGTGAGCAAGAAAAAGCAAATTCTCATTTATCACTTAAGTAACATTTACCTGTTCTTTCCTGATTATATATTCTATCACCCAAGGTCAAACACTTTCTTGTTTCAATGCCATAAGGAACTTGCCTTAATCTTATAAAAAAATAATTATTTTACTATAAAGGGAATGTATTCCCATTGATGATTTGTTATAGAATGGATTAAAGTAAACACCTATTAGTGTGGAATATTAATAAGTGACACTGAGTACACACATACACACACACATCCACAGCAGCAGTGTGACGTGACTGACCTTCATCCATGACATATGAGAACACAAATGCATTACATTCAAAATTAATGAGGCAGGCTGTAGAGAGAATGGACCTGTGTTCATATCGTGGCTACCATGAAAATTAAGCAAGGGAAAGCAAGACAAACTTAGGAATAAATAAGCAGGGCTCTCTCCCTACTCTTCTCTGCAAGACACAATGGGGTACAATTCTAAGACAGAAACATACTTAGGCTCCAGGCTGAATTAAGCTAAGAACCAGTAACACAAAGGATTAAGCAATTAGTCTTCTCAACAGAATAGAAAGGACAAAGTAAAGTTCAAAACCTGGGGCTGAGCTGTGAGTAGACTAGGTTGAAATGGAAAAGATCTATATTAACATTTTTGAGCAGACACCTTTTCTAGCTGCAGAAAATGTCTTATTAGCACTGAAGCTTGGTTTTAACATCCAAGAAAAATCTCTAAAATGCTAGGCACTGACATCTTGCTTGAAGAAAATTACCACAGTCATTACAACCAAAAAAGGAAGCAATTGAAACTAAATTGGGCTGAAATAATCACTTAGGACATGGAAGTCACATGCAAAAAGCCTATGGTGAAACAGTCATGTAAGTCTACCCTAATACAGATTCTAGACCTTCAGCTCCCATTTGAGAGGAGACAGGGATTTAGGGCCTTTAAAAAGATCTGTTTAACCTAATGAATTCAACAGCAGTATGTAACTCACCACTTACATATTTAACTAAACCAGCGTGGGCTTAAATCTGCTCCTGTTTCATTTTTACAATAAAATGAAGAAGTACAGAAACTATTAAATATTTCACTTACTGCACAAGAACTTAATTCCTTACTCTAAGTGCTTCATACAAGATTTAGGTAACTTTTTCATAAGATTTTTCCAACAGATGCTCAAGATTTAACTGGCAATTCAGTATAAATCAGTGCTCTAATAAAAGTCCACCCATTTCACTAAAGCAATTCATTCTGGAAAATCAGCAAGCAGTTTTTCACTTGTTATCAAGGCATTTCACTTTCATCTGAACATCTATGATGTTAAGCCTGATTTTACTCTAAGTGCCATTTTACCAGTCTGCATTTCAATACACATTTGTGCAGCTTCCTTTGATATACAAATTCCATTTTTTGGCTACAACTTTTGTAACATTTTTTATACCATCATCTGCAAGGATAATTGAGAAATTCAGTTCTGGTAAGTCAAGTAGCTAGCAGAGCTGCAAGTACTGAATTTCTCCTGTAATTAAGCAAATCAATTTACCACAGTGAAGAGTGAAGACATTTCCTAATATTCGAGCTACATACTTTCCAAAAAAGACTTTTTTTAGGTTTTTCAACAGCATCAATTACAAACCATCCTCTCCCTGTTCCATCACTGCTCATTCTTGACCCTGGCAAAGCACGGCGCTCTGGGTTGACACCAAAACCATCTAGGGAGGAAACTTCTAAGACAATTTGAAGTATTAAAAAGCAGGCATTTTTTATTGCAGCACACTGGACACACACAGAGGCTATCTCCTCCAAACTGATGTGATGCAAAACTTTGCAAAAGGATGTTTATTCCCCATCATAAATATTGATTACAGTGTACTTCCTGGCCAATACATACACATCACTTTTCCTAGAACTGGTTTGCATGCATCCACCTCCTAGTAGGAATCCTTTTATGTTCCTACAGGGTCCTCTGAAGGGGTTTGGTGATCACATTCACTGAGAGCCCCCAGTGTTAGAGGTGACATTTCCTTGAATTTCTCTTAAGGCATGCACTGTTGCCTTTTGTTGCACAACTTCCACAAAACCCACTGTATTCCTCATTATCTGTTTATCCACTGGTTCCAGCTACATGAAGCAGCCTGTGTGTCTACTTATACATTCTTTTTTCTAGTTGTTTAAAAACACATTGTTCCCTTACTTGGACAAGTAAGGCATCATTACGTTCTGCTCCTTTTATCAAGGTCAACACAGATGTCTAAGTTGGTCTTTGCATGTGTTTGGGAGATGGGCATAGACACAGAATGAGGCTGGCAAACCAGTTCAGGTATGGATGTATTTTTCCTGCTCTCCCAAGCTTCACTTTCATCCCCTGCTCTGCTTCACTGACCAAATGCACGACTGACTACAGTGAAACAACATGAGAAGCAGCAGAAGGATGGGAGGAAGACAAAACCACCATTGGAGATTAAACCTGGAGCCACTGAACTAGATCAGCAGCATTAAGCAGGGTTTTTAAGTCAGCTTGAGTTGAAAATATGAAAGACAAGGAAGAGGAGGCAAGAAATTAGGAAACATACTAACATAAACCAAATGCTTTATGTGTATTTTCACCAATATTGCCAATCACCTGTTCAAGAAATCAATTAGAATTTCTAGTGTCAGATGGGGAAAAGGAAAAAAGAGGAAAAAGTGCCTATAACTCTCAAAATCTTCATTAATTTTCTTTTCTAAAATTCCTTATGGTGTCTAGCCTTATGTCAGGGCTATTTTCTGCCACTGTGAGAGGGTAAACTTGCTTTAGTTATAATCATGGATTGATGACTGCTACACAAATCAGTTTTAACCCAGATTTAGTCAGACTCAGGATGGTGACTAGGCAAAAGATCTCAAGTATCAAGGTTTATATTCATCAAAGTAATTCTATAAGATTCTAATCTCTTTTTAATGGAGCAAGCACAGGAAGGTGAAATATGACTTAAACTGGGAGGAGTTTCATAATCATCATGATGATAATTGTGAGGATGGTGAGTGAGCAGATCTCACATTTTTATCTGTTCCTTTGTTCCAGGTGTAAGGAGTTAAAGAGCACAGTTGCTGCCTCAAACACTGTCACAACCACAGAAGGACTTTGCCATGAGATAAGCACAGAATGGAGTGACAGGATGGTGACATCTCCAGGCCTGGCAGACGTGAGACTCTGTTAGCTCATGCTGGGTAATGCATCCAGACAAAAATTCCCACTTACAGAAACATGGGGAAAGAAGCTCATATGCACATCACTGGTTAAACAAAGATCACCCCAAGTTCTGGGACAGCTGAAATCTGCCACCACCACCAGCCCCTGAAGCTGGCTGAAATTGCCTCCCTGGATAGCTGGAACTTGGACTGTAAGAAAAGCCACCACAGCAAGAACGTGAGATAAGATGAAAGGGGTGCTACTGTCTGAGTGTTATCTCAGATCTTAGGGGAGGTGAACAAAGCTGGGGAAGAATGTACAACCCATGATGGACACAACTGCAGAATTTATGGGCCACAAGGGAAGCCAGCTCAGCAACTGTGCTGAAATCAGCTTGGACTTGGTAAAACCTAATTCTGGCAGGGGGAGATTGCAACCACCAACTCAAACAAAGAGGAAGACTGACTACAAGGACTAATTAGTGTTAGAAGCAAGGGAATCAATTAACCAATAGAATAGTAGAACTGTGTAAGGCAATGAGCAGTAATTTGATTTCTTTGCTAATATGTATGAATAGTGAAAAGACCTGGAGATTCCCACTACTGAAAAGCCCAGGGGTGAAGAAGGATCAAAAGGACACTGGATCTACAGGTGCTGACTATCTTCTACATGATCTCTCTCTTTCTGCTCTCTTTTCCACTTCTTTCTACCTTTCTCCCTGACATTCCGTGTTAAATAGAATCTGTATTATTGACTTCAGCATATAATCTTGTTTGAACCTTAATTTGGGCAGAGGCACATCTCAATAGCTGGATCTTAGCATCAGGAGCATTGTTTTTTCAGCTGTAAAGGGAGCTGGATCAAGCACATGTAGGAGGAAAGAAAAGACCTCCACCCTTTCTAGCAGCATTCTTAAAAAAACCAAGTAGTTGTGGAATCTCACATGCAGATTTTGCTTGAACCAGGCCAGGACACCACAATGCTAACAGAAGTAGCAATGCTGGCTTCCTTGCTCCTTCATTTCTATCCCATGGCAACAGAAGATTTGTTCTGCCTCGCAGTGAGCTGGATTAGGGATTGCAACATGGACTTCATGGGGCTGTGCCAGGAAAGAAAAGGGTTTCCCCCCACTGGCTACAGGCTCCTGCATCTCTTTAAAGGAATGTTAGGCTGCATTTGAGGTGGGGAAAAATCATGGCCCTTTCTTAGTCTTCTTCACAAGTTACATGCTGCATCCACAAGGGCATCTCAAGCCATTCAGTGGAATGGATTTATAGCTTATCCAGTATTATTTCCAACTCGAAACTCAATTTCCTGGGAGTACATTGGAGACCACTGAAGCCTCCCAAGCCAATAGGAGGAGACTGTTCTGGTTTGCCTCAATTTTGACTCATTTGTGTCTTCACTGTTGCAAACAGGTTTCAGAGCCAATTTAATAAAGCCACTGGATGATCATTTGTAGATCCAAGAGGGTATTTTTGTTAGTAGACGCAAAGTGCTTTACTAAAAAAAGGAGGACTTAATAGTTCCCTTTCTTCAGATTAAATCAGTCAAAAAACCCACTAGTTTTCTGAAAAAGAGCTCTCTTTATTAAATAGAGTGCTCAGAAGCAACTGGCAATTTTACCTGCAACGACATAGTCATTACAGAATAAATAATTAGGGTTTTGTACAGCAATCTTTCCCAGTTTTACAGATGTTTTGCTTGAAATTCCAACTATATAGATTTCAGAACAAAAAACATTAACAGCAAGTTACACATGCAGTTACAATGTCTAAAACATGGACACGCTAAATAAAACTAATAAAAGGTATGTCAGCCATTGAAGGTAGCACCAGCTATAAGGTTTTTAATGTAACTACACAGAAAATTACTGTGTTGCAACTGTGAGCTACACAGTTTCTCCTCTTGCTCTTTCTATAGATACCATTAATACTTGCAAGGCTTTTCATTAAAATGCATGGGTTTGAGGGTAAGCTGGTTATATTTACACAGGTCATGTTTCCCAGTTAAGAACAAACACTTAGAAAACTTAATTTGAGAGGCACTATCATGTGCAATAACGTCTGAATCAATTTTTAAAATAATTACTGCTTTCCTCTCGCTTCTCATTAAGCCACTACTGGTGCTGCAAAATTGGCAACTTCTTCAAACCAGTTTGTTCCAGAAAAAGCTGCTCCCATCTAGTTGTGACAGCCTGCTGCTGCTAGTAGAGGGGAGATAGGTTAAACCAATAAGCAGGCACATCTCAAGGGAAAACTGGCACCTACTGCCAAGATATCAACATTCCAACCCACCACTGATCTAGCAAGAAGTTTATTAAAATTATAATTAATTAATTGTTAATTTAAATTCTTTTAAATCCTTTAAAATGCAAATAAATGAAAACCAGACAAAGACTATTAGCTGTAATCCCCCCTCTGGAAGAGTGTTACAGGCCAGTTTTTATGCTGCAGTACATTGACTTTCTTGGAAAGCACTGCAGAGCTGAATTAAAATATTTCAGCTGCTCTGTGAAATGGTTCATTGTACTTGCTATACATGCCCAATCTTCAAACATTTAGATAGCGTGCATTAGACTTCAAAAATTGTAAATTTTGCAAGCATGGACTGTCCAGCCACTCCTGAATACCTTAAGAAATTCTGATGGCAGTTTACATTCACATCCAAAGCTGTCCAAAGTATTTTCTTCAACAACACAATTGTAAGAAGTGTCATAGTGCTAATAAAAGGAAACATTGATATTGTGGGATAGACAATATTTAAGTACAAGATTATGAACAGTAAGTCTCACTGTCTTGCAATGAACATGCTTAAATGATGATGCAGAAGCTGCCAACAAGCCAATTGTTACTGCTGACAGTGATGAGCATTTCTTTCATCAAAATTAAAATACATTCTTTCCAGTCCTGAAATTGTCAAGTATTTCCAAATGGTATGTAATGAATTCAGACATATAACATGCAAAGATTGTTAAGATTCTGTGATATTCTTGCATCAGTTTTTCTGATCAGTCAAGTATTTCATTTTGAAATAACATTCTGAAAGTGGGTTTAATGCTGTTTAGATTTATACATTCTACTGAAATAGCATTTTGCAGATACTCTAGGATCTTGCCAACAGTGCTCAAGTGCATTGTACCCATGTGTTTCTGGAACAAGGAAATTAATACCTTTCTCCATAAACAGCAGCATGTTAACATGTTGCAATTAATTTTTTAAAAAGATGATTGGGATAAAAAAAAATTGTCAGAATCTCTGGTATGAAGATGCCTTAGACCCTGCCTTACAGCACAGCACAGCTAATAATAATTTCTTTGGAGCATACATTTCATACTCTGGTCTTCATCTTTTTGAGTTCTCATCTACCACCAGCTGTGAGTTCAGCAGTTGCAGTACAACGCATCTATTCCCAGAAATCATAGTTATAAAACCAGCAGGTTAGCAGAGTATCATTTGGACAGTTAGATCCAGTCACAACCCAAAGAACCAAACCCTTCTCAAGCACTGAAAAGCTGGTTCTTTTTAATTCTTTGTTGAAAGGATGAAAACTACACTCCAACATGTGACACTCTTGAGTATTTAGCCCATTTCTGTTTAGCCCCAGCTAACATTGTTCCCCTCTACACTGAGCAGATGTGAAGGTAAAAAAATCCTCAAAAATAACTTCTAAGAAACTGGATCATATTAAGGGGAACCAAATTAGACACAGTAGTGGGAACAACAGTAGGTAACAGGCTTTACTTAGAGTATTTCAGTATAAATGTTATCCAAACAGGAATGATGATGCAACTCAATGCCTTTGACTAGCTCATGTTACTCAAGTGTTCAAATGCATCCTTCCAACCTGTTCCTTCACAAGTCTCCTCCCATTCTCAATACATTCACCATTCAGTAACTGGAAACTACCTAAGAGACTCAGCAAACCACCCTCTTGGCCCTCATTTTTCCAGCCACAAGCCTCAGGGGAGCAATTCAGGTGCCTAAACAGATATACCTAATTCCAGGGTAATATCCTGCCTGGCTTCAGCTACCATCCCAGAAGGAAATAGGGCTCCTGTGGATTGTGCAGCACATCTACCAGCCCTTCTTAAAATATTACAGGCATCCCAAAAATTCAGAAATGGCATTATATTCTAGTTCAGACAGCTGAATTTCAACTTACCTGACTATTCTACGCCATATATTTCTGACATTATGATTTTAAATTTCTGTAGGAGAACACAATTGAGGCACACAGATCTTTGCACACTAACAAACTGCAGTCTGTAGCCCCAAAGGAAGACTAAGTTTAAAATGCTCAAGTGTCAATATTCAGAGCCATCAACTTGTACACTGCAATGTTCATGGTATCTGTCTATATTCTTCTACATGCATATTTATTTTGAAGTTCTCAAGGACATTTTTTCTCAAGGACAGAGTTCAGAAGTCATCAAGACCTCTGTTGTGTTTCCTTCAAACTATCTCAAAATACAGATTACAGTGATGCAAAATATAATGGAAAACTCCATCAACGTTATCTGTAAAATACTTGTGCAGGGAATGGCTGTTTAAAAGTACATAGAAATAATATGTTGATTTAAAATAATAGCTCTGCCCTTGTTTAGGTTATTTTGTTTGGTGAGAGAGTGGAGAGATTAATTAATGTCTCTAATCAATGTCTCTTGAATATATTCTTCAATGACAGCATGGTAATAGCATATTTACATCCAAGTACACTGTCCAGCACTTAGAACCCCCAACAGCAAGAAAGAGGAATTTATGCAATTATCAATAAACTCTGAATATTTTAAAATCTGTTATATAACAAATATTTTAACCTGCAATATTTTTAAATTTTCTAGATTTAATTTTTTAAAGCTTGCTGTTGACAGGGACAGAGACAATGAAAAGTACAAAAAATATTTGATGAAAATTTCTAGTAAGAGAAAACAATAAAGATACCTATTTCCTGCCATTTACATGACATAAATCTGAGTGCTCTGCAAGATATTATTAATGGAATAAAAAAGTAAAGCTCTAAGCCATTTAATTTAAGTAATATAACCCAAGATTCCCAAATCCACTCTATTCAGACTACATGTTATATTTAAAAGCTGTTCAACAATAAACCTTGTCACAGGCAGGATTTTTGCATCTAGGAAAAAGCATCTCTTAATGGCAGAACAAAACTAATACTGATTTATTATGCTGACTCCATAGAATAAAATTTTGCACCTGAGAGATGGATAAAGTTTCTTTGCACTGTTGCCAAGTTTTAATATCTTCAGTGGGATTCATCTAAACATTACATCAAGTTCCCTTCACAGTCAGATATAGGTAATAGTTAGGTCATGAGTGGTCTCCTTGTTAAAGCAGATGTTTACACATGGTCAGATTAACTGGACCTTAAAAACATCCACATCTTTCCAGTATCTACATTAACACCCTTATCCACTGCTGGCCATCAATTTCAATTGCAAGAATAGAATACTGCAAGTTAGATTGCACGTTAGATTTCATGTAGATGGTCAGCAATAAAAAGCCAGCTCACTTTATATTCCTCTCTTACATGTCCCCAGTATGCCACAGACCCACTGTAAGGGTTCAAATAGCAAGGTGCCCAGCTGTTTCCAGGTCCCACATAGCTTTAAGACTACCAAGCTGGAGCAATTATATGCATTGTGAGATTCACACATGGCTATGCAGCCTGCAAGAACCAGCATTAATTAAAAAGCAGTGTTATCATCTCCTCTGACATTGCATTAATATGAAAATTACTGAATGTAACTAATAAAACATATTCCTTCTGGATTGAAGAGATGCACTAATTGATCAAATAAGAACAACAGGGATTTCTAACAGCTGCCCTACAGCTTTCAGAAAACAGCAGGTTACAGAGCCAGCAGTGATACTGCTTATGTTCCCATGGAGTATCTCCTTCTGTTGCTGTAATCTGCAGTAGGGAACTGAACCATGAGCCAGAGCCTGTTGGCTGATATGAGTGAACATCCACATCCACATCCACTGAAGAAATCTAGACTTCCCATGGTTTCCTCCATTTCCTCAGAAGTAAACTCCTTCAAAGGTGCTCTGCCAGTATTATACTCTCAGCACTAAGAACAAAGCTTAAGAAAATTATTCTTCTACCAAATCTGTTCTTCATAAGTGCCATTTATACACCTTTAGACTCAATCTCTTTCCACCTTCTTGCACCAAACTGCCTCAAAAGATTGATAATGAAGTTCTGGAAATACTACACTTGGCATCCAATACCAGGCTTGGCAATGAACTAGGACTGTACTTCTATTCCTTCTTTATTTTTAAGGAATAATCACAAGGGTTCCCCCATAGCATTGTGGTTCTTTATATACTTGTCTAGCATAACGACAAACAAAAAGAAAAAAAAAAAAACAGCCACACCTTTAAGCCAGAACAACAGATTCTGGCAAAAGTTTGAAGCCAGACATCCTGCAGCTTACAACACCTACTCTGTACTCTCAATAATTTAGATGAGTCAAAAAGGGAGCCAAAGTAATCATTTTAAATCTGACCTCATCTCAATGGAACCGGGAGCAGGGAAATGGAAAAAAAACCCCATACAATACATACAATCAAATTGGAACACAATACACCAATAATACTGTTGCTAAATGGACTTTTAGAGGATGCAAGATTAGCATTTAGTTTCTTAAAGAATCCAAACTACATTCAGCTCTTGCACAAGAGATGGAATGCAGCAAAAAGGACTGTCAGCTGAATCCATTTGGGATAACCATAAACAAAGTCATCTTCATTTTGCCAAAACAGCTTCTAAAAATCATTATTTTGAGGAGAGATCTTTGGCCCTGTTGAGTGTCAAAGGCTGTGATAATAATCTAGAAGACACATGAGCTACCACAAATCATGGCTTTGTTTCTAACTTGTACCTAGTCCAGCTGTAAGGCCATTTCTGAAAAGCAAAAGGCAACAGAGTATGGTCTCCCTGCACCATCCATCAAGATGCACACAATTTTACTGATGGTGCCAGTGCCAAAAGTCCATATATCAAATACTTATTTACTGAGTGATAAAAGCAATACTTGCAAGTCATTCCTATGGTACAGACAGGAGTTATGACAAACATAAGGTAAAGTCTGCTTTCTTTCATTTTTTTTGTTTAAAATTCACTGCTAGATATGGAAAGACCATAGATCCTCCCACATGTTCCATTCCAGAAACATCTGAACACTCTTGCACAAGACTGGACTCTGCCTTTGCTACAAAGCATAAAATAAACATTCTATTTAACAACTTGGAAGTGCAATATTTGAAGAAAGAGCAGCTAGCATCTCTGGACTCCCACTCAGACAAACTATCTGAACTCTACCTATATCTATCCAAGGAAAGAATTCTATCTGTCTGTTTGTTTTGAGGCAGTACTTACTCAGGCAACATTTAACACATGAGCTCTGAAACCACATTTGAGTTTCTCCTATGGAGAAAGGACTGAAGGAAAGTTTAGAACTTCTCAAAGGAGATAGTTTCTTCAACAGTTAATTAAGCTGAACTATCTAAGTACTCTAAATTCAGTGACCCCTACTCGACAGAGATCTCCCTACTCAAAATGGGAAGATAAAACTGAACTACTGAAGGCAAAGTAGTCTGTAGTTAGTAAGCTCAACAAACAGTCCATAAGCTAAAACAAGTGAGAACAATAGCTGCTAATGTGTGATGAAAGGCCCCCAAACAACACAAAAGCAAATAAGGAACAGAACTATTGAATGCTGAAAACCAACTGCTTAAGCAAGAAAAGGTAGCAATCTGTGAACACACAAGGAGAGAAATATAATCCAGACATATGATACCCCCATGGTTCCAAAGTTCCCAGACATTTAGCCATTACTGAGATCCTGCTATGGCACACTACCCATCATTGTACAGCTCTACATTCATTCAACAAAGCTTGTCCACCAAACAGATTATCTCTATCTCAGTGTCCAACTGATGAGTTGCCTGCTACCCAAATTTATCACTTTGGGGCTGTGATACTGAAATCAGACAGACAGAAACTATCTAACAAGTTTTGAGTATCAGAAAGCAGGCACTCTTTATTGCAGTGCACTGATCACTTGGAGGATCCTTCTTCCAATCAAGTGCCCTGAGCATCAGGTAAACAGCTTTTCATCACACTCAGTGATGACATACTCATTAGCTATCCCTCTCACTTGATGTATATGTGTTACTTTATTTGACATAGTGTCTTAGGCTACAGTACAGGATGTGACCAAAAGTATCTATCACCATCTGTTGAAACCAGGTGGGGCAGTCATTCTTATCTACATGGGAGATACTCTCTGCTAATGGGCCATCTGTTAAAGCCAGGTGGGGCAATGTTTTTTATCTTTTCCACAATCCATCCTTCCTCCAGGAAGGTACCTTCTGCTAATGGCCTGCTGAGTCCCACTGCATGACTGATAAAATTCCATCATCCCATTGGGAGATGCTCCAGCCAGGGGGAGGAGCCAAGCCTTTCCTACCTAGATA
>JANRGV010000073.1:64637571-64649101 GCA_024734035.1 Alethe castanea
CTTATATTATACACTGCATTGGCAATATTTACATACTGTGTTAGCAATAAATCTCATTGTAATCACTCACATAATCATTGTCATACTTCTTGCACCTGACTGAGAGTTTTCTCTCAGCTACTCTGCAAGAGTACCACTGAGTTTAGTATCACTTTTTTTAATCTCTACTAGACATTATTTCAGTGTAGTCCTTGAGACTTTTCACTGGGTCTTGTTTTCTTGAAGAAGCTGTCATTTTGTGTTTAATTTTCAGTGATCTTTGCAAATTGTTTTATGTAACAGTCTGAGCTGTACACTGGTCACCTTGAACTACTTAGAACATAGGCCTTGGCACAACAGGATCTAATTTTTCTTGTTTGCAAGGACATTCTTTATCTTCTCTAAAGAATAAAAGTCTGTATAGTGGTCACTAAAGACATTAGAATGCTTTTTATAAGATTAAATGCATTAATATTGCTGTCCTGTCTAAACAATGTGATATTGTATCATTCAGGACGTTTTACTTGACACACATTCTCAAGGGGAACCGGTGCAAAACAACTCAGACATCTCTGACATGTCTGACAGGCTTTTGGGGAAAATATGCTGTGGTTAAAAATTCTTATGTCTTCTGTGACAAAACTTACATCTTGCAAGTTTGGTGTAAGGACTTAAAAGCTGATAGAAGACAGCTTTTGTGTCAGTGACAGGTATGTGAAAAGTCATGGTGCATGTTTAATAAAGATGACTTTGATTTCAACAGAACACTTTCCTAAAAGGTCCTATTTGCTACAGATGGACATGAGCTGTAAGAGATGTATCAACAAGAGAAAAGCAGGGGTCTGCCTTCCTCAGACAGACCTATGTTCAAATCAAGAGTACAGGGGACAGAGTTGTTCGAATGCACTGTGAAGCATTTCTCAGACAGATATACTGGATACTCAACCTGTTCTAGATGAGAAATGGGATCATGAGAAGGAACTGGGGAGTTAGGGCAGTCCAGCCAAGGAGATTGGAAGCAGTGTGTCATATTGGGGAGCAAAAAGCTCATCAGGCTAGGAGATCAGGAGCTGGGATCCACTGTGACTCCCTGTAGGAGAAGATGAGGTCTAGAATGAAGGCGGGAAAGAAAAAGGACAAGGATGGCGTGAGGCTGCAGGAGACACAGTGGATTACCTTACATCTAGAATAAACATCTATCCATTTACTTGCCATTCCAGCCAACAAGCAAATCCTCAGTTCATGTTTCTTACCAGTTCCCATCAGCAATTCTCTTCTGGGACTGCTTTACTCAGAGGATGACAACCCGTGACTGGTAGTGGCACTCCATTAACTCAAGTAGCAGAAATCTGTGCTGATGCTGCAGTTGTTCATCTGCTGAGGAGAGAACAAGGAACCAGGATAAAATTCATCTCTTTCCAGCTTGTTTTCATTTTTTTTTTCTGTTTAAGAAAATAAATAAAGAATTTGTTAAAGAACCTTACTGGGATTGATAAGTAAAGCAATTGAAATAGGAAAAAGAATCAAACAAATTATGTTTATTCTGCTTAATTAATTTTTCCTAATGTGATATTAAGAGCTTATCTCCGCTGCTTATCCCATTTTGGTCTGATAAGTAATTAGCCCAGACTCATTTAGAGCAGAGAATATGCTAATACAACATAAATATTTCTTCCAGTATGCGTTTTTTCATGTATTTCCTATACAGGCTTATTTTACTCTCTCTGTTAGTACAGTGGAAAAACAAGAATGCAACTATGCAGTCACTCTGATTTATCTGTTTTGGACATTGTGCCTGCTGCCCTTGCATTTAATCTTAGTTGTTTCTAGTCTATGCAGTCTGGTCACAGACTCTTTTCACCTCTGCCTGAGATCTAGAATATTTTGGAAGTGACTTATGGAACAATAATGCCATGGTAATTTCCTCAAATATCTCCAAAATATGAAGGACCCTTTGCTCACTCAGAGGAGTAGCTTATTGCTGCCTAAGAGGAAAATGGAAACCTAATCATATTTTTCAGAGGAAAATAGGGGCCTATATTTCTGTCTTGGCTTGCATTCCCTCTCTCTTTGAAACAAGCCTCAATGGTCCCGCTTACGTAAGCTACGGCTGAACCTGCCAGATCAGCCTAGAGAAACAAGGTCTCCTATCAAAACTTATTGTTTTCAGAGATGAAATTAATCCAGTATTAATCCAAGAAAACTACTGGAATTGTTGAAGAGTCTTAGCTGCTCCCAGTGCTTGCAGCTGCTCCACCCAACCAGTACCCTACACAAGGGCAGAGCTGCAGCTGGAGCCCATAGGAGAAATCATTTCTTTGCAGATTACAACAAAAGGTGGACATTGCCCATTGTTCTCTATGGCTGGGGCTCTCATGGCCATAGGACCAGGGCGCAGGAGGAGGTGAGGCAGGGCAGGGCAGGCAAGAATTCCACTTGCTTAATTTTGTCCCCAGTTAGTGCTGGAAGCTTATCTCCACCTCTTGTCACTGCCTGGCCTGTTAGGGAATTAACCCAACCTCATTTACATCAGAGAATATTCTAATACAGTCTAAGTATGTCTTTCAGTCTATAATTGAATGCTCTAATTATATAACAAATTTGAATGTCACAATGTAGATTTGCTTCATCACAGCTGTGTTCTGGGACCCATGACCTTCATCTTGATGCTCCCACTGCATAAAGCTGGGTTACTAAAGCACATGGTCTCACCTGAGAAACAACATGTTGTATGATTACATGCAGTGTGTCCTCATATTACTGATGAGCTATGGTTTTTATCCTTGCTGCTGTCAGCCTTGCAAGCAGCAGGTGATCCAGGCAGTGATATTTCAGTCAAGGTTTTGATTCCAGAAAATAAGCCTGTTCTTCGACGCACCCCTATTCAGAAAAGTGTGTAAGCACTTGGAAACTTCTCTTCAGTAGGTACTTAAAAAGAAGGCACATATTTAAGAGTCCCTCCTGAATGAAGCTCTTCACTTCAACCATTATATACATATAAATACATATGGATCTTGATGGACAGACTCCCAGCATTTTATACATACGCACGCTCACACACACATGTATCTGTATTTAGTTATTTAACTTGGAGAACAAGAACAAGCTAATTTTGGAAATGAGGTTAAGCCTCTGTGAAAGTAATGAAAAAAATTCTCATTATGAAGACATGTAAGAAACACTGATGCTCCTTTATGGAGGCAGTTATCTAAAATAACAGCAGTCTGTGCTCAAAACACCGACACAGGCTGCTGCTCAGGACATAGGGATATATTTAGTGCTAGAAGGTGGGAAAATTTCACCAGCTACCATTGAGGAATCTGGGCTGTGTGTGGGCTCGATATTATGAGAAATCTAGAAGAAAGCTGAGAACAGACTGTAGAGATTTACTTTTCTAAGAAGCACATATTTAGTACTTTTTTTGTTAAAACTTGGCTAAGAAAAGGATTGAGCATTGCAGCAGAAACAATATATCCAGAACATATTCAATGTGCCCCCTATTTCAACAAGGAATCACGTCAAAAAGAACACTCAAATCTAAGTTCAAACTTCAAAAGCAAAAACAACTTGGTAGATAATGCAAATAAAAAGAGGACTACTTATTTTATAGATATTACTAACCTTGCAGATCAACACCAGATTGCACACCAAATATTTATAGTTAAACAGCGGAACTGTCTGTAATACAACACAGTTGGGTTAAAGATCTTTCATTCAGTCTAGGTCATAAACCATCATTTCTAATGACACCAGCAGACTCTAGATACCTTTGAAGATTCAGGAAAGGCAAAGCCCCTTTAATTAGGCATCAGGTAATTTCCAGTGGCATGACTACCTGAGTCCCACATCTGCCAACTCTCCTTGACATGGACTCACTCCCCAGTCCACCATGGCTGCAGCAATTACACACTGATGCCTGGGCAAGAGGTTTTCCCTGGCTCCTTGAAGTACTTGGCACAGTGCCTTCACCTGGACAGCAGCTACTCTTTGCATCTCTGGAGCAAGAGCATTATTTTCTTCTCCTTTGGCAAGGTTCACAACTATTGCCTCCAGTGGCAAGCTAGCTAATGCAAGTTTTGCTTTGTGGAGCAAACAAAGCACTTATGGAGAATATAGTGGATTCTCTTTGCAGCCCTTGTGTTATTCTTGCTGTGGAAGGTAGCATCTTCCATTTCTTACCATCATACCTTGTTGTTTCTAGCACACATGGTTGGGATTGATCACCATGACTCCTGTCATGTGGGTCTTCTTCACACACACTGGACCATCTCTGGGGGAATTCTTGGGGGCTGCCATTCAGAGAGTGCACAACAATCATATTCCATGCTCCCTGGTGACTGTGGTGGAAGGAGAGGTGGTGGTGGGCAGTTCAACTCTATGCTGAGACAGAGACAAACATTCAGACTTTTTCATAGACACTTTCTTTTTCTCAAGGCATCTAATTTTCCTAGTACCTTTGAAGTCTCTGTTTTCCAGAGACATCTTTTTTTTAGCATTGTAATTACATGTAAATAGTAATTCTAAAAAATCTTTTTTTTTTTCATCTGAAACAGAGTATCTTGAATTTCCATATGCTGAAATGAGTGGTGGAAGACTTTCCTATTTTTACTGTCAGTTCTTTCCTAATTAGTCAGAAGTGGGATATGGGCAGGGCTGGCAAGCTCTGCTTTCCCAGAATTTGTGTTTTCTAGCATGACTTTGATGCTTGGTATTAAGATTTCAGGGATGTTTGCTTTGATAACTTATGTTGAATCCTGTCTGGCTTACTTCTTTTTCTATGTTATGTATCTTCACAGGTTTTTTCAGGTCTCTGGCTCAGTAAAGCTGTGCTACTAGCACGATTTATGCTTCCAAGATATGTGCAACCCACCCCACAGAATGCTGCTGCTCGTGCTGCCTGCACAGTAGCTATGTATGATAATGCTAAACAGCCCCAGAAAGCAAGTGCAGCCTTGTTTCACCCCAGTGTTCAAAGTGAACCAGTCTCTTACCTAGATGGACTCACAGATGCAGCCATCACCTCTCTCTGCAAGGCTGTGATGATGGAGTAAGAGCTCAAGTTCCACAAGGCGTTCCTGAGGCCCATGTCAAGCAACCTGAAAAAATAATCAATGAAGGTGGTGATGAGCAAAGTATGTCACTGCATGTGTTCTTTGCATGGATATCTGGTTTTCTGGGCCCGAGTCCAGAGGCTGCTCTTCTCCAATTCTGTGTCATCTTGCATGGTATTCCATGCAAATGACCTCCCCTGTAACACAAGGCAGAGAGAAATCTTCCCAGTCTCACATTTTAATATTTTAACAACTCCATGTTTCGTCTTGTAAAATGTTGGCAATTTTTTTCCTAGGTTTTTTTCAACAACTTTTTAAATTTTTCTTATGCTGTGACATAATGGTTTCTTAGCATTTCTACTGCAACCAAAATGTCTTTCATTGTGTTTTTGCTGCTACCTACTGGACTACAATTTGCTTTTTTGATGTCATCACCGCAGCAACAGCAATCTCTTTTTAAAGAGATTCCCATCATCTCACGTTACAGAGTCTCATATCAAAGTAGAGCTAACTTTCTGCTGCTGACTTCTTTAAAATGCATTGCTGATCCATATTATCTCTGTTGTACATATTTCCCTATCTTTGCTTTTGATCAGCCCATTTCCTGTTTAAACTACCCACACAGGATTTTTGTAACTCGGTAAACAAGATCTGTGGTTTCCTACCAGGGCAGGAGTTTCAATTTCAAGTGCTAGGTATTTGATACATCTCCGTTCATCTTTCCTCTGCATCTTTACAAAGGACATTATTCCTCACTGATTTGTTTGCTCTCACGTTCCCTCCTGTAATTCCACACTTTCCATTGTCTCAGCAGTGTGGAAGATCAGACAGCTGCAGAAGCTGAGCTGGGTAGCACTGCAGACCTGCTGGCCCAGGTACAGTGGAGGCTGTGGGAGAGATAAACTCAAGGCAAGAACAAAAATGAAGGCATCATGTCTGGTCACTCTAACTGATGAGAGAAGATGTAACAAGGACAGTGCAAGAGAATGTTACAGGGACTTGATAACCAAAAAGATTGTGTTGCTAAGGGAGCAGAGGCAAAGGGGTCCAAGTGGAAAGTTTTGGACATTAGAGAACTATAAACACTGGTGATTAGTGTAATAAACTGGCTTCAATTGCAGGGCATGGTCCATGCCCTTTCCACCACCACACAGCACTATAGAATTATTATTTCTGAGTTTTAATTCCCTTAATGAAGCACCCTTTTTGGGCTTACCTGATTTGTTCTGCCCATCCTTCCCAGACTTTTCCTGGCATTACAAGACCATCACTGGTAACACCAGTTATACAGAACATCTGACCCTGCAGGGTGTTTGTGTCAGTATCTATTTCTGAGTCTTTTTGCCATCTGGCCAGACCCACATGTTTAAGCCAGCAAGGTGCTTAAAAATACATCAAACAACAAGTACAGATCAGACTGTCTCCCACCATATTGGTAGATCTTTCACACTCATACTATTTTAACACAAGGCCTAGGTAGGCCATGTGACCCCAAGTCTGCTTGACTAAAAAAAGTTTGCTAACCTGTAAGTGACAATACAAGTTCTTAAGCCATGCAAGATATATTAAAAAAAGCTGAAACAAAAACAGAACTGAAATTGTTGAGTTGGCAGCAGTCACTTGAGGTCTCATGGAAAAATTAACAACTGAAATAACTCTAAAACTCTGAGAGGAAAAAATCAAAATAGAATATAGCACCTCAGCAAAACTGAGGATCACCCTATTGTAAGGAGCAATGGAGTCTGGCACTTCCCCATGTGATTACCATCTGCCTGACCAGCAGAAATCCAGTGGTTACCTGCATCAGAGGTGGTGAGGGTATTAATGCTTAGGCTAATAGCACATTACTCACACCCATTTATTGTGTGTACAATCCAACAAATAGCATAATTGCTCCACACTCATAAGTTGTGTTTGTGATCCTGCTTTTGAGCCTTCATGCAGAGGAAAAGACACCCATATAAAAGTGAAGAAAAATGCTGAGAGGGTTATACCACACCATTGCTCTATTTCTTGATTGCTATATTCATCTTTGTTATTGAAGTGGTCCATGAAAAGAAATAGGCTGAGTTTTGGTATTTCTTAATTCCTACTACGAAGGCCATTTTGTAAATGCATTTTTGCATTTTTCTCCACATTTCTCTGTCATAGCCAACATTGTGCAACCCCTGTTTTGGCATGTGGGGTGCCATGCATTGCTCAGATCACCTGTTTGGTTGGCACACTTCCTTCTGCTCCATCCTAGCTGCCAGATGACTTGTCTGCCTTCCTGGGGTGACTCAGCCTGCAAGCTGCTGGCTTACCTGTCACTGCCCCTGTCCTCCACACGTGGATGTGAGTCAAGGCAGGATGTGGGAGGAGATGGAAGCACATCCCAATTATAGAATGAAGAATGCAGGTGGGAATGCATGAAATAAATATTGGTAGACTGCAAACTCTGCCTTTCTTCCTAAAATCTTAAACTCTATCTACCTCTTAAGGCTTCCAGCAGAGCAAAGAATTGGGCTTGTCTTGCAATCTAGGAATCTGGTGTTCACAGCCACATAATAGATTCAGGCAATTCTGTGTCATCCATTAGCTAAAGAAGCTAGCCACCAAAGCTGGAAAAAAAGAAAAAATAGCTAGGAACAAGTGTAAATAAAAGTTATCTTTTGAAGCTGAAGGAAGTTTTTCTTCAGCTCAACAAGATTAAAAAAATATATATTAAACAGCAGTGGGAACATCAAGGTTTGGGAGAAAATGCTGAAGAAGATGGAGGGATTAGAAAAAAAGACTTAAAAAAAAACAATTGTCTTATAGAAGCCCCATGCTGTCTTGTAGCATGGTCAGCTGTAACCCTCCAGACTCATCAAGGAGACAGTTGTCCTGACCTTGGGGAAGGAAGGAAGGAAGGGTGAGTCTGCTGTCCTGTGCATTTTTGCTGTGTGAGCAGCCCTCAGTGACTGGCCAACACCTGATGATCTGCCCAGCAACACAACCCCGGCAGCCTGCCAGCACTTGGTGATTTAGTCCAGCAGCAGCACTGAGAACTTTCTTTCTCCATTGGTGAATGGATCAGCACAGATATGTGACCTCCCCAGGCTTGACACAGTCAACAAAATACTTCTGGTGCACATGCAGTTGTTTATCAAGCCGTGCAAGCATGCAGTGCTGCTGTCACCTCAAAGCAGCAGAGTTAATTTTAAAACACCCTGATGTTTCTTGGAAGTCAAGGGAAATGAAGTTCCAATTGAAATTTGGGCATAAGTGTCAATGTCTGCCAAACCATGGCCTGTATACATGACCTGATGCCTGGTTTCTACTTCCTGGTTTACAAATGTTCAAAAAATCCTTCAGTTGTGAAACTACCCAAACTCTCTTGCAACATGAATAGGACTTGTGTTTCTTCAGATATAATAGAATATATGGCAAAGAAAACACATGAGTTGTGAATAGATTACTACATATAGCTTTCAGGGTTAAAAAGATGACTTTTCCATGCTCACAATTAACCTTACCCTCCTCAATTCCCATCATTAATTGTTGCTGCAAATGAGCAGCTTCCTAGAGAAGAAAGAGACCCAAATTACTGTTGGAGCTGAAGGCATCTCACCTTCTCCAGCCTGTATGGACACCAAGCAGCTAACACTGATCCATTGATCACAAAGCCCACAGCTAGTCCAGACAACTTGCCCTTTTTCCTACAAAACTGGCTGGAGCTGGAGAAGAAGCTGGGACAACTAGGAGGATGATGTAGACACAAGTCATAAACCCAAAGAAACCACGTTCCCATGGTTCCAATACTCCACCCCAAATATATCTGTTAACTACCAGTGGTGTCACCTGATGGAAGCATATCAAACCAATATTTAAGCAACAAAAAAAAATTCAATCACTCACCAAGCTAGTGAATCCTATTGACATCATATGTGGGGGTTTGGAACACATTTTGAAGGAAGTAATTATTGATAGGTGGATAAATGGGAGAAGAGATTAAAATGCATTGATGACTTGAAAAGGATAGATCATGCTACAAATCATTTTCTTCAATAAAAATGGAGACAAACATGCTTTCAGGATACTGGAAAAAAATTAACATTTGACATAAATCAAGCCTTAATGAAAGTGTTAAATGATGCTTGTATAGTTACGTCACATTCAACATGGTGTGCATTGAATATACACTATGGTGATAGGTAATGTCATTTTGGAATGCATAACATAGATAATCAGCAAAAATAGATCAGTAAGTAGGGCTGACCATTATCCTTCTTCCTGCTAACACTCTCAAGTCTTTAAAACACATTGTTTGAGTATGATAAGCTTTACAGTTACATTTCTTAGCTAAATTGTGATTGAAGTGTGTGATATATGCAACAGCACATGTGATGGGATTCCATAAACCTGTGAAAAATATGGACCCAATTAAGTTGAGGACTATGGAGGGAGAACACCTGAGAAGTAGGTGAAGGATATGAAAAAGAAGAGGAGAATGTTCCTTGTAAAGGAACTGGAAAGGGAATTCACACACACGAAAAACGGGATGATGCAGGCCTGAGAGGATCCTGTGCAGCAGGGATATCACATCCAACTCAAGTGCTCCAGTATATTATTACCACTGCCCTAGCTATTAGCATGGAGCTCAAAGTGAATTGTCACTAAACCAAACCAAACCCACACCCAGCTGCTGTCTGCTGTGTAAGGGGGAGGGGGTGTTACATCCTTCGGTGAGAACATCATGACTTGTGGTTTGCACAGCATACCCCAAATTCAGACAGATGGAGTAAAAACTGAAAACAAAGCCCTTTCAGCCCTAAGAGATTCAGTGCAGGAACATAAATTTACCCATTTTTCTGGACAGCTGTCCCCAGACTTCCTCCTGCTACATCCTTTATGAAACCTCCAAAACGCCAGAAACTGTGACACCGATTCGGTGCAATTTATTCCTTCTTCTGAGCAATGCTCTCCCATCTGGTTTCCTGATTTTGTAGGTGATAACTTAATGACTGCCACTGGTACTTCCTGGGATTACATGGTTGGGTTTTTCCACAATGCTTCTATCAACTCATGCCCTTCTGAGAAAAAAATCTAGATTTAGGTTAAACCATTGTGATACAAATGAACAGTTACCCCCAGCATGGATTAAACAGGCTGAATTGAGACGTGTTTTCTTCATAAAAGTGTATCACTGCAGCAAGAGAAGCCCAATGATTTCTTTAGGAAGAATTAATTAGACAGAAAAGAGATACTGAAAGAGCCTGAGCTAAATGGGCGAAAATAGAAAAAAAAAAAGACACAGCAGTGGCTGGGGAAGTGAGGCAGCTAAAAGAAAAGAAAGTAACAATGAGTTAACCAAGGGGAGAAAGTATATGCTGCATTATTTCATACAACATCACTGACAAAGTATGGCAATATCAGCAGATTCCTGGCTGGATCTGTGGCAGCCCTGCAGCCCCATCCTTCCAGCCCGGGGTGAGGCAGCTGCAGCCAGCTTTGTTTCACTCGCCAGGCGAGGAGCAGCATCTTGGGGCCCTTGCTGAAGGCCTGGAGTGGTTTAAGCAGCTTAATCTGCTTTATGAGCTTACAGCATTTAAGTCTTCAAAGCTGCTTAAAGCTATTTAAGCCGCTTAGGACACTTTAGTCTGTTGGTGTGTGCAATGGGGCTGTACCAACACCCTGGCCTGCAAAGCAGAGTCCACCTTCATATTTACAGGTGCCAGCAATGAAATCACCTCGCTGGGGCTGCCCTGAGCAAGCTCAGCTCAGTTCTATTCTCTTGGGTCATAGAATCATGGAAGAGCTCCGTTTGGGAGAGACATTCAAAGGTCATCTACCCCAACCCCATCATCTAATTGTCCCTCCCTGTGCTTTGGGATTAAGGCTGCCCTTGACACCTGACATGTTTGTCCCAGAATTTCTTTGAAATTCTGCAAGTTTTTTACAGCTGTTGATCCAAGGGTGGGGTGTCTAATGACATACCTGATGCAAGCCAGATGTATTATGTCAGTATTTATCCATTTGCACACCAAAAATTCACATGCTTCAGTGGTTTTCTTATAAGAGAGAAACTTCTTGTGCAATATGAAATCCTTATTTTGGTGTCTAAATGTCATGTATAGTTTAAAAAGAACAAAAGAACCAGTGGATATTCACTGATGTGTAGCCTATAAACACCAAAACTAAATATTTATAAATTTCTGGAAAGCATAACCCTGCTCCTATCTTTGGGGATCATCTCTTACTAGAATAAAGTGTGAAAACACTCACAGTTTACAGTCATATTTTGGTCAACACTACAGTCCACACTGATGAGCACAGATTTCTCAAGAAAACATTTTTTGAGCCGGTTATTTTCATATTAAGTAGTGACTAGAATTTGTCAGAAGTTTTATATGGGTTTGAATTTCTAACAAAGAGTATATTTTCTGAAAAAAAAACTAGTTTTAAATAGTAAAAAAACGAAATAGAAAAATGAACGGCTTTGCTCAGTTTTCCTTTGTGAGTATGATTTTAAAGAGATT
>JANRGV010000073.1:64649158-64671057 GCA_024734035.1 Alethe castanea
ACGAGGGCTCTGTGCTCCCCTAGCTAACATATATATATATAATATATATATATATATGTATATATATATATATATGGTACACCATGATTGCAACATTTTGGGTTTTGAATGTTGAAATGCTCAGTTGTAATTCAAGCCCTCAAAACTTTCCAACCTTTTCAAAACACTTACCTGTTTTTTCTCATTCCCATTCTTCTAATTTTGCAAAATACAGAACCATCCTAAAACTTTGAATAAAAAGAATTGCTAAAACAGAATTTCTCACAGGTTGAGAAGTCAGCACTTGTTAGTTTTACTGATGTCTATATCTGTGCTGTTGTTTTGCAGACCCACTGGCATGAAAACAAGATTTTGTCCTTTCCCATTGGCAAAGATTATTTGATCTGTGTTTATTCTGGAGATGTTTGTTTAATTCCTCATTTGAGCACTATCATAAATGATTAGGTCATTACTGCCCTGGGAAAAGAACTAGTTTAATTATTAAACTTGTACTTGCAAAGCTCTTCAACAGCTCAGAAAAATATGGTAGCTTGCACATGAATCATAGAAGTATAGATTTGGATGGAATCTCAAGGGGTTTATGTAGTTTGTTATTCCTCAATATTTTTAATCAAAGCTGTACCAAGCCTTCCTGAGGTAAAATAAAAACAATCCAAAAATCCCACAAAACAAAATCAAAGGAAAGATGTTGGAAAAAGAAATACCAAAGAGCAACCTGTGCAGCAATCCATAACAGCAATTGATTATGATCAGAACCACACATGGAATTTTCAAATGCTTTCTTAAAATAATGTGAAAATATGTTATGGATTACCTTGTAATAATTTGTATGCTCTGTCACAGTTCCAGTGATCTCACCCACCTTGTACAAAACATGCACCTGGGCCATCTCCCAGCTTCAAAGAAAGTCCACAACTGTCTTGATAAGTGCAGATGGCAGTCCTCCTGATTTGTATCTAAAATCAATAATGGCAAGTATTATATAACCTTCTTGGCTAATATATTCCAGCAGTAATCTTTTCTTTTAGTTAGAATGTGTTATTGTCATACTTATTGTAGTATAGTTAGAAAAGGTTTCTTTGACATTTTCTGTGTCATTAGTGGGCATGGAAAAACATTAAACTACCCTCTTTGTCATAGCCTTTTATGTACTTAAAGACTGTTGAATGCCATATAACCTATTTTTTTTTTTAAGATTAAAACAAAACTAGAACTTGCAACCTAGCTCTATGGATCCAATTTTCCAGTCTTCATCCTTGTTAATCTTTGGATTGCATGCAGCTGATCTACACCTTTCTGAAATTATGGTGCCTCAGTAAAACAGTATTTTAGCTGAGGCCTCACCAGTGCCAAGAAGAGCATGCTAATTATTTCATCTTGCATACACTGTCTTGAACAGACAATTCAAGAAAATCTAGAATTACATTTATCTCTTTTCCTCAACAGCATCACACTGTTGGCTCGTTCATGGCCCTCATTAATCACTACATCTTTTTCTGCAGTGGCATTTTGTGGTTATGCTGTTGATTTCATCCTCCCAAATGTAGCCCTCCGTGATCACCTCTGTTCAAATTTTTCACGTTGGATTTCACATTTCACATGGATATTTTTGAATTCTAATTCTGTCCTTGAGCACATTCTGCAAATCTTTACATATTGTCACCTCACAAGCTTATAGACATATACTTATTTCTAATTCTGTCATCTAAATCTTTATTGAAACATTAAAAGAGGGGTTAACATTTCAATAAAGGAGTTGTGCATTAGGAGTTGTGCAAGACATCTCCACGTGCAGCTACCAACCACCATGTATTAGGTGTACTTTTGACAGTGGATTGAATTAGGAGTGATTTCAAATGGAACAGCTTTCCCCAGTTCATTTAAGAGCATGCAGGATGATGTCAAAAACCTTACTCAGGTCAAGATACAGCTTGGGTCTTACATACAGTCATTTGAACTGCTTTTCCTTATCTTTAGGACCAGTGACCTTATTCAAGAAGGAAATTAGGTTAGTTTGACAAATTCATGTTGGATGCTTCTTATCACCTTCTTCTCATGGTGTGTATGAATTTACTTCTCAATAATTTGTCTCATTATCTTTCTCAGTATTGACATTAGGCAGAGTACTCTGTAATTTCCTGGGTTCTTTCTTTCCCATTTTTTAAAGCAGGAATGGTTATAACCCTGCAAACAGCCAACAACTTCTTAACAGTGTCGAAATCTAAGCCTGCTGCTAATGCCAAATTTAAGAAACAAAAACCTTACTAAATTTTTCTTTTCCTTTTTTTAAAGCTCAGGTGCCATGATTGGAAGAATTAAGGAAGAGCAAGGCTTTAAACCAAGTTCATGTTTGGTTTAAAATAATTTGCAAAATGTATGCATTGTAATGTCAGATTTCTGGTAATTACCAAAAATTGTAAGTATTATGCTGACTGTATTTCCTTCTTAGGCTACATAGTTGCTGCAGGCCCTGGTGATTTATTCACTCCTTCAGGAGCTTTCAGAGATAAGTCAAAAGCCCAGTAGGTATTAAGTGAATTTCAGCAAGCACTGGAGACCTGCGTACATCTGACTTATTCAAACATTCTTTTACTTGTTTTTTACCCTACTTTGGCATATGTCATTCTGTTAAAAAATAGCATTGTTAAATACCTATCATTAATGTGCATGTAAGGGAAGAAGCAAAATTAATAAAACATTTCCCTCAACTCCGGGTATCTGTTATTTGTGCCTCTGCCCTTCTCCTCCTCTCACTTCTCAGTATTAATAGAATCTCTGTTTCTTCCACTTTATGCTCCAGGACAGTTGTAACTCATTTTGCAACTGATTTTTTATAATTTTATCCCTAGATGTTTATGCCAGTGTTTTATTACCCATCTCACTTATTTGCTTTGAGATTGAGAATTGACCACATTGTCATCAAGCAGGATCACCTTCATAAAACACACTTGAGTATTTACATGTTTCTCCTGTGTACAAGTTTTAGGATCAAATCTTTGTAGGATTTCCTTGTTGATATTCAAGTCACTGGAGAATTCCTGATGCAGATATACTGGCCTTTTACTACTTATCAATCTTCCATGTCAAGATGGTTTGCTGGTGCACATACAGCAAGGTTTTACTTACTCATAGGTTTATTTCCCTTATAATTTCTTCACATGGGACCTAGCAGCACCCTGAACTGCTGTGATGAACAGTGGTCAGGTTTTTTATTAGCTTAATTTAAAACCAAAACCAAACCAGTGTGTTTCACCTGACAGTTTTCACATGAGAAAAATAATAGGTTTAAAACAGATAATGTGTGGCTCTAAGCAACTTAATTATATCCCATTAAAAAAATTACTTTGCCAATGAAACAAGGCATGTCAGGGTTTCAGCATGATGATTTATGATTCTGTCATAATGACAGATGTTCTTCATACATCTCTAGCACTGTAATCTGGAATCAATGTGCTTTTTTTTTTTTATGTTTGCTAGTAAAAAGAAATGCACTATATAAATACGTTATTATTTGCCTTCAAAGCCTTGTTCTGCACTAGCTTGGGAAACTGGTTTGGTTTTGAGAAGAGTTCCATAGTAAAAGCTCTGTAATAGTGCTAGTGTACCACAAAAGCAGCACTGCAGTTTGGGCTGCCTTACTGGACAATTACCAGGCTGATTTGCCCAAATCCAGGGAGGAGCTGGCAGGCTGCTGTGCCCTCTGAGCCTTGGCACACTTCAGCCAGGGTATCCAGCTTCTTGGTTCATCCTGCAGACCGAGATTGCTCATCTTAAGCATCCCTTGTCTGCATGCAGGATTTATTCCCCATACCCCTTGGCTGCTTGAGAGGCAGAATTTGAGCCTAGTGGGAGAGAGAATCAGTGAAGCATGAAGAAAGGCATTAACTCACAGAGCAAGAGAAGTGACAAACTGTACCAAAAAGGAGCTTCTTTCTGCTACTCCCCACCTCACACACTGCAGTTCAATAATCCTCCATCTCTAGCCCTTTCTTAGGTAGAATTGTTCTTGGATCCCATGTTTCTGCTTAGAGACTGCTAAGAGAAGCTGAACTTAGTTCAGAACAACTTTAGTTCAATAAAGTAGCGAGTGACAGAGACACAGGAATATCTGTACACGTATTTTTTGAAGTTTTGATGCTGCAGTGAAATGACAGTAAAGTTCTCTACCAGTCCATCTTAGGGATTGTGCTTCTTCACAGCGTGGCTGCAGTGGTGACAGCTTGTGGGATAAACATAACTGAGGCTCAGAGCTTCTGTAAACCATATCTCAACTTGCTGCAACAGCTTCTATGGGTTTCTTACTGTGAGGATGTTTCTCTGCAGGCCAGATCTCTGCTATAGTTGTGTTTATTGGTTAGTCTTGCTCAGCTCCAGGTTCTCAGAAAAAGGTGCAGAGAACTGTCTTCCACAAAATGAAGTAGTTACAGGAAAACCCCTTTTGCCAGATATGACTTTATAACCTATCTTCACTAGGAAAAAATGTGTGATCAGCTATAGGTTCACCCTTAAAAACATAGTGAAATACTGCATCAAAGAATATTCGTTAACAGTGAACTCTCTTGGCAGGTGCCATTTTTATGAGCTTTTTGATAAGATAGGCTAGGGGAAGAATCAAATAGAGACAGTGGTTCTGCACTGAGGAGAAAAAGGTGTTATTTCATCTTTCAGATCTCTGCTTTTCACAAAAGAGGTAACAAACAGGTGCTATCATCAATAGGCAAAGCTAACCTTGAATTTAAGATTACCTTCATGAGTATTACCAACAGAGGATGACACTGCTGCATTCTGGGTTTTTCTGAAAGCTGCATTACATACTAAACTAGCCCAAGTCATGAAAGAAAACTACTCACATGAAAGCTGAAGAAGTGCTTATTTTGAAGATGGTATGGCCTATCAAGGTCAGTTCTGCAGAGCTTCAGACACTGGAACGTTGAGGGCTCAGACTATTCTTGAGATTTTCTTTAGGAAATCAACAAAAGTTAACCTTTAGACAAAGGACATGCAAATAATTCACCATTATGGTGCAAATACAGAAATCAAGTTTCACAGATGATTACTATTTCCTTCCTTCCTTCCTCAGGGCTGCAGATCTTTCAATTAATTTGGTCTTTAAGAAAAAGAAGCATATGACATTGCTCAAAGATTTGTACTTACAAAGTCAACACATTTGTCAGCTACTACACAAACTTATTTGGGGTTGAAATATTTACAACATGGCAGAAAAGCGAAGCATGAATGCAGATCTTTGTATTATTACAAACCTGTCCTGTTAACAAAATGTTCTTTTTAGTTTACTCCATTTTGAAGAAAGCCAGAAATAATAAACAGTAATCACATTATTTCTTTTTAATCATATGCCTTTCAATAGAACCCTTAAGGAAAAAAAAAAACATTCTTGATCATGGCCATGAAGAGATATATTCATGCACTTATAAGGCACAGTCATTCTGTTAACTTAAGTAATTTACTTCATAGCAGTAGGGTAGTTTTGAGGCAAACACTCAGACTGTATCCATAAACTCACATATTAACCGGTTTCTCAAAGTGATGTTGATGTGCACAAAGCAGTTTCTTGTTGTATGAAACCAGAACTCTACAGCATTCCAACACTCAGTGGAGTAATTAGTCCTAAATCCTCACGTGGACTTTCCATGACAAGAACCTCCAGTACCTAAGGTACAGGCATTCCCCAAAGCTGTCAGACACTGAAGAGTGGCCTCAAAGCCTGAAGGAGGCTGCACAGTCAGGTACTGCATTTATCTCCCTACTTGCTGCCAACTCTCCTTCCTCAATCAATTTAGCAGTGTCTATCCCTCCTGCTTTATCCTCAGTTATCCGAATTTTAGAGCTGAAACCTTTCTCATTTTTCCTGCCTTTTGCTGCTGAACCCATCTTTTTTTTGTATTAGCTTTCTTTTCCCTACACTCCCGTCTCCTCCACCACATTGGAAGCACCCTCTTACACCTGTCAAAACACTCAGGTAATTGCAGTCTGCAGCCCCAAAGAAATTACATTTCCAGCAAACGTGCACTGTGATAGAAAGAGGAGTTTTTCAAGGGGCAGGATAACCCAGTGGCACTCAGAGGTTGAGCAAAGCCTTTTGTATGTAGTCATAGCTGCAGTAGGCTGGAAGTAGAAGAATGAGATAAGCATCTTATCAAGAATAAGATTAGAATCTTATCAAGGCTTCTCTCTCAGAAATCTTGGAGATCAAAGTCTTGAAGAGCTTCTCAGATGTCACTCACAGCACTACTGAGGACAAAATCTCCATACCCACTTGACCTGTGGTGTACCTGCTTACCTCAAAGGAATTAGTGACCAAGGAGCAATAGCCACAGGCTGCCAAGACTAAAGGATGGCAGTCATTTATTTGGATATGGCTCTGGGTTCTGAAATCTCATGTGAGGTTGTGAAAGGATGGCACCAGCTTACAGAAGAGAGCCTTGATGATGCTCTTCAGCATCCTAAAGTCCTGCATCCACCTCTGGTTATCCTATCTGTCACAGCCAGCATAGTCCTAATTGCTACATTTATTTTGAAAGTTGTATCCTATATGCAGAAAACACTGCAGCATTTGAGTCTCAACAAAGTATTGTGGAAGGACAGTGGCATTTTTATACTCTTTCAGACCAACATTATTGAACTGCTCAAACATGATCTTCACAAAGCATTGCAAACACTCCTAGAAAAACACTACAATACGTGGTCAGACCCATGACTACTACTACTAATAGGTAGTCTCAGAGGAGAATAATGCCAAATATCTATGAGTAAATCTCATTACTCAATTGTTACTTCAATAATTAGGGGTGGCTGAATATACATTATTGGAATTTTGTCAGGCAGTGATGATGATCTAGCATTTCCCCACGAAGTTGTCAGCTCTGACACAATTAAAAATGTTAACTATGTATGCATTCTTTTTTAATTACATGTTTAACCCAACAACAACTTACTGAAACAACAAAAACTGAGAAAATAGCTTAATTTTTAAAAAAAATCTTTTGAACTCTAAGGAATGCTAATCTAAGAGGATTACTCACCATCTTCTTTAATCATTTCCATGCTTGCTTGTTTTCTGGAGAAGTGTATGTAAACACTCACTAGAAATGCTACAGCCTACTTCAGTCTTGCTCTGAGAGAATCCTCCAAAGAAACATTGCTACAAATGAGAAAAATTCAGACAGAAGTTATGTAACTGTGAGGTAATGTTGTGATTCTTTTCACCACTCTGGATTGATGAGAAATCAGGCACCTTTTATTTTCAATTAATCCTAAATATGGGATATAGGAAAAAGAGTCGTAATTTTCAAAATATCAAATGGACTTCATCTCTTTTTCTCACCTTCATAATTTTTTGATTGTGAAGAACAGCTCATTGCATACTAGTGGAAATGCCAACACTTTGTTTGGAGATAATTAGTTTAATTTTCCAGACTGGCTTCCTTTTGAGGTCTCTTCATTACCCCACCACCCTCTGCACATCCTGTGCCTCTGATCAAAATGCATTTTCCTCAGCCTCCAGCCCAGCACCTATAGCTCATTCTTTTGGGGTATTATGCATCTCCTCTGTGTGCTCTGTCCATATCTACATCCAGCCCTCCCTCTGTACCCTTTTCTTTCTCATCCTTTGTTGAAGCCTGCATTTATTTTCAAAGACTCCTCTACTCAGCCTTTTATGCACAGTGCTTTAAATCCTTTTATTCCCCTGAGCATTCCCAGCTATCCATTCTTTCCCAGAGAGGGAGGTTGATCTTCCTTGAAGTCATTATTCAGGGAAAGAAGACTGGGCCCCATTATTTGATTGATTTCACAAGTCATTTAAATGAACGGTATGTAGGCACAACTAGCAAATGCTTGTTAAAATGGTTAATTTGATCATTTCTTTTCAGTGATAGTGGAAGAACAAAAAAAATCACAAAATTACTATCTGAGCAAAGTGGCAAGAATTATGTTTTGTCCTTTGAAATAATATTAAATGACAACATAAATCCTGTAGAAATACTTATGGGATATTACTATATCTACCAAGAGTTCATTATGTCTTACATTATTAGAATGAAAGGCAAAGAAATGAGCGAATATATTATGATATTAAAGCTGCAGCAATTCTTATTTAAGCAATCACATTACTAGCAGTGCAGTGTGCCAGAAAAATGGCTGGTTCAGTGACAAAAATCCTTTTCTATTACAAAGCCCCTTTTAAGATAATTAGCAACAGGACAGAAAATAAGATAAAAAATACCTTTAAATGTAGGAAAAATGGGAAATTATCCTGATGATCTAAATTTGCCTTAAGCACTTGGGTGTATCACTACAATGGTTTGTGGTCTTCACACAGAAAAGGTTGAACACTTCAGTAGAGTAATAGGACAAGAAAGACAGTGACAAAGCTCTTGAAACAAAATCTTGCCTCAGTTAGGTATTGTTGCAATCAATACCAGAAATTTTGTAATTAATGAGAAGGAAAAAAAGGCGGGAAATAGTTTTTTCCTTAAAAATAAAACTGTCTTATCCATCAACTTATTAAAAACATAAACAACTTCTTGATTATACCTGAAAGACCTTGGGAAAAGGCTGTGTAGGCTTCAAGTGATCAGGCTAAGTTTCTGTTCCCAAATATTGTGTGATTTCTGATTGCTTTATTGGGGGTTGCACCTGTAATCTGTGAACAGAGAGAAAAACATGGACATGGAAACAGAGACTCCAAAGTGATGCCTGACAGTGTCTGCAAACAAGCCTGTGACAATTGCTGGAAGTATAGCTGGAACCCACACCAGTACATTTTGCACTGATGACAGGCATCCTGTTTTTGGAGACCCCCTTTAGGCATAAATGTGTTCCTTAAAAGCAGAGCCTTAGTCTTCATGCTGGAATTTGCTACGGGCTCAGTATTTGTTAACCTCCAGCCCTGGTCCCTTGCCTCTCTTTGCTCAAATAGAGCAAAGGAGCTGCAGTAACTCACCTCTCCTCTCTGGCCAAGGACTTGTCCCCAGATGCATTACAGCCAGCAGTGCCAGACCCTGTGCCATCACCTTTGGTAGCTCCTGTCCTAGGGGTACCACAGGGGTGGCTTCTCTGCAGAAATCCCCAGCTGCCAAAAGGCCTCTATAAGCCACGGGAAAAGGCACAACATTGTTTTAAAGATTACATTCAAATGTTTTTCAAGTCTTGTAGCAGTTGCCCATTGGACTAAATTGCCATAAGGCACTCCCTGTAGTAGCACAAGCAGGGGTCCCATGAGGGACAGTTTCTCCTTGGTGGTTAATCCTTCAATTGCATGTTCTCTCCATCAATAACTTTGCTACACTCTTAACAAGAACAGAATCATATTTCATGCCTCTCTCTTTCTAGCAGTAGTTGGGAAGCCCCTTGAAGCTGGTTGTCATTATTAAGCTTGCCTACGCTGGCAAGATTTGCTGACACTTCCCAGACCAGACAGCAATGACCCTTGGTTCCATGTTAAGCTCTGAGTTTATCAGAGCTGTGGCAGTGGGTCCATCTTTATCAGAGATGTGCTCATTTCTTGATGGAAATTATTTAGATCTTTCTGAAATCAGCTAGGAATAGTGTCTGAAATGAAAGGTCACTCCTACTGAAGTCTGTGCAAAGCAGTGATTGCAGCAAAGCAAGAATCCTTTAGGATGTAGACTGCCTTCCATACTCCAGTCTCTCATATGCATGCAAAGATATGTTTGCATAACTTTTATTATTTATGCTCTAGACTTCATCAGTTTTCCATATTAAAATGTGATGATTTCATATTCACTCTGTGGCAGCATATGCTGATCATTCTGAAAAATATTAATCATTTTTCTACGGTTTCTATTCTATACAGCCATTGTTCCATCATTTCTATCTTTGCAGTGGATGAAAACTTACCCACTGGTGTCATTGTAATATGACAGTCTGCTACCAGGGCCTCACTAGCAGCATAAAGCATGTGTTTAAAGAATTAATTTAATAAAGAAATAGGAACTCAGTGGCAGGAAATAACATTATAAACTTTAGAACACCAGGAGCATAATTAGTACTGTGGCATAACAATGAAAGAAGGCAATAAAATAATTTTACTTCACTCTAATTGTTAAAGCACTGAAAATTAGCTTGTCAGCAGGAAAGGGTTGGTTTCTTTCAAATTCATCTGTATGCTGTCTTAATGTTATTTTCTTTTTAAAAGAGCACAGAACACAGTGAATACCATACAAATGAATTTGAATTCACATAGCACATGAGTGAATGTCTTTTTTTAGGCTGAGAATCTCACACTTAGAAGAGTTTTTAATGTCTGGACAATCACTGGTTCTGTGGTCTCAGGAAAAATCACAGGATGTGACCATTTGACCTGCCATCTCTGCCAAGCCATGGAGGCTGAGGAGGGTGGAGATAACAGCATCACTGTACCAGCCTTGTCCAGAGCAGAGAGACGTCACAGGGGTGGCAATTTGACAAATTCAGGGTGACGAGAAGAACCAACATGCCTGACATTTTAAATTCAGCGGAAAACAAAATAACCTAATATATCTTATAAAGTAATGATGGATAAATTTCGTAAAGGAACAGAACACTAGAACAATTAGGGCAAAAACATATTAGAAACAAAAGATCAAAGGACACCAAGTGCCATCTCCACTTTCTGCGGATACCCATGTCAAAACACCTCCTGCACTACTTGTTATTTCTACTGTGTATCAGAAAGCTATTATTATTATTATTAATTATTATTATTATTATTATGTGCTGATCAGAGAGATCATTGTGCCACAGGTGTGGAAAGATGACTGGGGACCCCACGGACAGAGGACTGGGGGTACAACTGGAGGAAACTGAGGAGGCTTGTTCACATCCTAACAGAGGTGATAACAGTACAGAAATTAAAGGTTAAAATACCGTGGCTGTTCCCTGGATGGAATGCGGCTTGCATGCTCAGATCTATTCCACAGTGATTCCCCAAGCACCTGCTAAGGGGGATGGAATGGAGGGTGGAGCAGCGTGGAGAAACTGCAGCCTGGCGCTGTTGAAATCTTTGCAGGGAGGGGAACTCGATGGTGAAATCATTGTCCTTAGATGAACTCGGTATATTATATAATTCTAATTTTAACACACACCTCCATCCCAAAGGTACAACCACCTCTCACTGGGCATGTGCTCTATATTTTTTGGATTTTTTCTTTAAAAGCAAAGGGAGAGAATTTTACAGCAATCAGTAACAAAGGTGTATATGAATAGAGTCCCTCAAGCTCCACCTAAACATAAAGAAATGGTATAAGCTTAACATGGGGGAAAATTAGGTATCAGTACTGAACTTGATTAATAGCCATTTTTCTGTTGGATATTTATTTCCTGTTGACTGTATTTATAATATACCTACAATACTAAACTGAAACATACTGGATGATATCCAATTCTGGATGCAATCTGATTCTCTGCTTTTCATTTACCTTTATCTTCATCAGCATGCTGGAATTCAAATTTCTTTAGAAAGAGAACAGTCAGTTTGAGTTTCCATACATAGTCAGTTTGCTGCTATTTAATTAAAACCTATTTTAGACTGAACTAAACACTTCTCTGAACTAATTAATCTGACATGAAAAAAACTTCAGAATACTAAATCACTGATGGTCTCATTTTATATTAATAAACATAGGCTGATATACTGATGTCTTATAGATTCATGTCTCTGTGGTAAAAAAACACAGTAGAGAAAAAAAAAAAGGCAAGACCTGACAGACATCTAGGTTTAATGGAGCCGAGCTTGGTCAAGAAATGGGACTGAGTTCTCTCATGAGAAAGAGGGTCAGGAATTACAGACCCATAAGACAGGATTTGGTGATGGGATTTAAGGCAACTCAAAGCCATTTAGTCTCTTCCAGATGGCGAAGGCAGCATGGGAGAAGGAGCTCAGTGCCAACTGTGGCAAAACAAACAGGAGAAACACAATATTTAAACAATTTTTACCGAATTCCATAAAAAGCCTCTATTCAAAAAGTGTAAGGGTTGCAAAGCTGTGTTTCTGAGGATAGGGAATGCCTGATTTTATGTTTCCCAGACAAATTAAATTTGTAACTCTTATATGCACTGTAAAATCTTTAATTACAGGATAACATGTACCTTTTTACATGGCACCTTTAGCCTTTCTGTGCACATGGATGGCATACACTTAATGAGCAACGATTCATTAGCCTGTTTTATCCTCACTGCTAAGTGCATGGCCTCATGCCTCATTTACTATATCCTATTCAAACTCTGGCCTGAAAACACAATTAGCAACATCCTCATAGGATCACCCATGTAATTTATTGCTATACTACTTAGTGCTTCATAAACATTAATTAATATCTCTAATCTCCTTGTAAGATCGGGTCATTTTTCTTATTTTTATGTTTTAGAATAGTGTAAGATGACAAAAATCTGATTTTTTTTTTTTACAGGGGGGAAGCTCACATTCTTTTGTGTTGGATTCCTGTGTGGGTTTCCTCTAGAAGAAATGACCGTTCACTATTTGCTTTCTCCATCCCTGTGTGAAGCTGCAACCCCTTCCTCTCTTCAGGAATACCATGTCATTTAGCAAGCCAGTGAATCTCTGCCTTTGATTGTTTGGGGGCAAGTCTATCCCACTGGACCATCTGCAGCCTGAGCTCTGACCAGGCATTTCCTTGGGCAGCAGGATGAGAAAGTGAGAAACCACCTTTCCAAACCCACTGTTTGAAGGGGACAACTGTGTAACTGGAGTCAGAGCACAGGTATACTGAGCTTCTTTTATCATGATTCTGCACTTTCAAATGAGTTACCTTTAATTTTAAAAGTTGCTGTTTGCATTGCTGCCTGTGAACCTGAAACAAGCCTGACTTGCTGCCGTAACCAGCAGGAAATTTTCCAATAGAAAATAATATCAAGCACATTTCTCAATCCTCTGTCTACCCAGACCCATTAGATTCCAAGTTTAGCAGAAGAGCTGCACACAACTCTGTGATGAACTTCAGCAGAAATATCAGCCTTGGTATAGATAGAGCAAAAGTAGAAACATGTGGATGTGGGACAACAGGATGAAGTGGAAGAAAAGGCAATGAAAAAAAAGCACGTGTTTATGGCATCTAAATTAGTAGATCATAAAGTCTCCAGCACAACTATCTGCAATTTCTGTTTGGAGAAACATCCAGATTGAGAAAAACAAAAGTCAACCTAAATACAACAGCCTACACCCAGAAAGAGACAAAAGAGCAATGAGTTAATCAGCAGTTTTATCTAATGACTCACAGAGGTGGGACTAAAGGAGAGACAAACATTCACAGTCACTTTTGAAAGGTGCAAAAGACACATTCAGAACCCAACCACATGGCTGCCATTAAGAAGAGCTACCCAGAAGACACCAGGAAAGCGAAATAGCTACCTTTCCTAATTCTTTGTGGCCACAAATATTTTGGACAGACCACGTGCAGACACCCTTCAAGCTTCCCAAGACTAAAACTACGAGAAAAGTGCCTGAGTGATGCCTGGTTTATGCAAAATAAAATTACTTTTCCTTCTTATGCTGCTTCTTTTTGAGGGTTGCTCCATTAGTTAGGGTTTGCAGAACAGTTCTAGATGCTGGATGCCTCTCCATGGCTCCCCTCCCACCAAGTGAAGCCTCAATGTGCAAATTGGCTGCACTGGCTAAGCAACAGCACATGGCCACAAGTGTGATTTCCTTGCAGAAATGTGGTTTGATTTGAGCCCCAGGTGAGGTGATGGAGAAGATTCAGCACATGGTGAAGGGTTTTGGGTGGGCATGGGTGTATGTCTCTGGCTCCTGTGCAGAGACACAGCTGCAAGCCAGCATCTGAGCATTGCACAAGGAATGCTAGGCAGATTTCAAAAGATGATCTCACCCATCCAGCATCACTCCCTGGCCCGTCATGTGGTCCTCTGTAATCACTGATAAGCTGTGTTGGTTGCCTCTACTTCTGCAGAAAGATGACATCCATCTCCACACCCAGATCCCAGAAAGTTTTAGGTCATCAAGACACTGAGGCACCACTAAACTTCACAGGTTGGGGAGAGGATTCTAAATACCAAGGCCTGCAGAGTATTTACAAACATTTGCTCCTCCCTTGCCTGTTAATGACCTTGCAAACTCCTGTTGCATGTGACTATAGACACATCTTTAAATGCTTTACAAGATTGTGGTAGTCACCCATTCATCATTCATGGACAAGCACTAAGATATTTTGCAGGTAACTGTAATACTAGAAAGTGATAGCAAATATTCACATATTCACGTGAATATTCACGTGAGAATTTTTTACGTGTTATAAGAAAGTTGTGATGTTAGCATAACACACGGAATCACACACAGAATAACCAGGTTGGAAGAGGCCTCCAAGATCATCCAGTCCAACCCAGCCCAACACCTCAACTAGACCATGGCACTGAGTGCCACATCCAGTCCTTTTTTAAACACATCCAGAGATGATACTTTATCCATTCTGATACTTTATCATCCTTTCTGTAAAAAACGTTTTCTTAATATCCAACCTATAGTTCCCTTGACACAGCTTAATTAGCATTTTAATTTTTAAAACACTTTTAACGAGAATCGATCCATATAGGATCATTGTGACAGAGATAGGCATTGAAAAGAGATTCAAACTAATTCATTTCCACACAGCACTGCAGATAAAAGCCTGGGTTACAGCCTTATGCCATCAGGGCTGAAAACTCTGCTTACATGTGAATAAGTAGTACATACTGAAGTTGTATTTTCCTGTATACTATACTCTGCCCTCTTTACAGGTGCACTTTTAGTTTGGGCTCCATTAAATTACTGCAGAAGAGGCTATAATCAGACACAGCAACCTGATTATTGCCAGGCAAAATAAACTGCTTCAGTGTGTGGCTAGCTACAAATATAATACTTGGTCACAATCAACATTCCCAGAGAATTTGGTTATTTTCTGTATCTAAAAGCTAATCCTTTATCTTAAAATACGTCCATGCCATTGTAAGCAAACAGAAAATAACATTAAAATACATAACAAAGGATTATTTTGTTTCCTCTGCTTCACTTCAGCAGGTATTTTAGAACTAAGCACGGAGAGGCCTGTGGCAGTATATTTGGGGGAAAGTTCAATCTTATGAAATGGTCAATAAACTGTAAACACTAGGTGACAGCTGATCAAATAATTAGTCTACACAAATTTAGCAGCAATTTATCTGTAATGTGATAAAATATTATAGGAACAGCTTTAGAGCAGTAAATCAACACACCATAGCCATCAAATAGCTTCTGTGCATAAGAAATGCATACAAATCCCCAAAACTGCTCCTGATACTCAGAATCAAAGTTAAAAAGCCAGAGCTGTTTTTTCCAATCCTGGATGTGGCTACAATGACTTCAAAATGGACTTTTGTCTGACTAGATATTGCAAAATATCATTGTCCTTGACAGAACTGTGGTCTGACTGCAAGAGAGGGAATTATCCTGTTTGATTCCAAAATTATATGAAACCCAGTTGATAGATTTTTGAGAGTTTGGAGACTCACCAACCTGACAGCCCCTGGCAAAGTTTAATAGATTCTTAGAATAATTTAGGTTGAAAAGGCTTCTAAGATCCTTGAACTAACATTGGCAAATCCAACACTGAAACATATCCCTAAGTGCCAGGGCTACACATCCATTAAATAACTCCAAGGATGGTTATTCTCCACTTTGCTGGGCAGTCTTTCCAATGCTTGCCAACCCTTCTGGTGAAGAACTTTTTTCCTAATATCCAATCTAACCCTCTCCTTGTGCAACTTAAAGCCTTTTTCTCTTTTCACTTGCTACCTGGGGAGAAAAGGCCAACCCCCAAACCACTACAATTTCCTTTTAGGTGTTTGGAGAGAGCGATAAGGTCAGATTTTTCAGCTAACGCAACTCATGCCTGATGTATATTGGGAGCTGTGTCCTTAGTGCAGAGGAATAATATCAAAGAGGTGAGGGAGGAGGGACAGGAAGAGATAAAGGGCCATTATCCAGCGATTATCACCTGCACATTGCTGTCTCCTGCAGCCACTCCTTTGCATGGTGATTGTCTGGCAGTTTCATCAGAATCTGCTAAACCATGGGAATGGCACAGACAGAACTTCTATGCTAGAAGACATAAAAAACTCCAACAAAAAGGTTGGAAGCTGATCCAAGAGCAGCTGCACCGGGGCTGCTGTGACAGAGGAGGAAGGATGAGCATCTCCCCACCTGCTAGGTAACTGTTCTAAACATTGGTGCACGAGTCGAGTTACAAGCTGTCAATTACAAGTTATGAATTAGAAATTTCATAACTTATGTGATGAATTGCTGAATTCACAGAGCAAAGTCTGTGCAAAGGCAATTGAGCCCTTGTTTGTTGTGTTTCTTCCTTTCTTTCTCAACGAGCTTATAAAATAAAGCTTAACTTACAGAGTACATTGTCCTGGAAATCTGAAATACCCAAACAGACCATGGTAGCTGTCCTCAAAAGTTCATTTAATTTCATTTCAGTATGACTTGGTCTATTACAGCACAGAAGAGTTAATGAAAATTTGAATTGATGAACTTCAACTTACTGTGAAAAAGTAAATAATTACAGAAACCCCAAAAGCTGAAACCTGATAAACACAAAAGTTTGCCAACAGCTAGATGGACTGGTGAGCCTGGGAAGCCACATTCACTATTTTCATCTCCTAAGATGTCTGATCAACCAGAAAGATGCACATATTCATTACTTTGATTACATTAGATACCTTTGAAACTGAAGAATTGCACACTCCAAATAAACTTATTTTAAAACCAGACTGGATTAGATATTTTGTTTTCTACTACACACCTGCCATTGAAGCCTGTAATCTAATGATTTCTGATCTAAGTTTGACTATATGGTTTCCTATGTGACATTAGCAAACTTCTATCACATATTTCAAGAGACATCAAAACTTACACAGCACAGCACTGTGCTTGTGGAGACTCTGTATTTAGTTATATCACTTTGTGCTTTATACAGTTAGACCAGGGTGAACCACCTCGATTAACCTCTTCCCCAGCCTTTCCAGACAGCTTCATTGGTCTGTAACTGCTTCCCTTATGATTACAATAATTATCATTGCAACATCCTGGGAGCAATTTTTTAAGGAGACTCAGTTCTTTGTCTGTGATTTATTTACAAGTGTGGTCTCAGGCAAAGATTGGAGATAATTGTATGGTCTTTTTCTAGCAATATAGCCTGCAAGTATTACTATTTCCCTGTGCAATGCTTGAGAAAAATACCCTGAGATTGAGCTAATTCAGTGGATTCTTCTGACAGCCAAAAAAAAGTGAAGGAAACAGAACTGGGATCTGTCCCACTGGTACTCTGCCATGGAATAGACTTCTCTTACACCAAGGAGCCCCTGAAAGCTACCAGAGAAGGTTCAGATACCAGACAGGATGCTTTACTTTCAATGCTGTGTCTGTATCCCTGGTTGTTTATGACATTCCTTGTGACAGTTCTCAGCAGGGGACTAACTCAGTAGGTGCTGTGTTGCCAGAGGAGAAGATCCTGGCCCTCAAAGCTTCCTGAATCCCTAAGCAATGCAGGCAGGGTGAGAGGGAAATTCTGGCCAGTGCCAACAGCCACAGCCATGGATCTGTGGCTGGAACATTGGTGGTCTGCTGTGCTTCCAGACTGCTGGAAGAAGTCTTGGGGTGGAAGAAGAGTGTTGTCAGGCCTGGTGAAGTGAAAGAGCCAATGTGGTATTGCGTGGCAGTGGTTTGCAGAAGGCACTGGGGATGGCAACCACACTGCTTGCAGACACGCTGCCTGCTTGCACATGAATGGAGCTGAAGAAATGTGGCAAGAGAAAACTAAACAGAAGGTCTGTCACATGACTTGCAATTATAACTATCTGGTATAACCCCATACCAGGTCTGCTTCTGGTGGGAAACAGAAGCCACTGACAGGGCAAGGCAGACATGAACAGACTCTGAAAAGGGAACAGAAACAGTTCCCTGTCTAGAGCTGTTAATAACCTTTACCCTGGGTGGATAAGAAGTAAATTGTGCAAATTCACACACAAATATTACCATTACCCTATAGCTCTTAAGATGCTCCACCTCTGGAAGCAATGTGTTGTGGTGCAGACTTTTGTTTAAAATAAAAGCAGAAGGGACAACCTGAATGCAACCTGCTGACCACACTCCTGGTTAGATAGGATGTACCATGCCACACTCCTGGAGCAGCACAGAGATGGGACCTACAGGTTTCCCAGCACCAAGAGAGGCTGGCAAACACTTGTCTTCCTACACTTCTCATGTAGTGTTTCCTGCTCCACAGAATAATATAAATTCTCCCCTAATTTAGCAGCATCTTGATTGAGGTTCTGCTACTAAATATCATATCTGGGAAAGTAAGGCTATTTTTGTCTATTCTAAACAGCAAATGTCACCTTCTTGGTAAAAAAAAAAAAAGACATTCAGTAGGCATCTCTAGCTCTCAGTTACCACTGTGTTTTCATTTGGGCTGTAATATTCTTTCTCTGTTGCAGATTTTAACATTGCATTCTCCACTATAGGTAGCTTACATACAGCCCTAGCAGCCAAAAACCAAAGGATGCATTTCCCAAATAGGTGTCAAGCCTTGAGCATCTGTAGAGACTGACCCCATTCCTCAACAGAAAAAATTAGTCCAAATTTATGTTCTTTGAGAAGTCTCACATCACCGTAAAATCCCAGAGCAATTTGTCTAACAACTGTCTGCTACATCCAATGTGTATTACTGGCACTCTTACCCTCAAAGGGAGAGGATTCTGAAGTACGAGAGCCACATACCCCAGGCAACACAAAACCTCTGCCATAAACTCAACTGGGACCTCTTACTCTGTAGTGGGTCTCTGTCACCTCAGGGGCCAGAATTTACTGACAGTGAAAGCCCATGCCATGGTTACACCTGATTTCAGCTCTAATCTGTACGCACTCTTTGTCAAAAATCTCAGTTTCCAAAATTGCCTGCTGCCCAAAGCATTTTCAATTTTCATGTAATCCTCAGTAATTCATGTCAAACATTGGTCAGGGCACTGCTTTGATCCTTCTAACCAAAAGAGATGCATGATTCATCTCAGGATCCCTGGTTGTAGAGAGGAAAACTCACTGTTGTTCCCATGAAAGCCCTCCAGCATCCAGCTGGCACTCTCCCTGCCTCCTGCAGATTTTAATTACACTCCTGCCTCCCTCCTTACATTGCTGCTCCTGAGCTCCCCAGCTCAGGATCTGTCATTTTCCAACCATGGATTTGTTCTGGTTGACATCCAGTGCTGGTTGAAGTCCAGGGCAGGGCTCTCCAGTGCTGATAAGCACTGAGGTCTGCATAGCCAGGGGCTCAGCCAGCCTGTCCCATATGGCTGTTTGTATCCCTGGACAGGCTTCTGCTGCTCATCAGGATGACCTGATTCCCACAGTCCCTGCTTCTCAGTGGGGCTTCTTCCTAAAGGACAATTGCCCAGGCTGGGAGAGCTCACACTACAGCTCCAGTGCACATTTTGGAGTGCTCTAACCCATTGGGGACCCACAGGCTTGAAATCCCTTCCTCTGAAGGATGGCAGTAACCCAAAATCTGCCTTCTCTCCTTTCTCTCCTTGCAGCTCAATAATAGTGCATTTTCTAGATTTTACTCTTTCAACCACTGAAAGCATTTTGGCTGTAGAAAGCAAGCAGAGATTTCTGCAGCTTCTCTGGGCCTTGCAGCAGGTCAGCACATACAGACAGACACAGGTCCACTCAGAAATTGGGTTTTAAAGATGTCTGAGACACCTGCAACAGGTTGTTCAGTAAAAGGATCTGCAAGAGGTGAATCTGCCAATCTCCTCAGGCTGAGCTCTGCAGGAGGCATGCTGACACATTTATGCCGGACATAAAAACAGAAGAAAGGAAATTGCCATAAAAACCGCAAACATGAATAGTCATAAAGAATGTAACCATATCTAAAATGTGTTAGAGAGGAGGCAAACTTTAGGTTTGTTAAGCTACAGAGGAAGATTTCATCCAACCAAAAATGCCAGCTATCAAGTTCAGAGAGGTCCACACATGGTGCTGGAAATGATACAAAGTTTGAAATTCGTTTATATAACTTTAGTCAGGGGTTTTGTTCACCTTTGTCCAGTGGGAAAGGAATTGAAGCTTCTTTTCAGAGTACCATTTCAGGCCTGATGAATTTAACACCTCAACAGACTGGGAGTAGCAAAAAAGATAAGAAAAAGATAATGACCATTAGCAAACATCAAATCTAAACATCACCCCTGATGTGGCTGGAGACACCTGGTTGGGGAAAAGATAGATAAGAGAAGGAAGAATGAGAACCTAATTAACATAGAAGATTAAGGGATCAATAACCAAAAGGAAACCAAATATTAGAAACTGTATAACTTGGGTCAAATGAACCAATGAGTTTTTCTGGGTTTTGGCTGTATAAGTATGTGAAAAATCTGGTAAAGAGTCACATGTGGTGCAATTATTTTCTCTGCACAACCTGGGCAATGTGAGGATGAAATGATTTCTGTTGCACATCCTGGCCAGAATAAAGTAATGCCTCGATTCTCTAACACTAAAAATGTTGTTGGAGAGTTTTTGTTTTTCCTGCAGTTTTGGTGACAATGGGGACAACACATCCTGACCCCTTTTCTCTTCTGCTGAGCTGCCAGGAAGGGCCCAGGCAGCAGACACAAGTGAGGATCCTCAGTCCAGTGCGGGGTTTCATGCCCAGCAACAGCAGTTTGGAGGTGAGCTCCAGCCTCAGTGCCCAGTACAGCCACCAGAAGGATGTGCCAGATTTGTATTCCTGTTGCCTCTGAGAAAAACAGTGCAACCAGAAACAGGATCAGTGGGGACAATCTCCTCATCAGGAGGAAAGCATCAGCCACAGAAATGAGCAATGAACCTATAAAAGAATCTCGCTATCGAGGGACCCATCTGGCTCTCACCAGTGAGAATTTGCAAGGCTCCCAAGCATTTACAAGCAGAATTAATAAGAATCTCTTTATTTCATCAGTTCTAGGCAGTAGGAGGACCAGTTGATTAGTTTGCTTGTCAAAGGATTACTGACATTCTATCCTCCAGTTCTCAAACAATCTGATCTTGATTATTTTTGGTCATGTAAATAAAGTCCTTAAAAGGATTATTTCCAATCCTCTTTAACTCTATATATAAATGCAGCATTATTTTCAAACCTCAAATTCCCAACAAACTAAACAGTGTGTTTACAGCCACATGACACAGGAAATGAAGAGGTTTTATGGGAATATTTAAAACTCACTTTTGCAGACAAAGCAGACTTAGAGAACCTCTTTCAAAAGGGTGATGTTTTCAAAGTTGGAAGGGGCTGATTATGAGCCTTTGAAACAACATTCATCCTCCAAAAATAATATCACTTTTATCACATGCAGAAGATTAAAGGTAAATAGATGGAAGGATATCAGTTGTGCAGAGCTTGGAAATAAACTCAGATTCCAGCTTTGTAGAGAAGTTCACTTGAAATTCTTGCTAAGAATTCTTATTTCCATTATAAAACCATAAAACAGACATCTTCCAAATGCACTGGACGCAGTACAGTGGCCTATGCCACAAGTACATATACTTTGGGAAAAGCCCAGATTACCAGGCTTCTGGGCCAAGGAGCAAACAAACAGGAACATGAACATTTCTGGACTCTGGCCTGAGGGACTGTGGGCCTCCCTGGCAGAGCCAAGCACCCTCAAGGCAAGAGGTGTTTAAAGAGCATGCAATGTGCCAAGCTAAATATGAACCTTTGAGTCCTCTCTCCTTGCAGAGTTTCTCACTTGTGTTTCAACTGAATGTCCCTGTTTGGGGAAAAGAAAGAAGGGACATAGAGTAAAAGACCATAATAAAACCACTGTGTTATCTAGTCTGACTTCTTGTTAGA
>JANRGV010000073.1:64671157-64701098 GCA_024734035.1 Alethe castanea
AGAGGAGGAGAGGAGGAGAGGAGGAGAGGAGGAGAGGAGGAGAGGAGGAGAGGAGGAGACAAATCAAAGCAAGTCAAGGAAAAAAGTATATTGACAGCAACATCTGCTCTAAAATGGCACAGGCAGAATTTACCTTACTCCTTATTAGCCTGTAACTCTATTACAGAACAAGCAGGGGAAGGCCAAGGCACAGCTGGTGAAGAAACTTAACAGTTTCACACACCAAATGACAGGTACTTTCAGATCATTAAGAAACAAAACCAAAATATTCTTCAACATGAAAAAGCAAAATCAAAAGAAACCCTGTAAAAGTAGGAGGATATCTCACTAGCAGGGCAGGAAGAAAATTCCAGAATCAATTCAATAGCAACAAGGAAAGTTCTGGGGGATACTTTTTCTGTAAACATTCAGCACAAAGAAAAGATAAAATATTGAAAGAATTAGTAAAATTAGGCTGAATTCAGCTAAATCCTTGGTTGAAAGAAAGATTAAGTTTAGATTTCTGAAGATGGCAAATATTTCCTTTTCAATCATTTGCAAGTAAATTTTTGTTACTTATTTGTTCAAAGTCATTCAATTAAAAAAAAAAAAAAAAGCAAGAGTAATCAGAACAGGAAGTTTCAATTTTGGGGGAATGAAATATTTTAGTTCATTCAAGGTTTTGATGCATTATGCATTTGGCATGACTTTTTTCGCTTCATTCTGCCAAAGAAAACTTCAGAAAATTCTGACTTAAGACATTTTTTCCTGCTTTTTGGTCTGGCTTCTGAATAATAACAAAAAACAATCCCAAACTAGTATTTGCCTGGATCTATTGGAGTCATTGAATGAAACCATGCCAAGGTAACATCATCTGCAAGTAGCCAAAATGAAGATGCTAAAGCGTCAGATTAACCCAAAGCAGCTGTGTGCTGTCTTATTCTCGCTGACTGCTGAAGGAAATACAAAAGGAATGATGCAATGCTACACGTGATGGATTCTGGATTATCAGTATGTGTTTAGAGCCCAAAGCTTGTGGAGGATGTCTCCCTCTGTCCTTTACTTTTTCTCACTAGGCTTCTGGCCAAACACACCAGTGATACACTGCTGCTGAGGCAGACAGCTGCTGCCCAAAACTTTTTTAAAAATGGACTTCCCTGACAAAGAGTGGCTGCCTTTTACTAGCACAAGTATTGTCCTGGTCTTCACAGGTTATTTATTGGTGCTCTGCTGTAACATTCTTCATTACAAAAGACATAAGCTAATTTAGCTGTAAAGTCCTTTAAATTTTTTTCTGTGTGTTTCAAGTTGCAATGGAAAATGTAACCAGAAGTATGTATTCTGTCACCATCTGTTGAGACCAGCTAGAGCAGTGTTCCTTACCTCTTCCATGACCCATACCTCATAACACCAGGGGGGATATCCTCTTTTAAATGAGCCAGCTGTTAGAACCAGGTGGGGCATTTTTCTTTATCTCTTCCACCCACCCTTTGTCCAGGAAGATATCTCCTGTTAATGGGCCATTGAGTCCCACTGCATGACTGATAAAATTCCATCATCCCATTGGGAGATGCTCCAGCCAGGGGGAAGAGCCAAGCATTTCCTACCTAGATAACATCTGAGATTTGGAACATCACAGCAGCCTTTTTTTTCCCCCACTAAATTCCCAGAAGACCAAGCCCATTTTCATCACCTCTAGACCTTCAGAAGAAAACTGGACCCTTCTCCAGAATCTTTACTTCAGCTGAACCACATCTGTCACTGCAGGAGGACTGCAGCCACCATTTGATGGGACTGCTACCAACACCCTGACTGACAGGGTGTCAGCTTGTATTCTGACTCTGTCAGTATTCTGGGATTTTTGGGTATTACCGTATTTTCATTTAAATTTTCCTAGTAAAAGAACAATTATTCCTATTCCCATATCTTTGCCTGAAAGCTCCTTAATTTCAAAATTATAATAATTTTGAGAGAGGATGTTTACATTTTCCATTTCAAAAGTGGCTCCTACCTTCCTTAGCAAACATCTCTTTCAAACCAAAAGTTTCCTCATTTGTAATGCTGAATATCCTCCAGCAGGCAAGATGTGATGGTTCATGAGACAGGCACAGCCTCCTTCTGCTCTCTGTGCTCCCACTCCTGCAGTTCCTGTGCCCATTCCTGCCACCATTGAGGCCACCACTGGGATCACAGCATCAGGAAAAGCAGCATGTTTCAATTCCTTTCATCCATATTTGGCAAAAGTAAGTTTTTAGAGCTCATTTCTCAATGGAAAAAAAAAACCCTCAAAACAACAATACTGCCTTCACCAGAAAATGTATGGAGACAGAGCAGAGATAAGGAATAATGAATGGGAGCTAACAGAGCAGTAAATGCAGGAGGAGTCCTCACAGCACTCAGCTTCCAGCAGCAGTGATGTGTTCCCATATCTTAATGATGGTCTGTGTCTGGAGCTTGGGGGATTAAGGGCAGCATTTGCTGCCAAGTGAAGAGGTGTTTCGTGCCCCTTTTACACTTTTTGCTATGGCTCCATCAGAGAACACCTCTGCCTTATGTGGAATTAATAAACAATGTAAACATCAATTAAAGAGACCACTTTTGGCTAGTACCCCCTCAAACCTGCTGGTTAACAGTTTCAAGAAAAAACAAGAGACAGTGTGTTGTACAGCCAAGATAGAATTAGTAATGTTTACTGTTCCTGACAGAACAGTCAACAATAGAATTTGTATGTAATGGAATAATAACAGAAATTACAAAGTAAAGACGGGGAGCAGAGCACTTTGATATGCATGCAAGAGCTTAAGAGCATAATTTTTGTACTGTCATGAAAACTATAAGTAGAATAATGTAATAAGCAGTGATATTTTCAGTTAGCACATTCGACAGCACACAACAGCCAAGAACCTTGACAATAATATAAAAACTTGCTTAAGACCATGTAGGAGGAGATAAAGTCACTTAGGACAGCATTTATAGTCTGGTGAAGCTCAAATTACTATGCTACAGTTTACTAGAAAGGTCCAAAGATATAACAAGGAGAATGATAATTTAAGAGGGAAACATCTACTTTTTCATATTTAGGATGGTGGCAGAATAACTTTCAAATACATAATGGTACAATTTATGTTTAGTCATGTATTATAAAAATACTCCCTGTGGTACATAGTAAGGCAGTATTAAAGCAGAAATACCACTGTCGAAAGGCAAAGGCACTGCAGCCATTGGCTCAAAAAAGTTCCTAAAAAAGATTTTACACAAAGCTAGGTAATGTGCATGCACTGGCACCCTCACACCTCTTCCCACACTGCTGTAAGCAGTCCCTGAAAGAACAAGTTCTGATTTAGAAACATGATATTGTGTCAAGTTACTCTTCAGCACGTGGCTGAAACAACAGGTGAGGGTTTCACTTCGTGTATTTCAGGTTTATAGTGAAAGCACAAGTCAAAACTCTACAGTCAAAGCTATATCTCAGATTCACCCACTGTGGTCTGGTACCTTCAGCAGCTGCTTTTCAACAAACCCTAAATAAGGAATATAAAACTATTTTTATATCTACTGAATTTTTCTCTTTTGATTCTGAGGAGTCATAGTCAACATCCTTGATATGGTACTGAAAGAGAAAGACAAGTGCACTTGTTCAGAGGACATAATATCCAGATATCTTTTCAAAGACACTTGTATTCTTTGGTAATTAACCAGATTAAAGTCTTAAGAACGTTATCACCAGAACTAACATCAATTCCCAATGTTGTCATGAGTGAAACAGCATGAGAACCAAGACTGGAGACTCTCCCTTTAGACAGCAGGTTATGTGCATGCACTGGCATCCCTTTAGACAGCAGGCTTGCCAAGCCTAAATTACCTCTGCATCCTTCAGTCTGCAAACAGTTTTTTGTTTGCCAGGTAGATTTTGCCCACAGTATTTGCCCCACATAGCTCACAGGATGTCACTGCAAGGGCAGTGATGCTATTTTAAGCAGGATAGCATCCTTCACCCCAGGGACTTGCCTCCTCACCTGGCTGCAGGCTCTGCAGGGCCCCAGTGCCACAGCAATGGCCTGCATTTAAACTGCCTTACAGAAGCCTTGAAAATAATTATTAAGCTGTTTTATAGTCCCATTCATGTCACTGGTTACTTGTATCAGGCAGACCAGAGTTCTGAAGGCTGCATCCCATAAAAGTGGATGAAACCTGCAGGCTTGGGGTTGCACTGCTGGAGCTACAGAGGGACATGACTGTGCCAGGTACAGAGCAGATGCTGCCCAAACCAAGAATGTAAATTGCTATCTGTGGTACTAAGATTGTATTTTGAGCTTTTTGGTCCAGGAAAATCATCTTCCCCTTTGTAGAGCCAGGGTATAAAAGCTACAACTTCCAAATGTGACAAAAAAAATGTCATTGATAAATTATGCATTAGCTTCCTGTGCAAAGTCTTTCAGGTGACAGAGAAGCAGATGGTTTTTGAGTCATGTGTACATATGTTTCTCAGCAGAGCTTCCTATGGAAGTTTTTAGGCACAAAGAACAGTGAAAAGATCAGATAAAGTAGTTTCAAAGAGGAAGAGGAAAAGATGTCATTCCAGTAACAACTTAAAATATATTACTCAAATACTGGAGAAGTTGTTTCAGCATATATTCAAAGCTGAGTAGAAGTTACCTGGATTGAGACACAAATGAATATGAGGGTTTGTGTCTTTTCTTTCTAGAGGTTTTTAAGCAGGTTGTCACAGGGGGTCCCTGAGAATATGCTCATAGAGTGACAGCAAAGTAGAGGTAGAGGATGACTTCAGAGGGAAAAGCATAAATATGAATTGTTGAGGATGGTCAGTGAAGGACTGCAACCTGAGAGCTGGAGAGGGTTTGCTTCAGGGTGCAGCAAAGAAGCCGTAAAAAAAGGGAACAAAAATCTTATATTGAACAGATATAAAACACCTTCTATATAAAGAAAAAGGAAATTATAAAAAACAGGAGGAATAGGAAAAAAACCCTCTGCAAGATGGCGATTGCAGGAAGAGGAGGGTGAGAGGAGGTGCCCTGCACTGTGCCATCCCCTCACCCCTGCAGTAACAGCATTGTGCCTGGTCAACACTTACCCACAGCAGGTCCTCTCTCCTCCTCTGTGGAGAAGGAATGCTGCTCTACTGAAACTATCCTTCAAGTGTTATCTTTGTGTTCATGGGTTAAATAAGCTAGAATTATAAAGAACTGTGCACATGTGCATTTCTGCTCTAGCTTTCCACAGCAAGATGATAAAAACCACAGCACTTGGTCAGACTAAAAGTGGACATAATCAATTTTTTAAAATTAGTTTAAAATATGGGTATTTTTATAAAAAAATTAAATCTACTGAACCTCTAAGTACTTAAAGGTTTATAAATGCTATAAAGCTTCAGATAATGAATAAATAATTCACTACACCGTAATTCTTAAGGGTGCATTTCCTCGCTCAAGGAATTCCTGAAATGAAGCTTGGCAAATGCAAAGAACCTATGAAAAAAAATACATTAATTCCAGAAGGTTCTGAATTTAACAAGTCTGCCTTAAGAGGAGATGAGAATTATTATTCTGTCACTCCTTGTGAATGCTACCGAGATCCAGACGCCGAGCACGGCGCTGGAGTGCGAAGGTTTGCTGTACCCAGAGCAGCTCCTGGCTGCACCCGTTTACGATCGATGGCCTCATTAGCATCGCGCTCAGCGGGAGGGAGCACAGCTAAATTCACATTCAGGGAAAACCGAAAGTTCCCTGCCTTTCTTAATGTCCCTTTCCTGTGCAGCTTCGCTGTCTGGGTGCTGCATGGCAAAGAGTTGCACCACAGAAGTCTCCAAGCTGTGGGGGTGGCAACTAGACGTGGTAGAGGGCAGAAATAAGGAGCCATGCCCATATATGTTGGTGTTTGGGGGTTATTTTCAGGGTTTTTTTTCCCCCCAAAATGGTTACATCTAACCAAGAAGAAGGATAGAATAATATATGGAGAGGAAGGAAGCAGGAAAAATCGATGTATTTTTCACATTTCCATAAATCACAGCAAACCACCATCACTATTTTCAGCCCTGCAGCCAGGTGGGCTCTGTGCTGCAGTGCAGAGGTCCAGAGTTTGGACTTCACACCGTGGCTTTCTGCTTCCTGGGCTGGCAAGGCTGAGAGGCCCAGCCCTGCTGGGCTGCTCCCTGGAAACATGCAAGGTCAGGTCGGAGGGGGCTCTGAGCAACCTGATCTAGATGAAGATGTCCCTGCTCACTGCAGATCCTCCAATGTCCCCCTTCCACCCCAATAGTCCTATGAGTTTATGATTCAGAGCTGCCAGGAGGGCTCCAGGCACTCCCCAAATTGACCTGGGGTGTAGCTTTTAGGGGTAGACTCCTAAACCCTTTAAAACGCAGTTTTTACAACTAGAGCATCATAACACTGAAAATCGCCGTAAAATTTAATTTCATTGGTACCTATGCTCCTCCTCAAATATTTGCAACCCCTCATCTCTGCTTGGTTTTTATTCTCTCTACTTTTTTTTTTTTCCCTGCACACTGCTGAAAGCAAAATTTATTTGCACATAGGGAAAGCTCAGCAAACAGTTAAATATATTCATCCTAAAGAGCCACATGTAAGAATCATGCATGCAGAAACTGGTAATTGTCACATGGAGATAGACGACCAACCACAACTCTCAAAATAGCAAATACCCACTGAAACGGTTGTGCCACTGGAATATGTTTGCATAAATTATTCACAGAATAATTCTGAATATTGAATGTGTACAATGTTAAGGCAGTCTGGGAAAGTCTGCACAGATGCATTTTTCGTTTTTGTACAGATTTTTATCACATCATGGTAAGACTAGCCCTGTGGTTTGCTCAATTCTCTCTCTCACAGTCTTGCAAAGGTGGAACTGAGTGTCCCTATCCCACAGCACTCCTTGTAAGTCAGCCTGCTCAACTCTGAACACTGAGAACATTAAGGTTAATATGACCAAAGTGCTTAAATCAGGATTTCTTCATTAGAATGACTGCCTGTCTGTTATTAGCAGATTCTATTTGCTTGATGTTGAAAAATCTTACAAAAAATGAACTCTGAGAGTCGACTTGTTTTATTTGCTACCATTAGACTGTGCTATCCTTTCTGATTCCTGGATCCTATGCCGACCAGTTTGTAGCAATCTGTCACTTGCCCAAAAACTGCTCGTGTCTGAAAGGTGAGATAAAGTACCAAAGGTCCTTTAAGAAGCAGTTTGACACTACTATTTATTTCCTGTGATTGATTCAGCACAATGCAAAGGAACAATTTCAGCTCTTTCCTAGACTGAAGGTACACAAGAAAAATAAATATTCCTTTCTTAAAATTCATGGAGGATGACGTTGAGGATCCTCGTGGTTCACTGTGACCAGGAATTTAATTCTATTCTGACAAGTGCATTAATTTAAGTCAATGCATCTTGGGTGGAAGAGGCATGAATCAACCTTTTTTAAATATATATTCAGTAGAAAAAAACCCCAAAAATATATGTGGGGGGGGAAATCTTGTACTGCTTTTTCTCTACTGATTCTCCAGCAGCAAATAAATAATAAGTATTCTGCACTGTTGTAAATTTTCATACTAATGATGTTCCCTGAAGTACTTGCACACTATGAAATTAAATGAAACAATGCAAGTTTGTGGCAAACAAATAGCATCTGGCAGGTAGGAGAAAACCACAGAAGGAAAAGATGACAAAAAGCAGAGGTCAAATTGAATAAAGCCAACCCATTCTGAGGTGTTTCAGGGGCAGAAGCTCTCTATCAGTTAAGCTCCAAGATTAGCTTGTGGCCACGTGCAATCCTTATTTTGACCTCTGAACTCTATCCAGGGTCTCAGGATACCTCTTCATGGCACAATATCAGGTCACACAGGGACCCTGAATGAACTTGCTCAAAGAACTAAAGTAACTAAAGCCCTTCTGAGAAGTGTATTAAGAGCATCACTTTATCCTGGTTAGGCTGTGTCTAGTCCTGAGAGGATGATTGAATATAAATCTCTCAAGCTCTAGAGAAAAATGTAGCCTTGGCTTCTTGTGTGCCATCTGCAAGGTACAATATTTTTCCATCTAGACAAATTCTTAATTGCCTTGACTGATGCTGAATGTTTCTTTTGTATGGCTAATTCACAGACATAGCAGTGAAGGTGCTATTTCAATTATAATGGGAAAAGAAATATAAATAAGAATAAAATCCCTTAAAGAGTTGGTGGATTCACAGCAGTCAATAATAAAATTTACCACTGATCTGAATATTACAAGAAGTTCATGTTTACAGCCAAAAATATCCTTTCAAACAAGATGGAAAGGTCAAATTAGCATCTGGAACTATGTAGCTCTACCTGCTGTAAATTTATGATTTCTGTAGCTGTTAGGTATAAGAACTTCACAATTGTTAATACAGTTATCAACTATATGAATCATCCCATCTCCATTTTCCAGGTACAAATTCAAAGGCCCTGCAGAGAACGTCAAGGTACTTCACATCTAACCTTAACCAATTTCCCTGGAAAACAAACAGGCATCATTCCTTGAAGAATCTGACACAAAATTATTTCCCTCAGGTCTTATAAGTAATCAGCTGCAGAAGAGAAAACTGAATCCAATTTTCCAAGTTCAAGGCTGGCAACCTAATCTCTGGACAGGTTCCCTGTGTTAAAACAGCAGCCTGGAAAAGAAGCCAGGTTCCACCCCTTGGTTGAGTCTTTGACCTTGTCATAACACAAAAGATCCATGGGACTTCCTGGGGCAAGATGTGAGAAGAGGGTTTTCTGTATGGAGCAAATATTTATTGTAGGATCTTGCTGCTCAGAGTCACTTGCATGGGTATTCACTGCTACAATAAATATCACTAATTCACCTTGGGGTGTTTTTGTTTGTTTTTGAGTTTCTTTCCCCATACAAGTGTTAGGGATCTCAGAGCTGACATGGCCCTGCCAGAAGCCACAGTGGTGACTCCTCAGGGTGAGGCAGAGCAAGCCTTTCACACTTGCTTGCTGCTAAGGGAACCTGCTGGGTACCTCATGGGACAAGGGGCTGCATCAGAGCATCAGCCTTCTTGAGCAGACCAGACCTGCAAACTCAGGGGCAGATTTATCACAGCCTTCCTGGCATGTCTGTGCTCTCAGGAATGTCATGCTTTCCTCTCCAGGAGCCCCAGAAGACTTTTGTTCCCCACCTCTAACCCACAACCAAGACAAAAGCAGAAAAATATATTTCAAAGTGACTGCTGCAGTGTTTTCTAGGCTTTCTGCCCCACTCTGGAGGCTTACTTGGGAGAGTGATGTAAAGCACAGAGGCAGGAAGGGCTCCTGTAATCGCTGGGATTTAAATATAAAAATCCAATCCTGGTTAGCTCTGCCTTCTTCCTCTTAAAAAAAAAAATGTAAGAGCCTGGATTTGTGGGCTCTAGGAGTAAGTTCTTTAAATTAGCAAAGACTGATTATTCAATGTGGGAAAGAAATCTTCCTTGTTGAGTTTAGGACTATTGAATAAATTCCACAGTCAAACACAATCCTTAATCCTTAATTTCCTGATCCTCACGACAACAGCAGATTAAATTCTAATTAATTAATTTTCAGTTTAATTGTTCCCACATGAAAGATGCAAAATCTCAAAGACTGCTTGACAATGGGTTCAGAAATTGCTTAAACCAGGACTTGATCCCAAGACCACCAAAATCAAAATTTTCAATGGGTTTTGGATCAGTCACTGCATAACACAATTTTTGTACAAACCATCTAAACACATTCTGTTGTACAGGAAGCGTCTAGAAAAGCTCCCATCTCCCTGTACAATCACTGCCTTAAATTCACCCACTTTTTCTTAAAAAAATTCAAAATATGTTTTGTTTGCAAATTATTTTATCAACATGTTTGGTACATAGTATGCTTCTCCTATCTCTATGCTTCAATTACTACGAGTATTATTATTAATAAATCATAATTAGTTGCCATGGAGATAATTAAGTCGGCAAATAAAATATTGTGACTGAACTTCTGAAGTAAATAAACAGTAAGTACCAGGAACAGATTAATGCTAAACTAACAATGAGTTTATTTCCATGAAAATTGTGTAATCAGGGGGGGAAAAAAAAGAAGAAAAAAAACCAACCAAAACACAGACAAAAAAAACCCCAAACTCAAAAACAAGTAAATTCCTCTCTATATCTAGCACTTTCTCGTGGTCTCTGGGAGACACTGTGTTGGCTAGAATGTTGTACTTAAATCTGAATATTTATTAAACCACATGGTAACTCTCCCAAGGGCAGGGCAATGATGCATTGTCACACCAACACGAGTGACAGTCACACCAGTCAAAAACAAGCACTAAATGTGCTGCATGTACACACAACTTTGTGTACCCAGTTTATTTGAAACAGGCTTGCAGAGTGAGAGGCAAACTTTAGCATTGATGCAAATGTGATTTCCAGCATGTGAAAAAAGCTTTTTACCTTGAGCCAGAAATGTGACTGTACCAAGCCAACAAGAGTATTTTGCTTAGAGTAAATTTGAGGTTTCTTTACAGTGAAGAAAGTCTGCTAGCAGAAACTATTTATTATCTAGAAAGAAGGTATGGGTTTTGGGCATGGCTACATGAAACTAACTATTTCTGAAACTGAAGTGGTAGATAGGAGGCAAACCCTTGGGAAAAGATTGAAATCAGCATTTAGATTAAACTATATTTAAATGGAGCCCCAGAAGATAAATTAGGTGTAAACACTATATCCAGAAAGAATCCCAGACAACAAATTTGGTTAAACAATTTTTTTCCCTGCACAGAGAAATTAATCTCTAAGTTCATTAAAGTATGGGTGGATAAAAGAAGAGTTTTCTTCTTAGTTCTGTCTCTAAATTAATTGTAATTGCATCGCCAACATTTGTGCTATGTAAGCAAATTTTCATTTACATTTGCTTTCATCTTTACTTATGTTAAATGTGATTTCAAGAGAGCTAGAAAACAACCAGGCTTTGGTGTAGTAAGCCTTAAAATTCTCTGTGCTGGCTGCTGTGATGCCATTCCCAGGCTCTCCAGAAAGAAAAGCTATGCTCTTCTGGAAATCAGAGGGGTCAGGGCCAGTGCCAGCCACTTGTGGTGTTTGCACAACAGAAATGTCCTTCCCCAGCAGCAGGACAATGGTGAGGACAGCCAGCATCCTGCAGCCTCACAGTGAGTTTGTGACAGGGGCCCCCCTTCTTCACAAAGTTTAGGAAAAAAACTCATCCACATCAATGCCCTCTATAAAGTTATTAACCATCTGTCATTCCCCTCCCTCCCTTCCCAAATTTCATAATAGCTGTTAATGGAATAAAGTACAATCTCTCTCCGTCACGGGTGGTTATGGTTAGAGTCCCGTGCACTGGTGCTTCTAGACCAATTCCTGATCTGCTAATTAAATTGTCTTCTCAGCACTTCATGAAAACAGAGAAGTAGTTTTACAGTAATAAAGTCAACAGCTGAGAAAAAAAACTGCTAAGCAAATCTGAGATTTTGAAGCCCAGGTTAATAGTGAAGACTTGTACAGGAAAAGCGTTGAAGAGATACCTGTGGAAAGAGTTCTTTTCTCTCTCCATGGTCTGATGCATCACCTCAAGCTTAAGACTTGAGATTTTGACTTTATAGCTCATGTCCAAGTTGTAAGACTCTCATAGCCCTGATTTTTCAATTTCAGCTAAACTCAGAGGCTCCTGGACTTGCTTTTATGACAAAAGCAATGTTAAAATACTCCAAAAAATGAAATCCTGCCATCAACCCTGCCATCTAGCCCTGCTTAGCAAGTTGTGCTTTAGACTGAGCTTTTCTTTCATCATTTTCTTTCATTCAAACGATACATCCAAAAGCAGGTTAGATGGATGTTGGATAGCATCTGTTTAGAGCCTCCAGCATCCTAAGCACACTCTCGTTATCCATACTTAATGGTTGCAAAATCTCATTCAAAACTGAGCATTCTTCAGTACAGTAGCAAGCCATGTTTCACACAGATTCAGCTGGAAAACCCCTGAGGAATAACTTCTGAGACTTTTACAAGCCTACCCAAAGCACAGGAAACCACATCAGTGAACAAGAAAAGCTCTACCATGCCCTAACATGGGCAAGATGCAGCCATGGTTTGCAACCAGTCAGTTTGAAGAGAAGACCTTGAGGCTTGAAGCTGAGGAATAAATTTCTACACTGAAGTGAAACAGTCTAAACATTTGTTTTCTCCTCCAAGGGTGCAAGAGTACTATCTGATGGTATGATCCCATCTGAATTGTCATCTCATCTGGATTTAGCTGGCTAAAAGCAAAACTTCAGCTTAGTGTCTAAGTCTCTCCCCTGGTGTCTGCACACAGACAAAAACATTTTGGGGAGTGATTCAATCCACCTCTTTGGAACACCTAGAAATGATACCTTAATTTTTGGTAGCTAAAGGTGAGTCTGGACCAATAGCAAATCTTCATCAGGTTTATTCAGGGCAGCTTTTGAAATTTATGTAGGATAGTACAAAGCTGTCAGGACCCCAGTGGCACTGACAGGCTTTAGTCACCCTGGCCATCTTTTTATCTTCTCTGGCACTTATGGCCATTGTGGTTTGAGCCCTTGAGATTGAGATCAATAACCAGGTACCAAGCTGCACTAGCAAGACTTGACCCAGCAACTTAAACAATTTTTTAATCCTCCTTCTCTTCTATTTGGCACTCATTAGACCACATGTGGAGTACCGTGTCCAGTTTTGGAATCTCCAGTAGAAGACAGATTTTGTCAAACTGGAATGAGACCAGGAGAAGGCCAGTAGCATGGGACCACTGGAGCACTGGCTCACACAAGTGTAAGAAATGTCTGAGACACTGGGCTTGTTCAGCCATAAGAGGAGGAAAACAGGGATCTCAGGGGAGATTTTATGGCTGTCTTCAACAAACTGGTGGTAGTTCACAGAGCAGACAGAGAAACCTGCTTGTACGTACACAGCAAAAGCACAAGAGGTAAAACAGTGCTACAGGCAACAGACAAGTTGTAACAAGAGAAATTCCAGCTGGATCTTAACAAACACTTTTCCCCATCAGATGTGGTCAGTTGTTGGCAAAGTCACTCAGAGAAGGCGCAAAGTCAATGTCTTTGAGCTTAGGGCTCAACAGGACAAGACCATGACAAGCTAACCTAGCTCATCATGCCATTAGCAGGAGGTAGGGTTGGATGAAACCAGAAGGTTCCCTCCACAAGTCTCAGTGCAACTCAGGGCTCACTCAGCTCCCACTAAGTCCATTTCAGACTTCTACCAACCTCAGTGTGGGCTTTCTATCCATTCTATTTCACTACCACTGGAAAATGAAGATGAAATCCACACTTTTAGTGAAAAACAAGTTTGATACATATATGATGAAAATTTTCAGAGAGGATGAAACATGTTACTTAAAAATTTCCCAAGCCAAACTTTTTTTTGTTAGTCCAATTCTAGATGTGTTGAAACCCCTAAATTTTCTCATCCCTATTAGCATATACATTTGTGGAAGTAAAATTATTTATATTTAAGATTGAGTGCTCAGATTCTGCAACATATACAAATAATAAGTGTAAACTGAAGTGCTCAAACTTTTGTAAGGGGTTTTACAGCTCACCAATATAGAAAATGAATAAAACTCAAAGGTGCAAAAAACAACTGGTCACCCATAATGACCAGTCTGAAAGAATGTGGAGAACATAAAGGCAACTTCCCTCTCTACAGCAGTTCCCAGCAAAGGCAGTCAGGAGAGAGGAGGAAATCTGATAGAATCTATTTTGCATTCAAAAAAGGCATAAAGCAGAATTACTGAACGAGTGGGGAGAGAGAGAGGGAAGTGAAAAGGCTGGACAGTGTTCAAGGCAGTAATGGTTGTGAATGCTAATGCCCTTACTGCAATTCCCAACTCAGCCAATTTAATGGGATGACAAACAGCAGTAAAACACAGCCCTGCATCACACTCCTACCATAACATCATGACACTGCACACCACAATTTAGAGATAATTAACTTACTTCATCATCAGATTTTGCCACTGTATCTGGCTGTAAAGTATGCCAAGAAGATAAGGCAATTCTGCACCAAAGTAGAATTAGAGATTCTCAGCAGTTTCCCTCTAAGGGTGTGGCAAAATTTTACTGCTACACAAGTACATGTTTTTGGGTTTAGCATTTTTGAATACATTGCTTTCTTTGTGTCCTGTATTGCAGTATTCCTTTCATTAATTGAAGAAGAATATTTATATATGTGTGGCAGTTGCTGAGGTTAAGGAATATGCTCCACATAGAATCTGAATCCCACCATCACAAAGGGCAAAGGTTTTTGTTCCAATTTCCCTTGCTTTGCAGAAAAGTAGCACATGCTACTCACCACTGGGATAATTATTTCTTTGTTCAGAGCGTGGGGCTGTCCTATGGCACGTGAGCAACATACAGGGCTTGTTTAAATCCCAGCCACTTAGGACAGTGTGATCCGTTCCTGAAATTTGCAGAGCATAGATGAGGCTCAAAGCTCTCGGAGTTTTGTCAGAAATATTCCTTCCTAAGCAAGTTTGATTAAAAACTGGCTGTTTCACAGAAGATTCTATGAAGAGCTCAGTTAAAGACACTCCTTTGTATCCCCATGGATAAGATTCTTGCTTCCTAGCACTACATGAATGGGACAATGCATACAGTTTCCAAGACTCAGGTAAGGCTGGTTAACTTCCAGTTTGCTAGAATGTATCAGCTCATTTTCTTACTTTTATGCATAATTTTCCAGCTCAGATGGATTGATGTTTTTGGTATATTTTCTTGGGAATAAAAACCCCCAAAAACCTACCTTGGAACAAACTTCTAATATTTTTTTTTTTAATCACTGTCCAAAACATTTTGAAGATGAACCTCTCAATTATCACTTTTACCACAATTACCAATTATCACTTCCACTACCATTGAAGTCAGGTAATGTATTTTAAGTGGCTAAAACAGGCTGAAATTTCTGCTGTGCTCTCTTTGCTTTTATGACCTAGCCACGCCAGAGTGGAAACTAATTGCAGATTTTCCTAAATCTGCAGCGGCTATGCTTTCAAACTGTCCTGGTTTTGCCTGGGATAGAGTAGCCCTGCTTTCCTGGAGGTGGCTGAACACGGGAAGTGGTGAATGAATTCCTTGTTTTGCTTTGCTTGCGTGCATGGCTTTTGCTTTATCTATTAAACTCTCTTTATTTTATCCCACTGTTTTTCTCACTCTTCTGATTATCATCCCACAGTGTGGGGAAACGACAAAGTGTGGGGCTTAGCTCCTGGCTGGAGTGAAATCCCAGCACAAACACAGAGTGCCCATGCTGTCTGAAAGCTCTGCAAACGCCACCTTTTCCATTCACACAGCTGAAGGAACATGATAAATGCTGCAGCACAAGCCTACCAATGTAGTAAATCTCAATTCCAGACTGTATTGGAGGAGGCAGAGCACAAGTCTATTTCAAAGCAGAACAGATTTCACCCACTGACACTGTTGTACCTATGAGGACTAAGATGCACCTGCCCAAGTTTGCCATTTGAGCACCAGGCTCACACATCTTTTAGGTATCTGGCCATGATGACTTGCTGTGTAGGAGGACAAGGTGTACAGTTATCAAATCCTCACCACCTCTTCAGGGCTCTTCACAAGTTATTTTTGGATATATGTCCCCTTCAGGAATAGCAATTCTGATTCTCCCTCTCCTTGCTGTGTCTCACCTCCAATCAATATTATTTCCTCACTGCTCCTTCTCCTTACATGGGTGTCTGATCTCCAGTCTTTTTATCTTCCCATTATGTCTCTTAATGGCTGCAGACTGGCCTTTTTTGGCTGACCTTTGTTTTCTTAGCTGGGCTGTCCCCAGCAAACCCTTATGGCTGGGATCTCTACGACCTTCTAATCGAGATGCTCTCAGTACACCTCCTGTGCATCCCTCACTTTTTTTGTTTGTAGATAACCCCACACCCAGACATCCCCATGTAGGCTATGGTGGCCATTGGGCCACCAACAGACCCTGTCACCTCTTCTCTAGGTGATCCCTGGTACAAGGCACCTCCAATCTTGGATCTGAGTGGAAACAGCTAAATGGTGGGAAGCTGTGAGAAACCTCAGTATGGTTTTCATCCCTATGCCTTGGACCTTCCCTAAGGCTGTACCTGTGCTGTGCAAAGTCCTCTGCCCAGCCCAGAGCTCTGCCTGCCCAGACATCTCTCACCTCACCCCTCAGCATCACCACCTGCCCAGACACCCAGCCAAGCCTTGTCACCACGAGCTGCTGGCCCTCACCCTTCCAAGGTCATTAATATTTACTACAGGTCCCCATAGCCTGGTCATGTTAATTAAAAACATATTAAAAATACCCTGCTGACAAAATCTATGCAGATGTTCTGGCACCACTTTTTGTTCTCAACACGGCTCACAGCATCCAGCAATCAGTGTTACTTCTTGTCTGACTTTTAATCAAAAAGTTGGTTTGATTGAAAGTTTTTAAATTCATTTTTCATATCTAGCCTAGTCTCAATTGCTGGAAAATATATTCCAAACTTTTTCTATACCAAATTACTAAATTATTTTCATTAATGTAACAGATTACATTTAAAAAATCTTTTCAGTAATAAAATATAACGTTTCTGTTATTAAAACATGTTCCCGTTTGTATAAGAACTTCAGCATTATCTCACCAACATAGCTTAGGGGGTTGTAGAAAGGCTGCTCAAAGTAGACAACTCCAACTGAATGCACTTTTTAACAATGAATAAAGCTTTACATGTTGCTTTTCACTGAACATTTTAAACCTCAAAAAGAAATCTGTTGTCATCCTGAATCTCGCTAAATCCCCCATACTCACTTTTCAATCATTAGGGTTTCATAAAACTATGGAAATTCTAGGCAATTAGTCTTTATCACAAAGCTTGAGAAGAACCCTTCAGTGATTAATTTCTTACTAGAGATTGCTTTTATTGTTGTTACTGTTCATTTTACAAGGACAAACTTCATATGTTGAATTTAATGACATGGATTTAGTCTCTTTGACAAAAAAAAAAAAATTAATCCTGTTTTGTAGATTCTCCACAATCTGGGACTAGAATTTGATTATCACTTCACATAGGAAATTACTCTTTGCCATACAGAATTCTTTAAAGCTGTTTCATTCCTGTCACTTCCAACATAAAACACATTCAAATCTCTGACAAATATTAACTTGGTGGTTGACATACTTGTCCTTGCACTGATTTATCATCAAGTTTAAGACCATGTGAAATGAGCAGCCCCTTTGAAATCTCTAGATTCAGATCCATAAAATTTGACAAAAAACACACAAACACCATCCTCTACCCTGCAAAAAATAAACCACAGGAAGGTAAAAGACATACTATTCTTTACCAGCCATAAACTTCTTTAGGCCTGAATAATCATATAGAGCTCATTTCCTTTTCTTTTTTTTTCCCACAATTTACTATTTTCTTAAAATAATGTCTAAGGACTGCAAGGTGGTCAAAAAAACCTGAGTTAAATACTAGAAAAGAGACAACATGCTAATTTAAACCTATAGTGATGCTTACAGAATATAACATGGACCTTGAATGTAACTCACATCTCAAACGTGCTATTCTCCTCAGATAGAGATGTCATCTCTAAATAAAATCAAATGAAACTGTATTCTGCAGCCACAATTAACCACCTCATACTACATGCTAGGAGCACAAACCCAAGCTCCATCCTCTAAGTTGGATTTCACTATCACAGTTTCTATTTAAAAAGCGACTGAATGGATTTATAATCATTGACAGGTGCACCTCTGAATACTGAGGAACTGATGAGAAAAAGAACACTTGAAGTAACTCAGATATGTTTGATTAAAATTGACATACACAGGTATGTGCAAATGCTTATTCATCCAGCTTGGTTTTAAGATCAAACATATATTCACATCTCAATCATCTCAATGGCTGGCTTAGAAAAACCATAAAAATAAGCAAAATAAACAAAAATTTTCATAGGTACTTTAAATGCTCCCAAAAAGAGCATATGATTATGAGTACACAGGTACTTTCATTTAAAATATGCACATATATTCCAATGGTGTCTAAACAGGATTTGTGCATTCCTTTTTCCTTTCTACCTCACATGTTCCTGGAAGCATTTTTACCTGGAGATCATTTCTCTTGAGCTGCAGTAATTTATACTAAATATTTGTTCTGTGTCCACAAGTGATCCAGAGTGTTCAGATATGTCACATTATTGTGGTAAGCTCTTTAGTAAATATTTTTTTTTCTAAGCAATAATTCTGCTTTATCCATTAGTTAGTTCATATTGAATATAAGTTGATTTTCTTCCTTCTCAATTTGACAAGCTTGTGTGCTTTCTTCTTCTATTCATTTACTCTATTTTTATGAGCTTTTATGCTGTTTTTATTTTCATTTTAGGTTCCCCTCAGTGGTTTTATTTAAGGTGATTATCTCGATGGCATTATATATATATTTTAAAGCTAAGCAAATACGGGACTGAGCCCTTTGTTCCTAAGTTATTTAAATATTTCATTACATGTGAACAATTTTCCTGAATTTCAACCTGAATTATTTTTGTTATTAAATGAACAGTTGAATGTTTCTGAAATGTTGTCTCCCTTTGTGGACAAATCCTAAAGAATCAGTTTTCAATTATTCATTAAAACATGTTTCTTTTAGAAAAATATGGAATATCTGAGTATATGTATTTATCTTCTGTTGTGGCTTTCTGACAGATTTATTCACATTGTGATGTTAAATGCAAAATGTCCTTTATATTGCATGTCATCCAACTATCTTCACCTGGTTCTGATTTTTTACTTGATGTTTATTTATTATTTTCTTAATTTTCTTTTTTTTTTTTTCCTTAGGTTATAATTTACCAAGAAAAATTACATTTTTGGGGAGTTTTATGCTTTCCTGCAATGAAATGCAATTTCTCATCTATTTATGCAAATGGATTGATAACCCAAACAGCCATCAACTTATGTTAAACAAGTGGCAAGTAAAACATCCAAAAATCGCTTTTATTCTATTTGGGCTCCTCTTGTCACAGCAAGGAAGAAGACCAAGAGGAGACACAGGAAAAGATTATCTGTACATCACAACACCAAACTGATTTGCTTTCCAACTGATCATCTTTTAGACAGAAAGCAGATTGACCAAGTGAGATATCTTTAAAAAGTTGTTCTGCTTTTACCATATATATGCTAAAACATTTCCCCCAAAAAGGCCATGCCAATTCCACAAGATACAAATCTAGACAACACACTACAAAATATAATTAAGCACAAGGGAGCTAAGAGAGACTGTGACCTGAATGGTTCACTTCAACAAAAAGTTCACTTCTCTTCATTGCCCCTCATTGCTCTGTGCTAAATAATTAAGAACTACCAAGAGATTGTTTGTACTTCTCCCTATTTCTGCTCCAGGAAAAGAGGAGAGAGGAAAAACCCACACTGTTGAAAAAAAGCCAGACTTCTTTTAACAAAATACTTCAGAACTTGCTTAAGCTTAAGTCTACACGTGACTCACCTTTGCTTCTCACACAGAGTTATTGGATAAAACTCTATGGTCTGCTACACAATCTTCCCTGTACTTTAGTATCTGTGAAGCTTTCCCTTGATCCTTGTCAGCAGCAGCCACAATTCTGATATCTGAGCATTGTGCCCTACTTTCCAAGGTCTTCAGACATCACCATTGGTTATTTTTAGCACTCTACTGACTCATTTGATGTCTCTGTGCATAGAGGGCTACCCACTGAGAAGACATACCTATCTCCACAATTTCACCAGCACATTTTCACCAGCTTGAGACCACAGATGTGCAAAGTGTCCTGCACGTCTAGACTAAGTGAGAAATTTCTCACATGGCCTACTACAAACCACAGTGCTGACCCACTGGAAAGCTTGGGGTCAAGTTGCCAGCAGTCATGGCTAACCTCTGCATGCTCACAGAGCAGCTTACAGACATGTGGAAATAATTGACACCTTTTAGGTTTTGTTTTCTTTCTTCATTGGCAGCGTCCCTTCCTGACTTTTTTTTTTTTTTTTTTTTTTAGCAGAAATTAAGACATCAGATTTTTGACAAGTCTGTGCAGGAGGCCTTCTACTAACTGCTTCCAAGGGAGATACTTTGAGCATGATTCACAGTGGAAAATAAGAGCAGCAGTGCAGTTACTCCAAAGTACAGAAAGATGTTAGCAATTAATGCAGCACAACAAACCTTAGAAACAGCCATTCAGGGGGTAAAGAGCAAAAATTGCATTAGTCTTCAGTCACATAGGAAATGCAAGGCACTAACAGCTGCATGACTTGCCTAGGACAGCAAATATTACCTGAGACTAGGAACTTCCAGCCTTGGGGGCTGCATGACCTGAAGGACCAACCTAAGCAGGCTCTTGTTGGCTGAGAACACCACTTATAGACAATAGAACAGCAAGATATTTGTCCAAGGAGACCAAATATGTAACCATGGCCTTGGCACCTGATGGGCACCTCCCCCTGCTGCCAGGCTCCACTTTGCACAGAGATAATAAAAGAAATGCTCTGATTAGTTCCATCCTGAGTGTGCTTGTGTCTCTTCCCAGTGAAAGGGAAAAACAAGTCAACCACCAGCCACACTGGTACCTCCACCTTCACAGTGTCAGAGCTGTCTTTCTGGTCCGTACCAAAGACATCTGCCCCACCAGAATAACAGGAAGAATGTCAGCCTGTCAGCACGGGGAGGAAGGCTCTCTTACCCACTTTGCAACCTCCTGCATGAGGATATGCTGCACTATTCATTAAGAAAAGGCAATCATACCTTCATCAGTAGAAGTCATAGCAGAAGCTACTGGGTTTTGGTAGCTAAATGTTGTAAAGTCCAGGATCATGGCAATCAATACAATAATTGTTTCTGCTTCATTACCTAAGACAAGTCTGCATTTTCACTGCAGAATGAATACAATTTGTGAATGCTCATCTTTCAGACTCGGAAGTGTTAAAGGTGTCTGCAGCCTGCAGTGTGCCAACCCATCCCATATTATCAAAATATCTTTTCTGTATCAAATTCAAGTGCCCTTGCAGGATTCCTCATTATTTATTTCCTGTATATTCTGTACCACTGGTCTTGGATTATCAGAAACTGAGAGGTGTTGTAAGAAACAGCTTAAATGAAAAGAGAGATTTTTCAAATGTATTGAGCTGACCAAGGCTAACTGAAGTCTTACTTAGCCCATCAAGAAAGCATTTTTGTAAGCTTTTCAAACCTGAGCCTAGACAACTGAAATTATTCAAAAATACAGCACAAACAAGAGTGTTCCTCAGACTTTAAAGAAAGGACACTGCAGGACACACCTAATCATTAATAGACTGAAGACATTTATTGTGGGAAGTCAGATTGTGTGGAAATCTTTCCTGAGATGATGTCCACTCCAGTTGTTCTGCATTTTGATTTTAAACTTATTTTTTGCCAAGAAGGAAAAAGCCTCAGTCATACTCAGCAAAGCCAATTATTTCAGAATAATGTACAAACTCATTGCAAAGTTGAAGTGTAAGCAATAGCTGTGAAGCTCTGGAGAAAAGAACAAGCAAGTCAATGCCCTTCCTAACAATGATGGGAAAGCCATAAGTCACATCTCTTCAGAAAGTCCTGATGCCAGTCTGGTGTCACTTAAGGACATAAATTGAAGGAGTGTTCTCCACCTACAAGCTCAGGTCTGATCTCCTGACCACACATCGTTGCCAAAATCTGAAGATGACAAAATGTCACAGATAAAAACCACCAGAAACTCTGCAGCATATGGAAAACCCCCACATTTCTTTGATACCACTATTTTGAAATACCAGGACAGCAACGAGCCTTATGAAGAACAAGAGAGAAATATCCAAGAAGTCACCTGGCTCTACATGGGATACTTACTACAAGGCAAAATATATCTTTTGCTGAAAGAAAAACAAGTACCTTAAAAACTATCCAAAGGACTCATGAAATGCTGGGTAAGTAAAAGATGCCATACACAAAGAGGTAGTACAGTGTTGCAGCAATGAAGATGGACAGAAAAATCCCTGGTTTTGGCAGTAAAGGGACTGTGGTCCTACCAGATGCCTGATGCCCTTCTCAGCTGATGGGAAACTTTGCCTTCAGGCTTCTTCTCCAAAAAGTTGGGAAGCAGGCTGTGAAATCAAGTGAAGTATCTAGTTTGGCTTTAATTGCAGCCCTTACTGAACAACTGCGTCATTACTTACCTAATTAGTGCCGAACTTCTCTGTTATGTTTGTTAATTGTATGAGTAAGCACAAGGCGCTTCAGCCAGGAAGGGAAGATTCATTCTCCAAAATTTTAACAGACAAAAACCAACATTTACCCATTTACGTATTTTACCTTTCAGCAAGTTTTTTATTATCACAGAAAATCACTTCTAACAGCAAACCAAGACTAAGACTACATTATGCCACAGAGTTTGCAGTACTACAGGCAAATCCCTCTGCTTTGAGCTAGCAAGCATCCAGCTGAGGAAACACTTTCTCAAATAATCTAAAATTGGTTTACAACAGAAAAACAGTAGTTAGGGTGAATTCAGACACTGTTGTCATGAGGAACACACTAATTGCTATGAAGCTACCTGCACAATCCAGTGGCTCCAAGGAGATGCAAATTAACGAAGCCTTTAAGCTGTGCTAGGTGTTTGGCTGTGTAATGAAAAGCTCATTTCCATGAACACGAAAGGAGCACAGAGGAAACCTCAGGAGCTGATAAGACAAAGAGAAGCCCCAGCCCTAGGCCCTCTCAGGGCTGCTTCAAGGCAGCCTCAACCCCAGTGGACAGAAGGACACCCTGCAGCAAGCAGGAGAGGGATACCACCTCTGGAAGCATGAGACCCGATATGGGACAGAGGGGAAGAGCATTCCAGGATTGCATGGGATTTATAAAAGGATGCTTAACAGAGGAACTGAACGTGGAAGAAGGGAGGATGCAAGATGTTCTGTAGAAAAATATGCTTGGTATAACAGAGGGATAATAGGGGGAAAGGGAACCAGTCAAGTGTGAGCAGAGCTCGCATCTTGTCTGGCATCACTTCATCACATCTTCACCACAGATGAACCTGCAACTGCAGCAAGGGTGCACTTGTCAGTGTGTGATCTGTGGTGAGCATCAGGCCAGAAAACCAGGTAAGTGGGCTGGGAGCCAAGGTGCACACAGCTGTGCTTGAGACACAAACAGCAGGTTCAGGAAATCCAGGCCTAGGGCTGGAGAGACATCACTGCCAGATGAAAAATTGTCTGCACCTGGTGAGGTAACACAATGCTTTTTCTTCAAAAACCACTGGACTATGGAACTGCACAATGCCCATTCTGTAGGAAGAAGAATTGGAAAGCAACCAGCCCAGCTGTGCCAACTTTCACCAGTTCACTGGGCAGTCGGATATCACTTTGAGGTCAACCACCAGAGAAGAATGCACGCATAAGGGGGAGGAAAATATGTCAATAATGTCAGGGAAATTATTATCACACATGTGTTTATCCTGGGAAAATCAATGAATATGTATGTAAAAGGTAGTATTTAAACAAGAGCTTTTCTGTATTCAACATGCACTACATTTTGGAGGAGATATCCCCTCGTGCATGAGCATGGAGTGTTTGTCTGTTCACCCCTGAGACCCTGTACATGAGTGTGTCACGTACGCATCTTTTGGGAACACATGGTCAGCTCCAGAGCTAGCTGGACCTTTGGGGATAGAGTTTTGGCAGCCTCTTTCCCATCAGATAATTTAGGATTTAGGAACTCCTAGCAATAGGTTCAACAATAATATATCTTGCAGTATATCCAGGAAGTGTTGGAAGGTAAACCCAGGGAAGATTTACTGATGTTGACAAAGTAACTGGTTGCCTTGGAATTGATTTGTGCTGAACAGCAATTGGTTTGTGCAAGGTTTTGTTCTGCAATATTACTAAAACTTCTGCAGGGAGAGAGTAGCTGTAAGCTGTGAAGCTTCAGCAAAAGGAATGAAATTATCAGCAAATCTTTCCCAAGCTAGGCAAACAAAGGAGCTGTTATTGGATCTTTCAGAAATCTCAGGAATTCAGATTCCATCTTGGATTCCTGTGAAAGTGAAATTGTGGGCAATGAATGCCATTATCTTCAAAGAATTCAGTTATTAACAACCATAGAAACTTTTTAATCCAGTCTTGAACTTCTGCAAAATACCAGACAAGAATTTAGAACTGAACCTGAAATATGAATCCAATACTCCTGGAATTCATAGCTGGAAACCAATGCCAAAGGGGACTTGGACAATTGGCCAATGACCTAACCATCACCACAGAAGTCCTGATAATTGTGAAATATGAACATGTCAATTCCTGTCAGATCAACAAATACACACAAATTAATAACTGACTTCTATTACAGAACTGTAAAAAAAGTAGAAGCTTCTCTTACAGATCAGTTATTAAAAAAATTGATGGTGGGTAACAAAGACTTGGAGAGAGAGGAAAAAATGAAAACTCTAATAGTGTTTCCATCTTAACATTCTGAATTTCCTTTCTGGAACAATGTGCTATAAAGTAAGAAAGAATTGTTACTGATTCTAACAAAATCCCCGTAGTGAGTCTCATGTTTTTTGATTAGTGCATACACAGTTTGTGTATATGGTGTAGTCACAAAGGGCTTCAATTTCTGATGCAACACCAGCCATGGTGCTGATGCATGGACCACAGCATCCATATAGTAAGAGGGACACTCTAACAATGAACATAAAGTCATTGTTAGGTCTGTTCTGATTTCAAAGAACTCGTCTACTTATAATCAATAAATATCAATATTTAAGGTGTAACAAAAAGCTCTAAACCAAACTAAAAAAAAAAAAACCAAAAAACCTAAACCAACCCCCCTAAAATGCCAAACAAAAAAACAAAAAAATTAAACAACCAAACGAACCAAATACCCCCAAACCCAAACATAAACCAAACAAACAAACCCACAAAAAAATCTCAAACCAAAACAACCAAACCAAATGACCAATCAGCCAAAACACATACCCACCACAAAACAAAAATCAAGATCCCCCTTGTATCAATATAAGAAAGTTATCATGGAGACTGTGATTACCATGTAGAAGATAGTACTGGGCAAGGGTTCTCATACCTAAATTGAGTCCAGAGATGGAGAAGTCTCTGGAAAGCTTAATCAGAATTTAGACACACTGACCTGGCAAATGAGCTGAGCTGTAAATGAGCACTGGCTGGATCCCAAAGGGATTTAACCCTTCCCTCACCTACAATATGTATTTTTTTTTTGTTTTTTCAAGCAGCCACACGGAGGAGCAGTAACCATTGCAGGGAGCAGTATCACATTGATGCCAAATGGGAGCTGGGACTCATCCCAACGTGACAGAGAGCAAGGGAGCAGAACATCTCTTCAGTGCATGGGCTGGGTCCCTTCCCAGAGAGGTAAAGGAAGAGGGGACACAAAGGGGCACAGGTGGAAAGCACTGCAGTATCCCTTCTCCTGGAGCTGAGCAGACATAAAACATGATCACTGTGACCCCAAAATCTAGTCCAAAGAAGGGACACTGCAAAATCTTGGGAGAGAGCTGGGAGAATACCTCTGAATGACCCCAGGGAAGCAGGTTGCTCTCTCTGGAGATGCCATTTACAAATGGTGTTCCAAATTCTGTGGGTGATCCACAGGCTCACAGTCCTCTGTGTGGCTTTTAGGGAGAAGATACCCAGGAAAACTCAAGTCCCTGAAGTATTTTATGGGGTGTGGATAGTAAATGAAGGCTGAATTATTTGAACTGGAGACAGAGGAAAACTGACATGGTTTACTGAGCCTTTGCCAAAGAGAGAGCAACAATTTTGTAATTTGTTTTTTAAAGCTCAACGTTCCACCAATGGTATCTAACCCAGGCCAGCTGAAATTAAGTGAAGGTTGCCATAAGAATAAAAAAAGACCATGGCAGGGAAGCAGTAAGGGGCTGTAGTGCAGAAAACTGCAGAGCCAGGATGGGATCTGTAGAGAGCAGGACTCCAGAGGGGGTGAGGGCTGAGGAGAGAGGACAGGAATGTGTAGAGGCTTTTCACTGCACATCCTACTTTTCATGAAAAAGTAAAAAATTAAAAAGCAGACATAGGAAAATAGGACAGAAAGAGTAAATACGCCTCATATTAATATTTAGATATAAATGCTCACTGAGTAACTGACCCATGTGCTTGTGATGTGGAAAACTGCACAGAAAGAAGAGCTTGCTTCCTGGAAATAACAGCCAGAGATACTCTTGCCTCTCTGACAAAGAGAAGTCTCTAGTCCCTCTAAGCAGGGGTCTGCACAGTTATACCCTTTCCTACCTGCCACACTATCCCCTGATAACTATGAAACTGGGAAACAAGCCTTGAAAGCCCCCTCTCAAAGATAATTCCTATATAGAGCAAATAAAAAATAGCAAAAAGCAAATTACTGAGTGCTTTGCTATCTATTAAATGCACAAATAATTTGATTTCTGAATTATGGGTTATCCAGTGGACGCTGGCCAGTTCTGGTAGGAACTTGAGATCCTACTCTGCTGTAAGGAACATGGGCCCTATTTACCTTTCTTTTTATGCTTACATGCTAATTGAGCAGATGTATAGGCAAAATGGTAACAATTTAACATACCCTGTTTTTTCTAACTGTTATCAGCAGTTGTAACACAGGAACAAGTACATTTAAAGCATATTTCATAAGTGAATTGTGGAAGATAATTTTTGCGGTTACATAAGAATGTAGATCTCAGTGATCATGACTGCATTTCACTTTGACCCAAGTTACTTTTACAATGGCAAGTCAGGCACTAAAAGCAATTTAACCACAAAAATTGGGGATATCACCACTAGTATCCCAGATGTTGATCTGCTACCTTTGGTAAGCATTACAGACTGTGATAAACAGGCTGCTACAAATTCCTAAGCAAGTTTCAGGTTAAATTAGCTTTAGACATGTCTAAAAATCCAGTCATTCTCTCTGTCCTGGTCCCAGTAGCAAAGCTACTGACTCCCAGATTATAGCCTATGCTGAATATGGAGACATGGCTGCAAGAGCTCACTAAGGAACCCAGAAGTGCCACCAACATCCTCCCCCTCTGCTTAACATGAAAAAGAATCCCCTTTGATGCCCTCCATAGTTATCTGAAAGAACAGAAGATGCAGATCACGTACACACATTGCTGGAGATTTTAAGCAGCGCAATTTTTCCCTCTAGACAAGTCTGAGTGTAAAAGCAGATAACTGTGACATTTTTCAGAGGGTCAGCCCTGCAGTGCCAGAGCAAATCTGAATTTGGAAGGTGCAAAGGGACCATAAAATGAACAGGAGAGCTGCTTCAAGTTGCAGAATCTTTGTTTTGGGAGACTTGCACACTACACCACAAATGCCCAACTTCCCTGCCTTTAGCCTCATGTCCAGTGACATTATCAAGAATAAATTGTTGAAAACTCTGCTTCAGGCTGAAGGAAGAAGAGATGCCAAACTGGTGATCTGAGGACTGCTAGAAACTATTTTATGCTAGGGAGAATGATAAGCCACTAGTCCAACATTTAAAAAGAACATTTTTATTGAAAATGCATTCCCTCAAGGGAAACAAAAAGGTCAAAATGGGATTTACTTGACCAGACATTGGTGGCTGTTATGGTGATTAGGAGGTCTGAGATAAAGAGTGACTGTAACATATATTGACATTAAAGTCTCTAATCAAAGAAACAAACACATCATTAACAAGAAATAATTCAGAGTGATGGATAGTTATTATGGTTAGAAAGAATGGAGATCTAAATCACAGGACAAAGCGGGAACTGTACATGCCATAAGAAATATTTTGCATTTTGGATGACTGTGGTTTCACGCTATTGGTAAGATGTGGGAAATGAATTACAACAGATTTTATTTTATGAATGTTTTATGTAGAAGACTGTCATAAGGCATGTGAGCCACTGAAAGCCTCAAACCAATGTGTTATACCTTCAGAAAATCCATTACTTGTGCCATTTTATACAACACAAATATTCTTAAGTGTCTCTGAAAGATATTCAGTCCAAGTGTGGTGGAAGTAAACAGATCTAAGATGAAGCTAAACTGATTTTCCCAGGGACTTATGACTGGAATTGGAGTACAAACCTCCTCATCATCCAGCATAATAATTTACCCAGCCTTCAGCAGTGGGAGCATTTCTGCATCTCTTTGTGCTAACAGAGGCAAGAGCATAAACACTGCTTACCTGCTGCAGGTTAAATGGCTCTGACCACTCCTCCACCAAAGCTAAACCCACTTTGCATACATGAGTTGAGGCTGTTGCTTGATGATTATTTCCTTTTTGGGGCAATATCAGAATCAGCAATTCCCAGCACACACATTGCCCCTGCACACACTGTTCCTCAGCAGCACTAGTGCTTTTCTTCCACCTCATGCCCTGCACTGGCCAAAATTCCCAAACAGAAAAGGGACAGAACACAGGTAGAGAAACGGGGCTGCTTGTGATGCTTCTGCCACTGAAGTCAGTGCCCGTCAGGCACTGCCTGGGCTCTGGTCACACAAGTTTTAATAGCTCAGCAATGTTCTATCAGTGCCAGAAAGAATATATAGGTAATGTGAGAAATTAAATCAATTTCTCCTTACTTGGAAAAAAAAAATCACAACCAAAATTACAAAAGAATCTTAATTGATCCTTTCCGTTATTTCTCTTATGGAAAGTTTCACTTACAAAGGGGTTCTTTGCTTCAATAAACCAAAGCACTAGTCACACACAAGCAAGGTTGATAAACACTGGATGTAATAATCAGAGATTTGGAGCGATTTTGCTCTGCTTTTTTCCCTGTTTCAGCAGTCACATAAAGAAATATTTCTGTTGAACAAAAACTTAGTGGCCTTTAATGTGAATTGCCCTAGGGCTCTTGGGCCTTGGAGGAGATACCAGAAGTTAGATTGGAAAATATCCTTCAGCTGGGAGGTCTGCCCCTTGCCAAGCCTATGATGAACCACAAAGGAGGGGGGGAAACATGTGCCCTTGAAACATCAGAGTTCATATGCAATCACACTTTGTCATTGTTAGCAGCTACATTCTCTGCACAGGCCTTGAGTTTCTGCAGTGAGCTCATCCTAAACCAGTTTTTGGGTGTGCTCCTCTCCCAACCATGTGGGTGCCCCATCAGCCCTTGGGACATCCCATTCCCTCACAATACCAACAAGACCTATCACACACATCATTTCAAAGGTCACTAAGTAGATATAAGGCTGATGTACACAAAAAAATTCACCTCCAGTTCATAGGACAGCTGGCAAACACCCACTCTGCATGGCTTGAAAGTGCTCAGACACAGCAGCCCCACAAGACATGGGGCACACCATGAAGCAGATCTACACCTTTTGTCAGGGGGCTTCTTTCACCAGATCTCCATAGGGCTGATTGATTTTCCACCAGAGAAGGCTTTCCTCTATCTCACAAACCCAAAACCAAAACCAAAAGAAAGCCATTCAAAAGGAGAATTTCAGTTCACCAGGTGAGCCTTGAGACAGAGATTTGCATCTCCAGCAAGTACCACATCCAACAGGATACACCAATTTCACTCCAGAGCTGGCTCTATCCTGGAGCCCTGAACAAGCCCAGGTTTGCAGAAGATTGTATGGACACATCTCAAGCCTGCAAAACCATCTACCTAAGCATTGTACCTTCAGTTAAAGAAGTTGTGTAGGCTGCAAAGGTTTGCTTGGTCCTGCCAAGAGCCTTTGGCAACCCCTCCTTTATTTTGTGGCTGCCTTCTATAAAAAAAAAAAGGTGATTGTTCTGGAGTTTTTTGTTTGATTTTTTTTTTTGGTTGGGGTTTTTTTTTGTTTGTTTTTTTGTTTTTTGTCAAGTGCAAACAGGAATGCTTCTCATGAAAGACTATTTGCCTCCTTGTCAGTACATGCTTTCCCTCTTTGGTCTGTTTTCTGGTAATCATTTCTCCACCCAAATCTACAAAT
>JANRGV010000073.1:64708547-64727091 GCA_024734035.1 Alethe castanea
CAGGGCAGCCGCGGGCACACGTGGCTCAGCCCCCCAAAAAGGCGCTCCCCGGCGGCGGGAGAGGGCAGTTCGTCCCTCGGTCCCCCCCCAGAGCCACCGCCGGTCCGCTCCGTCCAGCCGTCGGTGGGTGCCGGTGCCCGCGGTTGGCTGCGAAGCGCCGGCTCCCGCCCCCTGCGGAGTCTGCCCCGGGTCCGGGGCGGCCCTACCTGCCGGCACGATGAACCTCACCGCCGAGAGCCACCGCGTCCCGCTCAGCGACGGCAACAGCATCCCGCTCTTGGGGCTGGGCACATACGCCGACCCCCAGAAAGTAAGTCCGGGGGCGCCGGGACGCCCCGCTCCGCTGGCGGGGGCAGGTGCTGGTCACCCTCGCTGCAGCCCCCCGAGCCGCGGCTACCCTCCTCCTTTCCTCCTGTCCCGGCTACTCTCTCTTTGTTCCTTTCCCCGTGCCAAGTTAAAGACCCGCTCTACCATGAGCGGTGCGGGCAGATGAGGAAAGGTGGGAAGAAATTAGAAAAAAAATCCCGCCCAGCTTGCGGTGTGCTGCTGCAGCTGCCACTGTCGCCCACCGCGCCGCTGGGCGCACGGGCAGGGGCGCGGGGGACCTGGGGTCGGGACCGTGCCCGGGTCGGGAAGGGATGGGACACCCCCGGCAAGGCGGCCAGGAGCCCTCGCCCCACCGGAGCAGGAGGGGACGGTGCCGTCGGCTCCTCTGCCTTGCCCCCTGCGCCCAGCGTAGATAAAATGAGGGATTTCGGACCGTTTTGCGGCTGCCCCTGATACTTTCCAAGTAATGTTCCTGAAACAAAGACTCAAATTCCTGCATCCTGGTTCCTGCGGCTTCCACAGCTGACTGCCAGCGGCCAAACCACTCTCAAATATTCTGCATCCTTCGGTTTTGCGCCGGGCAGGCATCCCGTCTGACCGTGCCGGTCTGCTGCCCCCGTGGAGGCTGGGGAAGCACACCTGATGCTTCGTCTCCCTGCTACCTGGGAGCGCAAAGGCAGTTCAGTAGCCACTGCCTTTTAAAGCTCTCCTAAACTGCCTGATCTTTCATCAGTTCTCTTTTTTGTTTGTTTGAAGAATTGGAAAAGAGGCATCGTGGCCAGAACCCCTCTTGTGTAATACCTGCGATGCAATGTGTGTGTATGTCTCCACATATCGCAAGGTATTTAAAAGTACCTTTTAAAGAGAACTCTTGATTAAAGCCGTTTACCAACCACTAAATGTACCATGGTGCTTCAATAACGGTGTCTAATCTTCAACAAATACTCCTGAAGGAAATGCATGAGTGATGCAGAAAGAGTGTAAGACGTTCCCAGGACTGCAGATCTCACTGGTTAATGATGCTGGTTTACATGGGGAGAATCAATAGGAATTCATTACTTCAGAGCCTGGGCATTGTCCCCCACACCACTAAACTTTCAGGAGATATTTTCAGCTGGGGCATTTTTTTGAATAATGGTTAGTGAAACAAAATTAAGGTCTCTAACAGGAGTTTTGATATAGCAAAGCAGAATATTGCATAATTCAGTGTCAAAATAGCCCTGAGTGAACTAGAAGCACCTTTTCCCAGACGTGTACATCATGCCCCCAACCCTCAAGCTGCAATTTTTGCCCTAGTTTTAAGTTAAGAAAAATGCAGCTGCCAGCACGAGAGCTCCTACCTTGCTGCACTTCCCGCCCGGAATAGCAGTGGCCCAATACTGTGGCATCAGGCAGGGTGCCCGGAGTGACAAAGTAACCTGACGGAGCTGAGAGGGGAGCTGGATGGGACTCCCCGAACGGAGGCTGCTTCTCAGCACTGCTGTTACCCTGCTAAGAATTCATTCTGCAGGAATTCAGCTGTCCCAAAACCAACAGAGCAACAGATCTGCTTCTTCTCCCCCCGTCCTGCAAATCTCTGATGCTTCCTTCCTTTGTCCTCCCGAGGCTCGAGGTGTACGGAGAGCCTTTGCATGGAGCTCAATGAGCCAAAATGAATCATTTTGAGGTAGGGCTAGTTTTCAGCCGAATCAGCCCCAGGTAGTGGCTTTTGGCTTTTTGCATATACGTCCTTTGTTTTCTGCTAACAGAAGGTGGGGAAGACAGGATAACGCAGGCAGGGCAGGCATTGCTACGGCAACTCCGATTTAGAGCAATTGAAGCCGCTGTGTAACTGTAGCCTCAGTGGGGACGGGTGCACATATCCAACCACCCTTTCTCCTTCTCCCTGCCTTTGTAGGAGTTCGATTTCCCGAGCTTTCTCTTTCTACATGATAAACACGTTAGAAAGTTACGGGTGGGAGGAGGAGCTGAGAAGAGGTAGAGAAAATAGCAGCGATAAGGCACTTGCCACAGTCTCATTTTCGCGGCAGACCAGGTGAAACAATGTGTATTTATCCGGCGGAGCTGGGCTGGAGCTTTACGCTAGGATTAGGGCTGCTATTTGAGTCGAAGAACTTGTCACAGAGAGCAGCTGGGGCGACGCAGCGGCAGCGGCGCGCTGTGGGATTTGTTGCAGAATTGTGCCGCTGGTCGGTGATGGGGCAGGATGTTTAAATAGGTCATGGCTTAAAATTTTGCCCGTTTCAAAAAGGCTGCTTTGCTGATAAGGGCGGTGGGGGCTTCTGTCAGCTCCTTGCTGTGGCTTGGAGTGCTGCTTGGCTGGGACAAGCTGCTTTGCCGAGTGCTGACTTGTGCCTGGTGCCACTTCCACCGGGATGCCTGGCGAGGTGTCTTTCCCTTTCCTCCTGCCTCAACAGCTGAGAGGCTTTGTGGCAAAGCAGGACCGTTTCAAGTTTTATCTTAAGGAGTGAGGCTATAAACGAGCGCTGACACGTTTCCCTTAAAAAGCTTAGCTGTAGCCTTTTGCGGCTGAATTGCTTAGGAAGCAGCATCTGAGCCACCCATTCTCCAGCGGTGGGGGCAGGCAGCTGGTGGTAGTGACGGCTCAAGCCAGCCCCAGCACTCTATTTCTGCTCATGAGTCAGATCCCTGCAACTTCTAGTTATTTTGTGCTTTGATTTAAAAAAAAAATAAAAAAATACAGAGCCATTCATTTGTCAGATTATTCATCTTCTTCTTGGAGGCAGGTTTTTGATTTTATGCTAGTGTGTTGTTTTGATTTTTTTTTTCCTCCCAAAGATTATTCACGCTGGCACCTCCATGTCAGAGCAGCTTGTCCAAAACAAATCTGTTTTCTCAGTGTCAGGCTGGAGCCCAGTAGCTCATAATGAACCCGGAGTGTTCTTCCTGAAGTGCAGGAATGTGCTCTCTGGTTAAGCCAACCAGGCAGATCTAGTTAGCCATGGAGCAGGGAAATCTGCTTCTCCCGCAGCCGGTTAGAAGAAAACAAAGGCAGGAGGCCAGCTTTCACGTTTCAGGCTTTGTCTGTGTAAGCTGAACAGCAGTGCCTTCAAAACTGAAATGTGTCAGCAGCTTGCCTTGCTCATCTTAAATAACTTAATTGTTCTCCCAAAGATGACTTTGGGAGATAAGTCATACTCCTCTGGTTGTGAAATACTCAACAAAAATTACATCTATCGACAGAAAGTCCCCTGTACAAGTTTACTGACTCAAGGTAGTATATCACTCAACAGGAGCAGAGCTGGACCGCTGTAGAAAAGGTCTGTTTGATAATCAGACTCATTTTAATTGAATGCTCTTTTGCCCTAGATATAAAAGAGCTTTTCTTCTGTCTGGATAGAGGTTGGGATGACAATTCTGATAATTCTTTGAGGTAAAAAGCACAACATTGGGGGTTTCTTTTCATTTACTCTCCTACCACAGCAAGAAAGTACAATGAATCCATTCGCTATAAGTCCATCTGCTAACAGGAAGAAAGGAGTCTTCTCTGGGTCACAGAATAGAATTAGCCATTAACTTGGGTTATTTATCAAGAGAAGTACATCAAATTTTTTTTACAGGTTCAATTGGTGTTTTCCTTTAAAATAAAGGAATGCAATAATTGCATAACTATTAAGCTTAATTTTCTTTTGCAGGCAGATTTCAGTATGTTGAAGTTGGTTTTGCATTCTCCTTCATGCAAGGAAGGAGATATACGATTTGCATTAGATTCTTGCCTACATAAAAAATTAGGCTGTTTATCCTCCCAAGGATGGACTCAAGTGAAAAAGTGCAAATCTCAGTCACCAATTCCTTCCCCTGTTCTCTCTTCCCCAAATATTCCTTCTCTTCATGGGTTTGGGTGGGAACCACAGTGGGAACTGTGAATCAGGACTACCAATGCACTTCCGACAGCTTTAAAATTTGAGGCCAGTTCTACCTCTGTTTGGCTGTGTGGATCCTTCTGGCAAAGCCCTGTGAGTGCAGGAGTGGCTCTGCCAAGGCTCCAGCAGATGCACTGTGTCCAGCTCCCCCTCCCTGAGGGCCCCCAAGCCGTTGACCCAATTCTCCAGGGTATTAAATAAATGGGGGCAGGGAGGAGGGAGAGGGCAGCCCCATAGGGGAGGGTGGTAGAGGAGGACAGGCTCCTGGATGAGCCCTGGCATTGCCCTGTGCTACAGCAGGACCAGACCAGTCCATGGCAGGCTCCCACCACCTCCCAGCACAGCCCATGGAGTGGTACTGGTACCCATCTGGAAGCAGATGAAGTGTTGGGACGAGCAGTCTTACAGGGGAAAGGTGCTAAAAACACTCCTAAATCCTGGAAATCCTATGCCTCGTTAAAACTGCACTTACGCTTGCTTCACTTTATAACTCATCCCTGTCAACACAGCTAAGATCATCAGTCCAGTGTCTCCACATAAATACTTGCTGTTTCCCTGGAAGGTCAAGGGGCCTTGGCCACAGCTCCTCTCCTGCCTTCCTGTTTTGACTGAGGGAGGACAGGGCTTGGAGAGAAGGTTGTAGCAACCGCACTGTACACAGGCGCTGCCTCTGAAACATAAGATTGGGCAAAGCGCTCAAGAATAGCACTGGGTGAGGGCTGTTGGCAAGTTGCAACTTAGCTAAAAATGAGGTTCTGAGGTAGCCAAATCCATTCATAAATTGGAAGCAGTTTTGTGGAATAGTTTCAGGCAAAACAAATGGCAAAGCATTTCATTTTGGGCACTGGCAGTACAAGCTGAGGAATCAAAGAATTATTAAAGCACTTGGAGGTAGCAGTTGCCTTTCCCTGAATAGCCTGCTGGTAAGGGAATCCACATGGGCGGTGGGAAACCAGATTCAGTCCTCCTCTCAGCCTCTGGGGATTAAATTCATATCAGCTCAGGGAAATAACATGATTGTGGGGTAGGTGATAGCTAGAGAGAGGCAAGAAGAAACACGCACAGGCTGGAGCAGGAGGAGCACCCTCCCCATGGGAAAGCACACTGCCCACCAGCCCCACAGCACTGGATGCTGAAGAACTTGGTATGGCATCCAGCCAGGGGGAAGAGAGATCCATTTCCCCAAATCTTTAACTACCACAAAGTAACCCTTGTGAGTGCCCAGACAGTCTGGGTTTTGTTTAAGAAGAAATTGCTGGTTTGAGTCAGGGAGAGGAAAAGTTCATCCAGGGCTCCCAGATCCAGTCTGAGTGACCAAGTTAAAAAAATCTGGTTTGGATAAGTAAAAACACTGTTTTGGCACCCTGAATTACTTTTTACACCCAAGCTAGAAGCTGAACAGAGTAATTTTTCATTGTACAGGTCTAACAGCCTCTAATGCTCTCATAGGATCATTTATGCCAAAAAGTTCATCGCACAAGGATGTGCAGGCTCAAACTTTTTAATCTCTTTTAATGGTGCTGGCTGCACCCCTGCTGCAGGCTGCCTGCTTCTGGAGCTGCCATAGCCTGCTGTTAAGTCAAAAGAGGTTATAAGTGATTGTCCCCATGATGGGATCTGGATCTCTGAGCTGCAGTAAGGGAGGAATTACACACAACTTAATCCCCCCTGTTTTCCTCCTGGAAAGCCACCACTGGCTTCTGAAACAAGCAATGATTTCAGGTGACTTGTAAAAAAAAGTCACCTGGCCTGACCCAAAGCTACAAAATAAATCATGCATTGAGCATTCCAGGGAGATCTCTGCAGACACTGTTGAGCTTAAAGGCTTCCACTTCTTGATTTCTTACCTGTAAATTTCTTCTACTCTGACTCAGACAACTGTCTTCCTCCTGAAGTAAACTTGGCTTCTGGATTTTTTTCTTGAGGTGAGAGAGGCAGTGACAAGAGCAGGAACTGTTCTAACATCCAAGTGTTCTTGCAGCCTTATCTTATTTCCCATGACATTCTATTAAAAGAAATATGTAAAGAATATACCTCAGTCCTCTTAATGTAAATGATTACACACAAATATATCCAGCAAGTATGAAGTTAGCTCTCTAATGAAGTGATCTTTAGGAACCTACAGGAAATTACCACAGATGTAGGCCAGGGAATTATTTTTTTCAGAGGTAAAATATTGGGAACCCAATTTGAACAGAGCTGGAGGAGTCAGCTGGGATATTTGGTTACAAAGCCTCTTATTGATGCCTTGAACTTAAGAAATAAATAAAATTCCTGAAACAATTTTTTTCAAAAAAGTTATTTGGCTACATCTCCTAACCAGCATTTCCAAAATACATTGTGTCCCTTCACAGTCCCTTTTGGTAACCATCACTGGCTTTCTCAAGCTCTTTGCTTTTTAAGCAGTATTACCTCATGCAGTTCTAGTCCTTCTTATCTTCAGGGAGCGCTTTGGAGCAGCGGAGCCACGGCTGGCTGACACGTAGCAGCATGAGGTCTGTCAGAGCTGGGATTTCTGAGATGTTTCAGAGGGTAGCCTCATGTTCCCTCGGTCTCTGAGGATATCCTAAAATGATACGTCCAAGTGGAGATTTGTACACCTGAGTCAGGGGTGAAGGAAAGGAGATACATTACTGCAGCCCAGCAAGACAACTGTGCCTGATCTGCTACATGTCCTGGAGGGCTCCTTGCCTGCCTGCTAGTAAACTCTTAGCCTAGCCTTCACACTGAACAATATTTATCCTGAAACCCAATATCTGCAGCCAGATTGCTCAGGGAGCCGTGACTCAGTTAGTTTCGTGCTTGAAGGTCTAAACCACACTGAGGCAATTTTGCTTCCACAGACTGCAGATGGCATGCCTTTCCTTCAGTGGCTGGCATCCTGGTGTTGAGTGATGCCCTCATTGATCAATTGCTCAGATTTTATTCCTTAACTAAGTCAGTTACTGGCAAGATCCAGTTACCAAGGGCGGATAAAGGCAGGATTTCTTGATATTTGGTGCCCAGATGCCTTGAGGAAGTGCAGCAGCAGGCATCAGCTTTTAGGAGGCAACAGACCAACTTGGCTCTTGGGTGAAAGCTTGTGTGAGGAGTCAAGAAACTGCAGTGATTGGGCACTAGTATTGCCTCAATTAATCCCTGCTGTTTGCTACAGAGGTGGCAAATATGCCAGGGAAAAAGTGGTTTCACACATGAAAGAGTGCTTTCACAGATCAAACTCCTTATAACAGAAGTGATGATACACACTAGAAGGTTAAACTAAATCCAAAGGGTCTCAGAACAAGTTCTGATTTCATCAATGACTTTTGCTAAAAGCTTACTGTTGTGTGACACATTTTAAAATTCCCTTTCTTATATGTTCAAGTGGCATGTCTACTACCTCTGATTTATCTTACATTCTCATTTTTTCCTCAACAACTTTTCTGTTTTGCCACTGGAGCAGTCTCCCTCCACTTCTTTCAACAGGTACCTTCAACACTTCCTTCTTCATGTTTAGCCTTGACCTCTCCTCCTCTGCCTGCAACTGCCTCTTGATGCCTCAGTTCCTGCTAGCTCCCTGTAATCCTGTGTTATACAATGGAACATTTTTGGCTTGCATAAATGCAAGATTGCATCTTTATCTCATTAAGAAAGGAAGTGTAAGTCATATAATTAGAAAAATCAGGTAATTAGAAGAGGTAGATGCTTTTTTTCCTGAAATGTGGCAGACTCAGAAACTCCTAGCTTTTGTGCAAGAGCTGTATTTTAACAAGATTTTAAATTCAGGTTCGATAAAATGACTTACCACACTCTGTTAAGCTGGAGGAAAGATTCTTGCATGCAACTTTCTTGGAGACACATGCTTTGCTCCTAATACTTCTATTTGCACAAACCCCATGGTTCTAAGACATTGATGAATTTGCAAAATGCTTTTTTTACCTCCATGTATCTTCTCTGATGAAATCTCTGTGGTTCTTCATTTCCATGAAACCTGAAGCTTAATAGAAAAAAAAATTAACAGTATTACTAATCTATACTTTGTGCTAATGGCTTCTGTTTCCAGTTGTGAACACAACTGGTGCCTAATCATGTGTAACAGATTAAAATCTGTGTTTAAAGAAGTGGTCAGCATGTGAAATTCCTAATGAAGAAGAGCCCAGCCTTGCAGATGAGTGTGAATGAAAGACTAACTTTCTAGCTACAAAGTTCATTAACCAAGGGAGGACTTCTGAGCAATATGGACACAAAATTGCTGGTCCTGGAAAATCGTGAATTTTTTAGTTTGCTGTAAGAAGCAGATTGTGGTCAGAACAACTTCTTCCCCTGCCCCTGGCCACCCCAGCATGCCTAAAATAAAAAATCTTCTTAAAATGATAGTGCCTCTAACCTATGATGACATCTCAGCTGCTGCATGAAAACATTTTCAGACTGCTCCACGACCAAGAGAGGTAACCCCATGCAGAGCTGAGGACTTGCACTAATGAATCCATTGACAGCCAGATAATTGCCAGGCCTTGTGCAGTGATGCCTGCCTAATCCAAGCAGAGGGGCTGGCTCTTGCAGCCACTCTGGCACGGTGTCATTTGGCTCCCAGACGTGGTACCAACACGTGCAGACTTGGACACGGCAAAAACACTCCACAGCAAAATGCTCCCAGAACAAGGGGGGGCTTTAGGAGGTGACAACTTTGTCTGGCAGTCAGGACAACCTTTGAATGGTGGATATCAGCTACCAACACAACCCACCAAACTACATGTCTGTCTATGACACAGGGTAGAATCGTGTCTGATCAGTCCAGATCCAAAACTAATAGAGGGTTAATCCAGATAAGCTTTTAGGACAGTAGCACTACTCAAAACCAGTCACAAGGATTCTTATTTGAAAAATAACCAAACAGAGAACAGACCTTTTCCATTACAAAGCTGCGTGCTGCAGTGGCAAGTACTAGCTGCTTAATGTACCCCTCTTCCAAGAACTACAAAGTTAGCTGTTACCAGTGCAGTAATACTAAGCCAAATATTGACACCCAAAAAATAGCACTTTTATTCTTCACTTTTTCTATGGCTTTCTAAATATGCCTGCTCAGAAGCCACAGGGAAACCCATTCTATCTAAATAAAAGTTCGGATTGTTTTGCAGAAGATGAGACAGGGAATCAGTGGCATTGTTGAAGAGGGGAAAAACTGAACCCCTACGAGTGAGTAATCAGGATTACCACAACTGAAAGATACGCTTTTTGGCAAGAACATTTAGAGCCCAATTTTCCAGGCAAAGCTCCATTTTTAAAATGTCCCTGACCGACTCCATACGTTAAATATGGCTGCGCACTCCTATGAGTCCCTGATTCCCCACAGTTCACCAAAAAACAGTGTAAGCATGTTCTTGCAGCTCATGTGGGAAGTTAACATCTGGATTGTCTCTTTGGTTGACCTAGGAGGCCAGATTTGTCAAAACTTGAAAGCACTGTGCAGAAAATGCCTCTCTGGGCTCTGAAGCCAACTCTTGTTGGTTCAGCTAACTAGGTGGTGGAATTCCCCAAGTTTTACATTTGCCTTGCAAACACTTCTTCGAACTGGCGCCAGAAACCTCTCCCCTTTTACTCTAGGGAATGAAGCAGAAGACCTACTGGCAACTTTTTCTTCTCTTTTATTGCACAAGCTGGTGCTTTATCTTCCACTTGTACCTCACACATCCCTGCGATTGCATTGCCTGTCTGAAGGGTATTTTGATAGCACTCACCCTCCCAGATAGATCCATGCTTTCCAGGCCCAGCCAGCTGGCTGTTGTGTCCTCCAGCTCTTCAGGAAACTTTCCCAGTCCACCCCACCGGCACTGTGAGCACAGGGACTCGGGTGTGCACATCATGTTCTTGGTTTGCTTTAATCCTTTTGCTGCCAGAAGAAAAGTATGGCAGCTCTTTAGCTTCACCTTTCATTAACTGACTTTGTGTTGGGTGAAAAGTTGCAGCGTTCCTAAAACTGAGGATTCTGCAATCAAGCGTTAAAAATAACTCCAGAACCCTCTGCCAGCTACAATAATAAGGCTTTCCTGAAGACAGCTTTGGCTAAATCCTAGAATAACAATGTCACAGGAATTCTAGAAATGCTAAATCTGCAGTTATGCAATCTAATTTCTGTTGTATGGACAAACCCCATACTTGAGGCCACTGATAGAGCACCAAGTTAGAGGAGAAAGGCACCCCTTTCCCACCTTCATTCATGGTGTGACACAAGGCCACAAGTGACACCATTCCCCCCCATCTTCTCTGCACATACTTGCTGTCCTCCACCTTCCAAGACAACACAGTGTACAACATAAAGCGAAGTTCTGGGCTGGCACAGCAGTTTGTGGCATCTTAGCCGTGTTCTCTGTCTCCTTTCCCAGCTCCATCAGCTTTTGCAGAGAACCCTTTGCTGGGTTTTGCTTCCTGGATGGTGGCTGCCAATGCTTCCGGGGGATGAAAGCCAGATTTTCCTGCGTACGAGAGAGAGGGATGTGCTGGCGGTTGCATTTTCCAAGAAAGAGGTGTACAGTACAGCTTCTCTTTTACAAGATTAAACAATTCTAAGAATGTACCCTTGTGTGGCTCATATCCTCTGGCTTTGTAAACTCAACCTGTGCTTTCCTGCAGGGCCTTCAGTACACATGCCTTCTATGCTCGGTTCCTAACATCTTAAGCCAATCCTTTTTGCCAGTTTGTCCAGAAAACAGGCAAATGGAAATAAGCAACTGGGCTTCTAGAAACTTGCATAAGAATCTGTGTGTGCTGTGCCGAGCTCTGATGAAGGAGGCTCTGAGCCCAGGAATGTACCTACTTTCTCCTTCCTGTATTTAGCTGACTAAGATTCCTAAACAGCGGCTCCACATCCTAAATTATAGGTTTGGACTGGAGCACTTGGCCCATGGCTTGGATGCCTTGTGTAATTCTGCTGCAGCTAAACACAGATTTTTCCAGAAGATGGCCCTATGTCTCCCAACACTTCAGGCTTTTCCCCCCAGGATCATTATTCCAAGCTGAGAGACTGCAAACATTCCACTAAACAGATGAGATGTTCAGGACTAAGGTAAAGGGCTTCTTCCCTCAAGTGCTGCTGACACTGGTACAACTCTGTAGAGCTGCTCCTGTAAAATAGGGCAGAGCAGAATCTGGGAGCCCGAGTCAGACTGTTTTCCTTTACTAAACACACACTAATAAAGAATAAATAATAATACTGATGTTAAGACATAAAAGCAGTGACTACAGTAGCAGTTCACATGGTTTTGCAAGATTATAATCTATTGCCAATGTGTCCTGTTAGGAGTAGGTCTTTGTAGGTCAATGTGTCCTGCAGGTCTTTGGAGATCACCCTCTTAATCAGCTGGAAAGCCAATGGAAACATGACCAGAAAAAGATGCTATAGAAAAAGCAAAAGAATTGGAGGGCAGCTAGACTGTGACACTAAATAACAGTAATAAGTCAGACAACCACTAACACTGCTGAGCAAATACTGTTCTACTTGAGTGGGAAGAGAAAAGTTCATGGGTATGCCAGCACAAAAATATTCTCCTGTGGCTTGGTCATGTGCACTCACAATCAAAACTGAAGCTGAACCATTTGCTATGGTAGGGAGAATAGTTTTTTACAAAATGGGATGTGACGGAAGGTGTCTGGAATAAAAATTAAAAATTAGGAAAGTTTATGATCTCAGAGGAAAAAGAGAGCAGACCCTTTCAGACAGAATTGATGAAGTACATTGCTTTTTCAGACTCACAGAAAGTGGTAACTGGCCAGTTGGCTACTTCATCTGTGGAGAAATGGCCAAACTGCTGCTTCCTTTCTTTCAGTGAAGGTGCATATCTGAGTCTGCTCCCCCAGCCCTTCTGTTGGATTTATATATAATGAAGCCTGAAGGAAACAGATACCAGTTAAATCTGTCATGCATGATGGTAAATCAGCCGGTTTACAAGCTATTGATTGATAGAGGGAATAATTGTGTCTCTTGTTTCCTTAAACTTTATGACCTTAAAAATAACACAGATGCTATTGAAGAAATTTATTAGTGATTGAGCAAGTCCTCTTAGTCAACCAAACAGTTGTTCTTTTATCATATAATGTGCAATAAATTTAATATGGTTCTTTGGCACAAATTAGTGACTGTTTGCAAAAGCACTGAAGATAAATATCTGACTTACAGTGCACAAGTGGTTATAAAACTCCAGCTTTAAAACAAGTCCTCGATCAAAGTAGCATAGTTGCAAGGCACGCTGTTTGGAAACTGAAATATTAATTATGGCCAATGATCAAGTACACCTCTTATCTACTCTTAAATAAAAAGTAATAAAGAAGCAGAGATTTGTCTTAAGGCCAAAGCTAGAGAGTCCTGAATTACTGCTAACAAAGCACAAAGGTTTATGACACAGAGACATTTCAGTATTTGTAGTACTCTAAAAGTGAGCCCTGCTCATTCAGGAATGGTGCAAGAATAAAGCCCTGTCTGGAATGAGCAGGCAGAATAGGTAGCTGCATTTTAGGTAACATACTAAGTAGAACCTGAAGGAAGGACAGGGAAGAGATCTGGGGTTCTGAGTAGAATAAGGTGGCTCCCCCTGGCCAAACAGTCTGGGAGGTGCTGTTCCTTCAGCTGCTGTGATAAGTGGTGCTGACCCTTATACAACACAGACACATTGCAAATTTCTGTCTGCACTTAAATAAAAGTTGGCTTTCAGTTGGTAACCTTTGATCTGGTCACTACTGAAGCCCAATGAAAGACAGAAGAGATTTAAACACCTCAGACTGAGCAGCGAAATAGAGGGGAAAGATCCAGGTTTGTGCCTTCTCTGATGGAAAGATGGATGAGCTGTGGTGATCTGAGTCACCCAACTTCGGTACGGTCTGTCAGGAAACAATGGAATAAGACATGACACCTAAAGTAACACTTCTAAAATGTGGCAATACCACAACACGACTGGCCTGTGCAACTCATCAGCACAGTTTACCACAGCCCATTACTGCAGGATTTGGAAGGATTAAATATGTGAAATGCCAGAAATGATAGTTTCTCCATTAGAATGAAAATAAACATATGGTATAAAGTTTCCAGACTCACAGATGTCTCGGACCTTCAGCTGGGATGGTTCAATAGAGGCAATATTTTCCGAAAACTGTTCCCTAGATTGCTTTGCATTTTTATATGAAGCACCTTAGACCAGAATCTGTCAGAATTAATATACCACATCAGATGAAATGGACTAGTGCAATAAAAACATATATATATATATAATGTAAATCCATCTCCGGCCATTGGTAATCAAGACCTGATCCAAAAAAAGCCACCCCAAGCCCCTAAAGAATAAGGTTATTCCTTGAGATGGAGGAGTCTTTCACAAGAGTATTTGTACAGATGTAAGTCCCACATAAAAAATTAAGAAATTCACAGAAGTTCAGCATTAACACAAGTCAACAGATTCAGCCAAAAGCAGATGCATTAACTGCAAGCATTTTCCTCCATTCTACCCTTCTTCCGTGTCTGAAATTGTGCTGTTCCCTTACTTGTGAGACTCTACCTTTCCTCACCTACTCCTTCTGCTTTTCTTACTGACCAGACTCGCCCTGGTGATTGAGAGAAGATGCAACTCAATAATCAACATTTCCTTGCCTGGTAGAGTTTAGTTTACAGTGTCAGGAAACAACAGGGAGCTGTGTTCACACAATCTCTCAAGAGCATGAAGAGAGGAAATTCTAGTACTGGGTTCACCTCCCTCTCTCTTCAACAAATGAAAAAAGAAAAAAATTTTTTTTTTTTTCAGAATCTATAATATGGTAATGCATCACTGTCCTCTAAATGCACTGCTTTCATACACTTGAATGGTAAAAATCAAACAGGCTGAAGAAATCGAGAAGACACACTATTTGCAAAATCAAATTTCAGAGAGAAAAAACACTGATAGCCCTGTTGGAAATACACCTGTCTTTCAGGTAACTAATAATCACTTACGCTTGAGCTCCCCAGGCCTTTCATCTGAGCCCCGTTGCTCTGTGCCAGCCAGCCTGAGCTTTGCCACTGTGGCTCCAGCCTCGTGCAGCTCCTTGCTGGGGCAGAGGTCTGAGGTTACTGTCATCAGTCACCGCAGGCTTGTTGTACTCGTGGCAGAGTTTTCATCCTGATGCCTCTCTCAAATCCTCTCCTGCAGGTTCAGGCAGGGACAAAGCAGAGAACGTGTTGGAGGTCGCCATTGCTCCATGCCTTGCACCTCTGTAACGCTGCCCAAGTGAAAAGTAGCCACTGAGTGTGCCTGAAAAGCTGGTAGCTGCCATGGCCTTCCTTACATCCCACCAACAACCAGGAAAAGGCCCTGCCAGCGTGCTTTTGGGAGGCTTCCACAATGAAATCAGCAAAGCATTGAAACAAGTGTTGCATTGTCTCCCTCAACTAAGCACACAGTATTGCATCATCACTGCTGTAAATACTCTGGGGTGCCAAACTGTGCTGTTTTGCTTCTAGGCCCTCATTCAGGTCTGTAATAAATCAGGGCACGTGTGAGCAGCTTTGCATTTTTAGTAACCTTTAGGCACTGCATGCTGGAGCAGAAAGTTCTTCTCAAGTCCAAACAGAAGTTGGTCCATTTTGTGTCCCTCAGAGTCAGCCAAGATGGGGAACTGAGCAAGCAGGCTGGAATATGGTCCCATTATCCCAGAATGATCTGTCACCAGCCTACAGTTCTGGGACTGAAAGACATCCCCAGGCGTCTTCAGCAGTCCTTCAAAGACTTTTCTTTCATGAACATGGAAGGGAAGACCAATGTCCTTAATCACTGAAGCATCCTAGAGCAGTTCTGAGTTTCACACCTTCTAGTTCAGCAGGTGGTGGAACAGAAGCTGCTTCTTTCATGACCAACTTGTGGACAGCCAGGCCAGTGGTAGCTGTAAAAGGACAGCTAGGAAAGAGAGGAAGGAGAGCTACTGCTATGGTGAAAAATGGTCCTTCCCAACAACACTTACTGCCAGTCCTGCTTCTCTTCTTCCCTTGGCGTTGTCAAAACCAACAAATTTGATGTCCTCTCTTCATTTCTTCTCATTTCCAGACAGCTCTGGCATCTGTTTTCCTCACAGGAGAAGCAGTGTGGTCTTGGCCCTGCACTTGCAGATAGCAAAATCCAACTCTTGCCATTTGTTGTTGACAGACAGCAGCACAGCAGAGCAGTTTGACTAGCCCTACATCAGTTTTTCTTGAAGTGAATCAGATGCCCCTGTTGCAGCAGAGCAATACCCATGAAAAGGATGGGAGAATAGCATTGCTGCACGCCCTTGGCCACCACCACTTAGATCTGCTCTTTCATTATAAAAAGAGTAGGAACCATAAGTTGTTTTCAGTACAATTTTAGTGACCAGATAAATAATTTCAGTGTCCAGTTTTTTGCTTTTTTGCTTAGTTTGGCCTACATGTAATTTTGCTTGCCACATTGGCTAATGGAAAATATGACTGTTCTGAAAAAACAGCTTACTCTGAATCTTGGCAATGATGAACAAACATAAATGCAGCACACAGTACAAAAATGTCACTTATTAGGAGGTTTCTTGGGCTCATCTTAAACTGAAGCAGTGAAATATATATAAATATACACAAAAGCAACCACTGTTTCTTAACCACACAGCAAAGCAGCTGTTCAAAACTGGGAATACCAGGAGATAGTCCTGACCTTCAGATTGTGATACCAACAATAATAAATTAATTTGAGGAGAAAGAAGTCAAATCCAAATTCCTGCACTGCTGCAAGGTCCAAACTATTCAAACAGCCTCTGATCAGCAGGTGGTTGACCAGCTCTGCTCAACCAAAAATTCATCTTCCTCTTGAGTAAGTGATTTTATCAAATGGCTGTTGTAGGGAAGCCCTTGCTCTCTAGATAAGAAATTCTGAAATTATTTTCATATCAAATGCATTCGATTCTACTTCCTGAGAGCACTAGTATTCTTTCTTTCACAGAGACCATGAGACAATTCTTTGCTTTGCTGCCTTTTCCCAGTCTAGTCCCACATGCTCAATAGTTCTAAGAAAAAAGTGCACAGCACTTTTTCATTCAGAAGCTGGAACGTGGTTGCCTGGGGAGGCAAGGGATGGTCACTCAGGATGAATTACACCACAAATCTTGCACATCTCAGGGACTCTCCAGCACTGGAGGAAAGGTAAGCAGTAGGCTGAGCCTATGTTCATTCTTTTCCTTCTCCCATCAGACTCCCAAAGGCTCCTGCCTGGAGGCGGTGAAGATTGCCATCGACGCTGGTTACCGCCACATCGACGGTGCCTTTGTCTACTTCAATGAGCATGAAGTGGGACAAGCCATCCGGGAGAAGATTGCTGAAGGGAAGATCAAGAGAGAAGACATCTTTTACTGTGGCAAGGTGAGAACCTGCACTCAGATTATTTACACTAAATCCAGGATTTCCGTGAATGGTCTTTCTTAAGAATGCTGGCAGTCAGCATCTGGAATGCTTCCTTCCAGATCCAACATCCTTTATTTTTCTTTCCTAGCATTACCAGAATGCTGCAGATCTTTATGAACACTAGGTTTGCTGTGAGGCACAGGAATTACTGTTGTTCCCTGTTTAAATCTCTGATAGCAGTGGGAACCATGCAACATCCCTTCTGCTTAGTATTGCAGGCACCTGCAAGTTAAAACCACAGCTGCATTCAGCCTAAAGTGCTGCCTGACCTGTTACTGTGCCACACATTGTGTTGTCGCACACAGCGCCCTAGCTGGACAATGATCCTGCAACTGAGCTATTTTCTGTTAGAGCAATTCCCTGCATGGGTTTGCCATGAGGTTGCACAATGAAAGGGGTGGCAGCAAGCACATGCACGCCAGTGTCTGTATATGGGAAACAGCAAGTGCCTACATTGGTGCTACTGCCAGAAAATTACTCATCAAGCTGCACCCTTAGTTACTGTATCACCTGTAATTAAAAAGTGTTAGGATGGTGAATCAACTTACTTGGAGAGAAGATGTCATTACACTTCTGCTCTAGAGCAATGAGGCTGGAGTAATGCATGAGCTATTTTATACACTCAAGCTTTATGACTTGACTCTCTCCTAAAAGAGTGAAATCCCTTGTCCAATGAAGTGTCTGACAAAAGCTGTCACAACTACAATGAATTACCCCAGGTATAAGAGAGCTCATTGCACAATGCAGAATAAAGACTGACGGTGACTGTCCAGTTTCTAAGGGAGTTTATGGCCTCAAATAGTCCTTCCTGCAGTGTTCTTTGAACATGTCAGCCTAATATTTTCCCTTTCTCCTTTCCCAAATAAGACGTAATCCACAATTACTCAACAGACTTGCAAATAAACACCACTGTTCCTAGAGTGAAAGATCCCATGGGATCAGAGGCCTGGCTTACTATGAGCAATTTTGTTAAATTCTGTGATCTGGGAAAACTAAGCTTCAGATTGGATAGTTTGCAGACCAAGTGGATTTTCAGCAGCTATAGACCAATTTCCAAGTACAGCAATTTCCAATCTATAAAATATGCACCTCTTTTCCAAGTTTCCTGCTTGGTTTTACTGATAACAACCTTGCCATTCTGAGAAAAGCCTCACGTTCTCAAATTCTCCGCCTTTATCAGGGGAATTTCTCAGTCTCTCATATGCCAAATACGTTGATTTGGATCAGAGAAAATATTTGGTTTCAACAGTTTTATAGTTTCATTACTGCGAATTATCAGTAATATTACAAATCAAAACCACCAAGTTGTGCCAAAAGGTTAGAACCAGATGTCCTAACAATTTTGAATATTTTAACTTTCTCAACTGCTTCCCCTGCAGTTTATTTGCCCATATTAACCTTTAGACTCTATGAGAGCACGTCTCCTGGTAAAATTTCCAAGCTTCCTTTATTTATTAAGCCTTTCCGTATTCAGTTGTCTGATCTGATCACCAGATGATTTTCCTAGTCAATAATCACTACTTAAACACTGACTCATTTGGAAAACAGCAGGTCCTGCAAGCCACAGGGCTGCAGCACACAGTACCACAGCAGCCAATGCCTGTGCTCCCAGCCTGCTGTGTGTCTGTGAGATGACACACACATGGATTTCTCTCACAGTTGTGTCCTGTTTGTGCTTGACAAAATGTCAGCTGCTCGGGGTGATAGTCCAGTATAACATTTCTACACTCCTGAAAAGAGTTCAAAGGCAGAAACGGAAAATACCCTGCCACCAATTCAAACCATCACAACCTAGGATTTTCACAGGTTTCACTCAAAGCTCTCACAGCAGCTCTGAACTTCCCAGAAGGAGTGAGAGTGGATCTCCCTTGCCTTATGTATCTTCAGTTCAATGTACCTCACAAACTTAAGTATCTTACAAGCTACAGGCAAATCT
>JANRGV010000073.1:64727100-64775643 GCA_024734035.1 Alethe castanea
AGATACGTCAGGCACTACAGAATTCTGCCTTAGTGCCATCAGAAGTACTGGGAATTCCCAAGAGCCTGCAGACCCAAGCCCCTGGTGCAGATGTTTCCTTAAGCGAAGATGCTGCAGATGGAAGGCTGATCCACCAGCAGGGACTGATGGGAGCAGCCCTGCTGAGTGGCAGCGTTACTGGAGCAGTGACCCGGTGTGATCGCGCCGCATCTGCCAGCTGAAATCATCAGCACTTGCACTTGGCTCTCACTGCTGGCTGCCTGATCAGGCACAGCAGCTCAGCATCCAGAAATTTTAGAGGTTTTATATCAACTGCCAACATCTCACTTGGCTTATACAGCAAGACCTTTTTGGTCTCCTCTTTCATCCCAGGATATTTCTTTCATTAAACTAGAAGTAACATTTCCAGGAAATGTGGTGTCCTAAAATGCCAAAGCCAGCTGGCAGCTTTGACTGCTCAAACATGGGTTCTACTTAGGTAGATAATACAATAACTTGTACAAATCATGAAAACAGTTATGAAACTCTCAAGTTTCCATGGCATCGATGTATTGACATAGCACAAATGTTTGCTGTTTTTAAAGGCTGGTTCTTCAGAACCTCTGCAGTCTTTAGAGGGAAGTACATTCACTGGCCAATGCTGAGGTCAATAGAACTGGGCTAGAAAGGACACTCACAAAAACTATTTCTAGCCAATATATCTTAGGTTATCAAATTTCTAAAACACAGTAACAAACTGGACATGAAAGGTCTACAAAGTCATTTCCTTACTTAAATACAAGTTAAGCTCATTTTGCATGTAAAATGCTTAAAAAACACATAGATCAAAGGTTTTCAGTAAATTCAATGGAACAACTTTAAACTCTTGAGAACAGGACCCCGGTCCCCTTTCTGCAGTACACTTTAGCCTCTTACCTCTGTCTGCTGATCATAAACTCTTCACATCTCTCAGCATACACTTGAGAAAAGCCTAGAAGGAATTTCCAGGTGTTTTGGCTTGTCAGCTTAAAGCAGATGTCCTGCTCTCAGTACAACTTAACATGTCCTTGCTTCTGTGGGCAGAACTGAGCAGATTGTTTTCCCAACTATAACATAGTTTAAAAACAAAACAAACATCTAAAATAACTTAAAACTTACACAGGCTATGCCCTTTAACACCTACAATCAACATCTTCACCCATAAATCACAATTCAAGTTTTGTGTCCATTCTATACCTTGGCATGCAGTGGCTATCAGCTTTGGTGGCAGAACTAACTAGACAATAACCATACCAGCAAACAGCAGGTTTTTTCAACCAACAAAAGTTAGAACACAAAAACCTCAACGTGACTCCACACAGTTAGTTTGGTAAGTTGAAAAAAAAACAAGGAAAGAAAATAGCCCAACTTACTGTGTGCGTTCAAACTTTAAACCTTCTATTGTGTGTTAATTCTGCTGCAGTTAAAATCGACAAAACCCAATCAGTTTACAAAGAGCTCCTGGTTACTAATTACCATGCTATGGTTTTACTCTTGTAAGAGACTTTCATCAGCAGAGTTCAGTTGGAGATAGTGCTGAACACTCACCAGCAAAGCACACTCCATAGCAACCTCGGGGCACAACCCTGAAAGGAAGCAGTTTGCATCAAAGAGGTAAAGAAACTGTGCTTTAACTACTCACACCTGCATTACAGTGACTAAACACAAACACATCTTCCAGATGGGGGAATAAGAGAAAACTTCCCTAGGTCAGGCAGTCTCTCAGGCTCCACGACCACAGGAGAAAACCAGGAGATTCTCTTAGTGCTGGGTGCTTGGATGTTCAATATCTGACTCACATGATCCGAGCTTCTGCCTTCAAGCATAAAGCTGACCACAGATTCCTTGTGGGAACAAAGTTTTTCAGTGAAAGCATATGCTTGGAAAACAAAAGGAATCTGCCTATGTTCATTGAGCAAGAGCTTGCAATAGCTCAGAAGAACCTGTGTTGTAATAAAAATATATGTAATGGCTTTACTGGGACAACACTTCATTAGTCCTGGGCAAGAATTCCTGTTTAACCTCTGCACCTGGCTCTGACAGAAGGCAAGGTAAGGCCCTCACCTCTGCCTTGCAGGCATGGAGACCACAATGTCTCTGCACTCTGTATAATGGGCTCTGTCAGAAGGACAAGAGGGATGGACTGTGTGTTGGGGGGCTTCAGCTGGTTCACTGTTTCCTCTTGGCACCCCAAAAAAGCCTGTGCTTGCCTCCCCAGCTGTGGAATACCTGCCACCCCCCAGAGCTGGTGCGTCCCACCCTGGAGAAAACCCTGAAGATCCTGCAGCTGGACTATGTTGACCTCTACATCATTGAGCTGCCAATGGCTTTCAAGGTAAAAAGAAAAACTGCTTAGAAAAAGTGCATGAACTTAGTTTGAACCAAGGTCTCCATCTAGCATATTCCTTGCAGCTTCCAGCCTATGCTGTCAATAGCATTTTGGGCAGATAACATGTATTTTGATATATAGCCCATACATGTATTTCTGTGCACTACCCACCCAATGAGAGGCTTATAGGTGGTGTGAGAACAGGACAACAGAGTCCTGTTGCTTGGAGTTTTTCTGCTAGAAGGACAAGTCTCCAAACTGTGGTTATGCAGTTCCTACTCTGAAAAATTACCCCAGCTGAGCAGTACATGTGTCTGAATCCCCTCTGAGCCATGAGAAGAGAGCCACTGGAGGAAAGAGGTCGTACAAAGCAGCAACAGGCCAGGGGCAAAGTTCAGAGGAGGAGAGGGAAAGGTAAAAAAAAGTCACCAAGTTTGGTTTCCTTACTCTGTCCCAAATTGAAGCTGCTGGGCAAATCATGGTTATGACCTTAATCTCTGTAACTGCAGCGCTCAGCTTCACTGTCTCCCAACTGGTGCCAAGCATGGCAAGCATTGTCCATCTCTCATTCTTAAATGTTCAACTCTGATATTTCCTCATACTGCTGGCTCTGGGCAACTTGTAGGCAAAACCTTTGAATGCAGGGAGCTCACATCTCAGTTGCATGCTTCCCTCTATCACGTCCACAAACTTTCTGCTTTCACAGCTTTTTGTACCTTGCTTTACAATTTCCCTCTACAAGCACATGATATAAAGGCAAATGAAATGAATTATATTCAAAACATTTAAGTGGTTTTGAACTAATCAAATCTTTCTTCTAAGAGAGGATAGAGACAGGCAATTAATTGGTTAATTGTTTCTGAACAAGGTTTGAGCTCTAAACTGGCCTCTTTTTGCAAGAAAGGTAGACCTCTGATTATTAAAATCATATTTTGCTGCAGACTCCAAATTACCAGAACTATCAGATAGGAAGCAATTTACCAATGAGGCTATCACATTACACTTGCAGCCCTTTTTTGCCCCTGAGTAGGCCATATCCTATTAAGACCTGTATAGGAGTAACCAGACTCTGATATTAAAATTTTATTTATACAGTCACACGTATGGAATCCTTTTGGGTACATTTTTGAAAATTTCCCACCACTAGCAATTTCCTGTTTCCTTTTTCTTGTGTTTGTATTCTTTAGTAGTTCATTCTCCCACATAGTGAAGGTCATTGTCTCACAATATAAAGATATAGACAGCTGGCTTTAAAGTAATGTACATCTGACTCCCTGAGGCTTGTATCAACAATCTTGAGTAGTTAAAGGAGTAGCAGACCTAGACATTCATTCATGTTTCTCATGAGAGGAGAGAAAAAAATAACTCACTTTCTTCCTGAAAAATATACACTTTCTATATCAAATACAAAATGAAAAAAACTCATCCTTTTGCAGTGGTGGCAGGTTTCCTTTCTTTGCTCCCTCTCTCACAAATACACCCATCCTGCCTGTGATGCTTGCCTTTGATGAGGAGAACACAGGTGTAACTCTAAGAAACTCCTGCTCCCCTCTAGTCTGCAAATATTGGTGTTTTCCTCCCCAGAAGTCTAGGAAAAGCAATCTCCGGTTGGAAGCAGTGATGTACTTAAGACAGAACTTACAGTACCTCCCTGAAAACAGTAAGAACCTTCCCCCCGCAGAGCCCAGCCAGCAATTTGTCACAGGGCTTTCAGGCATGGTAAGAGGACTATGGTTTCAAAGAGCCCCACTCAGCAAAGTCCCACTGCTTTTCAACAGCTCAAGAATGGCCACTATGTGGGGTGAAATTGTTCTCTGACCTACCCAACATGAGCCTACACCTCCCTGTATTTTTTCCCCACGCAGATTCCCCATTCAGGACTTTTGTCCTTCCTGCCTTTAGCCCTCTGCAGTCTTGCTCAGCTCCTCCACCCTAGCAAGGCAGTAAACAGCAGAAACAGATCTCCAGGTCACCATGTGCCCTCCCTCTGCCTGGGGAGCTCGTAGCCAGCAGGTATTTTAGGGGTGAAAACCCAGCAGGATTTTTAGGGGACTCTTCTGAAATGACTGTTTCATCAAGTAAGCATTAACTTGTGCACTAATTATCTACAAATCCATCCCAACCGAGTGATTCTGTCATCTGACAAGAAAGCAGATATTTTAGTGTTACACTGAGCAAATCTCATCTAAGTATCTTGTTATTTTTAAGAGAATAACACAAAACAGACCATTTGCATCACTATCTGACTTCCTGTTGCCCTTCTATTTATAGGACAGGCATTCACAGGTTGTTAAAATTGCATTCTTGAGAAAGCCTGCTTGTCAAAGACCATTTTATGAAAGCAAGGGGATGTGCAGACTTGTCTTTCTGCATGTGTGTAGGTGAGAAAATCATTATAATGGGAGCAGGACTTTCCCTCTCAGTGGTTAACAGCTGCAGGGTTTTAAACTGGCAAATGAGCTGTCTGGTATCTTTTGGAGTGCCTCCAACTTCAGACATGACATGACAACATGTGATCCTGCAGTGACTGCCACATTAATTTCAGTGCTCATGCAGCAGCACGGTAACAAGCCAGCTTTCATCCAGTGTAAAACACAAGGCTATCTCCAAGAGAACTGCAAGAGAAGACATCAGCATTTCTAGGATGCTATGGTGTAGTTCATAAGAACCCAGAGCTAATACACATGATCAACTTCTGAAAGACCTTTTCCATTACCATCACCCTGTCACCACCAAAACACTGCCTTTCTCTCAGCACTTTATCCATCTGCAGGCAGTTCTTCGATTCAGAAATTCCCTTTCATAAAAAGATAGCTTGGTAGAGAAAGATTTAAAGTTATTAAAAAGTTTTAAACAGAGAAAGTTTTGTCTGGAGACTATTGAGCAGAGACAACTGCACTTCAACACTTTGCAGAGTTCTCTGCAGGCAGGAGGAAGAATTGATCACTGTAGAAATCCACAGCAGTTCACAACACATCTCAGTCAAGAGAAGTTAATCTTCAAGCACCATTCATCCTGACTGGGTTCATTTTTAAAGCACAAATGATAGAGGAAAAGGGGAGGATGGTAAATTAACTGATATAATTGCTGCCTATTGACTACTATTAAAAAAAAAAAGTTGACTAGAAGTTAGTGAATTGGAAATGGGACAGAGTAAAAAGGTCCTGAATTCAGACTCATTTACTAAAATTAAACAGGTCCAACTGTTTAATATGTTGAACTTGCAGTCCTTGGAAAGTGTGCTGGGGCGTCATGGGATGAATGGCTTGTTCCAAAATACCATGGGGATGGTTTTGCAAATAAAGCTTTTCCACCTCACGTTATGATGGCAAACTCTTTGCCTTCTAATAGAAAAAAAATGCACCCAGCAGCCACCTACCTCCTTCTAGTCAAGATATTTTTTCCAGCAAGACAGAGCAACAAAAGCAACAAGTTGTCTTTGTGGAATTCTCTGAGGAAAATCAGCACATTTGGAGGAGAGAGGCTTATCCCTGTAACTGAGACCTTGGCCCTCTGAAATCTGAGGCTGTGTTTTCCTTAGGCTCACTTTTCCCATTAAATGCCTCGGGTTTGAACTCGACTGAATTGGGAGGTGATAGTTACTGATCATATTAGTCACAGCTGCACGTTCCCAAGGAGTTACCACGTCAACATCTTGTACCCAGGCCTTTGAAATGTAGCAGTTTGAAGTCAGATTAAATGTCAAACATCACTGAAGGGTTTTTGTTCAAAAAAAGAAAAACCAAACCACAGCAAAACACAAAAGTGAAATTCTGATCAGCCTCAAGGGAGGGAGGTGTTAATGCATTGCCTGCAACAGCAATGAAATGACCAGCAAATAAGAGAAAGCTGTGCTTGTGAGATAACAGCTCATAAATAATCTCTGAAGCCTACAGAGTACAGAGATTGGAAGAAAGAATTTCTAGTACCCAAAGAAAGGTGGATAACACACTTAGGAGGTTAGCTATGCCCATAGCCCTTGACTGCTAGTAGCTCTTGGACCCTCCAGATGTTGGGGTGTGAGTACCAGCTTAGTCCAGCTCCCAAGTGCCTAGGACACAAGCAGGAGCAAGGGAAGAGCCAAAATGAAGAGAGAAGAAGAGAATACAGGCTGGTACTCCAACCCAGCCCTTTGGAAAGAGACAAGTCTTTTGGATGCCATAACAAGAAGGTCAAAAGTTTACTGAAAAACAAGGCCATCGAGGAACTCCTGAGTGCACTCTCATGTGACAGCTCAGGAGTGTATGCACGGACCATCCAGCAGACAAGGATGTGGTAAGCCCACATGAATGACATGCTGAACTTAGAGTGTTTTAGAAAACTATTCTTTTTTGTTGTTGTTTACTAGTAGAAACAGGGTCTGTGAAAAAAGTTTTGCTCTAAGGAGTGAAATTTTTTTCTTTTAAGCACAGCACTATGGTTTTACTTTTCAGCCTGGAGATGCACTCTACCCAAAAGATGAAAATGGAAAATTTATCTACCATGAGACAGACTTATGTGCCACTTGGGAGGTAAGCAAATACAACATCCATCCATATATGCTTTAAACCCAGATATTCATTCTCATTTTTACTTGTGGTTTTAATAAACATAACTGAAGCAAATTGCCAAGGTAAATGGATCTAATTCAAGCTCCATGGATAAATTTTACTTCTATCCTTAAGCTTGTTTCTTTTTGCTGTCATTTAATTATTTTAATAACAAAACATTGTTGAAACATTGGATGTCCACATTCCCTCTTCAAGAGAGTGCACTCTACATTCACTACTTGAAGCTTTTATCATTAGGTTTTTACCAATCCTTCCCCTTTATCTGATCTTCAGGGAACAAGAAAGTTGGAGCCCTCAAAAGAGACTAGGTCATCTTGAAAAAAAAATAAAATCTTTCCATTTGCAGAAAAAACCAGATTTTGCCCTAAAACTCACCATAAAAAATCCCCAAACAATCAAATAAAAAAAACTATTTAAAAAAACGAAAACAAACAAAACAAAACGGCAACACCTTCCCACTCACAACCCCTGAAAAACAAAGCCCAAGACCTTGCCATCACTTGCCATTACAACAAGTTCACTCACTTCTAAATTTACTTATCAGATGGGAACACAAGATTTTTCTGGTAAGAAAACTTGGAGGGAAGTAGCATTTGCCTAAAAGATTGCACCCTACATTTGTTTGTGATGTGCTCTAGTCCTTTAGCCAGATGTCTCATTAAGCCTAATGCCACTTGGCTTCAGGATCTTGGGTGAGGCAGAAAGTGAGACAAGCAACCTGCTCACATTTCTGCCTCTCAAAGCTGTAGACACCTCTTTGGTTCATGGCCAGAGCTGCTCAGCTCTCCTGGACCAGGTCTGATGAAATAGCATCACTAATTACATCCAGTTCACACCAAGAGATAAGAGGTGCTACTACGTGCTCCACTTCAGCTTCAACTGTCCAGATCTGGATAGTCACGTCCCAGATTAGCTCTACTCAAGGTACAGCAGATAAAGATGAAGAATGGTGAAATTCTGAGTGAAGTTTTGAATGGGGAGAGAGCCCAGAAGGGGTCCTGAACTTTCCCTTGGCAGCTGAGCCATCCAGGCTGGGTCTCAGGGGGAAGGGGGATTTCCACGTTAGCTGTTTATGCTACATTTGAATTTGGCTGATGCAGCTCATTCCCCTTTTTTCACAGAATGGTTGCTCACATGTTGAAAGCAATAGCTCTCCCAACACTACTATATTTTTATCTTTGAGCTGGTGTTTAATGTAAAGGTTATTCTATAGCAGGCCACTCTCTTCAGCTAATAAGCAAGAGAAAAATAGGTGGTGGGAAGTGCCTGCAAATAGCAACATTAATCTAAATTAAAATGGCTTGACTCAACCCAGATAATTTCACTCTCTCAGTGTGGTGCTAGCTGGCAAAAATTAATCCAGATGACTGTATTTGCTGACTTGTCACTGAGTGATAGAAGGCATATGAGGCTAACTAGAGGTCATCAAACACACAGTGCCTCTTACCTCCCTGCTTTCAGCTCCTGTGAGACAGAAAGAATAACAAAGCCTGGAAGGCCATCCAGCTCCATGGTGGGGTCTGCTCTGCCTCAAACAGTCACTGAATTATTTGTGTTTCAGGCAGCAAAGGGGAACACCATAGGAAAGGACTCCCTTTCCCCTTAACAACCCAGCAGATGAAGATAACAAAGACCAGGGAACATATTCGTATCCAGTATTCATAAGAGTTTCTCATCTACTAGGAATTTATTTTTTTTTCCTGCTAGACACTCTACTGAAGCTCTCTGTGCAGGTTTTGTGATGTACCTTGCCAAATATTTAGGATAAAGACTTCATATGAAAAACTGTCTTCCAATCAAAAGGAGCAAGTTGACTTATCAAGAAAGCAATCTGTTTTGTTCACTTTTCCTTCTCCAGCTTTGAGGCACTGCTAAAGCAGCATAAAGCACAACTCTTTAAAAGTGGTTGCCTGGCACTTAAGTATCTGTATCTCAGGTTAAATCTTTCTGCTCTCCAGACAAATTCTACCCTCACAGGAGGTAAAAAACATTAGGGGTTGGTCTGGAAAACAGGTTGACACAGGAACAGAATTTGGTTTGTCTGGACAACACCAGCCCTCATGCTGGTAGAGCTGTTAGTTCTGCTGCAGTGAAGGGTCTCAATAATGGTCTATCCTCCACCTCTCTCTAAAATGCACACTCCAAGAAATCAAGCCAACATGTGGGACTCGTCTTTCTTTGCAGGCTCTGGAAGCATGTAAAGATGCAGGCTTGGCAAAGTCTATTGGAGTATCCAATTTCAACCGCAGGCAACTGGAGATGATCATGAACAAGCCAGGACTTAAGCACAAACCTGTCAGCAACCAGGTATGACTGCAAGCCAAGGGCAGTGCCTGCCACGGTGCCACTGCCCTTTGGGGAATGCAAACACACAGCCTAAGCCACCATGTACAGAAAGGTGATGTGTACTTTGCCACAGATGCTGCCCTCCATACTTCCATTTCTAGCTTGAAAATATTACTCTTCCTATCTAGGCTAAAGATCAATATTTGAAGGCTCTGGAGCAATCACTTTCCCCAGTTTCTGCTCCAGGACTATAAAACTGGTGCCTCTGTGCCAAAGCTCCATAACAAGATTGAATGCTGAGTCAAAGCAGATCTTAGATCTCTGTCATGTACGTTACTTCAAGTCCAAAAACTCCCAAGAAAGCCATTCAGAGGTAACCAGTTCTCAATGAAGCCATGCCTACCTTAGTTGACACCAGCCCAACCCTACAGATCCTGAGTCACTCCAGGCTTCTCAAATGTGAAAGCCACTAGATGCAACTCCTGAATTTCCTGCACTTGCTCTCTTGTACTTTTCCTAAAAGACCTCTGTAAGAGATAGAGAAAACGCTCGATTAAAGGAGACCCTGCCACCCTGGCCTGAGCTGAGCAGTCCCGTGAGGATGACAGGCACATCCGAGTTAAATTACAGCAGCGGGGCTCTGAGAAGGCGACAAGTGGCAGCGACCCATCTGAGTGCCCAGTACCTTTGGCTCTGGCACTTGGCAGGTCACTGCATTTCCTAGAAATCTCTGGGAAGCCCTTCTGACACAAGCTCATCTGGCACGAACAAATATCCACGTTAGCACTTAAAGAAGAGAGGCCAGGGACCAACTGGGACCAACTTCCTGCTCCCAGCACGTGGCTTGGAGGGCTAGAATGGCCACGAGGCAGGGCAAGGAGGCTGCCCACAGCTTCCATTTCTGTAGTTGGCCTGGAGGGAAAGGCTGGCGGCGAGAATAGAAAATTCCAGCACCCTTCCCTGGTATTAAAATGCCCAGTGGGTGCAAAATGCAATTGCTGATTCTGGCGTGCCCCAAAGACTGCGCTGAGCACTGCTGATGCTTCCTGGGGTCGAGGAAAACCTGGCAAAAGATTAAGCCCAGCGTAGGGCAGCTGGCCAGCAGGCATAGATATGCCAGATAGCTTCAGACTTGCCAGATAGCAACCACTGTTTGCTATCTTTTAGACGTCCATTTCCCAGGCTGAGATCACAGCCAGAAAATCCATGCCTGTGAGGGAACAGTGTTTGCAATGTGGGAGGGCAGAGCTCACAACAAAGTCATAATCTCACCTTCTGTATATCCCCTCCCCTCACCTTTCTAACTGAGACAGCTTATGCCAACACTTCCCTAAAAACAACATCAGATTAGTCATCCTGAATGCAAGGGGCAGAGAAATGGAGTGCAGACCCACATAAGATGGGTTGCCTTCTCAGTCTACTTGTCTAGTGAGCTTGCCTTACCTCCACAATCTCCACTTATTGCCACCTTTCCACAGCAGGCCAATAAAAGCTCCTTGCAGCCAAATGTTTCAGATGTTGATCTGCTGTTCACAAAAAAAAAAAAAAATCAATCACCCAGCAATGTACAATTAGAATAATAAACCCAGATGAAGTTCCCTTTTCCCTAATTTACATCTATCCTCTCCTGAAAGCATCATCTGGTCTATAGCTCTCACAAATATTGGGATTTCTTCTGCTTCTGTGTCTGGTCCTGTTAATTAATTATTCTTTCTATGTTACTCTTGTAGGTAGAATGCCATCCCTACTTCACCCAACCCAAACTCCTAGAATTTTGCAGACAACATGACATCGTTATTGTTGGGTACAGCCCATTGGGAACCTCAAGGGATGAATCATGGTAAGTCCCCATTACTTTCTAATAGGAGGACAATATCCAGGGAAACATAGTTCTCCACTTCTGAGTCTCTGTGCAAAATATCTCTGCCCCCATTTTTTTAAAGTGGCTTTGAACTTCAGTGTCTAAATATTACTGTTGTGAGTGTAAACTTTCAACACTCCTGCTGCATGCTGTCATCAAGGAATGCCAGGCGTCTGCACAGGAGGTTGCCTTAGGTCTCCTCTAGCAGAAGGCAGGTGTTTGGAATGGGGAACTTGTGAGCCTTAGGTGAGGAAGGAGAAACTAAGTCAAAGTTAGGACATCACACAGGAAGTTGCCTTTGACAACCCACCAACCTAAGAGCCAAAGCTTTTCTCCTGTCTTTCACCCTACTTGTCAAAAGATGCAGTGTTCTGTCCACAAACAAGTAGATGCCCCTATGTTTTGACATTAAAGATGAGGAGGTTTTTCCTTTTCTTTTTCTTCTCACCTTTTTTCCCAGGGTAAATGTGTCCTCCCCTCCTTTACTGAAGGATCCTGTGCTGAATGCCATTGGCAAGAAGTACAACAAGACAGCGGCACAGATTGCTTTGCGCTTCAACGTCCAGCGAGGGGTGGTGGTGATCCCAAAAAGTTTCAATCCACAACGCATCAGAGAGAATTTCCAGGTAAATTCATACCCCACTAGTACATGGACAAATCCAATTACATTGGCTTAGCCCCTATAGAAGGTAATTTCCCCATTTTTTTCTGTAGACTTGATCAATGGCAAACTTTGTCACATTTGATGCTCTTTGTCCCAACCATGAAATGGTAACAAGATATATATATATATATAACATAGAGCAATACATAGAGGAAATGTTGGTGTCTTTTAACCCTCTGGAGCAGCTAAAGCTCCAGCTGGTGATGTGTCCCAGAGCACCAGCTGCTGCAGTGAGCAGCACAAGCAAGAGGAGGTAAATCAGTAGGTCAGCAGCCCAAGGCTGCAGGAGCTCAGGAATGACTGATAGCAACCTTAGGGAAGGGTTGCTGCACACAAGTGTGACAGAAAGGGTCACAATCACACCACCTGAAAACATTTGGTTTGACCACCACCCAAAAATAAGATGATTTTGTTCCTGCATTCCTTGCAGCACTCAGTACTCACAGTGCTCCCTACTTTCCCTGGAAATACATTGCTTTCAAAGCTGCTGGCTCAGTATTGCCAGACTACCTAATCCTTCTTGCAAAAAAGGTGTAGGCAAATGTGACTGGGCTTATTCATGTCCTCGAGACTCCTGCAAATGTAAGTAAGCATCGGACTGTGGGAGAGATACAGGGAGAAGGATGGGGATTGTACTTCTGGAATCTGGAAGATAGGAAGCCTGATTATAACAAGAAATGCTGACACATTCCTAACATCTCCTCCATTAGATCTTTGACTTCTCCCTCACTGAGAAAGAGATGAAAGAAATTGAAGCCCTGAACAAAAATGTTCGTTATGTGGAACTGTTAATGTAAGTACAGGAGAAATCCTACATCCTCATAGAGCATTCCTGTTCTTTCAGAGAATTGAAAAAAAAAATCACTTCCTTTTAATATTAACTTTTGCATAAACAATCCTATTCTAAGGTAAGGCTTAAACATGAGAGACTTTTAATGCAGCCTGAATATGCTCCCAGACCCATTGCAAAAACAAGTGCACAATATTTGCCTGCAGCTCAGGTTCTCAAAGTCCACCTAGCAGAAAGTGAGTCTATCTTGCTATTCCATCTCTACTCCATTTCCTTAAACTCTTTCTGCCATGTGGGAATGGTGATCTCAGACACTGATAAGGCATAACATCATCCCTGTCTAGAAGTGTGGATATTGAAGCTGAAATTCAAATAAAATGGAGATCTACCTTCTAAGAAAAACAGAAGAATGGGAAGCTTGCTTGACTGCCAGACCACTTCTTAATTATCTCTTCTGAGAACTAACAAGGCTTGATCTCTTGCCACTTGCCACCTAAAGCTTACCACCCAATATAGTTTTGCTTCACTTGAAAGCTCAGAACTACCCAACATCCCCTCTTTCAGAGGATGAGGCTGTTTGTTTTTCCGTCAGCTCAAAAGCATCTACAGCTTAAGGCCAAACTTTGTTTTCCTCTTTTCAGGGCACTCAATAAGTAGCCAAATGCTAGAGATTAATTTCCACGCATTTCTCTGTTTACCGTAGGTTATCTGTGTCCTGCTAAACTGTAGCATGAAATGAAAAACATTGATAACAGCATCAAACAGGATCAATAGCACTCTAAAATGTTGACCATTTCTCAAAAGATAAAGGGAAATGTTGCAAAGAAACAAACAAACCACTTAGTGTGCCACATAAATATGATCAAAAATATGCAGTAAGTTAAAAGCATCATAATGGAGCTCATTTTTCACATTTAAGCTCAGCCAGGTGCTCTGAAGCTTTAGTTTCTTAAAACTTAAAATAGCCTTGCATCAATTAGCAGTACTTAGCTCCAGAAGGCTTTTCACAAATGGCCTAGGAGATTCTTAAGTGTGTTTTGGTATCTGACACAGTTTGGTTTTCTGTAGCAAAACTGAGTTATAGCATCATTTAAATTTTAAAGATTATACACTCAAAATGTAACCTTGGTGCAAATGCAAGAGCCTTTCCCAGAAGCAAAGTCAAAGGCTGCAAATGCCCACAGGGGAGGAACTTCATAAGCTACCAATCTAAAAAACTAATAAGTTAAGTGCTTTGCTTTATTAGAGTGAATTTGGCCATAGGAGGCCACCAAGGATAAGGAAAATGGGATGCATAAGATGGGTGTTGGCAGCTCTAGTTTTCACAAGAGCTCCATGTTTGGGGAAAAATGTTTAAGTACAATCTGATCTCAGCTATGAAAAAAGCCTCATTGGAAAAGTGATGTTGCCATGTAAGGAGCAGATATATAGATTTATATATATAGATATATATGCTTCCTCTGCATTACCACACAGAAGTGTCTGGAATTGACACTACATCAGACAAATTACCAGCCTAAACACATTTCTTATTTCATCCAGCAATCTTTATCTGAAAAAGTCAAACCGCAATACAGAAAGACTTTTGGTTAGTCAACTTCCTGGAAAACCTTTGACTGCTGTGATGCACATGCCAGCAGGAATGGAAAAATCCAGCTTTCCTCTGGTTCTTCCCCTTATCAGCTACCATAAGGGTACTGTGTGCAAACCTGTGGTTCTGATGGTATGAGTAAGCCCATATGAACAGGATAACGCAACCAGTGGAATGAATTAGCAAGTTAAGCATCTGAGAAAAAAAATGGAGGTTTTATAAAAACATGAGTACTTCAGGAAATCTTACTCTGAAATTGTTTCTTCTCCTTTTGGAGAAATCTAGAAGCATTGTGCAGGGCAAGTTTTACATTCATGTATCTGCTTGATTTATCTTATGCTCCCATTCTCTGCTATGAATGTTTTTCCTTACCAGTTATGCCAAGCTGCACTGACTCCTTCAAGTGAATCATTTTCACTCAAAGGACTCAGACTTTTGAATATGTGAGATCTGATTAGCAAAGCATGCTCAATAGATGAAAAGTAGAGATAATGACACTGGCAACTCAGACATTATCAAATTATACTCAAGTCAAACAAGCCAAAATGTTGTGGCTTGTTTTGTTTTTTGGTGGTTTTTTTTTCAACCAACTCAATCTGTTAATGTGTAAACACTTGATCTTGGCTGAAAATTGGAATGAAATGTTTTGACACAACCAATGCAAAATGTTTGATGCCTTCCAGTTAGTTACCTTCAATATTGTGAAATGTGTCCTTCCCAGACTGGAACAATTCACAGCTGGATAAATGCCAGTATTTGTTGTGCCATGCTGTAAGGCAAGGCAGCCAGCTGCCATGGTGCACCTGAGAATGCTCTTCAGAAAATTTTCATTTAGCTAATGGAAAGTGTTTGTCAAGCCAGGGCTTGTGATTTAGCATCATCATCTCAAACAAACAAGAAAACCCACAACAGAAAACAGCTACCTCTCTCTTAAGTCTGCCAATAATGGGCAAACACAGTGTTATTTTTTTCACCTGAAGTTGACCCTGGGAATTTTCTTCTTGCCTTTTACAATGATCCTGGATTATGCATCTTCCCTGAGCACACAGTTTCTGAAATCTGTCTTTATTAGGATGCACCCATGACCATCCCTTTCTCCCCTGAACTGGGTCATCCCTAAAGCTTTTTTGTAAATTCTCTGCCACTATAGATGCTGGCAGAGTATCTACATGTAGCCAGACCTAGTTTAGGTATGGCAGCTGCTTGGAGAAAGCACCACACCAGACCCAGACCTGCTCATGCCAGCTCTAATGGCAAAGACAAGTAGACAAAGCACAACAGTCTGGTCTCCACCTCTTCTTCACACATAACCCTTATTTCTAGGGGTCTTTCTAGACACCTGAACAAAGTCTTCCCCTTCCACAGTGCACATGGTGAAGCCATCCACCTTCGTTAAAACACTTCTACTCACCTGAGTTAAATAGCAAGAATAGTTGGCATCCAGAGTCTTGTTGATTTTCCCCATCTCTCCTTAAGATATGCAGTCTGAAAAATGGTCCTTCATTGTCCTCTCCTTAAATACACAGGCCTGCTTCCAAATCTGCAGGGCCAGTTAGAGCAGAATCACTTCTGAATAAGTAGAAGAGCCTACCATGAAGGCCACAGATATATTGCAAGGAAGAGGTTTGCTGGGCACAGGATGACTGTAGTGATTTGATATCTTGTCTTACCCAAGGAGCTCACTTGTCCAATCTGACCTTTCCACAGGTGGCGTGACCATCCAGAGTATCCCTTCAATGATGAATACTGAAAAAGAGGTGGGTCTGGACAGCCAGCCAGTGCTGTTAGGCTCTGCTGAGAGACACTCAATGTTTGGTGCTTTGTCTTCATGTGAGGCTGTTCAAATCAGCATTAAAAACATTACATTTATTTCTTCTTGTCTTGTCAGTCTCTTCTTGTTATTGATGACCAAATCTATTTAATTCATTGAATTTCTGGTTTTGGCTTAGCAGGCTTTAATGCTGAACACTGACGGTTCAAGACTGACTGCTGATAAAACTGAAGATTTCTCCTAAAAACAAGCTCACTAGTTCAAGCCAAATTGGTTTCACTTCATGGAATATTCTTCACTTAATCTGAAACAAAATCTTCCAGTTCAGTAGGTGTGAGGCAGAATCAGAATCACAGAATGGGGAAAGTTCAAAGAGACCACAGAGGGGGCATGTGGTCCAAACCAGCACCATTTTCTTTTGCAGCTCAAGTAAGAGTGGTGAACTAATTGAATCTGATATATATGCACATATTTTTGCTGATATGGACTAGGTATGTGCACTGCTTCATGGAGTGAAGGCAATTTAACTCTGAGCAGAGTGTTCTGCAGCTCACACGTGAGCTTTGTTCCATAGGTACATCCCAGCTGGCTCCACATGGAACTAGTTCAAGCCCTGAAGCATTAAAAGCATGTTCATATACCCACACACACCCCTCAGCTGAGGACCTCAGTCAAACACAAGACAGGGTATGACACTTGTATTACACTGTACCTGTTATTCAAGGGTGGTATTAACTAGTGTTGCATACACAACCTGCAGCTACAACTAGGGAGGTCTTCATCTCATGAGATTAAAAATCCCTTAAATTTCTTACATGCTCCACTAACTGATATTAATCCAAGAAAATTTCTGTTCACTCAAACAATCTTATTAACATGAAGGCAGTGGCACATACACTGTGATAAGGAAGAGTGACTCCTTCAGCATGAACTTCTTTTTCAGACCACTTGTTTGCAGCCTATAGATGCATTTGCCCATACCCACATCTGCAGAAGGCTATTTTGCCTTCCTCCTGAGCCCAAGGACCACAGTTTCCTGCCACTGAAAGAGTACACTGGAGAGCTATCAGAGAAGAAACTAAACCATACACACTGAGAGAGAGAGTACTTCATGTACTGGAATGTATGTACATTGGAAAATGTGTCATACATAAGCCCCAGTCTATAGCATCTTCTTTTATTTATTACCATTGCTATTCATTATCCCTGGAGTGACTGGAACAGGAAAATGCCAGAGTGTACAGTTCACGGAAACTCTTCTGTATGGTCATGGTGTGCTCCTCAGAGCTGAGACAAAGAGGGACAGGGATGACCACAGGAGCAGCAGGGAAGGCTCCCAACAGGGTCAAGTGCAAATGCATCCCTGGATGAGCTCAGTGGGGACATCAGGCCCCTTCAGCAGGGGTGGCCTTCACGTAGCATTTATAAATCCATTCATAAAGCTACACCAGCAAAGGAGAATTCTGCTTCCTGGAGGTTACCCAAGGGCTATTCCCACTTTATTCTACTACCCACTTAGACCAGAGGGGGATATAAAAAATAAAAGTGGGGCATATAAGTCTTCTTTCTCCTCAGATATATTAGAAACCTCCTGGTGTAGACCTAAGGACAATCCCAAGGTCAGGTGGAAGTCTGAGCCCAGGGGTGTTCAGAACCACTATCACAAGTCCTGCTTTGCCCCTTTGCAAACAGCTGAGGTCCTGGTCAAAAAACTGAATAAAATCCAAGTCTAAATTCAAGTGCCAGAGAGGAGGAGTTACCACCATACCCAACATGTTATTCCAGTTGCTTCATAAGTACAAGCCCTAAATAGAGCTCACAAGGCTCAACTGCTTAACAGTAGCACTGTACAAATTTTTGCACTGTAACTTGACCAGGTGCAATTCTCCAGTCACAGCAGACGTTCAGGCCAGGTTTGGCAAAGCTCTTGTTGTCTACAACTGCAAATGTCAACTAGTGCTTAGCTAAAATGCTCACACCAGCCTCTTTCACAGCTCACTGCTCTTTCCAGGCATCCCCCTCCCTGAGGTCAGGCAGCACTGGAGATTCTAAGAAAGCAGGTAACCTTGTACATGTGAGTAAGGAAGACAATATGCTGAAACCTCTCTAACAGGGAATACCACACAACCAAATCTTTGACCTATACTGATTAAATAAAACAGGACAGATTGTGAGAGTTCCTCCTGCCCTAGTCATGCCATCAAATTCCTCCCCCCTCTAATTTTAATAGAATCCTCCTCCTCCTCCTTTGCATTGCCTCATTTGTATCTGAAGAAAAAAAGATTCAGCCTCTTCCCAGGGGCAAATGCTCCCATACAAGTTTCCATCAGTTATGAAACTGCTACTGACATATAGCCTACTTTTTCCCCCCACTCTGCTCAGTTTCAGACCATTGCTCCCCATTGTTCTCCAGCTTGTCCTACAAAAAAAAACCCAACATTTAGATGGGGGATATAAACAGGCCTGGAGGTGGGAGCTTGGGAAACCCCTTCCACCAGCAACTCCACAAAGAGAGAGAAAAGTCCAGTCCACAACGCCAAGTATGATTTGTTTCCATCTAGCACATTTCAGAGTCTTACTGGCCTCAGTGCTGGTGTGAAACACATCACTTGGAATGGTCACATACAGCCCTGCTCCAACTGCATGGGTCAGGCATGGACAGAGGGGGCTCCAGCATCTCCTGCTCTGACAGCACTCACACATGACAAGAATAGACCTGATCGCGTACTGGAAAATTTACTCACTTCTATGATAAAAAACCTGAATTGTTTGTGATTATACTCTTTGTGTAAGAGTATATATGTATCTTTTGTTTGCATTATACTCTTTGCATAGCTGTAATATGGAGTGAAATCCAGACCAAAGATGTTTGCTTCAGCTATGCACAGGTTACTTTACAGCAAAAAGAACAAATGATGCAGTACTTTAGATTCTCTAGCAGACTCAGAGCTGGTCTGGTCAGCAGAAACCCAGGTGATGTGCTAACATCCCCTGCAGCACAGCAGTTGGCACAGCAACTCATTAGAGCCTGGGCTTACCTGGCATTCCCTGTTGTTACACAAGCTCAGGGCAGAGCACAGGGCTTTGGAGCAGCCTTGGGCATGTGCATGCTCACATTTTGCTGGTGAAGCAACAGGAAAGCACTGGCACAGTGATCACCCCACCCTGCACTGCATGGGGAGGTGAATCTGTTCCCTCTCGGGGAGGCAGAGCTTCCTCTTCCCCAGACTAAGCATCTGGAATAGGAATCTGTTTCAGAAAGGACATGCATCCAATTTTCCCTAATGCTGTGCAAGAGAAATAGGGAAAATAGTAAAGTGGGATGGACACTGTGTACATTTTTACAGACCTACATTGAAGAATACCCTTTGGATTTATATCACATCATGTTTTTGTACCACAGAGCTGCCAAAAGACTTTACAAAAGTGTGGCTATCAAGCCATCAGCCAGAATTAGGGTGTAATTTTGGGTAGGTAGAAATGGACACAGGGAAAGGAAGAAAGCACCTCCTGTAGTTTTCACCCGTTGCCTGTCAGTAAGTCCTGGGTGCAAAAATGAAATCTCTTGTCCTGGTCAAAGTGTAATGATAACTGAGGGCTGATTGTGAGTTTTGCAGAGTCAGAAAGGACAGGTGACCACAAAAGGCAATGCCTTTGTCTGCATGCAGCACGGTCCTCATTTAATGACGCTTCTTCATTTCATTCTTTTCTGGAATCCAACAAAGCCCAAAAGCTGCTCACCTCCAGACTGGCAGAATATTTAACCATTACCACATTCTTGGGAGGTGCAAAGCTATCCAACAGCAGAGAGGCTGATACATTAATGAACTAATTAAGATCATCTCATAACTTGAATCAAAGTTGATCCTTCAGTTTAGTGTGTGAATCGTTTTAGTGTGGAAGCAAAGTCAAACTCTCAAAGGAAAAGAAATCACATGCCTGGATGTGCAAGACATTTCTCAAATCTCCACAGCAAGCAGAGAGGACAAACTTAGATTTCTTGTGTAGAGTAAGTCAAATTTGAAGACTGAAGATGAGATACCACCTTTCTACTGTGAGTAAAACCTCAGTCTCCTTGTTGCTATCTGCCAAACCAAAATGCTTTGAAATAAATCAGTTTGGTATTTGCAAGAAAATGTCCTTATTTTTTGGGAGGAGAGAAAGGGAGGGATCTGCTGCTCCAAAACATTTTTCCCAGCTCTTAACAAGAAAATTCACATGTCTAGAGGTAAGCACTGGGGTGGAAAAGAAAGTCCATAAGAGAGTGACATGTTAGAATGAGATTCAGCAGGCTTATTTCACTTATGACCTAAACTGCAAATACATTTGCCTTTGGGGGCAGAGTAATCAGCATGTAGTTGGGTACTAGAGCAGTTTTTACACTAATTGATTCTCAGCAGTGCCATATTTCAGCTCTTCCCGACATCCTACTACCCTGGAGCAAAAACTCCAGCTCACAATAAAGGGCTTTGAGAGCGCAAAAGCCAAAAGAAATTAATTTTCCAGTGCCAGACAGACTCCTTGGGGAACCCTAACTCAACATGCATGAGCAATACTCACAACAGGACAACACATTGCAAATAAATGCAAAGCAGAACCAAATGGGAAAAGAGGACAGAAAGAAGGAGCTGGAAAGGAAGAAAACACGTGTGTATAAACACTTACACATGGACACCAGGGGCTCCACTGGAGGAAACTGCTCACTTTTTGCTCTGTAGACTGCAGAGTTACCTGGGTGGAGGTCTCAGGTCAGTCCAAGGTCACTGAACACAACAAAGGCAAAATTCTGCACCAGGACAAATGTACACTCAATTAAAAGAGAAATGAGAGCTCGTGGTGACCTAGAACATGTCTCAGAGAAACCTCACACATAAAGAAAGTCTGTGCTAGGGCAGGGTGCTGAGGACATTGGGTAGGATCCTGCTGACATTTCAGCACATAAAAATCACTAATTACTCTGCTGACACAAGGTACAGATGCACAAAACAGAGGCCCCATGTCCTCACTGCAAGGAAACTCATCCCAAGTTTTCTCTTCCCCCAATTAACCTGACCAGTGTTGTTCTCCCAAGCCAGGACAGACCTTGGGAAAGCTAGCCAAGGGTATTGTGCCTTTGTGACCTCTTTGGAAAACTGCTTTGCTCCTCATGACATTACCTCAGCTTCACCTACAGGGTGACACCCTACCCTGTGTGTGAAACAGGAGATTTCCCAGAAAAGTGATCCCATCATCCCACATGTTCAGCAGTGATGGACCCAGACAGTCCAGAACAGCCCAAACCAGCTGTTTGGCAGCATGCTTTGCAGTCATTCCCTGTTTTTTCACTGAGGTGGGACTTTTTTTTTTTTTTTTCCCCTACAGGATTATGAGGAGATTGCTTTTACATAGCATTAGCTATATTGATCTGAACTTGAGGCAATTCAAAGAGAAATCTCCGACATTCAAAAAGGTTCTTCTAAGTCACGGGTCAGAAATCCACACCTTCATTCAACATGCTATCTCTCTGGTCTCCTGTGAAGTACAGTCCTCCCAGAACAGAGTAGGAGAAACAGCAAAGCAGAAAAGTTAAGCACTAATTTAGGATTTCTACTAATCTTTTTGTAGTCGTGGCATTTAGAGCACACCAGGAGCCATGAATTTCCTTGGCAATCTACACATCTCCAGGCCCAAGACCACCAAGTTACTCGGCTCACAGCCCTGTGTTTGCAGAATTGGTCTTTGGGTGTGCAAGAATTTGAGGCCATAAAAGCAATTTCAGAGAGCAGGTAGGAGGAAGGGGGGTAGTTCCCTTTCCTCAGCACTCAGAACATTGAGAAGTGATGCAGGAAGTCAGGTCCAAATCTTTATGGGGGTTTTAACCTACATGCCTCACCTTATCCTGTTACTAAACCCTGCAGTCTCATGGAAGGCATCTGGCAACATCCGCCACACCAAACTTTTCAACTTTGCATGAGCCACTCATCAGGATAAAAGGGGGAAATTGCTGAGAAACATAATGTACTTTCATGGGAAGGAGGGCACTTGCAGTCCAGACCTCATTCTGGTCACTGGTGATGGGAAAACAACAGAACAGGGGTCAAACCTTTCCCCCTTTGTACTATGGCTCATCCCAGTGCTATGTGAGTTGCTCACTTCGCTGTTTCTTTTGGACACAACACCAGTTATGTTATCAGACAAACTGAGTGCCTGAGTTGGAAAGGATGGTAGGAGTATAAATTCCAACACAATATGAGTAAATGTGAATTTCACTGCATTTCTGGCATTTATTACTACCGTGACACCAAGCCCTGCAGCATCCCTCAAGCAAGCACACGCCCTAGCAGGCTGCACAGAGATACTACAGAAAAAACTGAATTAACACATGGATTTGCACCTCTTCTTCACCCAATAGTTCCAGCACTCCACAGACATCAGGGATTGACCTTTGTGACTTTCTTTGCCTCCTCCAAATCTTATTCCTTAACCCTCTTTGCAGCTAAACACATCCATTCTTGTGCTCTCCTCTCTCCCAAGCTTCTTTCTGCCACATGTATGAACAACTAAATCAAACTTGACTGCTGAGTGAGGGTTCCCTTCACACATTCTCACTCTCTGCAAAGATTACTTGGATGCTTGCCTTCATTTTTCTGGATTCCTCCTATTCATTGAGGAAAGAGGCCTTGACATGGCCCACCTCCAGGGAAAGGTCTCTCACCTATGATATTTCCCAGCTCTGGAAAACCTAGCATTTAAAAATAGTATTGAGTGTGAAGTTTCTCTTCCCAGTAGCATTTATGATGGAAATGTGGATACACTCTGCTAATCATGAGAAATTACAAACCAAAACTAATTAGGAGAGAGAAAGCATTAGGAAGACACATGCAAAATTACATAATTTTAAACTTTTTAGTATTTTTGACCCTGTGAAGCTTTATGAAGTTTGTGTGGAGTAAAGGTCTGATGTGGCCCACAGAATTCATTCTCTGGCAGAATCAAGACTGGAAAAGGGTAAAAATGGTGGTGAGGAAGCCTGCTGATGGATTATGGAGACTGACCTGTTTAGTGCAGTATGGAGAGAAGCCAATATTCTCCTACTGCAAATCATATAATAATGGAGCTGCACTACCCTCTACATTTACAGCCTATATCATGGTACAGGATAGAGAAAACATTATCATATTTGAGAAAGTATTTTTTAAAAAATGAAGAAATCAAAGAGCATAATATTGATCTTTGTATAAATTTTTAACTATGCAGGGCCACTTTCTGGAAATCATGGCTACACTTATTAAAGGGTCAAACAAAATATTTGGGGTTTGAAGGTAGTGGCTCCTGTAATGGCCAGTGCACAACACCTCCATGTCAGATACTATTTAGTCACCTGGACAGAGGAACCTGAAGAGAAGAGAAGAGCTTTCCCATCTAGTCCTGCATGCTGCACACAGGATTACATGACTGAGGACTCTAAAGGGATTTTTGTAGTGCTAGGGGCTTAATACTTTCAAGTTGTGTATCATATAAGCACCTTAAAAAAAAAAAAAGTAATTCTAGTGTTCCAAAAGGAAGACCAGCAAACAGAGATATTTTGAGATTTTCAGCCAAGAGGTTGAGTATATTTATGATTGCAGGCTCCTACAGGTATGCACACACATAGGCTGGGAATCCTGCCCTCTACAGAGTCCTGCCACATGTTTCCACAAGCAATTGCTGGGATGAGGCACATCAGGTTCCATAGGCACCAAGAGCACCCTAAGAAGTAAAGCACTTCAATGGCACTAAGGAATCACAGGCTGGGAGCAGCCCAGCAGCCCAAACCCAGCAGTGGCACCACAGACAGCCTCCCAGGGAATATCAGTGCAGTCAAAACAAATTTAAAAATTCAAACACAATACTGAAACCCTTTGCATTATCTTAGCACCAGGCTGACATTAGGCATGGTTTAACCAGTTAGTCCAGTAGATTGTTTCATACTCACTTTGCAGTGTAGTTTGATGCTTTCTGTTCACAGAGAGGTCTTTCACAAACAGACCTGAAGCAACAAGAATCACTTTTCCCCCCTACATTCATCCAGTCTATCTTCAGCTCCTCAGAAATTACTGCAGCCATCTCAGAGACCCATCCTCTGACAAGGGTAGACACAGGTTCCTGCCTCCCCAGTGGGAGCTCAGCAGCCAAGCTACCAAAACAGATTTATTACACTTGACACTTCTCCTTTTCCTTTCCATCTGCCCTGCAAGGAAAAATATCTTACCTGAGGGAAAGAAAATGTATAGTAAACCCAGCAGCCTCCAACTCAGCACCTTGAACTTCAACAAGAAGAGAAAACAGGCCACCCCAATCTGAGAGACCCAGCAGCTGTGGTGAGCTTATGTGCTGCTGATTTCAGAAGTCACAGGTGTAGGTAATCTCAGATACCCCATCCTGAGATGATGAAAAGGTAGAAAAAAGGAGAAAAGCCCCTGAGCAAACCTCTGCTACATATTTGGTGTAGGCCACGGCTTGTACTGGGAGGTAAACTACTGAAAGTAGGAAGATAACACTCTGTATATGGCTTTTATCTTACTTTTCCTTTCCACCACATGTGAAATTTAGCTCTACTGTTTCTGGGTCACCAGCTTGCAGATCTGCCTTAGTCATCTGGCTAGGGCGTTCTTAGAAGAACAAATAAATGAATCACAGTCTTTGCAGGAATTGCTGTAAAGTGACTCCCTCCCCCTTGCCTTTCCTGTATTTCCCAAGTCAAGGAAGCTGGAGCTCCCAGCAGTGAGCGTGCCTGGGTCAGCAACTGGCTCACCTTGCAGGAAAGCAACCTGTGTACAGCTCTGCTGCTCCTGCCTTTGGGAGCAGCTCATACTCATGGGCTGTGGCACCTCCATCACCTGGGCAGGGGCTGGATATGCCCACACAGAACCAGGAGACAGTGGGAGAATTCATCCTGGAAGAGCTGCACAGTACAGGAACACCTCACACACATCCTCTGCCTCTGGGGCTGGCATCTCTGTATTTGCAGTTTCCTTAGACCTTGAAAATTAAAGCAGGCAGGTAAGAAAAAGCAAAAAGAGAAACTTGAGATAAATTATATTTAACACTCTGAATTATTCCTATATGTGTGTCCAGGGGGCTTAAATCCATGCTCTGCACTGGGCCATTCACATTCGATTTTGTGAGTTATCCTCCCCAATGTAGGAGAGCCATAGGAGAAGGAGATCTGTTACAATCTCCATTTGCAGGTGAGGGCCTTGGATGTTGCAGTGCCAACCACAGCAGGGCTGACATTTGATCCCACAGGTTTTGAGACTCTAAGATTGCATCTGGGGCTGTGGTGGGCAGCAGGGCCTCAGAGAGTCTCCAAGAGGCATGGCTGTCAGAAGAAAGTTCAGAGAACTGTAAGGCTCAGCCTACTTTTAGAGTAAATTAAACATTCATGTTTTGGTTGTAGGAAGGCTCCTATTTCCAATTTACTTTGCTTCTTGAAAAAAAACATGAAGGTTCTCCCTCTAAAAATTCACAGAATAAGTATTTGGCCTTTCAGAAACTCAGTGGGAAGAACAAAAAGAAATTCCACCACCTTTTAACCAAATCACTTCTCCAGTCACTAAGAAGAGCAGAGCATTAAGCAAGACTGAAGAACATCCTGGTTTCTACCCTTTTTTAACCTTAAAACATCTGCTCTCCTTGACATTTTTGGAGCCTTGTCCCAGCACAAGTTTTCAGGGGCTCTGTTAAACCTGTGCTTTCACAGCTTTTTCAGTTTACACAGTTCAGACAAATCACAACAGCCTCTGCCAGAGAACTCTTGCAGCCTTCTGAGGAACTGAGTTCAGTGCTTCAGTTTATCAGGAAAGTTCAACTTTGCTCATCTTTAATGCCTCCTGTTTATAGCAGGAAACCCAAAGAGCACTCCCAGGATCCTACAAGTGTGGCTCCCACATATTTGTAACTACTACTAGGCATTAAGATGGGGCTTTCCATCCATCTGGGAAACAGTCCACTTTGCTGTAATTTCCAGAAAATTGCTTTCCTGCTGGGATCAGTCTCCCCACAAAGGTTTTGACAGAAGGAGCTACACAAAACAGACTTATATGCAAAGCAACATCCCTTTCTTTTTTTTTTTTCCTACTGGTTTCTTTTCCTATGCCATAAGTGATCATAATTGAAAATGTATTTTGCTGGTTACTGAGTGTGATGTCCAAAGTGAACTTTCTGTGAATAACTATCTCTGAACAAGTTCTGAGACAACTAACTTCTTAGGATTTGCCCACAGTTAATTGTTTTCTGGATTTTTAGTAATTCACGGAATAAAATTACTTGGCCTTTCATGTTTTAATAAAATTTTTCTCTTCCAAACAATGGGTAAAATTTGTCACTATGTTGTTACAGCTTCACAGAATTTTCTCCTCCAGTGGAAGACTACTCTTCTGGAAATATTTTGGCTCCAGTAATAAATCATCATAAAGTTATGAAATTTTATTTATGGATGCATCTATGCTTAAATTTGTCACTAATTAACACCTTATTTATCCACTTCTCTTGTTTATCCATTTCTCTTCTGTGAGTTTGTGTTGTCTTTTAATATAAGGAAACATTATACTAGCACAATGTAGAGAGCAGTGCATTTACTCAGTGCCTTGATACTTACTGCTATCTTCATTCAGAACAGTCACAGAATTTTAATTAATACTCACTATAATTCTAGGAAACTTTTTTTAAAGCATAACTGAAAGTCCATGAATCCTTATGTATAACAAACATGCCTAATAGCCTAAAGTAAGCAGTCATCTGTCTTGTCAAGTGATCAAACAGAACAAAAGACAGCTAGCCATAACACATCCAGCCTTATTTACTTGCTCCCCTTCCTGTTCCCAGCAATAGGCACAAATGGATCTCAAACTTGACCACAGTAATTCATTTTGCTGGTGTCAGAAGAGCAAAACACTCTAATGTTCCTCTCAGGGCTGCAGCCAATGTCATTGCCCTGCCTGCACTGACCACCACCATCCATGCAGATGCCTAAACCCTCCTGGAGTCACTTCTGTGTCATTGGCACTCATGAGTCCCTGTGCCCACCAGCAAACTCCTGGATCGAGCATCACAGAGAGTTTCCACCTTCATGAGAATTGCTAATCAATGCAAGGTTTTGGAGACTGTGTGTGGATAGTGGGATAGGTTTGAGCATGGCTGGAGCAAATGTGTTCCCAGAAATGGAAAAAGTGGCACATAAGCTAATTTGGGATGGTTACAAAGATGAGGTGTGAAAGCATGATCCTGCTAAACTCTTTGAAAACCATAGTTTTCGGACATGCCCAGGGTCCTTATAACTTCTGAGCATTCCCTCTGCCTGTAGATATGATCTTAGATGGGTGATCTTCCAGCTGTTATTTTTTTTCCTCTGATTAGAGACTTAGAGTGCTACCAGTAAGGGAATGCTCTTTCAGAGGTAATGGTGGAAAATTGCTTCAGAAGTGAGTCTGTATTTTACCAGTGTAGATAAGTCATGGCAGAAGAGGACAGAACAGCTAACAAATATTTTATGAATCATAGAAAAAATAGAGAGAAGAGTCTGGACAGGACCAGAGGAGGACATCCAACCCCAGGGTGAAGCAACCATGCCATTTTGACAGGTATTCATAAAGACTTACCTGAATGGGATCCTCACTCCCCAGCAATCTGTAGCAGGGCTGAATTTTCCTCATTGGTACAAAAAATTTTAGCTAAGTGTAAAACAAATCTTCTTCTACTGCCCATCCTATCTCTGCCTCTTGCTCTGACCAACAGAGACATGACCCTCCTGGTCAGGATACCCTCACTCTCTCCTCTTCCCATCAAATAACACACAAAGGTGCCAGGTCTTTTACCACAGACCTCCAGGATTTCCTGGGGCCGTTGGGAAACACTCTGAGCTGTTGGAATGCAGATTTTGAACTGGACATTTACAGCTTACAAGCACAGGGTGATGAGTCTCAAGGAGATGCCCATTCTCCTTCCAGCACCGTGTTTTGGAACTGAGCAGCTTGAGTTAGGCATCATTTCCATTTCATCTCATCTGAGCCCCTGAGAAAGTTATAATTCTAAAGCATATAAACTGCCACATCAGATCAGGTTATTTAGCAAAAAAAATAAGAGAACAATTATGGAAAATCTATTTTTTTACTGGGCTGAAATGGTGAGGGAGTCATACTGAAAGGTGGGAGACGAATGTGAGAGGGGAAAATAATGTTTTGGATTAGCCAAAATAAAAAAAAATAATTCTTTGCAGCAAAATGAAAAAAAAATTTCATAGGATGAGTTGTCAGCCTTCTCCAACTTAAAATGAAAGGACATTCCTTAAGGGAAAACTGTTTCAAAATAAAATAAAAATTGTTGTACTTAGGAAATCTAAACCATTGTAACTTTCCCCAGCTTGCTTTGTTTGCTTTAGCTTAAGGCAGTATGGATTTGTAGAACATATGCTTCATCACCTACCTAGGCTGTCTGTCCTTTCTCTCCACTTTTAGCTTGGTTCAGGCCATCTGTATATGGTTTCCAAGGATCTCCCTTCTTTTTCATATAGCTGGCACTCTGGACATGGTTTGTTGAAGATGTCCTAGAGAGGAAGGTTCCAATGACATAGGAGAAAATGGAGCTGAAACCTTTTCCCCAGCTCTGGACCTTCACAGTGCATCCTACATTTGCTACCAACAGCACACTGGACTCTGGGTAAACCTCATACAGACTGAGGTCATTTGCCTTATTCTTCACAAGCTGTCCACCATGTTATTAAAATTAAATGTCTGGGAAATATTCTCTATTTTCTGAACAAGCCCTGGAGTCCAGCAAGAAGATAAACATTGAGTTACATGACACTGTAAATTTTACAGAAGCAAAGAGGCTTTGGCAGTCCAGGCCACTAGGTTTGGTTATGCCTCATTACTGCAAGACGGATGTTATCTCCAAGTCTTGAATGCATTTACCCCCAGAGCATACATCTGGGTCAAAACAGTACCCCCACTTTATGATACACCTTCCCTCTATTTTTTTTTTAATTGTCATTACTTACTAGAAGCACACAGTTGTAGATGGGCAGTGAGTTTTCAGTGCTGACTGATAGCTGGCATAGCAACAAAACACACACTCCTCTGTCCCTGGGGTGGCTGGAGCACACAACACACACTATTGCTGGGTTGCTTCATCCTGGTATTCTAACATTGATTTTCACTGCAACAAGCCTTGCTCTGTGCAAATATTGAAATTTTCCATGTTGGAGAGCTGCTTCCTGGTGGTTGTTGTTGTTATTTAACAACACTAATATCCAAGGAACGCTATAACATCTATTCCATGAGGAAAACTACGCTTTGCAGCAGAACATCAGGTCTGGCAGAGCAGCAGTTTTCATGGCAAGACCATGTCTTTTGCTAATCCCAGGAAAACCTGCCCAGTGTGGTCAGTTTATAAGTCTTTTGCAAAATTGCACTTCACAAATGTGCTGTTGAAATGCCTTTAGAGTTCTTGGCAGCTGGGCTCCCCTATGGTTTCTCTGTGTCACTCAGGAATTTGAACAGCCAGTCCTTGAGACTGCAGCTGGTGCCATCTTCACTACCTTCGTTTCTGCCCTTCCCTCACTAAGTTTTTCAAGAAACCACTTTTGTCCCCTTGACAGTTTCTTTAATCTTCCTATTTTTGTGCATATGTAATCGAGTACAGACAGGCTATCTCACAGCAACAGTCTGAACTGATTTAAAATGATTAGAGGACCTTGGCAGCAGATGTTAAAGGAGTATGAAGTGTTTATACTGTGTCTGTTTGCTTATAGTGCACATTTGCCAGAGCCATAATTCAATTTATGCATACAGATCAACTTTTTAATACCTTCCAGGAATAATTGTTGTCATCATTTTACGTTTCAGTGTGTGTATTCAAATAAAACATGTTGCAATTGGATTGAAAAGGTTGAGTCCTGTTTTGAAAAGTCTCATTTAAAGTTTATGGGGTTTAGCACTTTCAGAATAAAAGTAATTTTAAAAGCTGTGATGTAGCAAGCTCACAAACACATTTTTTCAAAGACCTATATATTCTTCTATGTTCTCAGAGAATTTGCCTAATGGAGTGTGATTTCATTTAATAGCTTTCAAAATACATAAATATACGTATATACAAGGAAACATAAAAGTCCACAGCTCCCTACATTCCAAATTCTTTCTTGTGGTCTTACCTGGGACTATTTGAAATCTGTAAGTATTATTTCTAGATTTCCATTTGGCATTCTGGTGCACTTGCAAGAAACTGCTGGAGCTGTATGCTAAGATGCACACATTGGCAACCACGTGAGAGCAATACACTGCAGATTCATGCCATTCCTCCAACCTCCACAAGTGCAGCCCCTTGCTTTTCTAGATGTCCAAATACTAAATAACTACCCCTCAATAAATCAATGCCAAAAATTTCTGTAATAACTACTTGCTTGATGGTCAAGGAGAGCAGAGTCAATAGACTCATTGTCTGTGGTAAAATTTGTCAACACTGCTATGAACCACAGAAGCTTATTAGCAGCTGTTTTCCCTAGATTTTAACTTTTCAATTGTCAGCTGAAAACTGACCTTTCAGTTGGCCAAAAGAATATTCATTTACATAGACAAACACCTGTCTGGGATGGCAGACACCTCCCAGCCCCTCAATATGCTGACAGAAAGGAGTCCTCTTCACACAGCAGCCATCCCCCAATTCCTGCAGGAACAGCTACGATTAAACATTTTGCTTTGGAGTGGGAAATAGCTTTTGTGGTTTTGTACAGCAGACATTTTTTTGTGGCACACAGTCAGGACCACGTCCTTTTCTAAGAAGCCAGACAATTTTAGTCCTTGGCACTGGCAGGGCAGTGACAGCCCCTGGAGGAAGAGTGGCTGTGGCCACCCTCCGGTGCCCTGCTGCTTCAGCACGCCTCTGAAAATGAACCCTCACATACTTGTTTTTTCAGAGAACAGCAATGGGCTTGTTTCACAACAACTTTTTCTGTATCTGAATTTTGTTTCTTTCTCTCATTCCCTTCGAGGAAGAAAAGACATGAATCAAGCCCTTTGTTCAAAGTGGCTTAACCCTCTCTGCCCCAGAGACACGGCTGGTCTCAGCCTTCTGGACACACAGCCTGTCAGGGACAGGGCAGGCTTTGTCACCCCCTGGTCATGAACAGCATGGAATCCCACCCATACATGGCAACTCACACCTTTGCTGTTTATCACTCTCAAAGTCATACTTTACTAAAGCTGAATCTTAAAACTGAGGTGCCTGTGTCCTGCTTGTGTTTGAAAATTAGGAAGTACAGTAACATCACTGGAGTTTTGCTTAGTTAGTAAGTGTCCTTACTGCCTAGAGCACTGTAACAGTGCTGGCTGCTGCCATCAGCAATAACACAGTCACACAGAGCAACATGAAAGAATGTCACTGCCTCAGTTAAACCAACTTTTTCACCTGAGGTACTTAACCCCTGAGTTTTGTCCAAACTGGTACTGCCCAGGTATTTTTTCAGGAAGATAAGATCAAGCAAATACTGATATGTATCTAATTGCTTAATTGGTGACTTGGATGTTCTCAAACATCAGCAGAAGAATAATGGAGCGTACAGGTGTCCTCATCTATTTGAGCACCTCAACCAGTCTCAGCACGCCACTGTTGCTGCATGCCTGCCTGGGTTTGTGGCAGTGTAGCACCATCTGAGATTATTACTGGTACAACTCAGAAAGGAAAGAACCCACTAAGTGTAACAAATGCACACTTTAAAAAAATGCACTGATGAACCACAGAAAGATATCAGGACAAGATCTATGAATATGAGCATCAGAAATTTTGCAATAGACTCTTTTCAAGAGACATTGCCTCAGAGATATATTAAACAACAGTTTTTCCATTGGATACAATTTATTTTTTTAAATTATTGAAACATTTCATAGAAAATGCATTTAATTTGGAACTATAAAAATAAAGTACTCTACTTTTATACTGTGGGATTTTTGGACTTCCATTATTATACTACAACTGGGATGGAACCCACAATACAATCATTAAGATTGGCAACAACCTCTGAGATCACTGAGTCCAGCTATTAAAGCAACAGTGCTAAATCCACCACTAAACCATGTCCTTAAGTGCCACATCTACACAACTCTTAAATTAAATTAAATCTCCACTTCCCCAGGCAGCCTGCTGCACTGCTTGACAACCCTTCAGGGAAGAAATTTTTCCTAACATATAATTTAAAACTCCCCTGGTATAACTTGTTGTCCTTTCCTCTTGTGCTATTACTTATTACCTGTGAGAAGAGACTGACCCCCACCTTGATGGAGTGGGTGACATCAGGTAACTCCAAGGATTCAAACATCTCACCATGTCCCAGCCTGCTTCTGGCTGCAGCTGGAGAGCTCTTTGGCATACTGAGAAAACCCTGTAAAAGTTCCACTAGCAGTTGTTACATTTCTGTGAGGGCTTAAATTGTATTATTTGTAATTGAAGAACAAATTCCACGAGTCTGGAAGAAAAACCTGAGATTAGAGATTACCTGAAAGCCTAACAGACAGCCTGTCAAAGAACTGCTGTGGGTTCCAGTTTGCAGCTGAGCTGCAGTATCAAGACACATTAGAAAATGCATTCAAAATGCATAAAATGAAGAGACACAGAAACAAGGTGTTTAAAAATAAAACAACTCAAGAAAACACACTAGTAACTTCAGTGACTTAACAGAAGCAGATACAAAATGTTACAAAGCAATAATTAGAGCGAACTGCCTGCATGCATACTGCTGTTGTGCAAGAGAGATCACTTTAGAAATGTACAGGAGGAAATATTTGCTTGTGAGGAAATATTTGCTTGTTCCAAGCCATAAGAATACAGAACACTGAGTTTTCTGTTCAGAGGGCGTGGGGATGTTTAATGGAGCTGAAGTCCTGCTTGTCAGAGGGCACCCTGTGTTCTGGCAAGCATCACCTCCTGATAACAATTCCTTTCCTCCTGCATGGGAAGACAGAACTGGGGAAGATTAACTAGTTATTCAAACCAAACAGATTGTGCTAAATTCTGCTAAATTTCAAGCTTGCACTATTTGGTGGTGGCTACCACAGCAATCATGCTGACACTAATTGGGTGGCACATATTTGATATCTAAAGGCTGCTGGGCAAGAGCAGCAAGGAGCAGAACGTATATGAATTGTGTGCCTGTTTGCCTTGGACTCTGACTTTGAAAGGAAGCTGAATTTTTTTTTCTTTTTTTATTTTTTTTTCCTTTTTTTTTTTTTTTTTTTTTTTTGCATAAGAGCTCTCTGGCAGTTTGCCTCATTTCAGAGCAGGGATATTTTGCAATTATTGTAGTCTGTTTTGTCTTATCCTTCTTTTCCTACAAAACTACACTACAGCAGGACAAGCCCTTGGGGTACTCTCTTCTGCTACTTCCAGGACACCAGCCCTGGGGAGGTAGTGGGGGACTTGTACAGAAAGAAGCACTGAGGAAGGTGTTTTCTGCATGCCCTCCTTGGCTATTTTATTAATACAGCCCCCAGGCTTGAAGGGTTGGTTCCCTGCAGCCAGCTCCACACCTCATGGCTGAGCAGCTTTGTTTCCACTGGGATAGCCCTGCTTGCACCACAGAGTTTTCCCCAGAAAACTGGTGCTACTACCAGACTGCTATGGATAGGGATAGCAGCATATGGATAGAGTTCCTGCCCCACTGAGGACGAGAGCAACGGGTTTGGCTCTGATCAAGGAAATCAGATGATGTGGCTGCATTATGGGAGCTGGTCCACAGTTACAAATGCAAATTTCTTCCTTCACCATTCTCTGGCAAAGATGAAAGAGCACAAGGAGGCCCTGGGTGGAAAATATGCTTTTGATGACCCTGAGCTACAAGCAGAAACCTTCTTTTCCCAAACCAAGCCAAATATGTCACCCTTACTCATGTTAGGATATTCATCCAGCCCTTCTGGGCTCTAAAAGAAATATGCTCTGACTTATGCCTGTACTCAAGATTTATCCTAAATTTTCATGTACTCTCAGGTTCATTCACAAAGAAATGTAAAATCCTAACAGTGTATCAGTAAATGTATTTTTCACTAATAAAACTGCAAATCAAATTTAATCAGGCTTAATTTGGAGAAAAGTTTCTGTTAATATACACTAACATGCACATCACATGTGTACTTACCTTATACAAGTTTACTCAAAACTGTTCAGAAAGAAAAGTACCTATCATTGCATAAAAAGTCTAAGAATTCATCTAATAAAATTAATATTTTTAGTGGTCAGAAAATACAGAAAATAAAACCATGGTGAGTGGAAGGGAGGGAGGACAAGAGAGAAAAGAAGTGCCCAATTCTAGAGATTAGAGAGGAGCTAAAATAAAATGAAGAGCTCTGTGCTAAGACGTCAAAATTTGAAACATGCCTGTGGAAGATAGACTAGGTGCACTACAGGCTAGGCTTTTTGAAACACAAAAATAACCTCTTGTTTTCTGTTAAAGGATTTTGCAACTAGGAAGACCAGCAGGTACTAAAGCATGTGTGGCAAGAACAACTAAGTTTTCAAAACCCTTCAGAGACACCAAGGGTCTGAGGGACCATTGTCACAGCTGCTAAGCAGCTGAAACAACTGGCAAGTGAAATGGCCAGAGCCATCATTTCAATGGCACACAGAATTCAGATCAGTGGTATCACTTCTGAAGGCCTTGCCCAAACTAAGAAACCCAAAGCAAACATAGCCATTAGTTCAATAAATGCATAGTGAACTGCGAATCCTCGTTAATTCTTTTACTAGAGGCCACTCACTAATTTGTTTGTCAGAAGAATTAGGAAATAATATCCAGATGAGTGTGACCTAAGCGACAGGACTTGTTCTCACTCAACTTGGCAAAATAAGAGCAATTAAAGAGGCAAAGAACATACATCCTCCTAAAAAGGGATTATTTTAAAATACTATTATAAAAATAATAATTATAAGACCTGATCAGCTAGAGAAAGGACATTGTGTTCTGCTTTTGAGCACACACCACCATCCCTACTATTATTAGGACTCATTTTGTAGAAGGAGCAGAAAACCAGATGGTAATCCCCAGTCTCAGTAAATGGGGGTCTCTCTGTGTGCTGTCTTCTGCTTGCCCAGCCCTTGTACTGCCAACTCATGGCTCAATGCAGGGAAAGAAAACCAATTTTATTGGCAGAAGGAATTGCTGCTATTTAAGGACAGATGTTTGTCTCTGTCATTTATTAAGGTCTGCATGTTGTTAAATGCTTGGTAAGACGAATGGTGAAAAAATTAAAAATGAATGATCAATTTCTTCAGCTGAAAGGGTTGTCCTGTCAGGGCTGAAGAATTTCACATGTTAATGTACTTAGTGTTCATAGTATGCTAAAACTAAAGTAGTTCTAGAATCTATTCAAATAAAAATTGTTTGGAATTAACTCATAGTAATTTAGTAAATTGCAGTTCAAATTTGAAAAAAACCCAACACTTATTTTAGTGTGTGTTGAAATACCCTTCCCTTTCCTTCTGATAATAACTCTGATGCAGTAAAAGTTGCATAAAGACAATACATTTGTAACCTGTACAAGAAATACACATGGTACAGAGAATATTCACATCAAGAACAGAGAGGCTTACTGGAACCAGTGGGAGGAGTAAGAAAATGCCAAGTATGTACCAGAGGAAACAAAGCATGATTAGATTCTTGGTATATTAAAAGTATTTGATATTTATTTAGACCCTGCACTCTTTTCTGTGCAATGGCCACTTGAATCTCAGCCTCTGGTCTATGGAATATTCAAGGATTTCTGAACAATGAACCAACCTGAACAACACTAGAGTCTGAGGGGTGCACATTAAAGAACAATATTATTCTGATATATTTGATGGAGATGCATTTTCTAAATATTGACATTCAGATTGTCCTACTTATCTTAGGTGCTTGTCTTCACACACCCTGTACCTTCTGAAAACAGGTGGTGTTTCATGCTCATATTACAATATCTGATGGCAAAGCAAACTTGTATAAAACAGCCACAATGACATAATTATGAATGTGCTTGATGTACCTCAGAGTCCAGCTCACATTTAGGTATCTGCTGTCTCCAAGGTGCTTTGGAAGGGACCAGCCATAAATGATAAGTGTAAAGGAACCACACAAATAAATGCTTCTGGCTGCTTCATGAGAACTTTTTTTTCTATTCCATTTCAGCTTTTAAAAACTTGATTCTTTCTTTCTTGAAAACTAGGGAGGGTTGTCTAAAAAAATCTAAATTTACAGCAGCAAATCTAAAATTTGCTGCTGTAAATTTCAACTTTTCAGATCCAGCCTTTATATCCAAAGAACTTCCCACACAGGTGGTATCAGTGATAGCCATCTCAACACCTACATTTTAATACCAGCAAATGAGTTGAGTAATTCACACAAGACAGAACATCTAATTGGTGTTGTTCATGCAGGTGGCATCCTGGCAAAGGCTTTGACCTTCAGCAATTCTACCTGAGTCAGCTTTCTGGGTCAAACCCAACATTTGAGTCAGCTTTCCAACCTGCTAGCAATTTTGAGAGGGCAAAACCAGTGGAGCTGAATTTCACCTTGAGCAGTTAACTCCATTCAAGAGAAAATTGATCAGAGCTGCAATTCTGTTTTAAACAACAGAATATTTGATAATGAATAGCAATTAAATTGAAAAGGGATAATATTAACCTACCTTAATCTTGACTGTTGATTGAGTTGCTTTGGAATCGAAGCATGTTTTACAAAAAAAAATAAGATAATTCAAAGAGTAAAAAGGGAATTCTGAAATCTGTATAAAGGCCACCAGTTCTCTTTTATCTTTCTGCTTTGCTTTCTAGTTCCTTAAGCATCTTTCTTTTCTTCTCATTTTTTTTCCCCCCAGAAATATTTCAAATGAAATTTTAATTGTTCTAAGGTGGTTTTTGAACTTCCAACCTACACTTGGTGCCAGAAAAGGGGCACCATGATATGAGACCCCAATACTAAACTGGACTATTTTCTATGAACCTTACCTAAACCTGCAGAAAGCTTACGTAGACCTACAGGAACCAAAAGCTATTTTTTCCCATGAGAGTTCTAAATCCCATGCAGTGAAAACAATTACATTTATCACAGGAATTTCTTTGTGTATGGGAACACAGTGAGTTATTTGTGGGGTGGGTAAATAAGTGATCATTTTAGGGTACATGGAGCTTTCCTGGTAGTTAAACAACATCTTATCTACTTGTCAGACACCAAATCCTCTTCCAGTAAATGCACTGCAGCCAGCTGTGCCATCTATGCATGCCCAGCAGGTATTCATCCCCAGTAATGGTCAAAGTCTACCTCCTTCACTTCCTTCTCCACCACAAAGAACAGAAGTCACTTCTTATCTTTATCACACAATAATTGAATCAATATATGACAGTAAATATTTAATAGTCCCCTTTGGGACTCAACCATGTGAAGGGACAGTGTGCTCTAATGGTGTGATATCCCTCATGTGAAAGCTTGCCAGACAGCAAGGAAGATGCACACAGCAAAATATTACATTCAGTCCTCCAATACTTCATTAGCAAACAAGAGTTTGAACATTCAAAGATGCAAAATTCTCTATGCAACAGTATTTTGTGAAATTAAAGTGCAGTCACCTCCCTCCTCACCTTCAGAAAAACATGAAATGAGGTGGCTGGATTTTGAGCTACCAGGTTTAACAACAGACCAGGAAGGAAGGGAGCTGTTTGCATACATGTGCTTTCACTAACAGCGTTTGCTCTGTTATGAGCCTGTCAAAGCAGGCTGTTTTTGTTAAACTGGGAATCCAAAAAATGACTTCCATAAAAAACACCAAACTCCATGTGTGTGTGTGTGGTGTGCACAGCCAGTGACAGGCAGCAGTTAACTAAAAACCTTTAGGGGTGCTCTGCATTGCAGAGAAAATATTTGTACCCAGTAATGGCACCCCAGCAAAGCCCAACATCACCTAGCAGGACAGGTGGGCTAGAGAAGAAAGAACAGATTTGGATTTGGCATGCTGATTATTGAAAAGTTAAAAGAACAATCTTTTCAACAACTGAAAGAGCTGTCTAGTAAATATCACCCCTTCCAATGCATCTTTACCTCCTGATTTCAAAAAAGTCCTGTGCTTAGACATGGCAAACAAGACCCACATGCATTATGTCCATGAAGCTCCTGATGAGCTCACTAGTTTGCCTAAGAAAAACCTTCAGTTTCTGCTCAAATACCCCAACTCCCCTCAAAAATACAAGATAATGGAATTAAACCAAATGCAACAGTTCAGTCCAGGGGCTAATTTACTTTGGGGGTTTCCTACAGAAAACATGAAAAAAGCTGAAAGTTCAGATGGCAAAAACAATCTCTCAGCCATCCCAGTTGCAGCACACATCAGTGGGGCACTTCTCATCCCCCAGAGAAGTGCCAGACAGCAGCAGGATAATCCAAAACAGCCACCACCAGTGTCAGCCTGCAGGGTGGGAAGGAGGTGGCCCTGGTGGGACACTGCTGTGTGCCATTATTCAGCTCACCATGGACTTCCTCACTGCTGGTGCCATGGCATGGTGGGGATCTAACTTCAGCAGCTGCCACATCCCTGCTTTTCTTTTCCCAAGCCCTGGGAAGTTCTGGTCTGTGACTGAGTGCCACCAGCGGAACAGGCAGATTTCACTCACAAAAACAGGGTGAGAAGTCCTGAGAGCAATCAGGGAGCAAACCAAATTCCATCGCCATTAGTTATGGGCTTCCCACAGCGTTTTCTAGTATCAATTTCCTACATTCCCAGGGTTTCCCATCGGCAGAGGCTGCAGAACTCCTCCCAGTGTTACCCAGTGGCCAGGCACAATGGGGCCCCCAACACTCTGGTGTTTCCAACATTATGACCCCAAAGTCAGCTCTGGGCAAGAGTGGGAGACCTCATTCCCAGCAGAGTGAACATGACTCAAAGCAGCTGTGGTGCCCTGCTGATGTGCTCCTGCACATGGGGCTGCCCATGGGGACAGCTGAGTGCACGGGCTGGCACCAGGGCAGTATAGGAGAACTCACTGTCACCTCAGTCCTAAATTCCTGCTCCTCCCTCACCGTGAGCAAAAGCTGAGCAGCAGTTGCCTGCAATGGCACACCCACTGCTCCCCAGCAGATCCAGTTTAACATCCCAACACTGCCCACTGCATGGGAGGGCCAGACTCACAGCAGGCTGCACACCTGTGTGGCAGCATCTGGCAGAACTCCACTACAACATCCCCTTTGAATCCAAGGGCACTCATCCTTCAAATTTTGGGAAGGAGCTTGTCTAAGCACCTTAAGGTAAGATCGCAGCCCAGCCTGCAGCTCAGGAGGGCCTTGACAGTTCAAAATAAGAACTTCATTCTTTTCTAGAAGAGCAAGAGATTGTAGTTGTTTTGATTTGCAGTATGACTGGGCTGCAGTACAGGCTCTGGCATCTCCCCATTCTCACAGGCAGGTTATGTGAACGTGGGTCTCATCACTCTGGCTTCAGGACACGATCAATAGCCAAGGCAAACTAAGGAAGATCAATGAGTCATTTGCTTCTTTGTTATCCAGGAATATATATTTTTTTCCATCTGAATTGAAGACCTTGTGATTCTTATTGCAAGATAACCAACTGGGACCAGCAGAGAAATTAGGGAACATGATGTAACAGTCCTTTAGGATATGATCTAAAAGCCTTTTCTTGCCACAAAATTCAAAGCAGCCAAACCACAGGACAAAAACAGCTCAGAGCCTATTGTCTACTTTTCTTACACTGACAAGATGCTGATGATCTTCTCTCCATGGAAAAACAAGTCCAGAGAGTCACCCCTCAAACATGCTTTTTATACTCCATTTTCCCCATTTCTATATTCATTTCCCCAAATATGTCCTAAAAAACATCTACTAATGTACCATACTTTACATGGAAGCAATTAGTTTAGAAATTAACCACAAGGCACATTTAAATCTATATTGCACTTGTATCCAAATCATCACCACGTTGTGATGGTTGTATTATTTATTATGATTTAACTGCTACCAGCCTCTTTAGAAGGAAAACAACTCTCATAGTGGACCCAACCATTCCATAAGTTATACTCAAGTTTCCTTCCTGTAAGTGAAACAGCTGCAGTATAGCTGAATGTCAGATAAGAGGTTCTCATACGCAACATAGAGTTCAAAAAAGGTGAACCTTGAAGTGCTATTTCCAGGCAAGACATTGTTACCTCTAACATCATCTTTAACAGGATGAATGTGTATCCTCCAAGATACAGGCCAGGTAAATCTGGTGCTTCTCAAAGATGACAAAGATGGAAGGATTCTTTTTCATTATCTACACAGCTGTTCAAAAGTCTGTTTGAAATTTCAGGTCTGGTTGGAAGGCAATAGTAATCATCGGCATCTCCAACAAGAACTTCACTTACAAATGTGCTGTGGTGGTCAGTGCTGGATGGACAGACTTGATGGGAGCAAGAGGCATCTCTAGCAAAGCAGCTTCCTAAGAATCATTAAAAAACATGGTTAAGAAAGTGCCTAACCAAAGTAACAAATATCCATTATCAGCATTTTGGCAGCCTACTCCTTAACAAGCACCTTCATCTCTGGCCTTCCCAGGTAGCTCCAAAACCATCCTTGCCAGGTGTTTCTGCTTGAGCTTGTTTCAAGGCATCAGCACATGGGGCTGATCTAGCACATTTCATCATTGATTTTTGTTGCCTTACTTCTTACAGAAGATGTAGGATCAGACCCACACAGTAGGAAGCACAGCATTTTCCCTGCACTCTGGAAACCCCCAAGAATTCTGATGCAGACCCAGCCCATGCCCTTGTAGTTTTTCCATAGACTCCCATGGGTCTCACAGAGATGGTTCAGTCAAAATTCTGCTTACAGACAGCAGGCACATCAGATGGATTCATACTGTGGAACAGGAGCCACTCATTCACCTCCTGCCCAGGCTTCTCTTTTCCATGTGCTCTTTCTATGTACATGAAAACACTGAACTTCAGGTATATTTAAAAGAAACTTTGCTAGTACAACAAGACCTAATGCAGAAATACAAGATTGTGTTGATGTGGAAGAAGAGAATTGAAAGAATATGCTAGATGCTAATCACATCTCATCCAGGGATAAAGAAAATAGATTACAGGTCAAATATTGCTCTGTCATCCTCTTCTGCAGCCCTGAACTCTAAGCCTCAATAACAATAACACTTAAGTTTGGGTCTCAGACCACAGTTTTTCTGAAAACACTGGCCAGCAAGCAGACCACATTTTCTACACATGCAATATATCTGTTCTCAGAGAATAACTGAAGATGTCACTTGTTCAATATATTGAAATATTTTCAGTTCCTCTCTCTGTCATAGGGGTAAAATTAATTTAACCAGTTATACCTATCCCATCACTGGCCTTTAAATCAAACCTATCTACTAATTTCTCATGCTCTGTTCAACTGTGACCAAGCTAGACAAGAAAATGTGTAAAATTACACATTACATCTACAAAACAAAGAGCCAACCCACCAGGGTTTTGAGTAAATGCTTTTTCTGAATTTGTAAAAAATGCTCATGCCAACTGGAACCGCTTCTTTTTTTCCAGGAACATTCTGTTTTGGTGCTGTTTTCTTCCTTGGAAAACTTCAGATCTGGACTGGCATCTCTGGTTACTTCCCCTGAGCCCAAGTGATCCTGTCCTGTTCTCTCTCCATTTGTGAAATGATAGTGGTATGTACCCAAAACAGGCAGCTTTAGGTTCAGTTCAAGGATAGGATTAAATGTAGGTCTTGTATACCCTGGGGAAACAGTCTACTCACTCCTCTGGCTGTGGTTAATCAACCTCTCAGATTTCATGGGGAAAAAAAAATAAAAATTTAAAAAAAAAAATTCTGGCCTTCTCCATTGTGAATAAGAACATTACAGTTGCAAGAAGCCAAACAGTAAAGAAAACATTCCCCCAACTCATGTTGTCCTACCAGCAGGGAAGGTATGTACAACTTGAACTAAAAATGGTTTGCTGGTTTTTTTTTTTTCCTAAAAAAGGTCATAGAATCAGATAGTTTTAAAAATTGCTTATATAAAACCAGACTTACAAAACAAAGTTTGAATGCACCCCAAGTATAAACTCCAGGTTTATAATAGCCATCATTATAATAAAAATCTTCCCAGTTGCTGAGTTTTCCTAATTAAGACATACATTTTCTATAAACCCAGACCTAATTCCACAGGGGCCCTAACTCCTTTTCTTCCCGTCCCCTCCCACTTTTGGATTTGGTTCTTTTTCCATCGTAAATCAGGGAAGCGGAGCAGTCGGCTCCCGAGGAATGCGCCTGGGATGCGGGGCTGCGCGGAACAGGCTTTGCCCTCTGCCAAGGGGGAACCACCCACACGCTGCAAGAACGCCCTGGGGGCCCAGCCAGTGTGGAATGGCTCCTCTGCCACCCTGGGGAATGAAGCAAACTGGATACAAACTGCTGGAAACGTTGCCAAAGTGACAGGCTTCGAGTCCTCCAGAGCCTGCGGGTTCTGTAATCCTCGTCTGCTGAAGTAGGTCTTCAATTTGCCTCTGTTTGATACCGGCTGGAAAAAAAGTTGGTGTAACACTTTTGGTTACACCTCCCTGGTCACTCCCAGAGGACCTGGCCAACACCCACTGGGGGTGCAAGCCTGGCCTGGGATTTTATCAAAGCCTTCTCTCACTTTTTCATGGTCTTTCCGTCACTCTCCCTCCTGTCCCAGCATGCTCTAAACACCTCTTCCAAGAGCTTGTCCATGAATACAAAGGAGCAATTGGACTCTGAGGAGCACCTTTCTTCTGCCCAGAGAACATCTGCAACCCTGAGCAAGCTGAAGCAAAGCTGTGCAATGATGCTGGGATTTCAGAACAGGTGTCCAGCTGGAAAAGAGAAGGTGAAATTGTTGTTCTCTATCAAGTACACATTTATCTTTCTCGTGCACTGACTCATCCTCATAGACAAGCCCTGGTGTTACTGTAGTGAGTCACCAAAGCAACTTTATTTATAATCACTCTGCCTGATGTTTCAAAAACACACAAGACCTAAACCTTATTATAGCAATACTAAATGAGTTGATGGTCTCCCAAAGCTCATGCTTTGATTTGAAATTCAAGAGCACAACAGAGCTCTAAAGGAGAAACTGTCCTGTGAATAGTGAGCACTGTGGCTCAACCTCCAGATCAGATCATCAGCTGTCATTTAGGTCAAACTAAAGGTACAATGGATGAACAAACATTTCTGTGCACTGGCCATTTAGATACACAGTACCTTGGTATCAGTGGACCCTACAAAGCTCTTCCACTCAACCACCCTTGTCCCTCTTGTAGCTGCAGATTTTGGAGTAACATGTTTGCAAACTAACAAAATCAGTTCCTGGACTCAGGCATATATTTTAGATTTACCTGATGCAAGCTGTTACAGGCTACAGCTTTTCCCAACCGAGTGTGCAGGTGTGAGGAGATATTTATTTACCTCATATCCTATTTCAGGCAGTGCTGGATGGTCCCAGTTTGAAGGAAACATGACGGATATGAAGGAGCATGATTGACTGTTTGAAACAAGTATGACCAAGATGAACAAACTCCAGGGATTTCCACAAGAAAGTCTCCTGGTCATGTTTCAGGGACTGCCTCAGAAAACTTCTGTATTTATACTGTATATAAACTGTTCTCTCTTACTAATGCAAGCTGCAAGTAAATGACCATTGTTATAGTGCAGCTCTGCAACAAAATGCATCGCACTGGGCTTTCAGAAAAATGTTAGCCTTTCCTTCTTGCTTGGCTACGTGCATATAAACATGCCTAACAATGTCATAACCTAGACCTAGCCAAAGAAATTAACAACAGCTCTTCAAGCATGATCCCTGCATTACCTCCCCTTACCACAGCCAGGCCATCCTGGCCTCTTGAGGCCAAAAAGATAAAAAGAAAACATTGTGGCACAAATTGTTCACACAATGCCTGCTGAGACCCTAAGAAATTGTTAAAACTATCACTTTGCTGAACTGGGAGAGGAATTAGAGAAGGAAAAGATCACCTAAACCACAACAGATTATCAACATCTGCTTTTGCTCCCACCAGAGCATTCATTTTCTTCTCTTTTACTTTTCTTCACTGTTATAAGACTCCACCCATCCTTGTTCCAATAACACTGCACAAATTCCCCCTAACTGATATCTCTGCTTTTCCAGTCCCACTCTTTCACCTGCTCTAGGCCACAGCATCCAAAAAAACAGGATGTCAGCCTTATTCCCTGATCTTCCCAGCTCACCAGCAGGCTGTGTGGCAAACCAAAATTGTCTTTTCCAAGCTCTATGGCTATGCATGCCTCAGCTGGACCTGCTCTTCCACCTTGTCACCAGTACCAGCCCTAAGAGAAGAATACAAACCGCAACCTTAGAAATGCCATTATGGTGTTTTTCCATCTCCATCAGACTTTTTTGAACAACCACAGCCATGTAACTCATCATCAGCAGAAAGTGGGAAGCTTCCCTGGCAGTCCCCAGGCCGCTGGGATGTCTCCTCAGTGCACTCCCCTCGCAGCATGCCTGCCACAGTGACAGCCTGCCAACGCTGTCAAACCCACCACCCAGCCTACCTGCACCCAGTCTACATCAGCAGATCAATGAGTCACTCTGAAGCAGGAGAGGATTCAATAAACACACATTATTTTCCACAGTCAGGAAAATAATGAGCATAACACCCCATACCTTTTCTTGTTCTGTTTCCTACTGCCACTTACTGCAGTGCTAGCACTTCAGCAGGTTTTTATCCCAGAATGAAGATTCAGGTGTCTCTGGACCATTTTTCTGAAATAGAAGATAAATGTGCTATGAATGAGAAAGGAGGTTTTTGTTCCCTGGGAATGCTGCCCAGGAGAGCTGATATTATTGTGAAACACAGAGGCATTAGCCTCCTGTGCTGCTCCTACATCCAGCCCCTCTTCTGTTCCCTGCTGCTTCTGCTTCAGGCATTTTGCTGTAAGGAGGTATCTGTGCAGCCTTTTCATGCTGTGGTGATTGCCTCAGGAGCTGATTATCCTAACTTCATGGTTTTTTCCCTTTACATAGAATCTGTCTCCAAAGTCACCAAGCCTTAGAAGGTTGCTGATCTGACTTCCAACCAGCAAAAGCTCTTCTTGGGTGCCTGAAAGAAGAGACCCTCTCCTCTGTGATGATAGCACAGGGAAAGCACTCACAGGCACCTGTGAAAGTTTTGGGGAGGTTTATGGACGTCTTTTTAACTGTGCCTCACTCCAAGTGGTGATACAGAGCAAACATTTGGATCTCTTTATAGTGGTGTAAATGCCTATGACAAAACCAGGCCTCTTGGAGCAGCAGAGTCCTTCTCCAGGCCTCCAAACTCTGCCTCACTCACACTACATCTTTTCTGTTTTCCACTGATGTGACATAGCACCTCATATTTCAATCCCCATCCCAGGTGCTCTCACTGTTTTGCTTGCCAGAGATGCTCAGGAAAATTCCTGCCTCTCCTCACAACCTGGCAGCTGGTGCTGCCCACCAGACAGCAGCACCAGCTGATGCTTCAGAGGCTGGGGAAGCCCAGAGCAGCCTGCAGAGGCCTCAGGAGCCTGGCAGTCTCTCTGGTGAATGCCAGATCCACCAGTTCCCATGCAGTGATGTGCCCAGATCATGCTGGATGACTCAGGCTCAGCTTTGTCGCTGGGGAACATGTAAGGATAAGAACTCCACACACTCACTCACAAGAGCACAGTGATGGAGCAGAGCTATGAGAAGATAAAAGCCAGAAGGAGCTGCTGAGGCAGTGCTTGGTCACTGTCTGAGCACTGATTCCCTGGTTTGCTTACAGCTCACTTGCCTTGAGTAAACTTCTCGTTATTTCCAGCTGCTGAACAAGTCCACTAGAGAAGCCACATGTTCTTCCAGCTCAGACCCAAGGAGGGGACATCCAACCTACCTCTTGCTCCCTTGGATTAGTTTTGGAAGATACTATAGGGCAATGCACACCATCTCCTCTAGACATGAATGATATACTCACTTTTTAATGTTTTAATCAATGCTGCCTTCCAGAGTGTACAGACTCCTTCAAATATAACACATCATGAGCCACCATCACTGCACACAATTTCTTTTTAAGCTCTGCATGGGATGTGTATGTACCAGAGAAACTCAAATACATGAATTATCAACTCATAATTGGCTTAAGCTATTATGCTCCTGACTTTTTTCTTCCCCATTCCTCTCCCTGGAGGCAATGGTCACAGCAGTTTGGGAGGGGGGAAGGGGAGAGGGTTCCTGCTTGGAAAAGGCCTAATTGCATGATACAGTCACACTCAAGGAAAAGCAGAGTCACCAGCATGTCATGCTCACTGTGCACAAGGATAAAATGAATTCACACAGAAAATCAAATTACAATGAACACAACGACCATTCACAACGTGTGTGCATGAGAGCCACCACCTTGATCTTGAATTGTCCAGTATCATTCCCTTCAACACACTTGTATCCTTATTTCAGCCCTTTATTTCCCAATTACAAACATATTTACAATCTTAGCTCAGCATGTCGTAATATCAAGGAGACAGAGATATTATTTTAAAAAGTCCCTGCTTAGACCAGAGCCACTAGTTTTGATTAGTTCACAAAAAATGCTTCCATTCTCTTTATTTTATGCTTCACTTCCTTCCCCTTCTCTTCTTCCAGTGTTAATAGACACTGCCTGTACTCCATCAAATGTTCCCTCTTTGCTTTCACATTCAAGCTAAAAACGATTTTCAAAGGCATTTTGGAAAAGAAGGTGCATGACAGTCAACTTTCCTGTAAGTATGTCAAGAGGTAAGTATACAGATTTTTTTACCTTTGAAGTATTTCTGTGATTCCACTTGAAATTCCAAAGTGCACAGATAAATCTGAAACCATGGCACCACATCTGCAGAAATTATAGGGCAGCACCTTCTTCTGGACGAAGGAGAGAGATATTTGTTAGCAGTTGGCTTTGGGCCACATCGGTATCACAGGCAGGTTGGATTTAGCATCTGTGCAAGTTACAGGGAAAAGCCAGTGATTTAAACCACTCAGATCATGGGCTTGTCTCCGAGCTGTATCAGGGTGCCTCTGATGTGTTTCATGGAATATTAGAATTGCAGAATAGTTGGGGTTGGAAGGGACCTTAAAGATCATCCAGCTCGAATCCTCCTGCCATGAGCAGAAACACCTTCCACAGACTGTTCAAAGCTCTGCTCCATCTGACCTTGAACACTTCCAGGGCATCCTATTCCAGTGCCTCTCCACCCTTACAGTAAAGAATCTCTTCCTAACATCTAATTTAAGCTTACCCTCTTTCAGTTTAAAGCCATCACCCCTTGTCCTGTCACTAAACACCCTTTGCCACTCCCTGGACCACAGCAGGTTGGAGGGTCTCTCTCATGTCCATCTCTTCTCTCTGTGTCCCCCAGCCAAGAACCTGATGCCCTTCACCCTCCTCTGACTGCCCTCAGGGGTAGAATAGAGGCTCCCCAGAAGAAGAAAGTGCAAATCGAGGCTCTGAAGATATTTCCAAGTGAGTTTATAGATGGCGATGGTTTGGATGGGAAAAGCAGGGGATTTTCTGGGATTTGTTTTCCAGCAGAAGTATGCAGAAAGTAAAGCTCTTCTCACACACCAGAACTTTCAAATTAAAATGAGTTTTCCAATTCCCAAGCCATCTGTAAAGGCAGCCTGTTTTCAGAGCTGTGTTTCCTGGGAGCATTGAGGAAAATCAGAAAAAAATGCAAAAATGTGTGAGGTGATGAAGAAAGCACTGGGAGAATATCTGCACCCCTTTTATTAAACAAAGCTAGCAGGTGCTAAGTTCAAAGCAAGGCAAAGGAGAGCCTCTCTCAAGCAATATCCCGTTCAGCTGTGGGAATATTTGCTACAAGATGTTGCGGAAGCTAAAATTTTATACAGATTTTAAAAGTGATGGAATAATTACTGAAAGAAAAACACATCCAGGGTTATTATATATATATAGTTACCAATTCTGGTACAGGAGACCTCCAGGCCAAAATTTGCTGCAGGCAGGCAGAGCAGCTTGGAAAAGTATTGCTACTAGTCTGCCTTGAGCTAATTTTGTCTGGGCACCTCTATCATCCAGTGATGGGGACAGACTCTGGTACACCTCTTGTCCTGATGTGATACAGTCTTTCATACATTTTGGGGTGAGAAGAGCAGGAAGGGAGTGACTAGCATTGGGGCATGAGAGGGAGATGGTCACTTGTTTTCTGTATTCAACCATCCAGCACCATGGAGCAGTTTCTATCCTGCCCACGGAGCGGGTGTCAGTGATGGACAGACAGCACAGAACGACGGACATGGGCAAGGAAAGAGGCAGATGAGGTTCTGGCAGAGCCCAAAGCATTTGCAATAACCCTGCAGCCCTCCGGTGTGCTGGGCAGCGCCCCCTGCCCTCACACAACCTCCCGTGGGTCCCGCTCCTCGTGCTCAGCAGCAGCGATTAAACCGGGACTTTCTGAGCCGGGAGCAGTGACCTGGCTGCGGGGCAGATGCCCCTGAGGGACACAACCCCATAAATCCTGCCCTGCCACACAAATCCTGTCAGTCTGCGCTGGACGAGCGCGGACCCACCCTGCTCGCCCTCAGCCACCTCCGCCGGCCTCCGGAGCCCTCAGTGCCCTCAGCCGCCCCCGGCCGGGCACCGGAGCCCTCAGTGCCCTCAGCAAACCCCGCCGGGCCCC
>JANRGV010000073.1:64775743-64832459 GCA_024734035.1 Alethe castanea
GAGCCCTCAGCGCCCTCAGCCACCTCCGCCGGGCTCCGGAGCCCTCAGTGCCCTCAGCCGCCCCCGCCGCGGGGCTCCGGAGCCTTCAGCTCCTTCAGCCACCCCAGCCGGGCTCCGGAGCCCTCAGCGCCCTCAGCCGCCCCCCGGAGCCCTCCGAGCCCCTCAGCCGCCCTCGCCTCGGGGCTCCGAGGCTGGGCTGGTTTCTCAGGGCTGGGCGGGCACCGCCACCTAGGGACGGCCACAAGGCTTTGACGAGGGCTGTCGGCTCCTCGTTTTCCTCAGGGAAACCTCCTGGCAGCCCTCCAAGCACTCCTTCTCCGCCCGGCAGCAGGGCAGTCCGGGTCGCCTTCTCTTTGGGGCACGCTTGGTTTGTGTTCTCCTTTCATCATGGGCCATCTCTGCTCTCCGTGTCAACCGCAAAATGACTCTGAACACACACATCAGGGCCTGTCTGACAGCTGAAGAACAGATCATCACCTTGTTTTGCCCTGTTTCAAGGAGCATTTTGCATCTTGGAGATACCCAGACCTAAAGATCAAGAGAGCTGGCACAGCCAGTCCTGCGGCCGTGCTCAGCGGCTTCCCAAAACCACCCTTAGCTCCCATCCTGTACATGTCCCTCTACTTGGGCTGTATCCTTCCTTGCACCAACATCTGCACTTATCCTTATCCTTGTGCCTGCTCAGGGAGAATCCCCTTCTCCCCACACACTGCTTAAAATCAGTAAAGAGCTTTTCACTCCTCCTGTGTTCCGGCCTGCAAGCCTTGCCCATGCAGGACATGCTGTGTTGAGCACCAGTCACATCCCACCTGCATTAGACACCAAGCAAACAGATACTTCACCTTTGAAATTGTTCTCATACTGCAAATAATCTTCTTGAAACTTGAGAGTACCAGTCTGGTCAGCCGGGCTTGCCTTCTCTGACTGTGTAGAGGTTAAAGCAGGACCACAGTAGTTTGGAGACTAGAGAAAAAAAAAAAAAGAAAGAAAAAAAAATAATTATCCATCAGAAAAAGAAATTGGCTGAAAGGACTGCAGAACAGCATTTTGTTTGCTAACCAGGTGTAATTGCCTGCAACTTGGAGTTTCCCAGTGCATGCCAGCTGAACCCCACCTCCCATCAGAAGCTGTTTCCTGGGCACTGCTCCCTCCTCATCACAGCACACATGGCTGGGGACTGGTGGGGTGGTGCATCCCCAGTGTCCCATCCATCTCTGCAGTCTCTCTGCCTTCTCCTCAGCCCTTCCAGGCAGGATTAGAGAACATCACCACAGCTCTCAAACTGGTCTCCAAATGGTCCGATTGTCAGCACATAGGAGAGCTTTCTAGCACTGTTCTCTGCTGTAAATTAGGATTTCCAAAAGGAGAGAGCACTCTCCTCATAGATGTACGCACAACATATTAAAAAAAAATTAAAGAAATTTTGAAAGTCTCTGGTTTGGTTAAGAAAATAAACAACATTCAGGCCTCAACCTCTGACAGTCCTCTCATGAGTGGTATCAGTTAAATTATGAGATGCTACAGAACCAATCAAAATGCACATGGGGAGACTCTGAGGCAAGGCACAAGACATGCAGAGAGCACACAGAGAGGGAGGGAGAAGAAAAAGATTATCAGCTTCTGGCAGTTTGATCAACTTGTCTTGAGAGGGAAACCCAAACTCTGCAGGAATTCCTGGACTGTTGTCATCATTTCACAGCCCAGAAAATTGTCCAGCTTCCAAATCCTCAGGGAAGAAAACAAGTCCTAAAAGGTTTGGATTTTCTTTTTGCCTGTGCTCAAACCCAGGCATGCCATTTTCTGCCCTCTGAGTGTGCCAGCCCACAGAATAGGCACTGAGGAGACACCTGAGCCTGGTTAGTTAACAATAGTATTATCTGGTTGTTAGCCACGTTTTACCTGTAGAAGTCAATACTTTGAATTTGCCTAATACAAAGGCAAATTTTTATTTATAGGTTCCCTAATAAAACCTCCACAAGTGTGGGAATAGATCACCTGGCTATCCAGTCCATGTAGCTCATGCCACTGCAAGGAGCTGCTTCCCTTGATGAGCAACAACTTTCACAATCGTTTTGAATTCACAGCCATTAGAGGATTATGTTAATTTTTATGTTGGTTGATGGCATTTACATAGAGAAGAGTCCTGCAAGTTGTCTTCTCAGTTATGTAACAAAGCTTTTGCATGACTTATCTGAGTGTCATTAATTATGTTTCAGCTCAGGAAGCTGCCTAGATGTCACATGTTAAAGTGAACAAGTAGATCTGAAAGTTGAGGGGGGAAAAAGGAAAAACAACCCAAAGGTCAATTCAGGAAGGAAAAGAAAAGCCAGTGATCAGGACACATCATGGAGTTACTGAAACTGTTCAGATACAGCAGTAGGTAGAGAAGATCCTGATAGGAAAACAGTGTTTTGATAGCACTGTCACAAAGTTTAGGTTTAGTTAGTAGCCTACAGCTTCATGCAGTGAAACTGACTAAGGAAATGTACAGAGGGCATTCTGTTAGTAAGGAATTTGACTGACTCAGTGAAAGAACCCCAACTAAACCAACCAATCAAACAAAAGAACTCAAAAAACAAACAAACAAAAGAGGGATTTTTTAAGACATTAGGATTGATGTGAGGACTTCCAGTCAAATAAGTGATATGAAGACAGAGGTTATGTCACTGCTAAAATGAGGTCAGATTGTATGAGGATCAAAAAGGAAAAAGAACATGTTAAAAGACTCTTAGAAGAACTTGCTTGAGCTGAGAGACAAAACAAAGGTCAGCTGGCTTTCAGGACAGCAGAATGGATCACAGCTTGAGGTGGATTCTACAGAACATAGTAAAAAATCCCCATAAACCTGCAGGAATTTTCAATAGAAAAGCAATCTGGAAGTTGCAAGGGTCTGTCTGCAAAATACAGTCAGAAAGAGCCTGCAGGAAGCAAGAATGAAAGGGTGCACAAATTGTTTAAGCAGAGACCAATGTGACATCCAACACCTCCTTTGGACTTAGTAAATGGAAAACTATATTGAAAGTAAAATACAGTTAAGGAGACCAACGCTGAAGATACAGACCAAGAAAAATTATTTACAGAACACACACTGAAATAAAACTTCTCCTTGGGAGTGAGTAAAGACAAAGCTACCTCCAGTGGTGGGGATATCACGTGTAGACATTTCCCAAGTATTTCTAGGTTGAGCACTGGCACACCGATTAATGGGCCCTCTGACATTGCTGGAAACCATCTGGAAGGGAAATCTAAGCTTATTAAGAACAGATGGATAAGAACCAGGTCAGCGTTTCCTATTGCTCCTATTTGTAAGCTAGATGTAAAAGTAACCTTGTAAAGACAGTTTGAGCTGCTCTGGGAAATCATGCCTAGGACTAACAGGCACTGAAAAAGAACAGGAACAACCAGAAAAAGCTGTTGCCCGAGACCTGTCTGCTACAGGCCCCTAACTAAAAACTCTTGCCCTTTCCCAAACCCTCAGCCCCCATCATTACCACAGTGATCTGGGTTCATTATTCCCACAATCTAGAAACAGCCTTGTTAAATAATGCTATTGTTGAGTATGTCATGCCAAGAACAATATCTGTGTTTTCTTCACCTGGCACCCATACAGTGGTCATGCCAGGTTATGGGGCTCAGGTTGATTTTTAACAGTTTGAATGTTTTGGAAAATAGTATGTCATTCAACATGTTCAATCAAGCATTAGGTTTCTGCAGTTTAATCATCCTGTAATAAATTCTGTCAAAATTGTTAAAAAGGTTTCTTAAAAAATGCTGAGAAGTCAAACTCGGCACCAGTAAATGAAAAGAAAGCCTGAAAACTTGCTGAGGTGTTATTTAATAGAAAACCTAGACCAGTTGCATGAAATGTAACCAACTGTGTTAAAGCTAGGGGTGCTGTGAAGCCCTAAGAGAACCACAATAAAATCAATTAGAAATACATTATGATGAAAAGATCACTTGAGCTAACATCCTTTCAGGTAGAGACAAGGACAGTACATTTGAACACATGGAAAAAAATACATTATTTATATGAGTACAAAATGCATCCATTGATCCTTCTGAATTGTTGTTGTTTCCTGAAAAGCAGTTGCTAAAGAAATTACTGGAGAAGCTGCTGATGCCCACAGCAGCCTGTCCAGGAGATGACAAAGAGAAGATGCTGCTGCAGAACAAGCCAAATCCTGTGTCACCTGCCCATCCTGTGTCAGTCTGGCAGTGTTCCTCAGACTTTTTCCACCACCATCATGGTGACTGTGAAACTGTCAGTCAAATGCCCGAGTCAGAAACAATTTAACCCTTGCTCAACAGATCTTATTTTTTTTTTCAGGGAAAAAAATGAAAATGATCCATGGTTGGTGCCTGCCAACTAGCACACGTGTTGCTGATGGTTTGCAAGCATTTCTCATCTAAAAGGGTGCTGAGCAATGCTTCTGCTCAGTACTCAGGTATTCCAGAGGCAGCCAGCCGTTCAGGTTGGGAAGAAGCTTTAGCAAATTTATGATTCTGAACAAAAGTCCCATGAAGAAGTATGCAAAGGTTAAGTTGCTTTTCACTTTTACTAGCAGCTTCTGCTCTCAGTGCCTCACTGACTGAAATATTCCCAAGTCTTTTAGCTTTAGATTCCCAGACCTGCTTGGGCTAGAGGTTCGGGATCATCCCATACCAGTTAAAAATCATGCTGCAGCCTGCTCAGCTCTTTGTTGGTGTCAACACAAGCAGAACTGGAAACTGAACACCATATTTCGGGTTTGGGTTTGGTGGGGGTTTTGTGCAGGTCAGTTTTCAAGCAGGTGAATGCCCTGCATCTGCTCCCCTCCATCCAGCAGGGGCATGGGGGGAACAGAAGCAGCACCCACCTGGAGGCAGCACTGCTCCTTTGGGCAGTGGCACAAAGGGAGAGCTGCAGAGAGTGACCCTGAAAGAGCATGGGCTCCTCAAGGAGGACTTCCCTGTCAGATCCAGTACTCCAGCACCTGCAGAGCCCACACAAGTGCCACACCACTGCACACTGTTACAGCTGCTCACACCAGATCCTGCCTGATCTTCTCAATGTAACACCCAGCACCTAATCCTGGAGGCAGCTGGAAGCTGTGAGAAACTCTCCCTGCAGTCAGAAATAGTTTTGACTTACTGGAAAATCTCATTTTCTTCCAAACTGTGCATGTTTGCACCTGTCCTCTGTTCTCTGCCTGGTTTCCTCTTTTTGAGATCAACAACACCCCCTTTTCCTGTAGCTGGCCTGCTTCTCAGCAGGCTCTTTCTTACCTTCTCCTGCCCCTGACGAATTTGACAATCACACTCTGAAGCCCACCTTGCTGGAAACAACTTTCTCCCACATGATGGGTGGTTTCTTCTGTCATGGAGAAGAATGGGGGAAGATGATTTATACATGGGCATCATTCCACAGAGTATTTTGTATAATAGCAAAACCCTTGCCAAACCCTCAGTCTCTCAGCCCCTGTCCTGCCCAAAGGCTGCACATCCAAGCCCCCTTAAACTGATAAACCCATGGAGGAAGTCTGTGGAATGCTGCAAGGACCAATGCAGACTCACAGCAAAAAATGGTCCCTGTTCACTCCCTTCCCACCCACTTTAAGTGACTTCCATTTTTACTTCCTGATACTGTGGAAAGTTCTCTGCTCACCTGTGACTGACAAGACTAGATCACTAATTTGCAAAAGAACAACCTTTAGGCTTCTGCAAAAGCAGTGAGATATGAAAGTGCACAAATTAGTGCAGCTTAGGGACTTATTGCAGTCAGCTGTCTTTTCAAATTTTCTAAAGGCACTGATTGTGCCTGAAGATGGCAGCTTTAGGAAAGCTGATGTGATCCTACACACAGCCCTCCTCTTCGTTCCTCCCAGCTATGGCAAGCACAAGTAAACCACTTGTGACTCCTCTGCTGAATTACAACTTATACATCACGACTGTTTTAAAATAAACCACTCATTTTTGTTTCCATGCTATCAGTCATCCCAAATGTTATTCCATTATCCACCAAGTCTCATAATTCAAGCTTTCCCCACCATCCATCCTAGCTGGAGCACACACCACTGGGGCACTTCTCCCTCATCAGAAGTGCCAGGCAGCAGCAGGGTGACCCAAAACAGCCAGCACCAGTGTCAGCCTGCAGGGTGGGAAGGAGGTGGCCGTGCCAGCAGTCAGCCCTCACCAAGCCCCTGTGTCTCACCACTCACTGCTGCAGGACCTGGCTCCACAGCCCTGGTGGGACACTGCTGTGTGCCATTATTCAGCTCACCATGGACTTCCTCACTGCTGGTGCCATGGCATGGTGGGGATCTAACCTCAGGAGCTGCCATATCCCTGCTTTTCTTGACCTAAATCCAGAGGGGACAGAGGAAGAACAGGGTGTCAAAGACATGCAGACTTGACACAGCAGAACAAGGTGAGAGGAGATGTCAGCAATGTGACCAGGAAACAAAGCAAAGTTCTTTGCCAGCATTAATTACAAAGCCTTCAAAATGCAGGAGCTTCCTGCCACTTACTTGAAAGACAGGCCGTGATTCATCTCTTGAGCACCATGGTGTAGATACTTTTACTTTTCCTTCTTCGACATTCCCTGCCCAGTCTCCCTTTGGCATATCAGCATATTGGCAGGAATCAACCCTAGGAGACTGTATCAGTGGATCAAGGTCATTTTAACTCAGCAGATGTCACAGCATCACAATATACAAGGCAGGTACATCCCCACTCCAGGCTAGAGATATGGTGAATGCTGAAGTTCAGCCCTGCTTCTGGGGAAAGAATAACACCTAACAAAAAACTACAACCCCAAAACCATCAGGGGATTGATACTGGTTCACTGCATTACAAAGTCTTACAAAGCTACAACTAAAACTGAACAAGCATTTAAAAAGACGTACTGAAGAGTAATTTATTCAGTGTGAATTCAAAAGACATTCCACCATTAATTACAGGACGACACAGGTGCTCTCAACGCTGTACTCCAAGATATAGGCAGGATAAATTTGTTGCTTCTCAAAGATGACGAAGATGGAAGGGTCTGTCGGGTCATCCACGCAGCTGTCATACAGTCTGTTGGAATTGCCAGCTCTGGCTGGAGGGCGGCAGTACTCAGAGTTTCCCTGCACAAAGTCTCCAACAAGAACCTGAGCTACGAACATGCTGTAGCGCCCGCTGCGAGGGGAGCAGTACTCATGGGAATAGCTGGCATCTCTGGCAAAGTAGCTTCCTAGGGAGCAGAAAAAGCCACAGGTCAGACAATACACCAGCCACGAACACATGCTCACAGCACTTTGACAGCCAGCAATCCAACAACCCCAGCTAGCCCTACAGTGTGTGGGAACATTCTTGTCACGTGCAGCCACGTTGGCTTATTGTAACGTAGCAACAAACACCAGTCCACATTAATTTCACCATCAACCTGCCAGTCCCACCTGTCCCAGAGCAGGTACCTGAGGCAGAGAGAAGTGTTTGTAGCCCTTCCTGGAATGGGATTGCTGTGGGTGCTACCTGAAGCAATGCAGATTTACATAGGTGAGAGTGCCCTAGAGGCAGGAGTACCTGGTTCAGGAACCATCCTTTGCACCCACATCCCCCAGCCTGGCTGGGATCTGCAGTCCCTGCTGCTACAGCCCCTACACCCTCCTGCACTTGTACCTTTCCCATACAGTGTCCCATGAGTCCCACAGAGTCTCCAGTCAAAGTTCTGCTCACAGATGGCAGACACATGGGAAGGATCTGTGCCATGGAATAAGAGCCTCTCGTTCATCCCTTTCAGTTGATGGGTTTTCTTCATCTTTTCTTTTTGCCTAGAGACAAAAAAAAAAAAAAAAAAAAAAAATTACTTGTTATCCTGGTTCAAACAAGGAAAATTTCCCAACTCAATTCCTCCTACTTCTGGGTCATGGAGGAACAGCGACACAAACCAGTCTCAGTGGGGTTACTGCCTGCTTTGCACTTCTGCTGGTACCCTGCTGCACAGCTGGCTCCTGCCAGCAAAACAAAAAGTTCTCAGCATCACTATGGACTGTGTCACCCACAATTTCATACCACATGAGAGAGTAAAGAGACAAACATCTCTTGTCTGGGAATTGGTCAGTTCCCATGTTATATAAATCCTGAATACATAAATATGATTATAAAACTGAGCTGTATAAAGCCACAGTAAATATTGTATCATCTCTGCCCCTATCTTTATCACAAAAAAGTCCCCTTTTCTTTTTTTTTTTTTTTTAAACTCCTATATGGAAAAGGCTAAAACCAAAACAATAAACCTCAAATACCAAAACTCAGTTATGATGAAGGAAAAGAATTTACTTTTTGAATAACACTAGCAAGAGTCACACACACATCTTGCTAGGGATAAAAGACCCATTTCCACACACACAAAAGAACACTGATGCAACCCTAACAGCCCAGTCACAGAGAAAGAAGCCCCAGTCCCCTTCCAGGACTGCTCCAGAGGAGCCTCAGTGAGCCAGGTTTTGGGGCAGTCATAAGTCTGGACCACCAGCCAGACCTGGGCAGAGAGATATGTGGCAGCCTCACCTCTGAACTGCTGGTGGATTTGGCAGCTCCAAATGTACACTATGGAGGACAACAGATAAGGAGATAGCAGTCATCTCATACAGTAAGGACAATGAAATAAAATAGACACAAACCACTGAAAAAGGTCCCAAAGTGTTGGGTTCTGGATCCTCTGCAGTTGGTTGATGCAGTAATTTTTCATTGTTTTCTCAAACAGCGTCTTGATTTTTCTATATTCTTGGGAATCACAGCTGAGCTGTATCAACTGAAAAATTTTAAAGCACTAAAAATAAGGTATTACTGAGAGTAACAACTCCCAGTCCTTCCAAAGGACTCATCAACCTTCTCACATCTGCTGAAAAGCCCTACCACAAAAATCACTGCTTCTGTTTTTCCTGTTAACCCTCCTTTACCATCACTCCCCATGGGGAAGCACAGGCACTGACTGTGGGAAATCAGTGCAATCCCTTGCAAGCTTCCTTTAGAGGATGCACCTCCACATCTGGAATATTTTTACTTCAGAGTAGCCTAAAGCTGAAAAGCACAGCAGTACTCAGGCTGAAGCAGTGTGAAAGTTTCACCTTAGTCTGACACTCTAGCTCCTTCCCTACAGGGCTAAGCTGCAGTTTTACCACAGCAAATAACATACTGCCCCAAACTGACAGAGGAAATCCCCCCTTGAGATGCAATTAATGTGGTTTATCAGAGGATGGAGTGCCTTGAGAGAGTGCAAAGGACAGGTATGAGCAGCAATGGCCTTTCTTACCCTGTGTGGTATCATAGGAGTTCTCAGAGAGCCTCCCAGGAAATGCACATCTGTTCTGAATATGAAACTGTCAGTCTTGTTTCAATCATAGTTGCTTATTTTACAAGACACATTTAAAAGCTGGTGACATGTCAATTGCCTTGAATTTATGCTCTTGGGAAAATCAGTACAGGGCAGAGCTCTCCCCACCCACTGGAGAGCTGCAAAGTCCTACCTTGAACCCAATTTCAGGTAGTGCAGTTTGGTCCCACTGTGGAGGATAGACAGGATGTGACAGAGTTGTGTTTTGGCTACAGAAGAGAAAAAGGAACCAGTCAGCTGGTGGTACTCCTAACCAAATCCCCCTTCTGGAGAATCTAACCACAGGCTCTAAAGCAGCCTTCAGGCACCCATTCAGGAGCTATAGTTTGTTTTCTATTTGAATGAACACACCTTAGGTTGAACCAACACTTTCATTGAACCCTCAGCTTCAAAAGCTGGGGATTCCAAGCTTAGAACTCCCAGAATTTCAGCCTGAAAATATTGGGAATTTTAGCCCCAAAATCCTGGGAATTTCAGCCCCAAAATCCTTGGAATTTCAGCTTCAAAATCCTTGGTATTTTAAGACCCAAACCCTGAGAAACCCTGGGTCTGCTGGTGAGTTTTTAAAGCAGAGACAGCTCTTATTAAAATAGATCAGTAGCACAAATAACATTTATAGCAGATGTGTTCAAATTCTGTTAAGCTGAACTTCTTTTAGAAAAACTCATAAGATAGGGTATCTCAAATAAGTGCCTCAAAATTCACTTCATTTCAGTGGATTTGCCTGTTCTAGTTTTAGTTTAGTTTAGTTTTAGTTTATGCTCAGCTTTCCAAGGGATGACATCCATATGCACCACAGCACTTGGGATTAGCAGTGCCTAGCTCCTAATCACTGCACAGTTAATTTATTAGTGTTGGGGCATAAATCAAGCAATAAAAATTCCTGGCACAGTTTTGTCAGCCCTATGTGGCCCTGCCTTTCACAGAGAGAGCAGATCTACTCTAGTGGTCTCTCAGAGCTGCCAGAGACTGCCACCAAATGTCCCTCCAGGGAGCTTTACAGAAGCATTGCATAATTTACAAATACTGTCACTGCAGAACAGACTGTTAAACCAGTCAGGAAAAGGCATCTAAAAACGAATTTAAGAAATATAAAATTGTATTCTAGGCAGGTAGGAGCACCCTTAGCAGAAAGGTGCTGTCCTCTAGAGGCATTGTTAAACAATGAATGCATATTACCTTCTGTCTTGTCCACCATCAGACTCTTTAGGCAGTCGAATAACACTTCTCTGTGTTTGAAAGACCACATTTGTTTGGACCATATCTTGAAAGAAAAACACAATAACGCATTATTGAGATAATCCATTGTCTAGGGACAGGCTCTTCCATCTTAAGTAAAAATAAAAGAGGAGGGGTAGCCCTGAATATTGCATTGTGGTGCTCTCTATCCCACCCACCCCAGTGCAAACTTCACTCCCACTTGGAGATCAGCAAGGTCAACCACCTGCTAGCACAGGCTGTGAAACTTGAAGGCAACCAAGCACCAACTGCACCTGCACTGCTATTCACATCCAGGCTGCTGGCCAGAGAAAACCACATCTGATGGCAGGCATACAGCAGGAAAGAGTTTTCAGTGCAATGGGGGCCACAAACCTGGTTTTCCTGGCAGCACAGGGCTGCTGCATGGTGCTAAAAGGAAAGCCTGCCCTCTTTGGTCCTGTAACAATATCACAGAGCACATGCTGTGTGACATGGCTAATTATCCATTGTTTCCTCCTTTAAACATTACTCTTTATTCATGCCAGGAAACATTTCAAGTTTGGAAAGCTAACAGGAGTTTTAAGATGGGTAAATAAATTAGAAACAGAGAAGTATTTTTCATTTTCCCATTTCTCTCTCTGTGCAACCAGCCCTAAATTTTTGTTTGCTGCACTGTGCTTTCTCTCCCCATAAGTAGCTTGAAAGATCTTCACCACAGGCTCACTTCTTTATCTTTTGACTTTTCAGCGCCTTTTTTTTCTTTTTCTCTGATTTCTTATTCCTCCTTTTCAGGTGTATAAACCCACATGTACAAGCCAAGGTGCCATGAAGCATTTACTCTCAACTCTTCTTGTGAAGGTACAATATTGTCAAGTATGTTTTGTTTACGGATGCCCAAGTGTAGAAGCCCAGTGGGGCATCTCAAACCTACAGAGAAATTTACCTACTGCTCAAGTTCTGCTTGGAAAAAATTTGCAGGAGGAAGAAGAGCTGTTCAAAAAGATGCAGACATGGTGTAAAAACCTTCAAGTCAGCTGCACTGTGTAATGAGCTCAAAACAAGGAGATACTTCACCTGCAAAGTCTAACTTATACTGCTGAGAACCAGCCCTGAAACAAATAACACCGTTCTTGTCAGCTTGATATTCACTCTCCAGAAATGCTGATGTTACAGTGGCAGTGGCATGATGCGGGTGCTGCAGAAAGAACAAGGAAATGGTAAGTGTTAGAAACCACCCTTTGGTTAAGGTATCACTTTGGGGAAATACCAATGTTTCCCCAGGCCCCCATGACAGGATGATGTTTTGAAGCAAGTCTCTGCAGCTTCAAGCATTTTGTTCTACAGTGATGGAAGGGTACCCCACCGAGCACAGCTGCTTCTAACAACAGCAACAAAGCAGCCTGTGTGGTCAGCTCCCGCCAAATGATGTTTGTCAACTCTGGAAAATGCACCCCCTTTCAAAGCCAATCCCTTGAAAGCTTTCACAGAGCTCCAGCCCTGCTTTGAGGGACAATTAAGAAGACAATTCCACCCAGGAATTGGAGCAGCACCGCAAGGGCACCCAGCGGTGCGTGCAGAACACACCAGCTGCAGAACAACGCGCTCTAAATAACTCTGCAAAGATGGCTTAACAAAAGCTTTTGGCACGAACAGCAGATGAATTTCACCTCTTTCCCATACTCAATCCACTGCTCGGAATCATCCAGCCAATACCAGACATACTCCATTTCAGAAGCAGACAGATGAGTCAGGAGACAGCACAAGTGCAGAAGAGCTGACGGGCACCTGGCTGCTTGCTCTGCCCTGCATTGGAAAAGAAATCCAGATCAAAGTAGGGCTCTTTTCCAAAGCTGTCAAATTGTGCAGTATCCCTGGTCTGATCAGAAATCTAGTCACTTCTCAAAAAAGGAGACACCCCCTCCACCTGAGAAGTGCGGGTTTGCCCCAGAACTGAGGAACTGGTGTTTGGATGTTTATGGGGCATAGTCAGCAACACAGAAATGACCCTGACCTTCTGGCTTGGACCTGTGCCACTGATTTTTCCCTAAAAAACACACTTTAAGAAAATACACTAGACACAGAGATTCCCCTGCAGCCCATAGAGAGGCCATGGTGAGACAGCTGTGCTCCTGCAGCCTGTGGAGGTCCATGGAGCAGGGATCCACACTGCAGTCCATGGAGAAGAACCTGTGCCAGAGCACGTTTATCCTGAAGGATATCCTGCAGCCCGTGGGAAATGAACCATGCTGAAGCATGGGAAATTTTTGAGAACCTTGGAATCTCTGTCCTCTTACAGACTGAGGACAACACCCATTCCCTTCCTCTCTGCGCTGCTTTGGTAGGAGGGGGTAGAAAAGTCAGGAATGAAGTTGAACCTGGGAATTCGTGGAGAAGGGGAAGAGGTGATCTAATTTTCTCACAATTTAAATCTATTTTAATTTGCAATAAATTAACCTCCCCCACATCAAGTCTATCTGGCCCAATGTTCACATTGTCTTTATCTCAGCTCATGAACTTTCCCATCTTATTTTCTCCCCGCTGTCCTGTTGAGGATAGGGAGTGAACAAGCAGCTCTCACATGGAGGAGGGGATATCATTACTTACCAGCAAAGTCTCTGCTCTGCACTCTATCCTAGACACAGCACCTACAAAGAGAAGAAGATTAAACAGGTAGCCACCAATGATTCCAACTCATGGGATTTCACTTTGTTTCCTGTTGTTCTTCACCCTCCATTTAATCTCTCAGTTTTGGACTCAGCAACACTTTTTTAATCTATCTCTCCACTTTACTGCCCCTACAACACTGCTTATCATAGATCACATATCCATACCCAAAAGCTGCCAGCCTTTGAGCTTCCAAGGGTCCGTGACAGAGCTACTCTGAGCGCCTGAAGAATCTGAACATGATATTGAAACAGAAACTGGGAATGGTCACGTGTCCAGCTCTGACGCCCTTTGTACTTTGGCAGGGACCAAGGGGATTCAGAGAAGGCCAGTGAGAGGAAATCATTACAGGAGCAGCTCCCTCACAGAGCTGTTTACAGTGCAAAGGTCCACAAAACAAAGGCGTGGCAGCCCTGGACTGCCAGAACAAAGAACGAGGAAGAATTCGGGTCTCCTCCCAGCACTGCTGTGTATGCAGTAACACCGGCTGGCTGCTCCTAGAAAAATGCTCCCAGTTATTCTTCTCTCCCATTGCAGGGCATTCAAGAGATCCAGCACTACCAGGAGAATTTTTGTCCCTTTTTTCCCCTCTGCACAGCACCATAACGCTGCTACTTCTGGCACGGCTGAAGAATTTGAAGTTTGTGGATTTGAAGGGTGGGATTTGACGGGGGAGGTGGGGAGAGGGGAAATGAAAAGGAAAGCAGGGACATGGGGTGGGATGATGTTTCCAGGCAGCTTTTTTCCACTGCTGTCCCCCTCTCTCTTCCCTCTATCCCCAGTCCAGATAACCCCTGCTAAACCCTGCCAACTCCCCTGCTGAGATTTGGGGCTCCCAGCCTGCCCTAATCACATGAGCTTGCAAAACTGTCCACTTGTGACCTACTTCCCTTTTCACTTTCCAGCATTTCTGCTCCATGCTGGGATTCTCCACTCACCAACTAATCCCAACTAGAAATAAACAGAGGAGAAACTCTTAAAAAGCAGACAGAAACATTTCACCAGCAAGACAGGTAGAGTCCTTCACATTTTGCTGAAGATCTCGCTACATGGTCTTGTGCAACTGTACATTTGCTTTTTATATCTTAACAGGAATAACTTTATACAGAGAAAATTTCATACTTATATAGCACCCTCGTGCTACCTTTTTCCTTACACAAGAACTGAAGAACGTTACAAACACAACTTACAGTATGACAAAGTGCAAGCAGGGATGCCTCCAGCAGACCTTAAAGCCAAGCCCACAAGCTATGAAATCCTCCTGAACTTCCTGTGTGCCCAACCCTGCCCTCTCAGCTGCACCCTGGGAAGGCTGTCAGAGCCTGGCATGTGCCACTTCCCTGGCACAGTCACCACCCTGGGGAGCTGAGGGCATCAGCCCTGTGCTCGCCAGGCTGGATGAGCCTGCCCAGCCCTTGCTCTGCATGGCAGAGGTCCCCAAGGCGCAGCAACGCCTCCCAAAGCAAAGCCCAGCTGGCCTGAGCGAGCTCCCTGCGGGCTCCCCGGAGCACATCTGTACCTTGCTGTGTCCCTGGCAGGCTCTCCGTGGGAGCAGGGGCGCCTCTGTGCCACGGCCCGTGAGGAAGTGGGGCTGAGGGACATTTCCTCGCGGTTATTGCGACAGGCGGACGCATGCGCGTCTGCCAAGCACCAGCAGGCCAGGCGCAGCCCAGGGCCTTGGCAGGTGCAGCTGCAAAATCAGCGGCACTACGAACCAGCAGAGTTCATCTGCTGGGTTCCTGTCACTGCACTTACCTAAAGCCAATTCCTCCCAGCCTTCCAATGGCTGGGAGTGTTCAGGACCTTCTCTCTTCTGCAAGGAGCAGCTTCTGCTGAACATCATTCCTGGAAATGCAACAGCTGGTGTTGCCTTGCAAAGTGACCCCCCCAAATGTCAGTGCAGAAAGTGGGTGGTGGATGGTTCTTCCTGCCCTTCCCAGGGTTAGTGATGGCACTGGTGGGGGGATTGCAGCAAGCAGAGCCCCCCTGAGCCACACAAACCTGAGCACAGAGCCTGTGACACGGGCTCGCTCAGCCCTCGGAGCTCTGCACCATCCCAAGTGTTTGTGCTCCTGTACCTTGGAGTCTGATCCTCCTCTCTGCTCTTCCCCACACAGATCAGACAAGGCTTAGGAGCTTTCCAGGCTGACCCCCAGCCTTCCAGAAGCTGACAGTGCTTCCCAGCAGAGCTCTGAGGCATAAAGCTTAACAACAGGTCAGGTACTCTGAACTATGCAAACTTGTTAAGCCAAAAGCATCTCTTTGATTTTTTTTTTTTTTCCCTCAGATTGTGTTCACTTGAACTGCCCAGAACATTTTTCTTTCCTGGAGATCCAGTCACATGGGATCAGTAGTGGCTGAAACACATAAATCACTGAGTTTCCAGAAAGGGTGCATTCTGAGTGCATTCTACAGATATAGCATTAAAACAAACAAACAAGCAAACAAACCCAACAACAACAAAACCCCTACCACACATACATGAAAAAACAAACCAAAACAAAAAGTCAACACCACAAATGTGATTATGAACTCACTCTCTTTCACTTCCTTCACTTCTGAGGCTCTACTGAGGCCTAAGAGCTTCAGTGGATGTGAGGCAGCAGCTTTAGGAAGAGCATTCTGGCTTGGTAGAGAATGTTTACATATCTCTCCTGGGAGCAGGACACCATCCTCTCTAAAAACAAACAACTGTCCACAAACTGCAAACTTGAGCTCGCTGTAAACTGATACCTTCTGAGCATCATATCTTTTATTTTTGTCTTTTTAGTTTCAATCTCATCCGTGGAGCTGTCAAACCTCTGATTTCTCAACCATGGTACTATCTCTGTCTGCATTTCCAGTATCTGGGAATGGGACAGGTCTCAGAGAAGACATTCTATGTATAGCCCTGCAAGATCATATTCCTGCACAGTCAGCAGAGGCACCCAAGTGTGATTTCCTTGCATATGTCAAATGATTTACCCTTTATCAAGGAACCATGGTCCAGCAGATAGCATTACTTAGTTTCCTCCCAGAAATTTCTATTCTTGTTCACTTTTTCTCTTCAGAGGAAACAGACAAAGAAGGGACATTTCACCCTTTGTCTGTGCCTCTATGACACACAGAAGCTCTGTTGCAATTTCAGACTGCTCCAAGGTTTGAGGTGGGAGTCCTGATGCTACAGCACATGCACACTGTGCTCACATGGGTTTTGCAGCCTGGGCTGGCAGTACCTCATGCTTTTACCTTAAGATGTGTAAAGTCCCCCAAACCACTTCCTAAGTGGCTGGAGTCAGGAAATGTTGGGGTGATTGAGCTTACCTGGTTCTGCAAGGTCTTCTGCAGGTTGGTTCCCCAGCCACCCACACTGGGGTGCAGTGGGAAGGTGTGCCAGGGGGTTCAGCCGCAGCAAAGCCTGGCACGAGGAGGGATTGGCTCTTGTCTGGGAGTCTGGAAGCATTTCCAGATCTCACTAGAACCCCTCCTATCATTTAAAGCCAATACCTTCTCCTGTGGGTTGTGATGATTTTTGCTGTGAGGATTTTCCCAGTGAGACTGTGTTTCCTGTTGGACCATGTCCAGCAGCTTGTAAATTAAATTCTGGGAGGGTAGTGGGGAAACAAACCCTGCAACCACACTGCTGCTGTCCCAGCTTAATTCAGCACAGGAACAGGAAGCAGTCATTACAAGAATAATAATTCTCAATTGCTTTGAAAAAACCCCAACTTGAGTTCCAAAATTTTATACGTTTCAGTAGATTACATTTGATTTGCAAATAGTACTTTGTTTTTATATTAAGTACATAAATGTTTGATACAAAGGATTAAAAAATGCTCCACATTCTGCTGTTCCTCTTTCCAGCAGTCATTAGAGGAGTCTCAGCATGCTACTTTCCATCTTTTAGGAACCAATTAACGATTACGTGATTGTAAACAGCTAATTGCTGTTTTATCTGGACATAACATTGCCACATTAATAATGTAAACCAAAGTAATCCAATAATGGAAACCTTTCTTATGCCGTTAGTTCAAATGAGCATTTATGGATTAAATCAGCAAGTCATGTGCAATTATCAAGTTAAAGCTTGGATGTGAAGTCACTCATGTCTTCTTACTGCACCAAAAGAAGCATTTATTCAGGAATGTGCCCAAGTCTCATCAGTGGTCCTGTCTAATTAATGGAGGAATTGTATTTCACTGGAGCTAGGCCAAATTCTTAGTTTTCAACTTCACTGATGAGGAGTGGGACTGGGAAGTTGGGGGAGGGACCAGGATCTATTCTGTCATATTCTAGTTGATATTTAACTGATTTTTTTCAAAATGCATTTGTATATTTTAAAATGTAATTTCAGAAAAGTAAAATTCAAAGTAAAAATATTATTTCAAAGCTAAAAAACCTCATTCTCCTTATATAAAAATCAAAGCAGAACATTCTGACTTTACTTCATTAATACTTGAATTTCAAATATCTTCTCATTAGCTCAATCTACACTTTCTGGTGAATAAAATTTTATCCCCCTGCATTCCCCTTTCCAATTCATCTGCCTTATCTCTAATTTGTTCTCCCCAACCCTTCCCCTTGTCCACAACAAGGCTACTATAGTGGTTCTGTTTGAAACTTGCATTTGGCTTCCATGTATTGGATTCTAAGTTCTGCAACATGCCCGCTTCTTCTACTTGCCAAGCTAGGAAAACAAAATATTGTCTCTGTACAAACACACACACACACACACATACTCAATTTTACTCAGGACTGGGCTAGGCTGCAAAATTAGGATCTTGGTTTCAAAGACACTCCGCAGGCAAAGAAAGCTCATTTCAGAGAACTGGTTTGCTCTTCTGGAAAAAAGAAAAGGGCAGGAACAGATCCCAATTGGCAAGCTCAGGAGCACTTGCAGCAAGGTTTTGGCTCAGAGTCGTCCTCAGTTGCACTGACTAAAAAGAATAAAAGCATGGCCTGCTTTTGGAAGGATCAAAGGTGTCAAAAATGGTCTAAGTAGATTTTTATTGTCTTCTGTGAGTCCTGATGGTTTTCTCAGTAAGTCTTGATTTCTTGTTGGACAACTTCCAGCAGTAACTGTAGTTTGTGTGTAAGATAATCTGAAAGGGTGGGAAAAAAGAAAGGAAGCTTAGTTCAGAGGAAATCCTGAGATATGACTGAAAAACAGAGCATCAGCACTGATAGCTGGAGCACTTTATGCTGGCAGATCACTGTATCTGTTTCCTTTCTTGCTATGTTTTCTTCTATTCAGTAGTTATTGATGCACCTCCATCCAACATCAAATCAAAAGACAACAAGTCTTGGAACATAAATAACAAAATAAACTCAAATGCAGGCTCTCATTTCTGAAAAAAACCCTTGTGCCTCCATGCCTACATCCAAAGGAAATGTGTAGTGGATACTGCATGGAGTGGAGATGTACTTCATTTCCACAGCTGCATTTGTGCCCAAACCATCCTGGCCTCTTCACCAAGCTGACAGATCCCTGGCAGTACTCCTCTCCTACCAGTCCTCTCCCAGCCTTTCAGCAAGTAAATTTGTGCATGGGGTTACAGCATCTGCCTGTAGTCTCTCCATCCTAACTTTTCAGCTTTTTGCTCCATGTCAGACAAATTTGACCCGGAGCAGGTGATCCCAGAGACATGATAAAGTTTAGTAGGTACCAGGGCTGGGGTGAGGAAGTGATCCTCCCTTTTCCCCATGTTGGTGGACCTCAGCCTTGTCTTTGTTAAAACAAATTTGGCTGTGAAGGCTGTGCCTTGGCAAAGGCATCAGGGTGGTGCCAGGGTTCATGATTTAGGTTTCATGAGGTCTGTTGGTCAAGGAGCAATTTGCATCACAGACAAGCCCAGGGAACAAACCAGCATCCCAACCCTTGAGTGTGTTTAGGTCCACAATACTGAAAGTCAGACTCATACTTACAGAAGAGGTTGCGGCAGCGGTCTGACATCTGCCTGTGAATTATGAGGTAGTAGACTGGAAAACCACTCAAAACCATGGTGCATCCAATGCTAATGCTCACAGGGTCTGAGTAGAAAGACATTGCCACTGTGAAGAGGCAGATGATGGTAAAAGAGACAGGAACAAACAGGGGAACCTGGGGAAAGGAGCACAGAAGATATCAGGGAAAACTGGTGACAGTAGCCAGTCAGACTCTGTATGTGCCAGCACACACTGTATTCATTTCTCCATCTAAAGAAAATTAGAAGAATCATATCCTGTCCTGCAGAATGCGTCTGTACAATCAGACTGCAAACAATTGCATCAGCTTCAGTGTGCCCAGTGAAGTGCATGCCTCCTGTATTCACGTGCACCGAAATCTAAACCTCACTTGCAAGTGGAAGCCAAGCAGGAGGAGAAGCCACCTACACCCATGGCTCTGTGAATGTCCTGCATGCACACATACCTACTTGCCACCTAAGGCAACTGCTGAGGGAAAAATCTGAAGCCAAGAAAGAAGTGACACTTTGAATCAAACTGTTCTTTGCTTATAAAACTCGTGTTGACCTGCCACCAGGTCACCAAGACAAACCAGACTCCCTATCCCTGTAGCACCTGCAGCTTCAGCAACACCATGCTGAAAATCAAAGCAGCACTCAGCACTTCAGCCATAGCCTATTGGGTGAGCCAATTCATCTGGGTTGCTTGGAGAGCAAATAGGAAGACTGCAATAAATAATAAAACTGTGAAACACCCGCTCTGTCTCTGGATCCAAACTCAGCCAAGTAACTCCTTGCCACAGCTGATGGAATGAAGGAGCAGCTCTCACACAGGGTGACAATATTCACCAGTAATAAAGATTGTGTTTTGAATGCTCAACATGCCAAGTTGGAAAAGATCAGCTGCTCTAGGTATGGCAGCCATCCAGCCATCAAACTTAGGTGCTCTTGTCTTTCCAGCCAGAGCATCCCCTGCCAGCCGCTCCCTACACGCACACACGTGGCACATCTGCTGCGAGGTGTGCGAGCAGACTGCTCCCTCCTCCTCTTCCCGGTGTTTTCTCACCGTTTTTAACTCAAAATGCTACAGAGAGAGAAAGTGCCAGCGTTGTCACACGAGTGCCAGGCTTTGTTCTGCACGGGCAGCAGCCGGGGACGGCCTGGGTGCGGCCACTAGAGCGCAGCACGCACCCGCGCATCCCTTCCCTCCCGCACAGAGCTGATAAAAACCAGGGAAAACGCGGGGGAAACCAGCCCAACTGACCAAAAGGCCACTCTTTCCCTTCCTCGTTTAATCAGCATTTAGGAGCATCTAGAAGTCTGAATATTTGTCTGAAGAAAACCAAAATCTCAGCGTCTGAATGCATCAGCAGTGCCACCTGCTAATAAATGTCCTCTGAGAAGCTTGGTTTGAAAGAAAAACTTAAAACTTCTTCAGTTTGGCTCTGGGGGAGTACACGAATCCAGCCAACCAACAAATTGGGAAGCCTCAAGGGCTCTGCTAAATGCAAAGACCAAGAAGAAAAATTACCCCAAACTTCGCAGGAGGATGTGCCCAGCTCATGGAGAACCCCTGTGAGCTGCAGGAGGTGTTTCTGTCCCCTGAGCTCCTCACTGCCCAGCGGCCCTGGAGCTCCTGGAGGCACCATGCAGGGTGACCAGAGTCAGGAACAATCTGTGCCTGCCCCAAGCGTGGCCCCAACCTAATTAATGCCTTCTGCACATGACCTGCCAGTGGGAACGGTGCCCACGGACAGGAAAGCTGCTCCAGCATCCCCTGCTGACATGAGGGGATCCCAACACCCAGCAGAGTGAGAAAGGCCACAAGAGGAGCCCACTGCTTTACACCCGACAATATTTCTATAGCAGCAGATGATTCTTCCCAAGTCAGGTTTGCTCCTTTTCCCCCAAGGCTGACACCTTCCTGCTTCTCAGCTAGAGCTGAGACTTACCTACCACTGAAATAACCTCCAGGCAAGAGTCCCCTCTTGTAGCCCACAAGAGATGAGCGAGAGAGCTCTCTCTGCACTTCTCCCAGTTCCAAGCCTGAAATTTGTCCCCTGTAGCAAGCAGTCTTCTAACAGATGCATCTTCTAACAGACTCCATGTAGAGCTGGCTTTATAGGATTTACCACACCTGGCTGTTTGGGCACATCAACCAATTTCAGGAGCTCCCCATAGGGATTACCAAGCCTCAGGGATTGAAACCCCTTAGAGCCTAAAGGCAACCATGGCCAGGTAATGTAATTATTAGCAAAGCAAAGAGAGGAATGAGGGGCCTGCACAGTGCTGGCTGCCAGGGGTGTGCTGTGCACTTACCTTGAAGGGGCTGCGCAGCTCCGGGTGACGGCGGCGATGCACGATGAGCCCCAGCGTGGCTAATCCTATGAAGAGCCATCGGGAAAAACTGAAGAAGTTCAGGAGATGGTAAATGTCTCCAATGCACACCATGGCAGTGACCAAAGGGAACTGAGCGTTGTGAACATGAAATACAGTCATTAAAGCCATGGATCGCCCCCCTCCAATCCCCCTGCAGCTGCTTCACAGCCCCAACATTGTGGAGGTCAGAGAGCTTTACAAAATAGTGTCACAGACTGAAGGCAAAATTTCTAAAGGCAATGTTCTGTAGTGCTACAGAAAAGAGTGATCATTTCAAGATCAGCAGCATCTTAGATGTTTCATGTCCAAGCCAGGGCAATTAAAACATGCATGATCCAAAAGCCTGCACTGCTGGTACACAGGCTATCTACATTGACATCTGCTACGTTTTTAGTAGGTCAGCCAAGCTGCAACAGGCACGACAGCACAGTTGGGATGGAGCTGGACCATTGCCATAAAAAAATCTCTGAACAAACCAAAACATGGTCTCAAAACATGAAACCAGACCATCTCTACAAATGTTCATTCCCTGCATTTCCACCACACCTGGGAGTTTTCAATTTCCAAATAGCCAAAGCCTAGCAGAGGTGTTTTTGTAAGGCAATATCAAGCAGCACCTGTGGCAGATGGTAGGAACTGTACTTTTAAAAAAAAGGTGTCTAATGTTATAAGGCAGGGACCTCAAGGTTGTACATTTGGATACCACTGCTGGCTCAAGGGCACTTAATACTTTGCAGCCATTTCCTGTTTCCTGCCTTCTTTTTTTTTTTTTCAGGGGTATTTTAATGTCTCAACACCCTTTAAAGCTCCTCAGTTTATTCAGTCCTTGCAAGAAAGCCAAGACAGCAAAAGAACAGCATGTCACACACAGCCAGATCTCCTTACCATTAGCATGACAGCAGGAAGGGGGGTGTGCCTTCGAATGTGGATCATGGAGAAGAGAGGAGGCCACTGCCCTTCCCTGGAAGCCACAAACAGAGTCCTAGGAAAAGACAGGGAGCCCTGTACATTAATATCCTACATCCCCATCAGAAATGAGATCAGTCACTGGGCTGACCTGAGGCATCAAGGCTCTTGCTCCCTTCCCCAGCACAAGTCTGCTATTCAAGGCCACAGTTCTGCCTTTAGCTGCACTTGCACAGAAACTTTGGGTTGGGTTGGAACCCACCCCCCTGCCATGGGCAGGGACAGCTTACACTAGACCAAGTTGCTCAGAGCTCCATTTTGGTGGCATTTGGAAGAAAACCCCAAGGCTGAGTTCCCATAGCTCTCCCAAGACCAATTCAGTGCAGAGCCCACCATCAGAACCACTGGCAGTCTCTCCTTGGGTGCCTCATTAGGAGAGACCTTTGGGCAAGTCCAAAGTGACCATGAATGAGCTCAGACTGGAAACAGGAGTAAGAAAGTCTCTTGCCATCAAAAAAGGAATTAATCTTTCCAGTGAAAAGGAAACTTCATTCCTTTATAAGAGAAACCGGTGAGTTTATGAAAGGGGATTGTCAGCTTTGAAGCCTATATTCTTATATGAACATATGCAGAAAAAAATAAAGTGCAATCTCCTCAAATGACAGATGATTTCCAATCCTCTGGTCAGCTGTTGGAAAACACAGTTTTTCATAATGCCAAGAGACCAGCTACATACAAGAACAGCTACACAATGAGAGCAGAGAGTTCCTTGCTTGCATCCCTCCTTTGGCTCATGAAAGAGCAATTAGGGAGAAAACAATCACATCCAATTTTATAAGTTTAATATCCTCAAACAAACCATGCCAGAGCATCAGCCGGGCTGAAGCAGGGCCCCAAGCAGCTGGGGCACAAGTGTACAACTGGTTTTATTGCTGTCTCTGTGGCTTTGCAGGGGTGTGGCTGGCAGGCAGCCAGGGAGGCCCCATCAGTGTTTATATGGACTTTCTGCAGTGATTATGTTAATGATGCCAGGATGGGGGAGAGAAGGTCAGCAGGGGACACGAAGAACCTCTGTGCTGTCCAGAGACTTCTCATCCTCAAAGAAAACCATTATCTAGAGCAGCTAATGGGAAGGATCATCCACACCTGTATTTAATACAGGACTTCAGGGTAGTAGATCAGATAATTCATTAGCTTTCAGGCTATGAAACATTCCTTTCAGATCAACTGATATTTCCCTTTGCAGTCAAAGCTGTGAAGCAGAACCCACAGCAGAGAGTTTGCTCAGCTCCACAGGACCAGCACAACATACCTCTTCATAAGGTCTGCCCTCCTCTCCAGCTCCAGGGCTCCCATAAGGACACAGAGTGTGGCAGACAGTGAAGCTGGCAAGTTTATTTTTCCTCAGAACAAAGCTTTTCTTATTGCTATAACAAGACTTCTTGAGCCTTGACTATTGCTATGACAATAGCCCATCCCAATGACATTTCACTGACTTCAAAGCAAAGTCCTCAAGGGAGAGTTTGCCTAGAGAGCTTCACAACAGAGGGACCCCATGCCCTGCAGCAGCACAGCTGGGTGAACCCAGTGAAAGAAGACTCAGTCTCACTGAGCAGCTGCCAACATCAACAAAGTCTCTAGTTCACCAGAAATATTGACATTTGGCTTTAAACTGGGGATTTAAATGGAAGGGTAGGTGAGAAGATAGAAATCTTTCTTTGTGACCAGTCCTGGGTACCAAAGTCTGAACCTGGTAAGAAGTAGAAAAAGTACTCTCAGCCAAAAGGGACCATCCTATATTTGGCAACCTGGGAGTCAAAAGCCTTATTTGCCCCACAAGAGTGGCTAAAATGACACTGTGTGGCTGGGTAATTGCACAGGTCGGTGATGTTTCCCTCTGAGTCAGTGAGCCAAAAGCATAATAGATCCTTAGGGACATGACCTTGAAAATGTGAAGATTCCTCCATTCATGGTTCCAAAGCAGGACAGTGCAACAAGGACAGGGACCACGGAGATGAGGCTTTTGAGGGCTCGCTGCACAAAGCTCTGGAGGAAGAGCAAACATGACTTTAGGGAACGTGTGCTGATCTCTAGGTTAGGTGACATCAGGGTCAAAACCAAGAAAACTTCTTCCATTGAAGGAGTAATATAGAAGTCATAAATCTCACCTTTTCTACTGTCATCTGCAGGTTGTTTTTCATTATATTTTAGGCACGACAAGAAGAATTTACTGTTGCCCAGTAATCCAGAGAAATTGCAAAGCAATAAAGCATTTTATAGGAAAACCATCTCTGAAAGTCTTGCCATGACCACAGCATAAGCTGGCCACACTGAGGATGTAACACAGCAATGACAACTCACCACAGCCACAGCAGGAGAAGCCAGAACATCTTGTGTTCCCAGGACTGTGTAATAGGAGACGTTGGTGAGCATGTACCCCACGATTACCGTGATCACAGACACGATGACAGCCAGGGGGATATTTCTACAAGGAACAGGAACACACACACACACAAAGAACAAGCTGCCATCCCTTGTTATGCACAGTATTGGCACAGATTTTATCTGGTAGCACAACTGACTGCAGTCAGGCGAGCCCACAAACTCATTCCTCCTGCACTGCACTTGGGAAAGCTGCTGGAAAGCCAGGGCAGCTTCCTCCCAGCCTTACCGTTCAGGTTTGACCAACTCTTCACGCACGAAGCTGGTCTGAAACCTGCACGATGGGGAGAGAAGGGGTGAGAGCTGGGCCGTGGGAGGGTACCCGAGGCTGGCCCCGAGTGCCTCCCACCGCACCTACCAGCCGGAGTACGCGAACATGCCTGCATAGAAAGCCAGAGGGAGCTTGTCCAGAACCAGCGACTGCCGGTCGAAAGCATCCTGGAAGTTCTCGGTGTGCCCTGCAGAGGAGATAAACAGCGGGCACAGAGCAGGAAAATGTCAGAGGCAGGCTTGCTTCCCTCTAGGATAACATCCCTTGTAGCTCTTTGCCCAGACCTGGGAGGAGAGTTTGTGATTTCCTTGGAGCAGGATATTCAAATTCATTTAATTGCTTTAATTTCAGTGCTGCTGCTGATGTGTTTACTTTCCTACAGTGACATTAAGAAAAAAAAAAATCTATCCCTTGTCCAGCTATGGTAGGCATTTCAGGAAGAGCAACAACAATAGCTTGTTGTTTCCAACAGACCCTGCTGTGGGAACAGGAGACCATGGAGATGAGGGTGTTCACATTGTCCTCTCCTTTCTTTAGGCCCAAAATTAAGTTGTTGGATTGACCCCCCTGCTCCATCCCCAGCCCCCTCAGCAGCTGGACACCCTTTGATGTGGTGCAGCTAACCCAGCTCTTGCTGTGCTCTCTCCTGTTCCTGCTGCTGGAGCTCTGACCCCAGCCCTGGGCTGGCCAGAGCATGGGAACCAGGCTGGAGGAGGGGATGGGAGCAGGGACCTGCCAGTCTGACCCACCACCACTCATCCACAGGAAAGGACACAGCAAATAACATCCTCAAAGTAAAGGTGTCTCAGGTATTTACCCACTCTCCTAAGTTTCCTTCAACCTTGAAATAACAAAACAGAACTTAACGCAACAAAAAAAAAAAAAAATCAAAGTCAGGATTTTCTCTAAATAAAAAAAAAAATTAGGGATGAGAGAAATGCTGAATGGCCTCTCATTTGAACACAGTCAAGAGGAATTGCATTCCTAACATTTTCAAATCCAGGTAACCCAAGGTTTGGTTCCACATCTATGTTAGATTTTCCATAATAAACTCCCTTTAAGAGGTGAGAAGCTTGCCTACTTGGGCTTCACCAGGCAAGGTGTGACATGGCATGGAACACATGGAGAAAATCAGGCCACTTCTATGGAAGTGCTTCTGCAAGAAGTTCAGTGATGAGATTTGGGCACTTGGGTTTGAAACACTGGCCCAAGTCTGATATTAGCCTGAGCCAAAAAGAAGGTAATGATAGAGGAAGGAAAGGGCAGAAATGCAATTTTAAAAAAAACAGCAGCACAAGGCAGAGGAATCAGGCAAAATTATTTAAAAGCACAAAACTGATTGTTAAGTACACACACACACACAAAAAAAAAAGGCAATTTGAAAATAGGTTTGAGGAAACTAACCCAAAATAGAGGAATGGGTTTATTGGGGTACTTTTTTTATGTTCTAAAATGATGGCTGGTAAGTGATGGTGCATGAAAAGGATTTATTGCCTGCAATGCATTAATGAGCAATTTGCAGTCCCCTGTGAGTCACATTAAATCCAACCTGTCATACTGGAGTCTCTCGGTGAATTCTCCCTCCAGATGTCACCTGCATTTATTCTCCCCACCGGAGGAAGGGAGCCAGGGCTCCAGATTGTCATTTGAGGGCATTCCTAACAGTAATGGCTCGGGATTCCTGCCTGCAGGGCAGTGCTTTAGTTCAGCCAGCCAGCCCAAGGGGAGCTCTGCATGTTCAAAGGAGCCAGCTCCAGGCATCAGAAGGAAACAGAACACAGAGCCTGCTGCCTGTGGTGTTTTCTCTGCAGAAGAAGGTAATAGCTTGAAGAGGGAGCAGGCTTCATCCCTTGAGTGGGGATGCCTTGGGCTTTTCTATTAACTGATGCTTGGATTAAAGCCAGTACTCTTGTATTGGTAGGGTTTTTCTCCCCCACTCTGCACGTGTGTTGCGGTTTCGATTTAACCAAGCACAAAACCACCACATTGTGAGCATGGAATCCTGTACCAAGCTCATTGTAAATTCACTGAATTACCATCCATCTCGATCTGGAGGTAAAAACCATCAGCTCATGCCACAGAAGGGTTAGAGATGCCACTACCAGGGCTCAGCTGTGACTGGCACAGGGGGTGCTGTCACATATCCTAAATGTCCATTGAATATGTGCTGCTTTGGAAAGGTTTCGAGCTACACTGGAAATAGGCAAGTCTGACTCCAAAGAAAGACCATCTGCAGAGAAAGGTGCCTGTATGACCCTATGGCACTAATATCCACAAAATTTTGGAGAAAGCACCACCCAGCCAGGTGCATCAGCCCAGTGCAATGATACAGCTTGTGCCAGTCTCACTCCCAGCTAATCCACATCTGGCACGTGGACAGAGAAAACTCCTGCCAGCTGGGAGAGCACCACACTTGCCACTTGGGACTGATAAAAGCCCTGATGGGGTGCACATCGAGCACCCTCCCTCAGCCATGCAGCAGCACCTACCCTGGGCCAGCAGCATCATCCCTGGCACGATGATGAGTGCCAGAGCCAGGAGTTTGACAACGGAGAGAGCCGTCTGCAGCCGCGCGCTCCAGGTGACGCTCCAGGAGTTGAGGGTCAGGACCGTGTCTGGAGAGAAAAGCACACTGCTGCAGCTGCAGCCTGTGCTCAACACACACAGAAAAAATACAGCAGCTCTCCCTGCCCTAGGCATGCTGGGGGAAGGCTGCATCTTTGTGCCTTAGAGAGGATGACTGGGGTGAGAGGTTTCAGAAATCATTGGTGTGGTCCAGCACACGGCGTTTAAAGAGGGAGCTGACTTAAAAGGGAGCAGGAACCTGGTTCCTGCTGGGTGATCCACACCTGCCTGGAGGAAAGGTATGGGACATCTCAGCAGCCCACTTCACAGCATTCCCTGTGCCAGTCTGGAGCAGGCAGGACAGCTTCACGGGCTGGATGCACCAGGAGAGGAGTCCAAAACTTCAAGTCTTACACCTACAACTCATGTGGCTTTTGCACAATTACACATAGAGATTTTCTGTTCCCACACCTGGCAAAATCCCCCTACCCAGGGCTCCAGCTGGTCAGCAGGGAGACTCATTCCCCTTCCTAAAGAATGTAGTGGCCTAACACCATCACCTTGAACCAGAACATTTTGGTTAACAGCAGAGCTAAGACAGAACCCTTATCCCAGTGCTGTCCCAGGAAATAACACCCCATAAGTGGTGCTAGTCTAGGACAGAGAGGTCAGGAGGGACAATCCCAGAAGGGTTAGCACTTACAGTAGCCCAGGAGAGATACAAGCTTCACTGCAGGGACAGGGGCAGCACAGGGGGCAAAGAATGGCTCCAGCATGTAGCGTCCAAATGCCAGGGAAACCACAGCACTGTTGGCAGGCCTGGAGTGGGGAAGAACCAGCACAAACTGCTCTGAGGATGGCTGGAAAATAACATGAGGTAAAACTGCACAAAACTTGGGAAGGGGAGCAAGTTTCCCAGCCTGGCTTAATCCTCTCACATATGCAGATGTTGAACTCCCATCGAGTTTTTCTCAGTAAATGGGTTAAAAACCACATGCTGCAAAATTATGAATTTCCAACTTGAAAGCAAAAGTTGAGATTAATCATACTGAGCAGTGCAAGTGTAGTTCATATGTTTTGCTTCATCTAAGCTTATATGAAGGATACAGGTTATTGAGAGGTGAGGATTTCCTTTTTAATGTTAAAAAAAGAAGTAGTTCATAATTTTATTAATTATTTAACTTGGGGCTAAGCCAGGAAATGGTCTCCACTTTTTGTATCTGGAGAAACCAAAGAAGTTTCACACTGGAAACAGAAGTTCTGAGATAAATCTGGCATCTATTGTCAGTCTCAAATATACCACAGCTCTTGGGGAATATGAGCTGCAGGGGAGAAGAGAGATATTCTTCAAGTACACAACACATTGTACATTTGTAACAATTTCCATATTGCATCTTCTTCCTTTTATCACTGAAAAATCTTTAAAAATCATTCAGCTTGTTTCTACTCTTTCCTTTACAAACTGCCTGGACTGTTACCTGGTGCCATAACTTTTGGTATTTTAAATTATCACTGCATCCAGGAAGAGGCAAGCAAACCCAAATCTCTTACCTGATGGCAAAAAACTCTGCCCACAGGAATAAGAAGCTTGGCAGAGGCCCTAGAGTCTCCAAAATGTAGATATAATGTCCTCCAGACTTGGTAATTCTTGTTCCAAGCTCTGCATAACTCAAGGCACCTGGAAAAGTTCAGGTAGAAATATACCAAGTAAATAATCCCAGGGATTTTCCCTTTTCTGTGTGATTTTTCAGGGATTGAACAAACCCATTTAAAATAAATAGTGAATGAGAGGAAGAAAATGAGGTTTAACAGAACCACTTTTCCCTATTTTTGTGCACTACCAGGTTTGAAGTAAGTTTTGAACTAATTGGCTTCCCTGCCAGGGGGAAAGAAATTCTCTATTTTGTGTTTAATGTAACAACATTTCCATGGAAGCTCTGAAGAAGGGTGTGTGATAGAAATGCTGCACAGAGCTACAAGAGGAAAGATACCCTGGATTCTTGCTTCTTTTCACAGTTAGTCTGGTGAAATGGTGCTTACAAAGCAGCTCCAGCAGCTCAGCCACAAGCCATGGCTGAACTGGTCATTCCAATCATATTTTTGGTCCCAGGCCACATCCTTGTGTCCTTATCTTGCATCTTCACATAAATCCCTTCCCTCCCTTGACTCCAGTGGTGACATGGCCATGCCTCCAAGTCCCATGGCAGTCATGCAGGATGGTGACAACCTCAATGTTTTCCTGCCTCCCTGCTGGAAAATTTGTGCAGAACTCCTGTTCAAAGCATCAAATGTAGGCAGACAGCTCATCTCCTTTATTCCAGAGGGTCCCTTTAAATGCTTCAAGCATACCTATAAGTATGTTGCTGAACTCGTGCATTGGGACTTGTATATATGCCCCACTTGAAAGAAAAAAAAGCAAAAGAGAGCAGAGCTTTTAAATATACTCCAAAAAAGTGTCAGAGAAATGATCAGAGGAGGTCATCAAGCTGATAAAAGGGAAGAACAAACCAACAAATCTAGCTACAAAACACAATCACTTGATAAAGAGATTCCCAAGGCCCTTCCAGCAGAGTGCATCAAAGGATGCTGGAGAGGGAGAAACCTTTACAAGTGCAGAGCTTGGCTATGTGATTACACATACATTACACACATTATCATTTACTGCTCTGCTTGGTTTAAAGAAACACCATGCTCCCATTATATTGCCAGCTTTTCTTTAAGCACAAGTGTATAATTCACCAAGCAACCACACAAAGGTTGCAATGTGAAATATTGGTACACACATGCTAAGAGCAGGAACAACTTGTTGCCTTATTAACAATTGAATGTCTCAATTTCTAAACTTGCATGTACATGCCACAGTGGGTACATGCCATGTCAAAGTGGTTTTTTTTTCATATGGAGTATTTTTTCTTTCTTGTTTTGTTTTTTGTTTTATTTTGTTTTTTGTTTTATTTTGTTTTTTGGTTGTTGTTGTTGTTATTGTTGTTAATTTTTTTAGTAAGTTACAGCAGAAGAAGAATGTTAAAGTCACCCACTGTAATAAGCATCAGATTTCTCTCCTGAAATAGCAGGTTGCCCTTACAGCACCTTCAGAGAGTTTCTGAGATGGTGACTTTATACAGTTAATGAAAGAAACTAAATGCCATGTGTTTATCCACTTATAAGACCTATGTTATTTCAAAAGCACTAGGATGAAACTGTCATCAAAAGGACAACCCTTTGTGAGAAAAGACTGGTATTAAATGGCAGAAATGAAGCCAATAGTAACACACAGAGAGTGGGGCAGCATCAGACACATCCACACCATTTCTTACACCCAACACCCACCCAGGGCTGGTGCATACCCTGCATCCCCCCAGGAATTCTGCCCCAGAGCTATTTTCTCTGACAGAAAGGGAGTCCCAGGTGGCATATTAAGACTCTCCCACCCCACTCTCTTCACTCTGTGAAAAGCACAGCACAGCCCTCAGATCCCTTTTAGGTGTCTGCATCTCCTTTCTAGCTTACAGGAGGAGTCCTGTCATTCTCTCCCAGCTTTCCTGGCACAGACCATGCTGTCTCCATTTGCAGTCACCATCACACCCCTGCATGGACTAGTACATGAATTGATAACAGACCATAAGTGCTGGAAGTTTGTCCATTACCCCAAGAAAATCATTTGAACTAAAAACCCCTAGTGACCCTCCCCTGCCCTCTTAAACCTTTGTTGCAGTATGAACCAAGAATTTTGAGTTTATTCATCTCCCAGCTTTCTAAACACACAAATGCCCAGGTGCTTAAGCAAAGGCTGCCAAAGCTCAGCACTCACCAAACATGGAGAGGAGCCCACAGGAGAGCCAGACAACCAGGGAGAATCCCACACTGCCAGAGTTTTGCAGCACTCCCTTGGGGGAAATGAAGATGCCACTGCCCACCATGCTGCCAATGAGCAGCGAGAAAGCCCGCAGCAGAGTTATCTTTTTCCTCAGGAAGATTGCCTCTTCTTTCTTCTCTTTCCCCATGGCTTTCTTCTAGTCACAGGGGGATGTCTCACATTCAGAAGCCTCAGTCTCCCAAGTGTCCTCAAGGCTCACCTGTAAGACAAGGAGTTAGGGATTCAAGGATCTGTTTTTCTGGACAAATTTGGTTTTTTTTCAGTACCTGGACAAGAGCTGTTGAATCTGTTCTGCTCAGCTGCAGGAAGCACCAGTTAAACCACAGGTGCACAGAACACCCTTGGTATCATCTCTCTCATCAGCAGAGCTCCCAAGAGACACTTGAAGTGTTTTCTGCTTCTTCTTCCAGACAGCACAGAATATTACATGTTGCATGCCAGCCACACCTCAGGATGATCCCCAAATTTGACTTTGAGTAATGCCAGATTGCCCAGACTGGAACTGGCCAGCTTAGGGTTAAATTCATGGGATCTAATATGGGGATACATTGATTTCAGAAAACAGATTTAAACTGGCAGAAAACAGATTTAAAGTTGCCAACTAACAATCAATACCTTGAGAATCTCTGAGGTTAGGAAAACATTAAGCTGCATTAGCTGGCGCACAGAGAGGATTCAAGCTTTTTTAACTTCCCATCCACCCTTGCTGAATGAACTAGCCCTGATTTTCTCACTAGTGCTCAATTTCATTAGTGTTTTTTAATATAGTGTCAAGCTTTTTTGCTTTCAAAGTATTGAAGAGTCAGGAATAAGTACTGTTTACAATTGTAAGAGAGCTGAGTCATTACTAACAGACGTGCCATTTCTTCTATTAATATCAAAAATTCCTTGGTAAGAACAGCAGCAGTGAAGTTTTTCCTAGAAAAGAAGGAACTTCAGACACTTCAGGGATCATGAGTTGATCCAGATTTAGTTTTCACAAACTGTAGCAACCTCCCACTTGCCCTCCTTGTCTCTCCTGTCTCTATCACCCCTAAATCCACAACTTCACCAAGAAACTCACCTTTTGCTTAGGCAGGTAAGGCAAATTCAGGTCAGTTACTACAGCCTAATTTGCTGTAGCAAACTTGTCTGTAGTTTTCCTAATAGCAAGCTAGAAGTTTCACACCAGTAATTATCCCTGGTGGAGCAGGCAAGACAAGTCTGGAGTAGATAATTTGGCTCTTGCATCCCCAACAATGCTCACACACTCAGCTTCAGTGCTTTCATTTTCATTATTCTAACACATTAAATTGCATTATGGTGAATATTGGCCCCAGCCCCATGGCTGTATATTATTGAAAAGTTACACTTTACATAAGACCCTATTTTATGGGTTTCTTGAATAATTTAGTAATTGCAGTGGTGTGTCCACAAGGAGACAGTGGTCATCTCTAGATGCAGAAATTGCTTTCTTGGTAGAGAGATTAAAATGTTCCCCTAACTTTGAGGGGACAATTCTTGTTACCACTCACCCACAATATTTCTTTGCATGCCCTGTGTAAACTCAGTGAAACCAAGGTCTTTTCTCCCCCATCCTCAGCTCTTTTCCCACCTGGAAGCAGGGTCAACACTTTCTCTGCACACATATGAGAAGCACATGCAGAAAGCCCTTTCTCCTGTCAGCAGCATGAGCTGGTTTCTCTGAGATTCTGCCAAGCCTGCACAAGCCTCTTCTCAATCAAACCAGCCAAGTTTAGTTATTAAACCTCTAATGAGTCCCATAGGACTCCTAAAGGCTCAGATGGGTCACATCAGCCTCGTCTGCTCCCACAGAGCTGCTCCTCAGAGTCCCAAAACCTCCCAGGGCTGCTCTGGAAGAGCAGGGATAGACCCCTGGGACCTCCCAACCCCTGAGCTGCAGTTCCCTCAGACACCAATGAATTACCTGAATGCTGAGTACCAATAAGGTCTGGTGTTTCTCAGCTGAAATGAGACCCGCACAGCATTCATTGGCAGGGGTGAAACACAGAGCCTCAGCAACTGAGAGCAAACTGCAGAGAGATGCTGTGCACAGCTACATCTAAAGCACCGTTTGGAGGTAATTAAAAGTGCACTTATCTGTTTGGCTGGGTTTTAAACAAAGCAGGTGCATTTACAGTCCATCAGACTCCCATTTCTGCTGGGATCCCGAAGCTGCAGAAGACAGCGTCTCTTTGCAGGCTCTGAAATTACAGAGAGAGAGCAGGGGAGGAACAAAAAAAAAAAAACCAACAAGGAGAGATCAAATCAAATTTACAGACCAGGTTAATGATCCAAAGTAAACACCAAACTCCGTACTTCTGTCCCCATGCTTTTTTCTTTCTTTTTTTTTTTTAATACTACTGCCACACAAAAGTATGTGGAGATAAAGCAATCCAGTTCAGTAAATTTGAGAAACATGAAATGAATCAGTACTTGTTCCAGAAGTGGTTGAAGGAGGAGGAAAAAAGGTAGAAAGGGGGAAAAAAAATATAAAGAGTAACAGAAAGCTATTGAATAGAACTTCAAAGAGTCACCTAGCAGAGCCTACAGCCCACTGAGACCATTCCTGCCTGCTCAGCTTTCCAGCTACATTCCAGCACCAGGCACATTAAAATTCAGGGATGTTAATCCTTGTGGCAATGCTTAAGAATATTCACAATGTGCTTAGCACAAAGGAAACAGCCAAAGCTGCTTTGACTTAAAGGATAGGCTCAAATCCTTCTTGTCCCAAAATGCAGTACCTTTACATGAGAGAGATCATCAGTCAGCAGGGCTGGAGAAAAACACTGCTCAAACCTATTTCACATCACATATACTGGATCTTTCCTTCCTCCTTCTTCATTTGCACTGATTTTATTGTTGGTTTGGGGTTTTTTAGCTGTTAATCTTACCTCACAAGCACTGGAGAGGGAGGAGATGGGCGTGAGGAGAGAATCATGTCTGTCACTCGTAGTGGTGAAGCCCCAGCCAAGAGCAGGACCCACTGAGCTCAGCACAGAGGCAGAGTGGATGTTACTCTGATAAAACAGCTAGTGAGATAAACAAGCAAGCTGCAAAAAGAGAGGAGGGAGGCAGCATCATTCTCAGCTGGAAGCTGAGACCTAGAACAAGTGACCTTTCTCCTCCTATCATGCAGGGACTGTGGCACCCCTGGGAAAGCAGACCAGAGTCCCACTTCAGTGAGCTACCCCTTAAACAACACCCCAGCTACTAGGGAATATTCCTAAATATTTACAGCTGTCTTTTCTTTGCATCCTCAATCAATATCATATAGCCAAGAACAGGTTAACCCCTTCTTTTTCCTTCTGCAAAAGATCAAACTATTCCTTGCAGTCTCACTGTTTTTTCTTTTTTGGTGCCAAAAATGTCACTCCACTTCAATGTCTACCACGAGGCACAGAATCTAACTAAATAAAATCAGCCGTGAATGGGAGCTTTTTTATTCATGCATGAAAGTAACATAAATAAGCTTTAATGAGGCTGGTGGTGGTCTGTTCTGGGAACTCAATCAGAAAATCTATTTAGGAGACCTGAGAGATGTTTGTTTATAGACCAAAATGAGCACAAGAAACAGGCTGAAAGGACAAGACATGCAGCTCAACTTCTTTTCAGCATTCTACAGCTGGTTTGCCACCCTGGATAAGAAACCAAAAGGGACAGTAGTTATTAAATCAGGCTCAGGCTTGCACCCCCAGATGTAGTAATAAATCCATGCAATTGCCTTAGGTGTAAATGTAAAAATAATTTCCATCGCCTTCTCTTTCTACAGAGTTTCACAAATATCATATGAACTGTCTATCAAAAGACTACTATTTCCTAACATTTCTGTCTTAATGAATATTTTTTTCTGCCTTGACAGCAAAATTGCTCTTGGCTCAGGTCACAGCAGTTCTGTCATCTCATTTGGGCATTTCCAGTTATCCTTCAGACAGGGGTAATTTTTTGGAAAACAGGTTGATGGTATGGTGAGTCTGGACCTCTTGATGATGAGGATGACCCCTTAATTGAGGACTTAAGAGTGTTGAATCCACACTTTGGCTAAAAATTGGACCAAACCAAGACCAGGTTTTCAAGCAGCTAAATTCCTGTTGGCTTGAGAGCTCCTTCCTACCAGGATTTATATTCTACACCAACTTTAAAATTCTTCATTATGACCAGTCTGCCAAAGCAGACATTTCAAATGGATATGCTTCATGACTGTAGTGCTGATTGATTTCCAGGATGCACAGATCATAAAACATCATCTCACTTTTCTAAGCTTTTGAACTTAACTCTCCATTCAGCTGCCACAAGGAACGTGCACTTCTGTGTATCCAGAACTGATTTCCCACTAATGTTGTGCAGGAACATTTCATCAGTATTCCTTCCTCACATGTTGCCAGTGGCATGGAAAATACAAATCTGGAGAGATGCACACCTGGTTAAAAAAAGACTCCAATCTTCTTTTACAGCACCAGCTATTAAAGACTGTCAGACAAGTGCACCAGCATCCTTGTATAATGAACTAACATGATTTCTCTTTCTTACCAGCAGGAGCAGGGAATACCCAAGGCCCTTGCCTCAGCCCATCAGATCCAAAGGGGCAACACCACCCAGAGCACCAGGCACTGGAGCACATGAATCCTAAGAAAATAAACAAACAAAACACTTAACAAGAGACTGTCTCACACAGTTGTGTTTCCTGAGGCAAGCATCTTGGCTCACATTATCTCTAGTGGGGCACAGTGCAGGGAGGTGTCCTCAGGGCTTTGTTCTTTTGTGGACTGTCCTCCAAGCAGCAAGCTGTTTTCACTCTCCAGATCAGACCTCTTCCCTGGAACAAGACAATTTGTCCTATTCAAAACTGTTTTCTTAGCTGCGTAAGACAGAACGCAAACAAAAATAAATCTAAACATTTCTAGCAGAAGACACCCAACAGAGAAGTCTAATGCTGTAGCAAAGTACAGCCAAACTTTCCCCAAATGAGAATTCTTCTCAAGCACTTCAAATTAAAAAAAGAAAATTCCATACAGAGAAACATTCCAATTTTTGGAATTTGGTTTGTGGCATCAGTGCTGAGGTCTGGGGTTTTGTCTGCCTTTGACCTGGAGCTGGGCAGTGCCAATGCTCAACAGCTCTTGCTCCTGCAGGGAAAATTCCTCCATGAACCAGGCTTTCATTTTACTTCAGGCCTTGGCTGAGGGCTATAAAGGACACTGCTTCCTAGCCACTGCTTAGTGACTTAGGAAAAAAAACAAGTTTGAGAGATTCAGGCTGCTCTGTGGGAGCTTTTACTCATCCCTGGGGCTGTTGCTCTGCAGGGCTGCTATGGGGGGTGGTGATCAAGGCCACTATTCCCATCAGCAACAGGCCAATGGCACCCATCATCCAGAACCTGGTGGTGCTTTGAAGCTTGACTAATCCCTAAGCCTCCCTAGAAATATTCTGCAAGAGGAAGACACATTTCCTGAGTGGGGGAAATGCCAAAATGGCCATGCTCATCACCAGCTTTCCTCAAAGAGAGGTAATTTCTCATTAATAGCAGCTATTTTACCCTGCTGTAGAGACAGCTCTCTCCTGGTGGAACTCCAGGAAGAAGAAGAAACCCTCTGCTGCTTTTGTTGCTGTCAGATGGTGGGCCCCATCGGTGGGGGTTCCGGATCTACCCTGCTTTAACCATCTGGAATGCAATCCTTTGAGAGCTGACTGATGTAATAAAATTCCTCTTTCCATATTGCTTCATATATTACATTAGTTTCCCCCTTAATCTCACTGCAGTGCTGATGATTTATCACCTCAGCCCTCCAGCTCCCCTCAGACTCGACCTCAGTGCCTGGGTTTGCTCCTTCTCTTCCCACCTTCAAGGAATTCAGAAGAAAATTTAGCCATGAAAAAACAGCAACCCTTCACACCTGCATTAGTCACTCACTGTGATTGCTGCTCATGGTCTAATCCACAGTTAAACCTCAGTGTTTTATGCTAAATCACCCAGTCTGGCACCTGACTCACACACAGCCCAGCCTCTGCCTTGAACCTACCTCAGGGTGGGGGGAGTCTCTCCTTTTAGCCTTTCTGCTCAGCTGTTACCCATTTAATCAAATATAAGCCAAATACACAATTCTGCTGGAAGGAATATGTTTCCTTGTTAGGCCTTTTTGGCTCTTATCCAGCAATTTTCAGGCAATGGGGATTTATGTTTTACTACACAAAGTTTCAGAATAATTCCTTACCATTTTCCAGGCATCTGATGGAAGGAAGGGGAACAAGAAGGGTTTTCTCTGACCTCTGCCTCACCCCCTATGAAGCACCACAGGAACACAGGTCCTGGTCTGTCCTGGGCAACAGGGAGCAGTGACTTGTACAAAGACACCACATATCTTTTTATATAATATGGCACCACATCATCCCAGCCAGTGCAGCCCCATCCCAGAGCCAGAGGGATGGCACCAGAAACTAATCAAGCACCTAACTTATGTTTTTTTCAGGTGACATACAGGCCACCCCCCCTTTTCACTTGTATTTAGTGAGAATCAGATTCTAGGAACAAGCTTGTCAACAAAACCAGGTCAACATGCTCACTGGGAAGGTTAAGTCAACACAAGGGCAGGTTTATTCCATTTTAATGTAAGTACAGTAATGGGAGCATCTGCTGGGAAGGATCTCTGGGTGCCTCTGTCTCCCATAAGAAGCAGAATTGTTGCCAACACTGGTTCAGATCATCCCTTTGTCTAGCCAAGTCTTAAGCCCCCTCCAGAGTCCCTGACCTCTCCTGGTACCCTGTTCCAGTGCTGCTCCACTGCCATGTGCAGAAGCTTCTCCCAAAGGCCACCCAGAGCATCCCAAATCTGCTTGTGGCTCTCTCCACAGCCAGGTCACCTCCCACTCCAGGGGTCTCCAGGACAGGAGCTGGCCTCACACATCAGCTCAGAGCAGACTATGGTGATGGTCCTGGCCACCCCTTCCTCTCCAGCAGCCCCCAGACATTCACTTCTTTGCATTTCCCTCAAGTCTGTGGACTCAACACTGCTGCAAGTTGTGATTGCTTAAGCACAGAGAGCTACAGGAAATAAAAGGCACCAAGTGGATGCTCCCCTCCAATCTGGAGGCTCCAGCACGTCTCTGATGTCCCCTGAGCCCCACACTGAAATGACCTCTGGCCTTGGAAACTCTATTTTTGGTGCTTTTTTTCCCCCCCTCCCTCTCCTTTTTCCATCCTGGACTTTGGAGCTCCCTATGATCTTGTCCACATGATTGCATCATTCCAGGCAGGTAAGGTCAGCATGAATAGAAGGAAGGACAAACAGCACTTCACACAGCATGCCAGCAGCTGGGAGAACCTGCAGCCAGCAGAGGTTACAGACCCAGTCAGCTCCAATAAAGACCTGCATCAGTGGAGGGGCAGCAACTACAATGGGGATTATTCATGTTGAAGGAGAGGTCACTGCATCTGCTGCTCCAGAGGCAAATCTGAGCCCTGCAGGGAGTCTCAGGAGATTTCCTTTGTGCACAGCACTGAGCCAGGGCAGCCCAGCAAGGCTCTACTGCATGCTGCACAAAGGAAGAAATAAAATGTGTTTTCTTTCCCTCGTCACTGTAGCTCAGCACAAAAGCAGAATGTGCACAGAGAGAGGAAGGGAGGGCTTTCCCTTAGAGGACATGGCTGTAGCCCTGTGGGGCACCTGGATTTGGGGTCACTGTGGCCAAGGAGTCGCCATCCTGAATGTGGAATATCTGAATTCAGCTCCTGGATGCCTTAAAACAGTACCAGCCAGTGTATCCCTAGCTCCTGGCATGTCCACATGGCTCCATCTGGGGAGTCCTTGCTGTGCAGGCACCAGCAGCTCAAACCTCTGCTTGTTTCTGTGCCATGTGAGACAAGGAGAACAAGGGGATTGTTCAGGACAGCTACTGCTCACCAGGGAGATGTGGGGCAAGGAGACCTGAGGAAGGTCCCTCTTTGCCTGAGCAGTGCTGGCTGCCCATGGAACACCCTCTCCATGGCATCAGTGCTTTGTTAGAGATGCCTCATGTAAGTGAGAACACTGCAAAATTCAGGACATCTGTACAAATTCCAGATTGATGCAGCTGCTGAAATGTAATTATGAGGAGTACTAGCAATTGAATTGAGAAGGCATTACAAGACATCTAAGGAGAAAGAAAATAAAGTAGCATGCTGTGATTGATGCAAGCACGTAACAGCCTCCACATGTCACTGGGAGCAGCACAGTCTGCACCAGCTGAGACACTCCTCCCAGAGATGGAAAAACACTTCCAAGGGAGCAACTACACAGCTGGGGCCAAGCCCTTGTTCCCTGTCACAGTGCTGGTGAACCATGAGGGCCTCTAGTGCCACACAAAGATGGGTTTTCAGGAGCAGAAGACTTCTGGACACAGTTTGGGCTTCTGCACTTGCCAAAGCTTGGGACTGAAATAATCAGCTGGGATGAGTTAATTCCATGTCAGGAATTCTCCTCAGCCCTGGTCAGAACTGGACCTCTGGGCCACCAAGAGAGTTTTGCTTTCAATCAGCAGATGCTGAGCATCCCCAGACTTCACCACCACTCCCAGGAGCTGCCAGTCCCTGCCAACCACTTTCTACCTGGCCGTCTGGTGCTGAGCTCAGGAGAGATTAAAGGACAAAGAAAGAGGGAGGTGACGGTCACTGTTGCTCCTTGGACTCACCAACATGGCCAAGGTTGTCAAACAATCACCCTCTCCTTTCCCAGTGTCTCTTTGGCTGCCCCCAACAGGCACCCTAATACCAGTTTGGTCAAGCAAGCTGGGGAAAAGTTACTATTCCAGATGAAACAGCTCAGATCCAAGCCCCAGGTCAATGGGTCATGCATTATGCAATTGTACTCACATGCAAAACACATCTGGCCTCTTGCTGTGCTTTCATAAAGCACATCCAGAAAGATGATGCAACATACCCTGCATATGAGCGGAGACAAGACAGTAGGAGAAGTATTAAGAGATTATCTCACATGCATCTAACTGTTTTTACTTAACAGGTGGCTCCTCAGCAGCAGGTACAGAGGATACCAAATCACTCAATTCTGGCAATCTCTGTAATTCTCCCATCCCTCCCCAGCCACCTAGTGCTCTTCTAGGTGAAGGAAAAGATTTCTTGGGTTTTTTCCACCCCTTCCTCCTCTACTCTCTTTCTGTTTTAGCCTGAGAAATCTAATTCTAAAAGGCACCAGCAGAATGCTTACAGACACATAGCTGGTGGAGAAGCAAGCCATCATTTCAGTCCCAAGATGTGGGGAAGCCAACAAGTATTTCCACAGGTGTCAGCAAGCTTCAGGTGAAGACCTGCAGGGTAAGGACAGAAAGAAAACACAAACCCTTGCACTTTGATCACATCCTGAAGCAGTGAGGAGCCCAGGACCCTCAAGGAGAAGCCTTTGGGGGTGCCCTGTCCCCACGCTGTGCCAAGACAGAGCAAGCAGGACATCCCTCAGTGACTGCTCCCACCCCAGAGGGATGCCTGCAGATGGCTTTTGCAGGAGGCCTTGGAGACAGCTTGAGGATTTTGCTGCTGAATCAGGCTTTGGGCAGCACAGGCAGGGACCCTGCTGCTGGCACTGAGCCCTGCAGCTGCACAGGGCTGGCACACACCACCGGGACAATCCTGGGGCTGCTGCTCGTGCCCAGCCCACGGCACCACTGCAGCCTTGCATCCTCTCAGCAGGAAAAGCTGGAAAATAGGCACTGCAGGACAAACCACAGGAAACATGGCCCTGTCTGGGACAGAAGGGACTTGTTGTACAGCACACACCATTGGAACACGGAGGAGGGGTGTAGATTTGGCACTTGAGTGCAAACACTGTGTCCCTGCTGTGCCACATCACTGGCTGCCTCAGCCTTAAGTATTTTGGTTATTCATCTAAGAGCACATGTTCTGAAATGTGCAATTGTCAGGCTTTTCTGGAAGCTCTTCAACTGCAGAATGCCTTGGTACTTCCTCCCAGACAGTTCCACCTGCAGGGAAAGACAGCCTTGTCACTAAATGCCTCATTTTCAGCTGCCACCAACTGCTTATCTCTGCAAAGCAAGCAGCCAGGGCCATTTTTCTTCCTGTGTGGGCTCTTCAGAGCAAGAAGTTGTTGAGCATGAAGGCAGCACAGACCTTGGCCAAGCTCTGTGCATGCCACAGCAATGCTTATGGAGAATGTGAACATTCTCCTTCCTTATTCTGCTTTTGGGTGAGCTGTCTTACAAAGGACTCGAGGCAAGCACAGATGCCATCCCCCCACTCAGGGGCTGGTGCCTCCTGAAAAGCTCAGAGACACCTTTCTTTTGGTAGATAGCAGGGGTGGCCAGGTAAAGCTGCTTCTGAGGGAGACACTCCCTCTGAAGTGTCTCACTCCAACTAGCAAAGGCAGTGGAGACACAAGAGCAGCAGCTCTGGAAAGGGAATCAACAGGGGCAACCACAGGAAGACAGGGGAATTGGAGATTAAAACATCAGATTGAAAAGGAACAATAAATCCCTGTTGGGGAATATAACTGGGGGGTAGAGCAGGAACAGAATGCAGCTCAGTAATGAGGCAGATGGCATTTTCTTTGGGATCTGCAAATCCATTTGGGCTTTCTAACAGCCAAATATGCCACACTACCCAGAAATCAGCTTGATACCTGACCTGCCTACCCCTCTGCTTTCAGTGGCTGGAGGAGCAGCCCTGGCAGAGCCCTCCTGGTCCAGCAGCACAGGCTGAGCCGATCTGCTCTCCCAGCAGAGTCCCTGCAGCATCCCTGCTCTGCTTGGGCCACAAAGACAAGGTGACAGCTGGCTCAGTGCCACAGGCAGGGCCCCAGAGGGGCTCTCTAGAACCAATAAGGGTTCAGGACACCTAAAACACCCTGTTACTGCCAGGTCCTTGGAGTACTAAGTGGCTCCTCCATCAGGGTGGCTCCAGCCACGTGCTTTTCATCTAAGGGCTGCAGGCAGCACTGCAGAGCATTCCAGGATATGCACCCTTGGAGCAGGGGTGTTCCTACCAGCCACCAGCACTCTGTTCTGGCACTGCAGAGGCATTCTGCCTAAACTCCCAGGGAAGGAGAGGGAGGAAAACCAGCAAGCTGCAGATGCTCACATGTAGCCCCCACCCCTCAGTTCCCTGTATTCCATTAGGCAAATAATACTCAGGGTCAATAGCATCAGCCTCTTTCCTGGAAATGAAATAGCTACAGCCAGCTCTCAGGTTGCAGGCTGGGGACCCAGGGGTGCAGCACAGCTCCCTGCTCTGCAGTCAGCTCTCTTTAGCACAGCATTGCTTCCATGTCTCCTTTGCTGTGCTTTGGGTAACACACTTGTATGAAAGACAGCAAGAGCTCCCACCCACACGTTTGGTTTCCTCCTGGAAGCTCTGGCAGAAGTGCTCAGGAATAAATGGCTGTCAAGTGGTGCCCCAGCCCTTTGAAACACACCTTTCCCATCAGCTGATGTGGGCTCTGTTTGATCAGCAGCCTGCTCACACACCACAGGTAGGGGGACAGATCTCACCCAACAGCATTTTACAGTGCTCCTTCTGATGCACCAGAGTGAAGACTGTGCCACACACACAATTATAGACTGGCTTGTGCTGCCACTGTGCTTGCAAATGCACAAATGCACTCACCTCCTCCTTGGCTGCACATCCATTATGTGGTATCACCAGTTTTTCATGGACCATCAGATTTAGCTCTTGCATTTTCCTCTCATGGAGAAGTTTGAGCTTTGGGCTCAAGCTCTCTGACTCTTCCCAGCCCACCTCTGGCCCTTTATTCCAAGCTGTGTGCTTACAGAGGGTGCTGTGTTTCTGGCTGGAGCTGGCATTGCACACAGTGTTTAAAAAAAATCCATCTGTAAATCTGCAAGGTCAGGGTATTTTCTAAAAAGGACCAACAGATAGGCAGGCATTGTTTAAAATGCATCTTGGACCTTCAGTCACTAAGCTGCTCTGCTTTATCAGCCTTGCTTACAAAGGACTGAGTACCAGCCCCTGTGCTTTGTGCTTTTTTATGTTCCTGCCTTGTATGCAAAGATGCTTCAAAGCATCTCTCTGTCCCAACTTAAAAAAAAAACCAACCAACCAAACTAAAAAAGATTGTGCCCCAGTCATAGAAACACCATGCAAATCCCCATGAGCTGATTTTTTTCAGGGTGGTTCCTTACTGCTAACACTACTGATAGAAAGTCATTATTTAACAGAGAATACACTTCTGTTTCTGGAAATAAACCTGAAGGCCACACTGGACATGCCCTCACATCCCCAACATGACAAACTTACCACATGACCCCAAGGACAGCCACAGCTGGATCTCAGAAAGCTGCCTGGGTTTATCTGCAGGCACTGCAAAACCCAAGGGACAAGTGGCCATTTTAAGCCCAAGTTACTTTGAAATAAAAATAGAATTGTTTACCCTTTTTTTTTTTTTCCCACTGAAGGAAAGCAGTATTAAAACTTAATCTCCTTTCACACACAACATAGGTGCAAGGAATTTGCACTTCCCCTGCAGAAGAACTCTGTGAGAACAACATCCCATGGACATCTGCTGAGTTCATGTGAACTGGAGGTAAATGGAGGACCAGCTGAGAGATGCAATATAAAGATTGGCTTTATTCTATTGCAGGAATATCCCTTTGACTGTGACTCTGCCATTTCAGCCATGGTTTCCCTAGGGTGTATCATGCCTTACAACCCCCACTGTACATCCCTGAGAGCAGAGGAAGTGCTGCTAACTGGGGTGAGTGCAGCCCTTTGTTTTTACCGGATATTTCCAGCAATCACATCTGGGACCACCTCAAGGGGCTGCTGGCAAAAATCCAGAGGCTCCATAGAAGAAGCAGCAGATTGTGCATTTCCATGCCTTGGGCAGGATGTCTGTTTCCACAATGGCTGGGGAAGGAAGCAATATAAAGAGAGATGCTCTGATAAGAGCATGGCTATGATAGAAAGACACTGTTCAGTGCTAATTCCTTTCACAAGAAGAAAGGTACCCACAGTCACAGGATTACAGACATTAGTCTCTTGCCTCAGTGAAAAGGGAACTGGTTAGTCCTGAGGCAATGTTGAATACTAGATTTTAAAATAAATACAAAAACAGAGAGCAGGACAGATGTGACAGGCAGTGGGTTCTTCTCATTCATCCTGCTGTTATGTAGAAAGTTGTTAAAATAATTTCTTCATCAATTTCAATGCTGGTGGACACAGAAAAATTAGCAGCTGCAAGATGCAGCTCTGTGCTTTGTGAAGTCAAGCAGCATTTCCACAATAAATAGTACCAGGCTTTAACTTACAAATTTGTTCTGCTGCCCCTGGATAACTGGGAACATTCCCATTAGTGAACAGGCTGGCATTACTGACTTGCTTATAAAGGGCTTTACTAAAACTTTAAAAACCTTTGTACAATGGGAACACTCCCCTCTTCTGGCAGCCAGCTCCCCTTATTTTTTACCAAGGGGAAAAAGACAGATTTTGGATGTAAAGTTTGAGGGCAGGATTCTCTGCATAAACAAAGTATGATGGATTATCATATTCTCTTACATCCCAGCATCTGCCCATGGCACATTGTCCCATCTGCCCTCGGGTTTGTTTCGTTTTACCTTTTCCAGGAGTAGTTTTGTTTTGTGCATTCCTGTGTCAAATGCCAGCACTGACAGCATCAAGGGGATGGCTGTCCCTGCACTGCTTGGACTTGAAGTTCCCTCTTTGGAGAAATTCTGGCAGGCTCAGAGGCAGGATGCTAAGGCTGCAGGCTGTGTCATGGGCTCCTCCTGGTGGTCAGGAATACTGGATTAACCTCCCTGTGTTAAGAGCTCAAGGATAAAAATACAGCTTTCGAATGAAAACACAGCTTTCTACTATTCTTCTCTCCTGTGCTCAAGAAACACAAAGTGGAAACATGAAATGAGGCACATATTCTGGGAGTGATGTAAAGGCTTTCATTCCTCACTGCCTGCACATGTGGCTAAAGGGAATGAACACATCCTTACCCCTCGTATTTGGGGCATTTTTCATAAAAACCACAAGTTTCACATTTTGTTCTGAGCAGAATTAATTCATTTGCTGTGCTTTCCAGGCTTGTATGACCCACAGCCAAGGACATAGATCCTTCCTAAATATTTATGCCTGCTGAAGCATTCTCCATGCTGAGTCTGCAGGATAGCAAGAGGGAAAGAGGAAGGAAGTTATCCCTAACAGCTTCTGAGACTGGAATGGATAGAATGGCAAGTTCTATTCTACTCAAATAGCATGGGTAAAAATATTACTACCAGTTGAATTACAACTAATCCTGGCCCAAGGTGTTAACTAAATCCATTAACATCCTAAGAGTTTTTGCAAAGACTGTCACTAGCAATGGTCTCCACTCCCTTTCTGGTTGGCCATTAGAATATGGCATTATAGCACTGCAGAACACCTTCTGATTCCTTTATAAACATATTCATGAATATGTGAATATATGCATAAATGAATTTATATTTATTTACTATACACACTCAACCAGCCAGAAAGTAGAAACACAACCTTGGCACCACATCTGCCTTTGCTCAGAGCCTTGCCATCAAAAACCAACTTGACCTACTGGGAAATTTCAGAAGGAGGCATCTGGGAATTCCTTCAGGGTGTGCTAGTAGAAACTGTTGTTAATCCTGACCATTTTCTGTGCACACCCAAGATGCCTCACATCAGAGCTATTAAACCCAGCATCTTGCACTAGAAAGGCTCCTTTCAGAAATGTTTTGTCCAGGACATCTTTCTTATGGCTTGGCACAGAACTGTTCAACAGCTGACCTAAGTAACATCACAGGGTTTATTTTCCCCCACAATCTTCAGCATCCCTTCTTTTTTTTTCTTTTTTTTTTCCCCCTTTGCTGCTTCTACATGATCACTGTCCCTTATTCCATATAGACAGTGTTTACCTCAGAAATCAATCCCTACCTGTGGGCAAATCATGGATTAAATGTGCTGCATAACACAGACACAAATATGCATCTTTTCTTCTGCAAACCTCTAAAATATCCTGCAAAATAAAAATTATGCAGGATTTGTTGGAAAGTGATCTAATAGACCCTTGCCATAACATCTCCAAGAGAGGAAAAACCTCTTTTTATAAATTTTACTGTTACACTTTTTAAATTTCCCAGGTATTGATGTTGTTGATGATGATTTGATGGTGCTGATTTGAAAGTTCTTTGGGCTGTTAAGCTTTACTAGCTGTTCACAGGTATGCCAACCTTTGGGCTCACACTGTGTCATTAATTAGGACCTTAAAATACCAATGGCATTTGAGGAGACAGGAAAATCAGCTAGCAAGAGCTGCACTCAGAAACATCCCCAAAGATTTGGAGAATTTGAAAAACGCAGAAGGGAAGCCCAGCGATGTCTTAGTTTACACAGGATAATCACATCACTGAAAAGGACTCAGTACTTCACTGCAGAAACACTGCAAAGCACAGCCAAAAAAATTAAGTGAAGAAGGAAAAAATCAATATAGATCCCTAAAATGCTCATTGAGATTCTGTAGCTTCCAGCTACAAAAACTAAAAATACATAGAAATAACCCATTTAAGACCAAGTTTTTGATTTTTAACTTGTACCAAACTTGGTTGCAAGAGTATACAAGTCAAAACACGAGAAACTAAATAGGAAATAAAAAATTAAAGTCAATAAATATCCTCCAGTTCAGATCCTTTGCAAAACCAGCCAGAATCTGGATCCATTATAGCCTTATCTTCTTGGCAGCTGATAAAGAAATTCAAGTAGAGGGACCCAGAGTTTTTAAACAAGTCTCCAAGAGATGCTTAGTTTAGATGTTTTTATACAAAAGCACAATGTGTCCAACCTCCTTCCATCCTGTTACTACTGCACTGACAGAAATGCTGATGATTCAGTGCCACTAACAGGGCTTGCCAGGCAAAGCTGCTACATTATGATGTGAGTGGAACATGGGACAAAGCTACATTCCACTCAGTCTCAAAGTAACAAATGAAGAATGAAACAAACCAAAATGGCAATGGTTTAGAAAAAACTTGTCCAAAAATGCACAATGGAGAGGTTCACTTCATATTATGCCAGTAGCGTAAGCGAAAAACTGCTTTGGAAAAGTGAGACTTCAATAACATCTCAAAATGGCCAAAACCCAAGCTGACCTCAGGGGTTGCATTTATAAGAAAGCTCACACCATTCCAGGTACCAAGCTGGGTAACTCCAGGTTATTTTTTGTCATGTTTATCACAGCAATGTGCTTGACACCCTGCAGACCTGACATGTCCTTCAGGGATGTCCCGCAGCGTCCCACCCTTTCCAGGGGCTGGCAGGGCTGGAATACTCTGCTGACTTGCAATTCCTCTGAACCCTTCCCTCACCAGTACACCCCTGAGGCCCTCATCACATTAGCAAAACAAAAGTTTAGATTCAGCAGCACAATCCAAAGCCTTCCCCATCAAAGGATTCCTGCATAGGAGAAAGCAACTCCCAGGCAGCAGAGAGGGCCAGCTTGCCTCCTTCCCACAACAGGCTAGGACAAAGCAAGATCATTCTTTTCCAGAAAAGCACTGGGAGTTCTGAATCATCCTAAGTCTTGACCAAGGATCCCAAAAGAGCAAACTGCTGCATCACCTGAACATCCTCAGAACAGCTCCATATTTAAACATATGTCACAATATCAGCTGAGGCGCTCATCTCATCAGAATTACCAACTGCATGTTCACTACATGAATTGGTTAGAAAGAAATGTAGACAGTGTGCAAATCTAAGCAGATTCTTCTCTAAAAAAATCCAAAATAGTGGTGCTGCTAGCCAGAAACCAACCCTATTTTGGCCCTGTTACTTGATTTCTGTCGACTTTGTGTAAGTATTTCAGGTATTAAGCCAATTCAGTTAAACTCCTTCATGCAGGTGAGAGTGAAAGATCTAGTATTCCTGTAGCTAATTAATAAAAAAATCATTTTATGCATATGGTTTCCTTCCTATTCTCTACCACTTTGTACATTTTGATCTGATTAGTCAACATGACATCTTTAAGATATCAAGTTACACCACAACCTCTGCTCTAGTGCTTCAGTTGATGACTGGAGGTATGGACTCCACAAAATGTTTAACAGATCAGTGATTTCTTTTTTGTGTTCTTCCCAATCTTTTAGTCCTTTTCAGTGAACCACAACAGTAAGGCACAGAATAGTAACTCAGCTTTTTCTTCAAGCTATGAACTGTAAAATATAGTGAGAGTTCACATCAGTGCAGGAAAAAAATGCAGAAATGGCTCAATGTCCCAAGCAAGAGGAAAAGAATTTAAGCATTTTAAGAGTACTGAGAGCACTATTCTGGTGCCTGTTGAAACTTGAAATAAAAGGATTAATGAAGATATTCCTTTAACCATAGCTAATATTACTGGAGTTTGGTAGCTGACCTTTTATACCATTCAAAACTTTTTGAGATTAGAGGCAACAGAAAACTAATGGCAACATTACTGAAAACAGCCTGTAAGCTGTCAGGGCACAGCAGAGGCCCTGTATTGTGAGTACATAAGGTTTGTATGGAGGAAATGTCTTACATCAGAACCATGGGGGCTATGCAGGAATTCCCACTCTCCAAATACTTCAGTCGTTCCCCTAGAGATGACTTCTGCTTACAAACCTCATTCCTAAGGGAACTGGGATGCATAACACAAAGCATCTTCCATGTTCTGAAAACTGAAACTTCCGAAAGTTCCCAAAACTGAACGTCTTAGAGCGAAATCCTCTTGATAGTGAAAAAAATGCATTAACAGAACCAGTGTCGAAAATAACTTCCTGTAGCACCAGAAGAGATGGTTTTGAGTCTTCCCAAAGCATCTCACCAATTCCTCTTTTCTGTCCTGGGGAAAAAGGCATCCTTCACATGCCATGTCCCATTTAATGCTTGGTCTCCCTCCCAAGATCACAGCTCAGCATCACTTGTGGTGCTTAATGACAGGCACAGCTGTCCAGCAGCCTTTGCAACACCATCAACTCAGTGTGCAGCACTGCACTGCACAGCTCACAGATTTTTCTTCTCCCCGCTCCCAGCAGACCTGGGCTGAATATGAAAACAGACTTGGAAGCAAAATGGCTCCTCTCAAGGAGGAACTTCATCTCAAAAACCAGTTCTGACATTACTTTTAGGACAGCTGGCAAATACACTGTGACTGCTCTCCTTCAAGAGGTGCAATGCTTTAGCACATGGGAACATCTCTGTTCAGTGACCATACCATGATTGAATTTAAAACCTTTTCTACAAGGGCTGGTTGAGCATAGGAAAATTTTTACTGGGCCAAAACTGCAAGACAGCAATTCAAAGATTTTCTGTAAAAAACCCTTTTTAACTAGAAATCAACTTAAGAATGAAGCACAAGACTTAGTATCTTCTTCTCATTAATGCTCAGCTGGAAGTGCTGCCAAGTTAAACCAAAATTTCCACAGCCCACATCCTACTTGATGAGACCAGAGCAGCAGTTCCTAAAGTTTTGTTGGCTTTTAGCTTAACCAGAACAAAAAGCCAACCTGTATTTTTATGACTTACCACCAAGATGTATGATTTATAGGCAAATGTTTCTTCCAGACAGGTGCCACATTCTCCATGAATGGATGGGAACTTTACTCACACTCATTGCAGCAAAAATTTCTTACAAGGAATAAACTTTGGGGAAAAGCATCACAAACAAGCAGACTCTTTGTACACTGATTTTTTTTTTTAGTTGACTTATACGTTCCAAAGTAGAGTATTTTTTCCAAGACCAAAGCAAATACAGCAGAAGCAGTACAGATAAGTAAATCTACTAAGCCAAACACGATTCTTTGAAAATTTGCAGTAGTTATTCTAAAGACTGAGTATAATTGGCTTTTGAGAAATCAGACCTTAGTCTAGACAAAGCAAACTGTGCTATTAGCCAGCTGTTTGGTGGAATACTATGAGCTCTGGCAATGACAGATTTTATTCACTGTCTTGATCACCAGCTGTTTTTTCTGCAGGTAAAAATTTCAGTCACTACCACTACAGAAACCAAGGTGTTTAACAATCCTGGTTGTATCAGAAGGAATAACAATAACATTCTGCTTTTACAGTTTCAGTCCTCATTACCTTTTGGCTTGAGATAGCTAACATTACTTACCAGTACTAAAAGTGAAATTTCAAGGGCTCCCAGGACAAATACTTCTATACAAAGAAAAAACTAAGTTTCTGTAGAAACTAACACTCAGCATGATTGAATTCACCATATTCATGCTGTTAGTCAGGTTTCCATCATCAATCCAAAGTTCCACCTAATCAAAACGAACTAGAAAAGGTTTGGTTGAACATGTTAACTAGTGAGCTGCCACAACAAAATCTTCACAACTTAAGCAAGGCAGGACAAACCCTCTGGAGAGAGCTGAACTTGACTAAATGGACGGAAATTAAAAGCCAGTCTGTAGGCACTTTGCAAGTGGGTACTTCACCTCAAACACAGCAGAACACTGTTGATTAAAAACCAAAATCAGTAACTTTAGTCTTCAGGTACCAAGAAAGGTATCTTGTTCATTCCCTGACTTTAGAAATATAATTCTTTTGCTGGACTTGGTAGCCTTGAAATCTTTAAAATCCATCTGTCCCTCAGGAAAGAACAATCCACGTAAGTATTTCTCCACCCTCTGCAAATAGAAAAGCAGAAGACCAGAAACTCTGACTTTTCATGAAAATATGGCTCCAGCTGCTGAAGGCTATCCAGTAGCATTTAAAGCAGCACTTGAGATATTTCACATGTTTTCCAGTGTATTATCCTGTTATCCACTAAACAGTTGAGACAAAAATATCACTAAAGTTTTTGGCAAAAACCCTAAAGGGCAGAGAGTGAAGCTGCTTGTGTAGGTTTTCATATGGTTATGAAACTTGTATTTGTGGCCCACTGAGGAGCTCTCAAGTCTATCACTTTAAGACCAAAACATTACTGTGAGCAGTTAGTTGAGTGTGACAGATCCAGGTGAGTGTTTGATGGAAATGCATAGGTTGTAGCATTGCTCTTCAATCACAGTGATTAAGACCTTTTCAAAATATGCAGTTGCTCTGACAGACAAACTGCTCTTCCAGATCTTTGGCAAATCTTGGGCTAACCAAATTTAAAACCAGCTTTAACACATTAATTGAAAAGATGTAAAGGCATGTCAAAATACCATGGGAACAGATATCTGGACACATAAATATTTCATCACCAACCCCTGTACTTGATTCATGGTTTTTCCCTCCACTCAAATGACATTTGTTTTTGAAACAGCATAGAAGTTTCTGCCTCCCAAATTTGCAACACTATCATGTCTTAAACTTTAGGCCACAAAACTTCCCAGTTTGTCATGGGTTTTTAACTGTTCCATTAAACTGGACATGGTTTAATGAGGTCAGCATTCCTGTTCTTTTTCTGTTAAGCACCTGGCACAACGAAGTCAATGAACAGATCTCCCAGTCATTACAGCCAACCATAAATTCTCTGTAAACCAGAATCCAGGCTAAGAAGCAAACCTGAGCAGCTGAGCAGGATGCTGATCTCAAACCCTTCTGCCACCTGCTTGTTCCAATGCCACTGGTGCACCAGTTATCTCAGGCTCCCATGAATGACCCTCAGCACACAAAAATACCATTTGACACCCTTCTGACAGATCTAGATCTGATAATATGATCCATCACAAACACTTCATCTCCTTTTTATATTAGGATTCAAAAAGAATATACACATCTTCACAAAATCCATATAATATACTTGGATTGAAATGAAATTTGCACTTGGAAAAAATCTTAAAAAAAAAAAAAAAGAGAATATTCCCTCACATTTCTCCACAAAATTTCTTCTTTAAAATGTGGCAAGCAAAGGGCACAGAGATTGGACCTAGAAAAGCATTTTTCTCCTGATTATATTCTGTACATTTTACTGTATTTACACTGAAGCAAATGAGCAGAAGTCTGAAGAAATTAAACACTTTCAAGTGCTAAAATCAAAACATAAGCATACAATTTTTTAATTTCAGTATTTTGAAGTACAGAAAGTGGAAACTATGAATATCAAATACAAATTTAAACAAAGCCACTTGTCCTCCCCTAGAATAATCAATGTGAACTACTTATAGAAACTTACAAATTTAAAGTAAAATCAAAACAAAATAAATACTGTACATACACTTTCCCTGCCTGCAGGCAAAAGACGATGGGAAATACTGTTATGAATTGAAAAAAATGCTCTTAAAGCTGCAGCATCCCATTTCCCAGCCAAATACTTAACACAGTAGTGCGTTTCTGTAAAAAGGAAGACACACATACACCGACCCCTACTGAGCAGACAAGCTAATATTCTCAGAAACATTAAGAAGGAAAGATAGAAATTAGACTATGAGAGTAGAAAAAGGAGGAAAAGACAAATGGGCCAGCAAAACATTACTACAAAACTAGTAAATATAGCCAAGAACTAGCCCCGTGTTTTTTTGTTTTTTTTTGTTTTTAAATTCCATGTTTGTTTAAAAAAAAAAAAAATTAACCAAAGCATTGGCAGCAATAGACATTTCCCAGCAGAAGTGACAATACATATCAATATACTCTCTTAAAGTGATCCCTTTAATTCCCTTCCCACAGCATGAAACTCTTATGGCTTAATTTATATTAAAAGTAGAAAAAGTCCTTTTTTTCCAAACAGAAATGCAGCCTATGAAGAACATGCATCTCCTTATCAGTGCTACTTTCATTTCCCATCCACTGCACAACTTATCATTCATACTCTCCCACAAAGAGGGTTACAAGGGTGGTTTTTTTGTTGGGTTTATTTTTTGGAAAAATGGATGTTGCAGCTTTTCATCTTGTTTAAGGATAAACAGTAAGGCCCTTGGTTCCATTTGTATTTCTTCTGTCAAAGAGTAGCACTGGGCTCACTCAGCCCCAGAACTACAAACAGCTTTTAATGGTCTGGAAGTATTCATGTAATGACACTCTGGAAAGACACAAGGCTTGGGGGTGGTGGTGGGAGTGTGAAGGGACAGGTGGGCATGTGGAGCCCAAAGAGTCACTGGGACATTCTAGTCTCAGTCCTGCTTAGTCTCCACAGCTACTAAAAAAGGGATAGGCAAGATTCTCACCAGCTCTGGCTTTGAAATCCTGCAAACATTTTCAACACTTAACTTCTATGGTCTTGTGAGTAGCTTAAGCCTCAGAGCAAAGCCCAGGGAAAGCTGAAGCTGAAAATGTGGTCATGACACTGTGCTCTCTCACATCTCTACCAAAGGTAACACAAGCACTTCAACCACCAAAATTTTTTAAAAAATAAAATCAAAACCCCCAAACTCCCCGTGTGATCAGAAAACCATTTTAACTCTCAACATCTAACCCTTCCAAAATTCTCTTTAAGAATGAATTCATGTAGAGTATTATAGGTTGCATAGGTAATCTACCTCAGAGGTCAACAAAGGCTACCCTGTAGCCAGGGTTTATTAGCAAGTATAGTAGGAGAAGAAAAGGGAAAGTTGCTGGAAGAGTCTTGGATATAGTTTCTAGGTGGTCTTTCCATTTTCATGTTTGATTCTTTTTTTTTTTTTTTTTGCAATTGTAGGAACGTGAGAACTTGAGAGTGGGAAAACCCCTACAATAATTCATTTCCTATTGTTCTGCCTACAAAAACTTTAAACAACAAAATTGAGTTTTATGCCAAATGTGAGTTCTCTGACTTTTCAAAAAACATTATCCTTGAAAACAGGTGAAACCATAGCAGGTGTAATTCGCTGTTGCCCAGCCAGTGCTCCCTACTCCCTCCCTCTTCCACCCCAAGTGAGACAGCAAGGAAAAAAATTGGGCTTTTTCTCTCCACTACAACAACACAAGGTTCAGTCCATCTACAGAAAGATTGGTGCAGAAGTGATTTCAGCTAGAACACAACAAATATATCTCTACATACAAGTACACAAAACAAGTGAGGTCACCACATCCTCTTCATGAGCTACCAGGAGTTTTCTTTTTTCCCCTTTGTTGTTTTTCTTTTTTTTTAATACTGCTCAACATGGCAATTTCTTTTGAATTACTTGTTCTGAGTTGGAACATCAGATTTAACTTCTGCTGGAAGCATGGATATTTGAAGAAAATGGGAATGAACCTCTGCCTGTTGACAGCCTGTGAAGAGACTATTACATAAATCCATGACAGTGGAGAGCCACTTGAAAAATAAAATGTAGAAAATTAGTGTAAAATAAAGGACAAAACCAAGAAGAAATTAATATATATGGGTCCAGCCATATCTATGTTTTAACAGTAAGATACAGATAAATAGCATGGATGAAAAGAGACTTTGTATAAACCAATCACATGTACAAGAAAGCATACTCTGTATTTTAAAATTCCTTACTCCAGATTCTATTCTGGCATACTTTTACTTCAGACAAAAATCTGTCTTTAAGGAGACTGACTCATTCTTTATTCTGCTCTGAATCTAACTGCTGCCCTAAAATGGAATTTTCTATCATTAGAAAGTGTACAGCCAGCAAGAAGGAAACAGTTTGTTTCAATAGGCTAAAGCTAAAACAGTTTCCAAAGTCTGGCAGGCATTAAATCATTTGCTCAAGTTTAAACTAAGAGAAAATTTATATGGGTATATAATTTTAACTAATATTGACAACACAGTTTATTTATTTGACTTACTTTGGTGAGAACATATTAGAAGATAGTTAAAATATTCTCTTTTAACTATTTCCATCTAGAAAACGTAGCACCTGAGAACAGCAAGTCCTTATAGTCATTTTCAGCACCTGTAGAACACTTCTTAGCTTATCTTCTGCTTTTAAGAAATTCTTGACTACCTCCATTCCCAATATTCTAAAGGTTGAAAAAAACCTGTGTTAAATTAAAAAAAAATTAAGAAGACTTAAAACTTGGTTTTGTGAAACATTAATTAGCAAACAAAAAAAAGCTTAAAAATTCGCCCATACAAGTCACAGAACAAGTTAAGTCATCATAATGTAAAAATGGGGCTGCAAAAATCATTCCTAAACTGTAACTTTCAAGCTCCAGACAAAGTGAAGCTATGAAAGCTACCTGACTTTTTTGCAGTGGCACCATATTTTGATGTTTCTCCATTTAGAAACAGGATAACACAGTGCTAATTGATTCTGACCTTGAAGTAATAAAGAACATCAGAACTATTTCCACAAACTTCTAAAGGCATTCATAATCTAGCCTAAATAAAAATAACTCTGCACAAATATTCTAGAAAATGAAACTGACTTTGTTTTTAAACCATAAGAGAAAATTATTCCAGTATAGGATATGGAGGAAGGAAAAACTGGTGTCGAAAATTGAAACAAATTTGATGACTTGGACAGCTATGCAGGAATATTTTTACTCTTACCCCTCAAAAAAAAAAACCAAAAAAAACCACCCAAACCAAAACCCCAACCAATCAATAATAATGTTGTCACTAGCATATTAATGTTTACATTTTGGCTGGACCCTGCAAAATGCCCTTTTTCCAGAATCAAGTAAAAGTATTCCCCTTTCCGCCTTCATCCCCGTCCCTCTAAAGTTAAATATTTCATTTTATATTACAGAAAAATACAAATTTTAAATCAAAATTATTTACAATAATTCAGAATTGGCATTTGCTACCAGCTCTGTATGAAGCCTGACACAAATGATCATTCTGATACCAGTAAGCTACTTAAATGCTTATAATATATGGACCAGTTAAGACTTTGAATTTGCTGTCTCACCCAGCTCTGAAAGCAACACACGTTCTCCTGCTTTCATGACTCTTCAGTAAAATGTGTTTAACGTACAATAACAACACTTTAATGCTTCTTCCATGCTACATTAAGTAAAATGTCAAATCTTATGACTGCAATGTGTAATCTTACGAGTTGTTTGAGAGTAACTGTTCTGAAGAAACATTTATCTTAACTGATGTCCTCGTTCCTCCAAAAGATCTATAGGGTCTTCCTCCTTTGTACCCACTCTTAAATAACTTGAACAAATACAATTCCAGGGAGTCTTTTTACAGAAGAAAATCATCACAGACAGATCCTCAGGAGGAAAATATGTACTCAGATTTGGAGGAAAGAGGTGCAGTTCAAAACAAGTTAGCTACTGGACTGACATAAGAAAATTCTTCTGTCTTTAGGAGTCTCTTCTAGTCCATTAAATAAATAAATCTGAT
>JANRGV010000073.1:64832559-64900192 GCA_024734035.1 Alethe castanea
TACAATTTCAAGGAGCCTTTTTACAGAAAACCATCATCACAGGTCATCAGGAGGAGAAGTATGCACTCCAATTTGGAGGAAAGGGGTGCAGTTTAACACAAGTTAGCTACTGGACTGACAGAAAAAGATTCTTCTGTCATTAGGAGTATCTTCTAGTCCACCAAATAAATAAATCTGTATTAAAGAGAACAGGTCAAAAAATAATCAAGCTGGCAGAGAATAGACAACTTGCAAGTCAACAGAAGCCCAGCCAATAGCTTACAAAAAGCAGGAAAAAAAATAAGATTCCTTATGCCTTAATTTAAAAAATAATTAATAATGCATCCACCCCTATTTAAGACTATAACCTGAATATCAAATTTAGGAGTCCAGACTAATCACAATTAATGTGGCTCTCCACTGCACCAAACACACATTATCAAAACAATTTAAAACTTTCACATTATTAAATCTAAATTAATAACCCCCCACAGAAAAAAGTCTTCCAAATAAATAGTTTCTTAAATGAATTTTAAAGCTGTGAAAAATCTATCAAGAAATAAATTATTGATAAACCACCTTCATCATCTTCCCCTCATTAATTTAGGTCAGAAACTACCAGCAACAAATGATATTCAAGCCCTGATGAGAGACTATTTCTCACAGTCTGTGTCTCTCTGAAGATTTCCCCGTTCCCGAATGGTTATTGCTGAGCAGGTGTGGCACAGTGAAAATGCAGCATTGGGTTGGTTTTTTTGTGTGTTTTTGTTTTTTTTCTTTTTCTTTTTTTTTTTTTCCTTTTTCTTTCTTTCTTTTGTTCATCAGGCAGTGTTTTCTATGGTACATGCAAGTCTGCTTCAAGCAGAGGAATAACAGCAGCTCCAGGCTCTGTTGCCCTCAATACTGGTCTGTGTAGGAAAGAGCAGTAGTAGAAGTAGCAGCTACATTAAACAAAGAAGCGTGCATGGCCATTCCGGTTCAGCTTCAGGATCTTCCCAAGGCGCTGTTTTGCAGTTGCCATTCCTTTCTTTGGACGTTTGCCTGAAAAACACAAGCAAAGGACTTCAGGCAGGAATTTCAGAATGAATTTTTATCACTGTAGAACAATGGTGAAACCCAGCCTTCAAGCTGAAGCAGGCAAAGTTTGCACCAGAATCAAAATTTTTCACCATTGGTTTGAAAAACAAATAGGGAACCAGAAGAATTAAAGAAATACCCCCAGGAACTGTTTTCCCTAAACTCTGGCTAGAATTATCATAAATAAAATAAGTAGATTATGTAGAAATACTTCCAGTCTACGAAGGGCAGTGGGTGTAGTAGGGAGAACTTAAACTGAGCTTCCTGAATTTTAATCAAGTTATTCTCTTGAGTAAATTACAGAAAATAAACCAGAAACTAAAACCTACATAGTATGCTCATCAGACTATTTCTGAAGTGTTAGAGCTTGTAAACCTTCATTTCAATAAGCAAATCTGATTCATGCCAGTTAGACCTCTCTTAATTCCACCTGCCCATATTCTGTGCCAAAATCTGAGTGCCCGCAGCACGCTCACTTTGGATTTTCCCTCAAGGTCCAATCCTGTCCTTTACTCTGAGTGTTTGGCAAGGGCATGGAGGTAAGCATTACCTTTTGTTGCCTGGTTGCTGATGGGGGGTGGGTTTGATGCTGGCCTCTTTGTTGGGTGCAGTGGTACAGACAGGGATGTTTCACCATAGGGCCTGTCAGGGCTAAGGCTGCCATCACTCAGCTGACACTCTGCTTGCACCAGGCTGGAGTCTCGTGTGTATTTGCCATGCTGAAAACTCAAGTTGTTGCTGTGGACTATGCTTCTGTTTTCCTGAACCTTAAGACTTGCTTCTGATGCACCCTCCTTCTTGATGTATTTTTGAGTTTTATTTGCATCCTAGTATGGAAATGAGAAGAAAAGATGCACAAGTTAGTAGCATCTGGCTACAGGTTCCCATTTTTTCCAATTATACTGCTGCCTCTTTGAAACAGGTATTACAGTTCCACCAGTATCTGGCCATTTCATGAGTCCATCATTTCTTTTTGATTAGATACCTCTTAGAGATAACACAACATAGTCTCTTCAAGCTTTTCCATATGCACCTAAGGGCAATGCTACAGTTTAAGTACACATACTAATGTACTCAATTCCTCTACTTTTTGTTGTCAGTTTGCAGTGAAGAGAAGAAACACAATTGTTCTTGATTAAACCAGCCACTATAACAAGCCATACCATCATCACTGACTCCTTTAATAGGTAATTTGTTTTCAATATTCAGCTGATGAAAGAATAAATGCTAAATTGGGAACTACAAACCGTAAAGGAATACACCATGTAGTCAGATATTCTTAGAAAGCAAACACTATAAACCATGCAGTTAAAAACAGCGCTATTTAATGGCTAGAATTTTGCAACTTTAGTTGTTCCAGTTAATTAATTTTTCTAATACAGACAAGTTCAGAAATACTAAAGAAAGTGTAACATCACAGTATAGTTTTCACAGTATAGAAAAGCTCAGAGTGCAAGACACAAAACCTTTAATTCCTTGCTGGATTCCATCTGGACATCAAAAAAAAAAAAATTCCTACCTGCTAGCTATTAAAAGCTATCAGTTTTAGCAGTACCAATTCCCTGAGCAAGTATCTTTACTATACATACTATCATGTTGCACTTGTTCTGATGTTCTGGTTGGGAGTAACAATGAATAAACAACAAAAGCTTCCCCAACTAGAATGAATAAAAATTCACACATTTTTAACGCAGCATTTTTTGTTTTTCAAGATATTGATCTCAACACCTTAATATTAGGCACTATGAGAGAAAAGAATTTGAAAGGAAAAACTTCAATACAACAACAGTGAAAAAATGCATGACAAAAAAACCCAGTTACCAGAACCAGAAGTATCTGACAGATACACAGTGGGTAAAGACCTGTTCACCATGCCTTCTGTACTTAGAATTTTATAATCTCTCCTCCTATAAAAATGTGCTCAATATGTTCTAAATATTGCTTTACCTGAGGGGCAATCCTTGAAGCTTCATTCAGGTGTCTAGTCCATGCTGAAGTTCCCAAGTCTCCTTCCTCCTCCTTCACAGACCTACCTAAAGAGAAGTTCAACAAGCTTAAATTTCAATACTTTCAATCTAGCCACAACTTTCCCATTTTTGTCGGGATGCCACAAAACTTTCGGAAGGAAATATTTAGAAAGGGTATTCTGATGACAAGCTAAAAAAACAACAGCAAAGCAAAACCACAGAAAACACCTTTTTAAAGTCAGTCTGATTTTAAAAGCTACTAATCCAACAACTACAAATCTAAAAATGTAACTTGAAGTGACTATTCTGACACTGTGCCCAAAAGCAGGGAGCAGCAGTGTCCCCAGCTCAGATACCTACCACATTCTATGGCTCTGTGGCTCTGAGATAGCTGTCTGTCTTTATGCCGACTCCTGGGGTAGCTTCTGTGTTCCTGAAGAGAGGTTCTTTTATTTGTGCAGTCTGTGCTTTGAGTATGACCTGGTAAACATGTAGTATAGTGCAATCCTGCCATAGAAAGCATGCCCTGAATAGCTTCTTCTTCTGTACTTGTCGAGGTAGGACATTCCCTAGGAAAATCAAGAGAGTAGTAGTAAGCAGTTCAAAACAGAACACTTTAAAGGACTCATTTTTACATTGCTACAAATACATGCTACAATGCCTAACAGTTTTTAAAAGAAAAAAAAGCCCAGAATGTGCTTACTTTTTACTGGGAGTTTCATTTCTGGATGGCTTCTGGGTATTTTGACAAAGGTCTCTTGTGACCTTAGATTCCTCTTTGAAATTTGATGTTACTTCCTGCTTCTCTTCATCACCTGAGCTTTCTGACTCCTCTGTGGAGGAATCCTTCTGCTGAAACAAGAGGACACAGTATGCAGAATGGTCACCAGACTTCCTAAGTGGAGACTCTAACTTAATTTACGTTAAGTGAAGAATTCAAAAGCTTTAAGGTCCAATTTTATATACTTTCAGTATGCAGAATGCAGCTCATCTGAGTATAGTGGCTAAGATGAGACACATTCAAATTTTGTAATACTGATAAGTACATGTTCCACAATACAGAAATCCATTCCAATCCAATTCCAAAATCCATTTTTTTATAAAGCACCACACATATTGCACCATACACAAATCACTGCATTCTCTTTAATTATTCTTAACTTCAATATTCAAAGTACAGGGAAAAAACACACAAGTATGGTTTCAAGCAGCAGACAGAACTGATGCCTATCATATATAACAGGACATACTGTGCCCCAGAAAACTGCTTCTGGCTCCTGCTCTCACAAAATAGAACTTTCAACAGCACCATCTCTGATGAATGACAGATGCTCTCAGGTAAATCCAGAAGACAGCAGGAACAGAGACACAACAGCTGTTGCCTCTCTTACAGAGGCACAGCCTCATTTCATGAATGGAGGAGCTTTTCAGCTCCTGCTGAGATTACAGCTTGTATGGGCAGGAGCTTCTCAAAGGTGGAGCAAACATATGTGACTCAATATGCCTTTACAGGAAGCAAGGGCTACAGTACATATGCTCCATCTTGGTAATTCAGACTAATCTATTTTCAACAAGTACAGAGACTATCACAACTGTTTTTTCAAGCCAAGGAATATATGTGACACTCAGCAGAGGTTTTGAAAACAGAAGATCAGAACATGGAGGAGACAATCCTTAAAGGCTGACACCATTATCCTCATCATCAAAAACAGAACTGGAATGAATTAAGTGCACTTTATAACCAAGAGGTATTTTTATACAATAGTTTCATTCACATGAGCGGCTTCCTAATCTTTGACCCTTAGAAAGTGACACAACTGGGCAAATAAATGATATATGATTCAGAGTTAATAATAAAGGTATTATTTTGTTAAGATTCTCTTCAGTACAATATAAAAACATTTAAAGGATTTACAGGTGCCAGTGAGAGATTTTGGATATGTCATTACAGAAGACAAATTTCATCATGCAGAAAAGTTATTCCATTAGATACTAGCAGAAATTAAAAAGCAGGAGAATATGTAAAGAATTAACAAAGTATATAATAAGCATAGCATAAATATAAAAGATTCACTCATTTACAAAGGCATACAAAACTGGCTATATTCTCCTGTGAAGATGAAATATATCACTTCTGAGAAACAACTGATTCTGTGTCTTAGGAAAGGAAACCTTCTGAGCCAAAGTTGCTGGCAGTGCAGTTTAGGAAACCAGAAGAAACCACACCATGAATGCTCCTATCACTTAGTCCAACATCTAGATTAGGTAATGATGAAAGACAAAGTATAAAAACAAATCTTGACCACATGGAAAAATTAGGAATTTGAAGACTTCTTGTAAAGTTATATAATAGGCTGACAGCTGAAAGGCAGACCAAGGCATTACCTTCCAGAAGCATGAAACAAAAATCTGAGGTAATCACTGCACCTTACTGCTAACCAATAAAAAATTAAATTACTAAGTACAAACCAAATTTTCAAAGGAAAAAATAATTGAAGTATTTACAGATACATACACACATTCCTAAATTTTAGAAGTTGTCTTAAAAAGATGTTTATAAATATCTATACATATGTGTACAACACACATCATTCATTTAATTCTGAAGAAATCACAACAATCAGGATCCTCAAATGGAGGATTCCCAATTATTTCCAATAGTATAAAATCCCTGAACAGGATTTCGCCACTTTAGGTTGTTTATAAAATTGAATACCTGTAAGATTGTTTCCTATTAACCATGCTCTAAAATGAAACTTTGTGCTAGATACTCATAATTCAAATGATGAAATTTAGACTTGTTGTTAAAGATATAAATAAAGCAGCTAGGATCTGACTTTTCTCAGACTTTGCTTGATTCAGAGCAGGGCTCATCCTCTGCCAATCCCACCTCAATGACAAAGATACAACTTGGCAATATAGCATATCTTATCTTTTTTCTCAACATTAGAATAAATGAAGAATGAATTAGCAGATTGTTAGAGATATTAATCTGAACAAGAATTGAATACTTTGTCATTGCTGCTTTAACAAAAACTGACCAGATAAATCTGAAGTATATTTAATTGCTTCATTAATTTCTGAGATTTTTTTCTAGACGTACCTGTGTAGTGCAATCAGGCTCAGATTCTTCTGAATCAGAAATATCAGAGTACTCTGAGGATCCATTCCTGAGTTCTGATTTCACACTTTCAAAGAACACTGCAGAGAGAAGAATTAGAATGTAAGACACAACATTTACTATGCTAATACTTAATTAGTTTTGAAGCAAAACCCAAGAAACACACATTTTGTATTTAACAGTCTGTAAACAAAAGCAAATGCACACACTGCTCTGGTTCACAAGTTTGCTTAGGATAACAAAGAGCTGTCTACTGCTGACCAAGAGACTCCTCAAGCAATTGACAGATGAAGACAGGAAGAGAAATCAGGTGCAGCAGGAATTTATATTTCTTCCTTCCCATAGAGAACCCACTCCAGAGATGCACCTTGAGCAGTTTCTGCTTTTTTTTTGGAGTCAGAGCAGTTCTCACCCTTAAAAGACTGCATTTGTCCCAAAGAATCACAAGCAGGAAACACATTTCTAAGTGTCTGGATTCTAAGGCTCAGTGAGCTGTATGTATACCTATGTCAAGGCTACTGGCAAAAACCTTGATTAGGTACAAATTCGTTAAGGATGACCATGTGAAGTTCAGGTAGCACAAGTTTTTTGGAGAGAAGCAAAATAGGCTAAAAAAATCATGACTGTGTGCCAAGAAAAGAGGGTCTAAAGAAAGAAACATCACTTGAAAAGTATTCAGTTTCATACAAAACAATGCTGAAAGCAAAGCTGCACAAATCAGAAATTAACTCCAGAATGAAGACAAGTAAAATTGAAACGTTAGTTTGTTTTCAGCAGAATTTTATATGAAACCACATAAAAGAACAGAATTCTTCCTAACTATATGCAAGAATAAAGGATGCACCTGTAACTATGTATATACTGCAATTCTAGCTGAGGTTTGCTCCTACTGAGGACTGTGGCAAAGGTCACAATTAGGCACCAAATGTATTTCAAGGGATATTTTTGATTTCTAAACCCTGCACAGTGATAATTACTTTTAGAGTCAGAAAAAAAGCTAACATGAGACTTGTCATCTGAAAGTGAGTAAATTGAACAGCTGTGACCAAAAGCTAGAGAAGACTAACTAAACTTAAGGGAGTATTAGAAAGAACCATGAGAAATATCCAAGCACAGTAAAAAAATAACACCTCTGTATAGGAAATTAAGTTACAAAAAGTAATGTTCAACACGTAACAATAAAATTAAAAAATTTAATTACTGCTCAAAAGAACCCAAGGGATTTCTGACAATAACTCATGCCTTTGGCTCATTTCAAAAAGGCAAATAAGATTCTAGGATAAGCAACAGCATGAACAACACAGAAAACATAATTTTAGAGACCAAAAGGATTTTCCTTTAGACTACTATCTTTTCCAAGAAAATATATAGCTCTGTATGCCTCCAGAGACAAGGAGGAATATTGCCAAAATTGGGTGAATGATAGTAGTCATTGTCTCTGAGATCAGAGATAAAACACTGTGAATTAAGAAAAATTTCACCTTCCCTTCATCCACACAAAGTATCTTGCTCAATTAAGGACAGCACTTGATCTTTGTCCCTCTGCTAACACTGGGTTACCATTTAAAACCAGGATCTTGGCATGACACACAAAGCTAGATAGAGCTTGATGTGTTTAAAGGGATCTGTCTGTGGGCATTCCTCTTGGCTCAGTCCCAGGAAGAACAACAGAAGTTGGCAGCTGTTACAGGAACAGGTAGTTCCTCTTCTGGAATTCTCTGTGGACAATGCCTTCCCCTCTCTCTCTAAAGTCTCAGTTAAGGTAAAATAATCACACATAGGTAACAGGGAAGTCTGAAGACAGTCAATATTCACTTAAAAATATCAGCACTAGTCCTAAGTGCTCAATTTTCGGAAGAACAATCTCAACATTCACTTCCAGTTCTAACTAAATTTAATACATTTAGATACTGCCATATTCATTCTGTATCAAATAAGAGCAGAAATTTTGAAGCAAAGTTACAGCTTCTCTGTATGATTTCATCTTTGATTCAAGCGCAAAATTTAATTTACTTAGTTTAATTTCGCAAGTGGCAAAGTAAGCCTTCCCTCAACAAGCTGTTTGCTTGTTTACCCAAGAGAGACTTCTCTCACGTACAGTTTTTTTAATACAGTCCTCTGTGACATCTGGAAGCACAGTCAACAGGGATTATAGTTTGCTTTTTTAATGAAAATAATTAAATACTTTATTCAGGCTGACAGCAGAGTCAAATGCTATGGACTGCTGTGCAGCAAACACAGTAAATATCCAAATTCCTATCATCTTCTAAGTGTTGACTTCAGTTTCCTAGTACACACCTTCTGAGCCCTTTTAAGCACTACTGTGAAAGGATGCAACACAGAATTAAACAGAGAGCTGAACAACTATGTCAAGGACTAATTCTATCTGCACACAGATAGTGCTATTAAAAATAGGTATTGGCAACAGGCATTCAGTATTGACACTTCACTAACACACTGTGATCATCACTGCTGAACACTGGGCAGGAGGGCTTGAGGCTAGCAGAAAACCAAAAAGGATTAGCTCCTAGTAAAGGGTGATTTAAAGCACTGGAAAGTGGAATTAAGGTGTTTTACAGATTACCTAGGCTCTTTCCTAACCTTACAGATTACAAAGGTTGAATGTGTAAGATTTTATTAATGTTAAATTATGTCTTACCATTTATATGGAATACAGCAATTAACTAGTAAAACATACAAAATTGTATGATCAACTATGAAATTGCCAAATTGAACAGGAAAAGTAAAATATAAAACAGGTTTTAAATTAGCTATGTATCTTTATAAGGTCTTTCATTCTTTACAGTGAAATGATGTGATGAGCTTTTCACAATGAGGTATATTTTGGTTTTTAAAACAAAAATCAAATCAGCATTCTTACATTATGAAGCAGACCTAGAGAAATAAATACCCATCAAGAACATCAATTAATTCTCCACTGTAAAAAATGCTGTCGAAGCATTCAAGACAGCACTAACATAAAAGGTGAGTTTTATGTTTCATCTCTATCCTGTTAGCTTCTTCAGTAGACAGATAATATTTAAGAAATATTTTGTGTAACTTCTAATACTGCTCCTCTGATTTATTTCTTTATCCTCTTTATACTTAATTAGTCTGACTGAAATATTACAAACAGTAGTTAGACCCTCATTGAGACAATCAAAATGTTCAACTGATAGGATCTGGAGACAATCTTACTGTTCAGTGGTTTCTGGGCATCTGCATTCCCTTCTCCTTCAAATCCTGAGGGCTGGTCTTCTACCTTAACAGCTGTCTTTTTCGACCTTGTCCTGTCATCTTCATCTTCACTGTCTGCTGTGTAAAGACTTCGATCTGTAAACGGACGTCTCTCATCTCTTCTCACAAGGAAAAAAAAAAAAAAAAGGAAGTTCGTTTTTACTCTTAAAAACCTGAAGCAACTGTTTTCCTTTCATTATTCACAACCCACTCTCAAGATGTAACAGTAATATTCTCTTATGCTCATCTCTTCATTCTGAATTGTGGGTATTCCCATTTACTTCCTATACAACTGCCACTTCCATAAAGATAATTAGTTTAAAACCAGAGGACTTCTAATGAGAAGCACTCTTACAGATGGATAGAAACCAACTTTTCCAACTTTGAAGCATTCCCCTCAGCACAGACCCACTGAGCAAGTGAATGAAAGGCTGTAACAAAGAACATGAAAGAATCCCTTCCTCTTCACTCCCTAACTGTGGCTCCACTAGGGGACAGCAGACACAGACATTACTTATGTATTCCTAACCTGACGCTTATTACTGGGAAGAACTTAAGAGCTCCACAAATAGAAATATTAACAACTAGCATACTCCAGACCATAATGACCAGGAAAAAGTATCCACAAGCAATCCTTTATACCTAATTATTCTTCCATTTGACAGCAGAAGGCGAAGATCATTGTCTTTTGTTCTCCACTCAGGTACTGTAGAAGAGGGCTGAAAGGGTTTGTTAAACCTCCCATTCAATTTTGAGCTTGTGATATCCTAAAAAAGTAAAAACATTTTTGCTTATTATTTATTCCTATGAACTCCATTTTTTTTTTTCTGCATTCCATAAAATATGAAATTCACTACTAGGATGGTTACCACCTGGATAACCAACTGAAAAAAGCTCAGACAAAACATGTTTGAATGTAAACAAGTTCAGGAGATAACTGTGCCTTCTCCTTCCTTATCATCTATAGTCTCCTCAAGCACCTGAAATAAATACAACTTTCCTGTAACACTCCTTTTATGTTTCCTTTGGAGAAATACCAATAGGCTCAGGCAAGACAGAAGCTGGACTTGCAACTGCTACAACAACTCCTGGTATGTGCTCCCTGATATTAGTATCTCAGAACTGATTTAAAGGACAGCAAAACATCAATAATGGAAAGTAACCTGCCTTAAGCAGAACTTCCTTAGCTCAAAGCAATTTACATTTGACACATACTCTGAAACAATCTATCCATACCTCATATGACAAAGAGTTCTCGTCTGTATTCTTAGGCATCTTAAAACCATTTCCTTTTCAACAGATATTAGAAAACTACTCTAGTTTTGTTTTTCCATGCATACAGCTTAACACTTGCCTCTTCCCATGGTGACATCTCCAGCCTTTTCAGCACCTCCCTAGTGTGCAGTTCCAGGATGTCCAGATTGGAAGGAGTTTTGGTAGCATGGTCTCTCAGCTTCCTCACCCTTCGTCTGGAGTGGTGAGGGGAAGCTGTTTCATGTGAAGATCGTGAAGTTGGAGACACACCAAGAATTCCCTGAGTTTTAACTAATTTGCTGTTTTCCTCCTGTAATTAAAAGCACTTTTCAGAATAGTCTCAGAGGAATACACCCACATATTTAAGTGCTGCTTCTAATTCATCTAATTAAATGTAAATTATGTAAGGAAAATTGTTAAGACCTTTTAGAGAAATAACTACATGTTTCATTTGGATTTGATATACAAAGTTGAGTTCTACTGCACCTCTTCCTCATTTAAGGCTTTTATGCTATTCCACAAGAGTAGTGCCACCAAAACACATGGTTTTATCCAGGAAGGTAGCACAGGGTAGACGTGTATTGTACACAACAGATCACATCCCCTCAGATCCATTCCCTTCACATGGAAATGTGAGAATTTTAAAAGAATCAATAATCACTGAATAATAAAGGAGCAAAATACTGTATGGGAAAGCAAAACAAACAAACAAAACAAAACCAAAACAAAAAACCCTCCCCTACTGACTATATAACACACAGCCACAAAACAGAAGAGTGAGCAAAAGAGATGACAACTGGACCAGAACTAACAAGCAGGTAGGTGAATGGAATATGCACAGAATACCAAATCAGCCTTTAACAACACACTAACAGTAATTATTTTAAGTAGTTATAAGTAACTACAGCTTAGAAATACTGATCTACGAATGATTTCACCATTAAAATCTAAAAATTTACAAAAAATACATAGAGCACTCACTATCCATTTTCTTTATCTGAAATACCCATTGCTTAGTATTCCAAACAGTTTTCCTCTGGATGTTGTACTATTAAATGAATGGTAAATAAATTAAAATGTGAATATGGTCAATCAGAAGCCTAACTGTGATGGAGTTCCCTGATTCAAAGATTTATTTTCTGAAGGCTTATGTAGGGTTGCCTCTGTTCTTACCTCTACAGAACGAATGACTTTAGAGAGCTCTTTGATGAGATGCCCAGGCCTAATGTTGTCTGGAATTTCAAAGGCATGTTCTGTTACAAGCTGTATACAAAGGGAGAAGAAAAGATACTTAGATTTGGGGTTTTTTTCCCAGATAGAAGCAGAAATAATATGAATAAACAAAACAACAAGGGGGAAAAAAAAGTAAACTAAAAACCAGATTAATTTCCATAATAATGACCACAAACTGCCAGGACTGATAGACAAACAGAGTAGCTTCCAGTCCAAGTTTTAGTAGTCAGCAGATATCCCTCAATGCCTCCAAGAATCCAAAGAAGAGGTAACACAAAGCCATACTGACAACCACTTAATTATTTTTTTACCCTCAGTACAGTAAGTACCTTTTTTCCCTTTACCATGGACAGTATATACTTCTGACCTTCATTATAGTCATGACTTTAAAAACACCTTAAGACTAAGATGTCTGTTCACCTTGACAGAAATTTAATCTCAAGAGCAAATCAAGAACAATCATGAGAAACTAAGATGCAGATTTTTAGACATCTTCCTGACATCCAATTCTTTAAAATTACCTTCTTAGCTTATTTAAAATCTAGCAGGTTGGAAAATGCAATTCAGAAAAAAATCTTATTCCTTATAAAAAATGTAGAAATTCGTGAAAGTTTATGTTCCCTTTGATCCTCTGAAACCATATCAGAGACAGATTTCATATATATACACACAACAAAAGTCCAAACACTCTACAGTTAAATCTAGCAAAAAATATTTTGTATGTAGTTTAAATGTCCCTCAGAACCCTTTTAGCTAGAATTAAACAGACAAAACATCACTTAACACACAGGCTAGAATGACTGACATGAATTCCTGTAATCAACTATTTAAATGGAAAAACATCCCAAACACTTTCAGCTACCCACATTTCAAAAATGAGATTCAGCAGCAAAATGATTGCTAGAAGCAATTCAATGCTAAATGTGCATTTCATTGAACCTGGCTTCCTCTCAGTCATTAAAACAAATTCTTTCTCCCCTTCCCAAAAAACCCCAACAACATATAATCGTGATAGGATTATTCAATTCAGTGCCCCTAACTCTACAGGGAAGATTAAATCAGCTGCTATTATTTGCCATTGCTCATTCTTTGAATGTACCACATCTCTACACATTCACCCTGGAGAAAACAGCAGCTCTGTCACTAAACTGTAAAATTTTTCCATCAAGTTACTGGTCATTTCAGGACCATTCAATCCTTCCTACTTCCCTCTCTCAAAAGAAGATGAGTTTGGAACTCTCTAGAAAATGGCACAAAGCAATCCTCTAAAATAATTCACCTATATTGCAAAGACATACTCCATGACACAAATGTGACAGCTCATGAGAAGGGCTCTCATTTGAGGAGCATGCATTTGCCATTTTTCAGGAACTGTCTGAAATCCTCAGCATGTGCAGATCAAGCAGCAACGTACCAAGCTCCTCCTGTCCAAACTCCAAACCTATCACACACGTGGACTGCTGCACAGCAAGACTGGCTCCAGGATGAAGCAGCAGCCACAAAAGATGGATGCAAGGTATGAAACATGATAGCTGGTGGACAGCAGACAACACTGTGGCTAAATCACTTCCCTCCCAGTGGGTGTGTCTGTTCATCCAGTGGTTTGGGAATACTCACAAGTCTCATTAATAAGCATACAGAATGCAGGAAGTGCAATTGATTTTTCTTCCACGGAGAAGTAGAAAACATATCATATTCCATATGAACCAAAATACTTAATGGCCTACTAGACAGTGCACAAATGCTACAATACTATACCACAGCAATCTAGGAAAAAGGAATTTGAATCCAACTTCAATATAAGGATTTATATAGGCTATGTTTGATCTCAGCTCAGTAGCCTGATCACTTGGCTTGTTTGTTATCCATGCCACAGATGTAGAGATGGCTGGGATTCACACACAGTTTAACAGCTTAGGTCCTGTAAACACAACAACATTGCTAACAAGTGTTCATCCAGAACAGCAGAGACCAAGAGACACTGGAGAACTAACTCAGAGGGCCAGCAGAGCTTCACCTGGAATCAGGAATGCTACACAGGCTGGACCCCAGCACAATCCAAACATAAAAACCACTTCTGCATTTGGACCTCATATTCACTTCCATGGAGCTCACTGCTGGATGCAGCATTGTGCAATCATCATACATGCTGCATAGTAAGTTCTCCTACAAGTGGAACTTGTGGGCAGAAAGAGCAGAGAGATCTCAGATAGCCAGTTCAAGTCTGGCTTGCAACAAGGCAGTATCACAGGCAGCAATAAACTAGAATTAATAGCCTCAGTCAGAATCAAACTGCCTGTCAGTGAACATCACTTCCCAGGAGCATTGGTTCCAAAGGCACTTATTAGCACAGGCACATGAGAAAACACATGGAATTGGACCAGACCCAGCTCTGTGCCTAAACAAAGAAGCTTCCCTGGAGAGAAGAGCACCAGCAAAGCCAGCACTGATGGCATACTTACAATTTTACAAGGGTCAATCGATGCTGAGCAAGAACACTATTCAACTGAAATTAATATTCCTCAATCTGAATCTAAACCAACTCTTCAGCAGGTGAAGCTGAAATGTGCTTTACACACTACTGACATGAATGAAAAATGTTAAGCACCATGGCATTCCATCCCTCCACTGCCTCAGACTAGGCCTAACAGACTACATAAACCTTAGAAAAAGCCCTACCTTATCACCTCATCCTCTGGCATTCTTACCCCATCCTAAGGTAAAGCAAGATTCTACTTCAATCAGCTACAATACTTGAGCTTATTAAATGCTCTAATAGACTTTATTAGCTTCATGGAATATAAAATTGTCATGATGATTCTTCCCCAAATCAGCAGTGTATCTTCAATAGACTTTTTCAGTACTCATTAACAGATAAAAATAATCTAGAACTTTAAAAGGGCATAGACCTTCACCTAGTTTTAAATTAGAACAGAGCTCACCAAAATAGCAAACAAAATCACTTATACTTACTTCTTTTTTCATCCATAATTTTAAAGCAGTAAGCAAAGCCTTCACTCCTTGCACTAAATAGCCTGGAGGCTGGAAACCATCTTCCCTCAGTTCTAAAAAGGATACAGAAACCAATTTAGAAACACATCAAGAGAGAAAACAACAGAATGATACCTACCCTTCAGCCAATACAGTTGCCATTATGTAACAGCACAATAAAAGAAAAATTGTGCAAGCAAATGAAATGTGCATCCTGCATTTTGTGCATACTTAACAACAAGAAGGACCACAAAAAAAAACAAATCCAACCCTGAAGGGATTCTACATAAAACCTTTTTTTAACTTACTCTTGTATGAATTAGGGTTGGTTTACAACACACTAAAGGTCATTTAGGGAAAAAGAACCCAGATCTAAAATACAGAACAAAAAATATTTGAAGAAAGCAATCACTTCTATTTCTTTGAGAAATATATTTTAGTCAAAGGGGACAGCAGGATGTGGGATGTATCCCTAAATTAGAATTTGCATTGCTTATCCCCATACATATGCAAATGGCTCACACTAGCATACTTCCACTTCCCAAACATTTTTTGTCACCCTTCCAATTATCACAATTCTTTCTCACATGGTTTACATCATTTTTACTCCCAAAATCAAAGGGACAAGGGGTGGAAACCACTCTGCTTCAGAAGCTTCTCTTCCTAGGGAAGTTGGTGTTCCCAACTGATGGCAATTCTCTTTCATTCTCTCTTTTGCTTCATGGGAATAAAGAAGGGGAAAGACAAATCCTTCATAAACAGTCAGAAGTAGATTAAAACCTCTCTCATGTTCCTGACAAATATTTCCACTTGTCATCAGCAAATGGATCAACACTAGAACCATTTGGCTCACTGTATAATACACCACCATTCTTACGGATAATGTATTAGGAAGCTGGCAGAAAAAGGAAGGCTCTGTGAGTGAACAACTGTTCTTCTTTCAAAGAAGAGCTGCTCCTACTTGCTAAAGGGTATGAGAGGTACTGGCAGCAGCAATCTTCCTGCCCATTAGCTGGCTCAGTTGATAAAATTTTAAGAATACAATGGAGTACCACAGGCTGAGTTTTTCAGATGCAAGAGAAACAATTGCACGAACTAAAAGTAATTCTAATTAATGAGTACAGCATGCATTAACAACAGCACAAATTGCTATTTTGAAACCCCAAGAATTAAGAAAAATATTTAGGTGAATACAATAATACTTATTATGAAACAATTTCTGCCAATAAAAAGTCAAAATCAAAATGTTTGTGACCCTGTTACCATTTTATAAAAAGAAGTAGAAGGACATGCTGTGTTGATTTTGCCTTCTGACCTCAATTTCATAAAAAGTACTGCTAACAGCTGGACATCACCATTACCCCACAAACTGAACTGGCATCATCCTTTATTCATTAAACAATGGATTCTGACTAACAAACATCTAATCCATAAGAGTCTTGATGCCAAAATCCAATATAAACTTCACCTCAACCATGGAAACATCAATTTTTATTTTTTATGATGTTTATAGGTCATAGCATTGTTCAGTGACAAAACATCTGCTAAACTGAAGATTAAACATAACATGAGAATTAGCTTCACAGCCCTTCCCTAAGCCACAAGGGGCTCCTAACCTATAGGATCAAGGAGTCGTGGGATAAAAAAGGGGAGAGAGAAGAGTGGGGTGAACAGACACAGCTTGGAGTTAGCTACATCTTACAGAAATATACATGTTCCACTGCTTTTCCAGCAGGAACTCAGTTCCTATGGCTTCTGACGAGTTTGTAAACATTAAATATGCATGAACGAGACAAACCAAAGCAAGCTTTCAAGATAAAAATACTCTTTCTGGAAGGAAAAATTTTCTGCAAGTCTGTTCTGTTTAGTAAGATTTCTGAGTTGCTCTAGTGTCACCCTGAGACTTGAAATGCTCATTTAGGAAACAAGGGTTGTTCAATGCTCTGATTTGCTGAAAGGAGAAGAGATGATTTTCAACAACTTGTAAGTGCTTCCACATTAGAAAAAATTACGTGGGATTCTGCTCTCTTGCACAACAGAAATTGAATTCAGCAGCCTCCTCTGAAGGCTGACTTCTGTCCTTCTAAATACATTATATTATTAAGATTTAACAAAGCAGGCAGAGGGCAAGATACTTGAATAAAAGAAGGTGAAGTCAAGATAGGCTCTCTCTCAAACACAAATATACATAGGTACAAATATAGTAATTAAGGAATGGATGAGGAAGTCTGGAGAAGAACAGCAACTGTTAAGAACTGGAGGCTGTTGAGACACCTCTTGGATAAGCACTGACATAAGTGATTTAACACAGCTCATGTGAAAGGTGCATCAGCTATAAAAGCCCTCACAGACATCTTTCCTTTCACAACAGGAGCAGAGGACAACAGGCACTGTGATTGCAAAGGTCAGAGAAAATTGCAGAAGTGCAAGAAAACTTCTTTGGCTGTGAAGCCATCAAGAAGAAACCCATAGATATAAGTTAGTGGGATCATTTCATTGAACTATTTGCTCAAAGTAAAGGCTATCAAAGGATATTCAAACACCTTAAATTATATGAAAAAAGCCTGGGAGAAAAAACTGATGCCATGGTCCATTATCACTTAAGAGAAAAAGAATTATAAAAGCAGATACATGTACATCTCTTAAAACAAAACAAGCACTACCTTTCAATGTTTCCAGTAAGTTTTTGGCCACAAACCAACAGATGGCTTCAAAGAAGGGAAATTTGAAAAGATCTGGGGTTTTTAGTCTCTTCTCCATTTCATAACACCTGAATAAATGCAAATATTACAGAACATGAATGTTTTAATTATCAAATTCATAATTCAACTATGTAATCATTCAAATTGACACAACGTCCCAAATAAAATGAAATAAAATAACCATGGCCATGATAAATAAAAGAAGTCAAGTACCACATAGTTAAACCCCAACAAGACCACAGACAAGATTGAACTCTGGTCTCATTCAGGCTCTGACCTTATCAAGTTTGACTGCGGCACTTCTAAGAATAATGTTGGACTTCATAAAACTAGGATACAAACCCAATGTGTGATCTTTTAACAGATGGAATTTTATCGGGATTCCACTGTAATAAATAAAAACAATATGTTTAGAAGACAGCTCTACATCTTGGACAAAAACTAAATACAGCTGCCCTTAGAGCAATGCTGACTTGAGGATGCTCATTTCAACTCAGTGTCGCACACCTGGGCTTGCTTAGTTTTGGTTTACTCACTTATACTAATCTCCAAAGCAGAATTTTTTCCTCCTTTTAGTCACTTATATTCTTGCACAGCCTTCATTTTGCTTTTGAAACAAACTTTGCAGAAGTAAGAGAACGTGCTTGATACATTCTAACTGCAAAAGCCACTATTGTCTGTTAGTTAGAGCCTGTACCAATTTGATCCTGGTTAAGCACATGAAGAAAAATCTCTTTGAAAAGAATATCCTACTTACTGGGGAACAAGTACAGCAAGAGCTGAGACTAACCTGAGCTGCATGCCAATGTTGAGGTTGTGCAAAAAGTTTCCTCCAAAAGCCATACAATCCTGAGATGTGAGCACAGCGTGAATCCAGCCTGAAATGACACATTGTGAAACTTATTACCTACGTATGAATTATTCTAAGACTGTTTTTAAATATAAGCATAGTAGCATACAAGTAATCTAAATGTTAACAACATGTAAACTGCAGCTTAAGCTTAAAACATTTATCACTTGGAGGGGGCAGTAAGGATGCAAAGCCAACTTTTCAGGTAAAAATTCCGAAGGTTTTCACTCCAATCGACAAATATAAACAACTCCAGAGGGGAAAAATACACTGAATAAAAGCTCAAGTCATTAAAATAAAACAAAATTTTATATCTTTCAATATTTACATGCTGCTTACAGTAACTGGTTTGTTTGCACAACATAAAGTCATTTAGCAAAACTGAAGTTGCTCAAATAGGAATTCAAAAGTGGTCCCATAAATTATTCTAAATACAGTCATTCTAAGTCAAGTGAAATTATGATCAGTTTAAAACCCAGTCTAGACACACTATAAAGTTTGTCACATAATTGAAATATTGTCCTTATGAAATCCACTATTCAACACAGTAAAGCATGGCCAACATTATGCTATCTATCTAGTTAATTACCACTGGATAATTTCAACTAAGTACACAAAAGAACACATTACATGAGCTTCCTGATTAGAAATAGTTATTTGTGAAATTTATCCCGTGGAGTTTTAATGTAAGTAAACTACAAGTAGACTTTGTCAAGATCTTTTTTCTGATTTTGCATGCCTACAGGTGATCTTTGACACAAGATTAGCTGGCCAGACATTTGCAGGCTACTTCATGGTTTCACTGAGTGCAGTCAAGATGGACAAACATAGGAAGCTTCTCAATTTGAGAAAAGATCAGAACAAATCACAACCAACAACATATTACAAACTAGCATTTAATCTATCCCCTAATTCAGCTAATAATGACCAGTTTTATGGAGTACTTGCATCAACTTAAGATTTTAAATTTTTTACATTCCTGTTTGCTATTTTTATGCTGTACTTTTGATCAAGGTCTATATAACAAGGAATGAAAATATGGTGTAGACCAAACTGAGTATACTGAATAATATTTAAATAACTCTGAAGAGCCTCACAGTAGATGCTATTTACCTACATGCAAAATTAATTTTCGATCAGAAAACTACTTTGAACATATTTCCAAGATTATAAAATAATTATGACATCCATTAGCATCAGTGCAAGCAGAAACAGCAAGTGGTTTTCACCAGACATCAGGGGTTTTTTTCCAAAGTCTTTACTCAGTCTTACAGAATTTCCCATTTTTTAAACACCTGTCTTGAAACCTAGTTTAATTCACAAGTTCTTCTGCTGTACTCCATCATATGTATATGAATAAGTATGTGTGTATAAACATACATGCACATGTGTAGACACACATTTGTATTTGAAACTATCTTTTTATGTGTACACACATTGAAATACATCTACACAGGAGAAATTATCATCTGATGATACTTTTCTTCATGGCCACATTACAGTGATATCTCAGATTCAGCTGATTACTCAGAAAGCAGTAACTATTTTCTGTAAGTCACAATGAAGTTCTACATTCTGTAATTCTGCTTTCTCTGTTCACAGATCTATGAATACACATACATGGACAATTAATTCTATCTCTTGCTGGAAATACATGGTTTTAAAAGCTCTGGCTGTTCAGGAATGCCAAGAGCACACAGAGGACCTCATCAGATTGTACTTACTCTGCACAAGCTGTGAACTAGAACAGTAAACACTGAACCTCACAGATATAGAACTGAGCTATGAGAAAAAAGAAGTAGTCTAGAAAGTGCAGGATGGAATAACATACTGATCATAATCTTCAAGGTTTCTTCCAGAAGTAAAATTGTAAACCATTTTCCCCCACCATGTATTTAAAGCTTTCTTTCCTCCCAAAAAGAGAACATAGCACCCAGTACAAATTTTTAATAATAAAAAGCATTTATAGGGATAGGTTGGATAAACAAAAATAGCAAAACCTGGCATTCACTTTATCAGCAAAATATGGTTTGATTTATTAAAGACTTGTAAGTTTATGGTATTTGGGAGTTTGGGTAGGGTGAAGTATTTTGTTTGAAGAATTTTTCTGTGCTCTCTTCTTTTATTAAAGAAGTTGAATTGTGTTGGAATTTCTCACAACAAAATCAAATCCAAAACACCCACCCAACCTGTGTTCTTAATACTCTAGTCTACAGCATAAGTAGTTTATGAGATGTTTTTGTAATAATTAGGTCTAGTAGGCCTTGCAATACTGAAATCTGTAAAAATAGGACTGTATTATAAAATTAGGGTAAGAATTCAGTCTGGATACTTAACAAATAGTGAACAATCTGTGCTCTATTAATTGAAACTACTTCCTATTGGAACTACTAATTTGAATAATCAAATTCAACTTTAATTTGCTGCCTTCTAATTGGGTAACAAATACCCTTTTATTCCTTGATAATTATTACAATTGTCAGCCAATCTTAAAAGCTAATTACTTGTTTTGAAAATCTGAATTTCTAATTTTTTTATTATTCTCTCTTATCCATTATTTTAGAGGATGCCAAATGTTGATAATGCAATTATTTTACAATATTCATAATTCCTGGTGATTAAACATGCCAAGTCCTAATAGCAAGAGTAAAATCTTACCTGTTGGAACAAATAAAGTGTGTCCTTGCTTCACAACACATTTGTAACACTTGTCAACCTTGTCCCCAAAATATACTTCACTCTGGGTGACAGATGAACTCCAGGACTCGTAGAGAGCCAAATTTTCATCAGTGGGCTTGATCAAATAGAATATCTTCTCACCCTATTAGACAAATACACCAAGTAAATAAATTAATGTTTTCCTAGAGGTACACTACAACCTCTGAGTCACTCCTAATGAAGTAACAGATTGACCTAAACGTAAAGTACTCCATCTTCCCACTATGGCATGTTCAGGCTTCCCAGGCCAGTGTCTCACAAATGCAATCCACCAAGAGCTTAGATAAAGCATATTAATCAGGTGGTATATTGTGACTTAAGGAAAGCAAACAAACCAACCAAAACTTTTCACTGGAGTACACAAAAATCCAGCTTTTATAAACAATTCATGGATATGCACACACCTACCAAAGGAGAAAATGAAAGATGCCTCTTCTATGATGTACACATGGTCAAATTTATGAGAATAAAAAATTGAGTATGCCAATGATTTTCATTCAATTATTTTTTTCCTACTAAAACTTCACTCTATCACCTACAAGTGTACTAAAGTGATCAGTCAACCAATTACAGTCTACAAGTTGCTAACAGTGTGCTAAAATAAAAGCATAAAAATGCAACACCAGGGATCAGTAATTCACTTTCAAGGTCCTCCCTTGGTGTTGCAAGGACAAGATTTCATGCAGGTGATAATGCCACAACAGAAGGCTGCACACTGAATAATTGCTGTTTCACACAGTCATAGACATCCACTGGAACAGCTCCCCAGGGCAGTGGTGACAGCACCAAGCCTGGAAGAGCACAGAAGTGTTTGGACAATGCTCTCAGGCACATAGGGTGACTCTTGGGGTGTCCTGTGCAGGACCAGAAGATGGACTCCATGATCCTGATGGGTTCCTTCCAGCAGAGCATGCTCTGTGATTCTGTAAGTCAAGAAGCATTCATACCCAGAGAACGTGGTACCAAACTGATGTTCCTCCAAAATCAATATGAAAATCGGTATATCTGTCCTGGACACCCATCAAGCAATACTTCTGAACAAAAGGCTTAGGGAAGACAGAATCATCTGGCCAGTAATTTTCCACCCACGAAAGTTTTCTGGCAATGTCTGGTACTTCCACCAATTCAGACATCCTTTAAAAAAACAAACAAACAAATAAAGAACTGTTAATACAAGCAGGAGTAAGCACACCTCTTTTTAAATGACAGCTTCCCACTACAGGCATTACTTATGAACTAATAAATATGTTTTATACCCACATTACATGACAGTGGCTGTCCACATAAAATACACCTCCTCCTGTCTTTCCCACTACAGGCATTATATTCCTACACATGCTGTTCAGCTCAGTGAAAACCACTTCCTATATTCAAGGAACTGAAGTCAATACTCACTTTGTGTCCGAGAATTCCAGGCTGATCACATTCAATACTTTGGGTCGGTCAGGATTTGTGAAGTACTTAATGTAATTATGGAGCTTCATTTTACTGTCTGCTTGTCTTGCTACATCTATGACATCTATCACTTTGTCACCACCTGTGAAAAACAGGATTATTTTCTTAAGGCTATCACAGCTAGAAGACATTTCAGGTATTTAAGACAAAATTAACTTTTTTCCAGTCTATCAAAACACTTCTGCAGAAAATTCCACTACTGTCATTATTCTCTTGGAAGAGAGACAGATCACTATAAACCAACTTTTTATTAGGTTTAACTTTAATTACTATAATCAGCTAAGGACAGAACTGAAAACACTCTAAAAATAAATCCTCTTTCCTGTGGTTAACCAAAAAGAAAGAGTAGTATAGAATGGCTGCATCTGTTTAAAAAAAAACAAAAACAAAAACAAAACAATCATTTGGTTTATGGCTGCAATTGCAAAGAGTAGCATGGACAAAGTTATCAAGGCAGGTCTCTTACTCACTTTTCCTATCAACCATCACCAAACCCCCACTTTCCTTACATACATGCACAACTTGCAAGCACATTGAATAATTATCATGGGTGTGTTTCATTTCTGATGGCAATAAAGAGGGGGTTACACACCATGTGTTCTGACGTGATACATTTAGAAAACTAGACAAGCCAGGAGAAAGGACTAACATCACCACTGTAACAGCAATTGGTTTATGTCCTTTTAGTTACACAATGGCCAAATCTGACACTTAATTTTGGAATGCTGGAAACATGCCTAGATGTACATTATAAACATATTCACTTTAAAACTGTAGGCTTGTATCATCTTGATAAATTCCAGCTGAAATAGTACTTATTCTGTTTTTTATTTTTAATTTCAGTACTAGGAAGGCAAATCTGTGGCATTACAATTTTTTCCCTGAACTGGAAAACTTGGCAGGTCAAAACGTATGTACAAGGATGAGAAAATCAAGTTTCTATCTGAATCCAAGGAGGCAGCAATCCAGAAGAAAAGATTCAGAAATATCACCATGATAACTAACCTTTAAGGCAGAACACATGTTACTATTTATCATCACATTGGTGACAACACTGCATATTCTGGTGCCTCTGTAAATATTGATGGACAGAAAACCTACTTTCAGCACACATCATTACCTCAGGTGATCATGAGAACACACTCAGATTTCTCAGCTGTACCATGTGTTACAGGAAACGTCCTGCTGCAATTGGCTCAGTCCCTGTCTGTGCTGCACACTTACATGAGGCTGGCACAATTACAGACTGATAAGAGATCTGATAAGAAATAAGTGGTTCTTGGGAAGCCTCTCCTGGCAAACGATACCAATGTAGGAAATTTTTCAAGATGATTTAATTCAGAAAGGCCAATTTACTGAGTCCCAAACATTAAGTTTTGTCATAGCCTAACCAACGATTAAACTTATTAATCCTAAGAATGATTCATTCAATTCCCATTATCCTTGGTTTACATGTAGCAGAAAAAAAAACCAAAAACAAACAAACCAGCATTCCACATATAGCTTGCACTGGAATTAACAGGTTTGAAAGCTGAGACACAAGGCTGTATTCCTATCACACATCTACCAAAGACATAGACACACATATACAATTTAAAAAAAAAAAAAAAAAAAGGAAGAAAAAAACACTCCAAACCATAGCTTTGATTTTATTCTCTGTTAGTCTTGAATTTAGAATAAATATTTAGCACTCTGGAAGCTCTTATAATCATGCAAATATTTATTATAATTTACAGACAGCATCATTTTAATAAGTACTCCAAAGTGACGCTTACCTACATAGCGTTCCACATCTAAAACAGAGAAAGTTGGTGGAGGAAGTCTGAGTCCCAGACCATCTAATTTAGGAACCATAATGGGAACATCAAACCCATGTTTCTCCAGGTATCTTTGTGTTAACTGGCTTCCATGCATTTTCAAAATTACTTCATCAGCACTGGTGGAAAGAAAAGATGAAGTATTAACAGAAAAACATCCTCCAAGCACTACTGAAATAAAAAAAGTCTCAACTTAGGAGAGGACAGATGGGAATGGCTACATCTGAATCCAAAAAAACCACACAGTACTGTTTTATTATCCATTTAACTAAAAGAACAAGAAAACAACTTCAACAAGCAAAGAAATTTCTACTGTAATGCAATATCTGGAAACTCATAGTCCTTCTGTATGACTGAAGAGAGTAACTTTAAAGGATGGGGAAAAGGAATTCTCGGAGAAGGCATTAAAGTACATTTTGCTAACAATAACCACTAGCTGCTGTAAAGAATTTTAAGTCATTATGTTTCAGTGAGATAGCCAACCAAGCTCAGGATCAAAGTATAATCATGTCTCTCCACATTCTTCTAAAGCATGCAAGAATGGGTAGACTACCAGCTCATGTGAATGTGCTGTGTTACTTTGAATGAAACTGAGAACTATTCCTGAACTAAAGGAATAACAAACAATATTCTGACAGCAAGAGCACAAACACCAAAACAAACAAAACCAAAAATAAACAAAAAAACTCCCATCCCAAAACCTCTCAGACCACCCTGCAGCAGTCTCAACATACAACCCAACCCAGTGCAAAACAGAACAGGGGAAGCTACTGCATGAAAAGGCAAATGTACCCATCTGAAATAGGGATGTGCTGGAAAGAATTCTGAAGAAGGAGAAAGTCATCCTCAACCTTCACTATGTGAAGCAGAGAAATGTCAGTCACTTCCTCTAAGACACACTCAGATGACTCTTGACTGTGTTTTCCCCCCAAAACAGGAAAGGAAGGTTCTGTACCTTGGGAAAGAGCGAGCCCGCAGCTGTTTAACAAAGGTCCGTGTTCCAGCCTGCACTGGTTTGGAGCCATCATCTGGTTCTGTGTAGTCATGTCTGTGCCAGTTTCTCCTCTTCTTCACTGTAAGTTTCAGAAGGATTAAACATTGAATTAGTTCAATCAGACAGCTCAGATTAGCAGTCATCCCATCAGTGAGACAGATGCCTCAATCACATTACTGTGATTAACAAACCTTATTTTTTTATCAGGTGACACTCTGCCTATTTCCAACAAATGAAATCTGCAAGACACAGCAACTCTCTGTACTTTTATAGCTCCTTCTATATGAGAATCTCAATGCACACTACACACAATTTAAGACTCTATATCCAGTCCAACGCAAGTAAAGAGGTGCAGCCTGAAAACTGTACAAATCCAAAAAGTAAGCTACAAAACTAATAATGGAACTTTAATTTCTTAAAGCTCAGACTTTCTTAACAAACAGAAGAATCACACCTCTTGAATAGCCAAAAACTTCATTTTGCACATTCACATAAGGTTAACAAGACTTAATCCCACTGTGCTATCACACCCCTTAAGCACACCCATATCCACTACTGCTATTCACTACCATTTCTACTGCTTATTGAACTGCCTCCATTACAAAGTTGTGTGCAAACTGTTTTGGGCAGGTGTGATCTTTACAATACATGCAACAAAAGCACTGCACTCCAAAACATACAACTTAAAAGTTTGAAACTTTAATGCACAGCAGTAGCATATTAATAAAAAACAAAGGATAAATTAAAGTTCTATTACAATTTTGGGAATCTGAAACTGATATTTCAATAGTAGCAAAACTGCACTTCTAACCACTTCTTATACTTAAAGGGCCAAGGAAATTGAAACACCAGACATTCTCATAAAAACTTGCTGTGGTGATCTCCCCATGACAAATGACACATACCCAAATGAAAAAAAAAAAAAAAAGTACGTGTTAAAAAAATATACGTACTTTCACAGAATCACAGAATGCTTTGGGGTGGAAGGGACAACAAAGATCATCTAGTTACATCCTGGCATGAACAGGGACACCTTCCACTATCCCAGATTGCTCAAAGCCCCATCAGACCTGGCCTTGCACACTTCCAAGATGAGACATCTTGGAATCCACCACTTCCCCAACCTGTGCCAGTGTTTCACCAATCTCACAGTAACGAATTTCTTCTTAAGTCTAAACCTACTCTCTTTCAGTTTAAAGCCATCATCCATTGCCCTATCACTGAAGACCTCAGTAAAAAGTCATCTTATTTCTCATAAGCCCCCTTTATATATTGGAAAGTTGTCCTGTAAAACACTGTAAGCTGTATGTAGCCTCCCCACTTGAATTTTTTGACCCTGGGTGAAGTAGAGGACAAAGTGAGTTATGATGTTGTGGTTAACTTAACTGCCTGCCTTCAAATTTTCATAATTTCACAACAAATAATTTCATAATGGATATTTCATTGATTCTGCTTCCTCAACCACTTATTTTTCATCTTCCTTTATGAAGAATACCAGCCTTGAACGGAAGCCCTTGGTTGTATCATCTGTTTGTTAGTAAACTGCTCTTTGGAGCACTTCCCCTCTATACAAATAAACCTGTATTTCTCACCTTCAAACTCTCAACAGGCTGAGAAGCCCTATTAAATCATCAAGAGGTGCCTCTGTGAAAGGGACCACCATCTCACCATTTGGGAAACAAACTCTAAGAGTGCTGAAATTCCTACCTTTATCACTTACTGTACTAAGAAACACACTAAGGATACAGTAATTTTAAGGCTGCATTTCAGTTTTTCCTAAAAAAGCCAAACTCTGCCCCATAGCTGGACAGCTGCTACTGGAAGAGTGTACCAAGAAGATTTACGGGCACCAGATCTATAATTTAATCACTAATATTAAACAAACATTTAGTTGCATATGCTGAGGAAACAGAAGAGGAAAAAGCTAATGTTATTTGTCAATACAAACAGTGTTTTACAGTTCTCTGCCATACAGCCTGAGATGCAACATCCAGCAAAACCACTGCATTACTACAAATTTTAACTTCATGGAAGGGCTCATCCCTAAATTCACCTAAGACATGATGCACTCAAAATGTAAAAAAGCACTAGCAATACTGAAAACACAGCTCACTATAAAAGGAAGCTGAGGATGTATGAGGAGGGGTAAAGTAATTTCTAAAAAAGAACAAAAATTTGCTGCTTCTCCAGAAAAAATAGTTGGTTATACAGGAATAATGGGCCTCTTACAGTCATTACACATAAGAGGGAATAATTCCTATTGATGTGCTGTTTCCACAGACATGACAACATGGACTTTTAAGAAGACTTTTAAGAGAATAAACTGACATTTATAGATCTTTGCTAACCTGAAAACAAGTGCTGCTTAATGAGCCAACTATCCAAATACTGTAAAACTTCATGAATAATGAAGACAGGTTTATTAAGTTTTCAAAGCTATTTTCTCAGTCATAAATAATAATACAAGAAATTAGTGGCTAATACTAATTTTCAACAGAGTAGTTTCCCATAAATTCACTGCTGTTACAACAGCTCATTAAAATTGTAAAATGATACAGCTGCTTAAGAGATTTTATAGCACAGACACACTTTTTAAAGTCTGTCTTTCCAACACTTACAAATCAGAAAACAAAATAATTCTTCTGCTTGTACTTGGCAATGTACATCACCCTTTCATAAGAGAATACTGAAGAAGAGAAATGAAAATTTTATTTGCTTACATATCCCTTAATTCTAGAATTTTTTTAACCCCTTAAGGCATTACAGAAACAATTGCAAAAAAAACCCCAAACATTTTAACTGAATGGAACCTAATGCTCAAATTAAGGAAGGAAACAGTGTTCACCCTTGATGGTTCTCAAAACTGAGGTAAAACCTGCCATGACAACACTAAGAGCTACACAAGACAGTTGCAGGAAGGTTGAGAAATAGAAGAGTGTGCTGGAAATTTTCATGAAAATTAACTGGAAATATTACATTTTTTTAAAGTTACATTCCTCCTACACTCAAAACAATGGGCCAATAACTGTCTCTACTCATCTGTTCATATGATTACTCTAAATCAAATAATCTTAAAAAAAAACCCCTCCACAATATATTACTATTTTTTAAATTGTTCTGTTTTTAAATTACTTCTGATTTTAGGATTCATTATTTAGCATTTTATACACACTGCTGCTTACTAAAGGTCTGGTAAAACTGTTCTTCCAAATCATGAAGAGGATTTTTTTTTAATACATGAAGAAATTGATTTGTTAATTTCATCTTTCCATCTAACTATGCAGTAGCTTTCTTTTCATTACTCAAACATTTACACAATTAATTTTGTAGGATACTGGAAGTAACCACCTTTTCATACTGTAAACTATGTGTTTCTTCTATATTTCAAGTAAATTTTTTGCACAACCTCATTTGATAACATATTCTGTTGAAACCACAGATATACTTGCCCTCTTCAATAGTTCCTTGAAAACTCTTAGACAAAGAGATTTTAGAATTAAAATGCTTTTTTAAACCTACATAATTTCATATGACTGAAGCACTCTGGAACATTGCTGCAATACCTGAAGTCATGAGACATTATCTGTCTCTCTGAAAACTGAAGGAAGTAGGGCCCAAACCACAAACCACCATATATTTGATTCTGACAGCTGAGAACAATTAATGAAATACAATGTGATGACATATTTAATTATATCACCTCTGTTTGGGATGGTAACTGACATGTCTGAAGCTTCTACTAAATCTACATGATCTACACACTTGAGGCAATATGAAATAACAAGGATAATTTTTACCACAGATTCTTGTCTTTTTGAAAAGACTTCCAAAACAAAAATCCCTCTTATCTCACTGTCTAATTGCTGCAGGTGTGACAGCACTTAGATTACAAGAAAGGTTATTTACAGGCATCAGGGTGAAGCAAACTAGCTCTCACTAATAAAGAAAAGAAGTTTCAAATTTCCTAGTCTATTATTTTGAAAAGTCTGATATGATCTCTCCTCAACTCCTCCTCCTAGTCCCTCTATTCCACAGAAAAAAAGGGAAGGAAAAGAAGGAAAAAAGTCAAGGAAAAAGATGGCTGTTGTTTGTATTCTGATTTATAAGACAAACATGCAGATTTTGAACTGAAAATGACCACTGGAGTACTAAAAACTACAGGCACATAAACCAGCATTGATCTCATCTTTCAGATGACAGACCATGAACTCACATATTACAGAATCTACATATCATGCAACATGTATTAAATAAACAAGTAATTGATACTTAATCACTTTGTTCATTCTTCATAAGATTATGACTGAGGGTGGTTTTAAACTTATTTGTAAATGTAAAGTAAACATTTTCAAATTATTTATCTTAAGTCAGCACTGACTATAAAACATTATGTGATGTCTTCAAAGGAAAAAACCCAAAAAACAAGAAACCAAAACCAAACAAACAAAACCCAAAACAAAAACAGAACCAACATAATCAACAACAAAACCCACAAACAAACCTCTATTAAAAAACACAAATGACCATGGCTCAGTGCTTGGAGGGTAAAGACATATTGCTTATAAATACTTTTCAGGTCTGAAAGTAGAAATTTAATTCGTGGTTGGAAAAGTGAAATTTATTTTTGGATTTTTTCTAGGGAGTTGGATAAAGCAGTATCCTTTCAGTAGTTACCTAAAGAAAGTATCTTTCATTTTTTCACTGCAGATCTCTACAGCAAATTGATCTACTGAAAGGAGAACCAAAGAGATGTTTCCTTGTTGCTGTTTCAGACTCTTCTGGCAACTCATTTTGACCTTGGTGGAACCTTGTTTATAAATCAGAAACCTGAGATTTGGAACTGTGTAACTTTCAAGGACATAAACAGGGGAGGATATCCATATTCTACCATCATGTTGAAAAGCTGTGTTTGACTACTGTGGCACGTAACCTACAACCAGTAAGAAAGGAAAGACACCCAACGTGTACATTTCTTCCAAGTTGCCTTCCTAGGTATTTATATTTTCCTTTTTTTTTTTTCTTAAATGATGATTCCCTAATTTTCCTTCTCTCACTCTTTGCCAAGTCCAGATTGTTTTCTACTAACTCTGTGCACTTTGATTTCTCCAATCTACAGCTATGCCTTATATTTTATTCTATCTCCATCTCCACATCAGGGAACCTTTCAAGATTGTTTGTTTGTTTTGCAGGTTTTTAATCAGCTCAGAGTTAGTCATGCAGAACCAGTACCTTCTAAATAATCAAACTCATCTTGGATATTTTTATGAACAGTCCCTTGCAGCTGTACACGGGGAGAAAACAGTGCAAATGTGTAAGATGAAATTTGAATAACCCATACTTACTTAGAGAAGGTCCATGGAGAATTGCACAGTTGGGACAATGGTAGAGATCAATGTCAACAGCATGGTGCTCCTCTACCCCAACGCAGCTGGAATAATATTTTTTACATGTTAATGAGAATGCACACAGGGCTTACTTTTCAAGCTAAAAAATAATTAAATCTTAGGTTTTTATTAAAACGTGCTTACTGTACAAGATTATAATGACATAGCAGACCATCTCAACTACTGGGCTGCCACGTAAATTTTGAGTAATAATTTATTACTGAACACAGAATGCCATTAAAAAAATCATAAACAGGAAACAAGAATCAAATTCCTTTTAAAATGAGCAAATGCACAATATATACATCATTACCCCCCAAAACCTTGACCCTAATTACAGGAAACAGTTTATGCAAAATCATCCAAGCAATTTTCCTCACAGAAGCTGAGTTTAAAAAAAAAAAAAAAAAACAACAAAAAAACAAACAAACAAACAAAAAACCCTGAGGTTTATGTGCTGGTAATTTATAGAAGATATAATTAATATTTTCCTTGACATTTTTCTTTTTCTTTATGCAAAAAGCATGTGACTCCTACCCCCCAAGACAAATTAATGAAGAATACTTTCATGTTACTGAAATCTTTACAATAGAACTGGCTTCGTAAGCTACACAAGTGACCACACAAATAACTACGTAAAACTGTTTTAGGTTTCAAGTAGCAGCAAGTATTTTAAAGAGCACTTGAGAGATACAGTATCTTCTTGGTGCATATTTTTTTCCAGATAAAACAGACAAAAAGTAGTGAAAAACAAAATCTTTACAATAGTCAGGACAAAGCATCTGCTCTGCTGATACCTAAACAACACAATTCTAAAGTCAATGAAGTACATTATCTTAGAAGCTGAAACACTAGAGGTTAATTGGAGAACATGTGTTTTTGCACAAAGTTCTTAAGGAAAAAAAACAAGTAATCCCTGCTTGCTGGTCTGAATCCTGGCAGAGCTCTTCGTTCTCTGAAAAGTTCACTGACACTTACAAAATTGCTGACTTCACAGTAAATACAGAAAAAAAGAGTACAACCCTGAACATTTACACCAAAATTAGGTATGTGCACTCCATGCATTCTAGTAACATAAGAACTGGAACAGTACCCCAGTCACGTAACCCATTTCATATCAAGTGCAATGAGTGCTTGAACACTGAAGCTTTGAAATGATCCAGCTACACAAAGTCTTTTCCTCAGCAGCCTTGTGCCAAAACTGCTGACACGCTCCAGCAAGTGTCAGTACATGCTGCCAAAACAATACAAGAAACAGTCTAGCACTGAAAGCACAACAAGCAAATCCAATCTGAAACTGAAGAGCATCTCCCACATAACTATCAACTGGAAGTGCATTCTGAGTTCCCTCTAAACATCCAGCTACCCCATCAACTTCCCCATTCCCTACATAGCACATGAAATCCAGAAATTATTTAGCTTTCTTTATATGCATGCTATTTTAAAATCTAAATACAAAACTCAGCTGCCATAGTTCATCACAATTTTTGCAATATTTAGCAACTGCATTAAGACCACAGCTACAAGAATCATTATTACATGAAAATCCAGCTGACATGTAAACAAAAAGGAAGGCAGAAGCACTCTTTCAAAATGCATGTCCCATTTCCTCCTGCTTGTGTTCTCTCTCTTTTTATAGAATAGATGAATGACTCATAATCCTATGCATTATAAGAAAATTGTTTTAAAATGTACACTCTAAAAGCCCCAAATCAGAAGGCTGGTTTTATACATCTTTAGGAATCTCATTATTTTAACTAAATTTCTAATTTTTGAACAGCTAAAGATGTTTATGCTGAACTGTATCTTGATCAAGTTTGCACTTCATTTGTTCCCTTTCCTTTTTCTTGGTGTTTATCTGATATGTTCATCATCGTTCTAATCAGATTATCTTGCCAACAGTAAGAACTTTGCATAAAAATATAGCAAAAACAGCTTTGACAATTATTTGTTTTATTCTGTTTAAGAATATTAATTCTATTGTCTCTTATTGAATGCTACAGATAACAGAATTTCTGCTTCATTTTCAGGCTTAGTACTAACAATTAACTCCACAACCTTTCACGAAGACACGTGGGATTTTGTGTACAGAGACTGGAATGGGATTATAATGTCTGGAATAGCCACTCAATAAGGGAAGCAAACATTTTCAGTCTTCTATTTATGCTGTAAACTCAACACTGGAAACACACAACACTAACTGGAGATCATGGAAGCGAATCCAGCAGCAGATGCCTGACTGAAGCAAGGGGCAAACGAGGTGCCAGCACCTGCAAGAACAAGCACTGCCAAGGATGCCACAGAGCACATCAATCACACACAGCACCGCTGCAAGTCACCTCCCTGCCTCCATTGCTCCCACATACACAGATGAATCTGACATTAATCACTCTGGCTACCAGCAAGCAATCAATTATTGTGGTAAACGCAACTCCAGACCTCAAGCATCAAAACAAGGTCACCAAGAGGTAGCAGCGAGCCTGGAAAACATTAACATACTCAAACACTGCAATACTCCCAATCCACTGATGTTTTCCTCTATGAAATATTATTACCCTTCACCCTGCAATCAACCCAATCCATTTGGGCTGAAATGTCTTCAGTATATATTACCTAGTTTGCGAATTGCTCATCTCCTACAGGGAGGTCACAGACTAATCCTCAGGAACAGTGGAAAGCTTACAGTATTAAACAATAAAATACAATAATAATAATTAAGGAAAAAAAACCCAGCAGTACAAGACTATGCAAAACTAGACCTTTAATTCTGTTTATGAAGGTAGAAAGGCAAACCAGGCCAAATTTCACTTTACATGCTCTAAAAGGAGTAGCAAGGTAGAAAAAAGTTAGTTAAAGATAGTTTCCATTACATCAGTCTTGGAGTGGTCAGACACTCAAACTTCACAAGGTATCTAGCTAGCATCAAGGGAAGGTCAACAAGAGGTAGCAAAAGAATAGGGAAGTGGTTACATTTTTTCACATACAAGAACATTCCCATCCCCGGCATCTGAAGAAATCCCTTGAAGAACCCATTTTCCCAACTTAAATCTCACAGAAGATACATGTGCATGTTTCTGATTTAGTCTCAGCTTCCCATTTGATCATTACATTTGTAGCTAGGTAAAAGCAGCACGTGTAAATCAAAAACAACCGGAAGAGGACTCCAACATCCGACAAATACCAGTAGACCTCTGCATTTTGGTAAATTCAGAATGACAGATTAAACAACTATTTCCCAACTATGCTGGAACGTCTCATACAAGGAGTTTGTAGCAATCCAGGACAGTTACAGCAAGTATTATCCCCAGAGACTGCATGGCTGTACATTGTAAGCCACCCAAGGCACCTGGCACATCTCTCCTACAGCAGCACAGTGTGAATAAACATTGGATCCATGTCAGTCACCACACAAGCTGCTGCACCTTCTGCATCTAATACCTGCTTGCTCTCAATCCAGCCTGGCTTTTCTCTTCCCTGCTCCTGATATTATCAAGCACAACCACAACATTATAGAGATTGCTTGACTGCCTTTGCTGGTATGACTGAAAAAATCCTGAAAGAAAAGCATTCAAAGCATTCTTGGATCAAAGGCCTTATTTTCAGTGTTCTTAAGGGTGTACAACTACTTTAAAAACTAACTTATAAAAGCAAGTAGTATATGTACCCTACCATTACACAAAATCCCCAATGTAAAAGGGAATGCTTACACAAAAAAGCACTACAAAATTCAGGATATGAGCAAAGCGTGGATGCCCATTTCCCTAGTTCAATTCCTAGATTAAACCAGCAAGACACTCCTACCAGGAAAATTCTGACATTTCCTTTATACAAGGCAAACTGAGAATAAAATCCTGAAAACTGACAGATGTAAGCAATTCTCAATGATCTAATTAAAGGACAGCAGAAAACAGATGAATCACCACCAACAAGGAAAAGAACTAATTTGTCAAGAAGCTGGGTTGTACATGGGACATCATACTCACTGCTTCAATTCCATAAGGTCCTTTCCCACCTCTTTCAGTAGCATGTGCAAAACAAGCTAACAGGCTCATCTTTCTAGATGCACTCAGATTTTTTAGGAAGTCTCCCACAACAGCTCCCACTCCTCTCCACACCAGCACAACACTTTGCACCAATTAAGCTTCACTCACCAGATTGAGGAAACAGGACAGGTCCTCACAGGCATGTCTACTGCTTCTTCAACAGGTATTACTGGATAGATATTATTTTACAATTAGATGTTGACTTGCAGCTCAAAACTAAGCCAGTTTTTTAAGTTTCTTATTTATTATTGGGACACATGAAGTTCAGGCCCCAAGATCTCTTGGTCTTCCAGTGTCTGACCTGAACAGTCTGACTATTTTTGTGATCACTGTGCAGCAAAAATGCAGCTTAGGGACTCTTGCTAGTATGTTTAGTTAAGCATAAAACCTTGCATCTTTTCCAAGCTATAAAATTACTAAAAATTACATTTTGCAAGATCCCTTTATATTCTTACTGAATAAACACTGTGGACAATCTTCTTTCTCTACCATCCTGTTTCTGAGCAGTAACTCAGCACATCCTCTTCATGTCCACCCTTGCTTCAGCACCCACAACCTTTCCCTGATTTGCTCAGTGAGCACTGCAGGCTTCATCCCCAAAAGGAGGAAAAAAGCACAGGTCTTAACATCTAGTAGAAGAAAAGAAATTAACAAAAATCCTGGATGAGTGGAAGAATACTAGGGGCATTAAAGCATGTTCCCTGTTACCAAGAATGCAGGGCTATAGATAATTACTAACTAGGGGTATATAGGCATGTTTCCTATTATCTGACAGAGCAGATGGCCAAAATCCTTTTTCAGTTTCCAGTCATCCACAGAACAGCCAAGATACATAGCTAGAGAGTCTCTGCTGCGTCTTAACAGTAATGAGGACAGGAACAAGGCAATGCTATTAATGAAAAGATTCATTAGTAACAGGACAGCCTTATTTGTCCCAAAACTGAAGTCACTACTGCAGGGTACAGTTTCTCATAGCATTAAACGGAACACAGCTCATGCTGCTGAAAAAAGGGTCCCACCCTCCTTCCTCCAACTGCCTGACCATGGGCTTCCATTGTTTCTCTCACCAGATCTAAACCATCAGGCACCCACATGGCAAATCAGTTCAATAAACTGATCCAAAATAAAAAAAAAAAGCCATTCAACTCACGTTTTCACACTGTTAAGGTTTCTAAAACCTATAAGATCCCATAAATAAAAATAAAACGGTACACACTACACTTACATGCAGTTACTTCACAAATGCTATTTTCAAGAAGACAGATGAAAGAAAATACTCAGTTACTTTATCTCTACTTTGTAAAAATGATCCACAAAAAATAAGGAGATTACTGTTTAGCAATCTTATGTTGATAATATACCTTTTACTATCAAGCCTCAATAGTGAATTTCAAATCACCAAGGATGAAAGCTATTTCCACTAATATACTGAGCAAATAACTCTAAGTAGTAGGCAAGCATTATACTAAACTTTTCATTTTACCTGTAAAAGGTCTGCAGCTGCTACTTTCAGTACTAATCTGTTTGATCACAACAAACCCAAAAAAACCTACTGTAATTATTGCCAAAATTAGTTAGTGAGCTTGCAAGTTATACAAAGAATAGCTTCTCCTACCCCATCCCAAGAATGCAAATGAAAGTATAGGGTAGGAAGTCTGTCAGGCAGATATTAAGGAATTCTGGTAGTCATTTAATTTAAGCCTATGCTTTCCAAGTGGAACAAGGATGCCAAGCAGGCAATATTTACAGATTAAAACAATGGAAGTACTAAAGACGTCACTGCCACAACCAAACAGCCACATCTGCCACATGTTACAGGACAATATTAAAATATTTAATTAGGACTAGAAAGACAAAGCCAGTGTGATAATACTACTGACAGACTCCATACCATCCCACAGCACAAGAAGACAACTTTAAAATTTAAAATAAATGTTGTGAGCTTTTAAAACCTTCACCTTAAGCTAAACAGATTTCCCTTCCAGCCCCACTCTTCAAAATGCATGCAGTTACACCAAAGAAAACAAAACAGACCAAAAGAAACCACAAAGCAACATGAGAAAGCTGGTGTTTTCCTTCCACTATCTCTTCATCTTACCATGATAAGCATGGTAACAGTTTTGGAATCGCAATAAACTTAAAAGGATTTACTTCAGAAATGAAATAATTTTTGAAAAGTTACAAACTTCTATACCCTAGATACTGAATTACTGCCTTAAATTACTAAAAAAAATACTAAGCGTAAAAATATTTGAGGTTTTGCTTTTGCCATAGTCACTTTGCAAAATAAAATATCTTTTAAAAGGGAGCAACTGATATAAATAAAACCCAAAGAACATGCATAATTGCACTTGAAAAATATGTTTTAAATAGCAGTTATTCTGTTTTTCTATCTGTCCCCTCCCTCAAAGTTATCGATTTTCTCCAGAAAAAAGAAACAAAACAAAAACACCAACCAAACAAACAAAACAACTCAGAATGCTTTTAAGATATGTATAGAATGTTGGCCCAACAGCTTACCTAATTTTTTTACACATTCGCTCACCTAAATATAAAATATATAAATACCTAAAAATATACTAACTTATTAAATATTGCATCATCCTTCAGCACAGCTAAGAATCCCAGGAACAACAATGCTGCATGCCATAATATACATAAAACTTTGACCTTTGATTGCTCAGACCCATCTGTTCTGGTACTTCCAAAGTCCTAAGAGACCTTGGTCTACTTATGATTAACCATCAAATTGCACATTAAAAATGCTAATGTTCATTACATAGGTTTAGACTTCCCTAATGTAATTCAACCCTACTGCTTTTAAATTATGTAATATTTCTCTGAAATGAAGTATTGCAGTAACACAAACATGCAGACAGGTATATGATCTATTTAGAATTCCAAAGGACCTTCCAAAGGCTCAGACTTCCTGCACCTTCTGAAATAAAACTTCAAGTTTGATAGTGATGCTAGTGCTGTCCTTCAGAAAACCCTTTTAATAGCAATACTCTTGCACATCTTTCCATCAAGAAAGAAAATCAGTACACATAATTTCTTTCTCAAGTAACAGTGCTTTTTGCTCTGTCAAAGCACAGAGGTTAAAATAAAAAAAATCAGTATATGACATCTTGTCAACAAAAGCTTAATTCTAAAGAATGGATTCTGAAATGTAAAAACCTAATAGGCAAATTATGGTCAATGGAACAAAGCGACCAAGTTACATAACGAAATAGATTCAGCTACAAATACAATAAACATTCTACCTGCATTGAGAAAGTAGCCACATGACAGTCAACATAATCATCATGCTACCTCAAATCTCGGGGAAAAAACAGTGATGTATGTTATTTGTAAACTGACACTTCCATTCCACAATTCCAGTCTGAAAACAAACTGATATGGTTTTGAAACTCAACAGATTTTTTTTTTCCAAGATCAGTTTTTTAAGTACAGTAAGTTCAATTTATTGAAATTGCTAGAATGAAGGTAAGAGAGAGTCATTACTTTTAGAATATACTTTGACAACTGAGTATTTGGCATCATCAACATGTTCTTATTTCTAATCATGGTGTGGAAAGTTGATTTTCTACACAAGCATTTTATGTAACTACTAGTTATTTAAGCAAACTGAAGTCAAATAATTACACACTCAGAAAATCCAAACAGCTTTATGTGCAAAAATATACACTGAGGTCAAACAACCTTTTCACTACAATGTGTGACTTCTAAGAGACACAGAGTCCAGGTTAATCCATAATGGCAGCCACCACCATGTATTGATTACGTGTAGCAGCTTTATGATAAGTTACTTTTGTTAATGACAATTTCCTGATAGAGCCAAGTTAACATTACTGAAGTACTTTTGATGTACTCCTTCTGTTTAGTATCATCTACTAAGCATACAGCAAATTCTTCATCCTTCCTATGCCAAATCAGATTTCCTCTTATTCTTCCCAGCCAGACTGATTGCATCAAGCTGCTTTAAAACAGTATTCACAATTAATTCAGTTCAGGTCCTTTTAAAAACACTGTTTTACAGAAATGAAGATCTAAAGGAACCTGAATCTTCTAGTGTAGATTTTGGCAAAATAAGCTGCCCCAAGACAGTCAAAGAAATAACATTTAAGAAAACTACAGCAGACCTCAAAACTAAACAACTTGTCAGTGAGAACAGAGAAAAAAAAAGGCATTTTAAAAGCAGCTGTAATAGCTGAAGGCCTTATTTCAGTGTGAAACTATTGAGAGAAACAAAGATGATACTGGCAAGTGAATTATGGCACAAGATTTGTAGGAAAGAAACAAAAATACACTTTGATCTGACATGAAGAAATAATTTTTAGCGTTTTAAACCAGTAATCTGTGTAACCCTAAACAGACAAAGCAAAGTACACTGCTCAAGAATTCAGAAAGATTCTCTATAGCATTTCTGACTCCTCTTTCTCCATTCATTTTCCCAGCACAGCCAGACTGACACACCAAAGAGGAGAAGGAACAATAATCCAAGCTGACTTTAGGCACTTTGTCTTAGTGAAGCTGGAACTGCCTGAAGCCTGTTGAAATAAATGAGAACTATCCTGTCCTTCCCACAACTGATGCAGGAAAAAGGATTAACATTGGATTTCAATTAATTCTAGGAACACTGGAGTCCCAATTTATGTGACCACAGCCAGCATGAATTTCAGTTCTGGTTATAATGCAGAGTCTGTAACAGCAGTATTAGGTACTATGGGCCCTAAAAACACAGAAGAAAACACTTGTTAGTGATTTGGTTTGGAGAGAGAGAGGGCACTGAAAAGGAGAAACAAAAAAGAGAGAATAACTGCTTCCATATACACTAGGTTTTCTAGGTGATTAAGAAAGTTCTTCAATGATGTATTTTTATCTCCTCAAGACTCTTAAGTCAACAGTTAACCTCTTTCCCCCTAAGATAAAACAGAACCTAGCAAACCCCCCTGACACATAACCACATCTTATTTAGGTAATTTGCCTTATTTCAATTCCCAGACAGGGTTATTCTGTGTTTATTTAAAAAAAAAAAGAAAAATCCTAAACTCACAATAAGCAAAAAAATAAGTACTTTAAAATAATACCTTCAAATCAGAGGGTTTAAAGACAGAACTAACACTCTTGTCTCAATTCTATAAAACAAAAAACCAACCAACAACAAAAACCAACCACACTACAAAATCTTCAACTATTTAAAGCAGCCTCCATACCCATCTTAAAACAGACATCTTAACAGAGCACCTCTGAGTGGTTGCATTCTACCAAAGAACAAACTACTACCCAAAACTGCTACCATTATTTCTCTACTAGAAACAAGGAAGAACTATCCTAAGCTCTACAGAGATAACAAAAGGGTGGAAGAAGGAAATCAGTATACAAGTTAATTGACTGTCCAGTCATTCAGGAACAAAGCAACTACATCAACTTTTAACACAAAGCTGCTTATTACACATCCCTATCTATACATGTGTGTGTGTATATATATAATGGACCCACCATCTCTTAGTGTTCAAAAAGCATGTTCAAAAAGAACAGACATATGAGTTACTTGTTTCAGAGAGAAAGGACATTGGAAGGGAAGGAAAAAAGAAATTAACAGAATTATAAAAACACACCCTATGAAGAGAAACTGAAGTTCAATCCAAAATGACAAACAAATCTTTGGAAGCAATTACATGACATAGCTTGCAATGCTCCAATGGCTTGCAGCCACTCGAAGAGGCAGGTTACCCATTCCCTTCCAAGCAAGCACTCCCACTCCCCTTCCCTGCAATGGCCCTGATACTTGCCTGGTTACCTGTTTTTATTCACTAGTCTGACAGAAACTAACCTAGCCAGTCTTTTGCCTGTTTATCAAGTCAGATTACAGCACCGTTGGGCAATGGTCCTAGGCAACCCATGAGAGAGGGAAGAGGGATATGGGGAGCAGAACTGCCCCTCCCAGCAGTGGAAGTCATCACACCTGGCCAAGCCTACTGCTGGGACTTCATTATTCACCAAAACTCAGAACAACTGTGGCCTAAGAGATAAATTACCAATAGCTTACCAATCAGGAACATCCCTGCCTACACCTGAAACACCTCCTCAACTCTAACCATACACCCCACACAAGATCAAGAGAGGCATTAGTGAGTCCCAGACATGCATGCATTGGCACTAGATGTCATATGTGAACCAAGGTTTCCTTAGCACAGCATTAAGATGGTCTTAGTCTGGCTTCTTTTAGACATCAGAGTCCTTCTGATAAAGTGTCTTATCACCTCCTTGAGAGCAGTTATGTGTAGCTCTAGCTACAGGAGCAGCTGAGGCAAGTACCCAGCAGATGTATGATATTATGCCACTACCAATATATTATTTGCCAAAAAAACACTCTTTCCAGTAATACACTGAAGTAGAACAGGAACTATAAAACAAGTAACCCAAACAATTTGGAAGCTACATTTCTAAACCACATCAAACATACTTTTCTGTAAAGCAGGAGAGGATCAAAAGGACAAACCCTCAGCTAAATTCCCACCTTCTAGTTTGAGAGATACATGAGGACCACTCTGAAGTGGGAAGATGTTTTTTAGAGACTGATCAAAACAGAATCTCATTAATGGTTTTTGCATACTCACTGACTGGCATACTGTCAGCAGTTTCTGAAGTCCATAATTACCTGCATCAAAGACTCACAAAAAATCCATTTATTATACCATTTGTATGCAACAAGTGCCTCTAATATTAGTTCAACCACCTGTTTTAGGCAACCTGCACTCTAAGCACTTTTTAATCCACTTGGGAATTTTTTGGTATGTCTTCAACAGCTCCATCTCCTCCTCAACAGCTAAAAGCATTGAATGTTCCTCATCTACAAAGTGCAGGGACTGCAGACTCCTACAGAGAGAGACAAGCTGGTTATTCCGGTTGTCTAATAAAGATGAGCTGTTTAGAAAGATCATGTTGCCTAATAAAGATGAGCTGTTTAAAAAGATTGTGAAGCCTGACAAGTACTATCAGCACTGTTATTTTATGCAATACACAGTCTGCAAAGCTTACGACATCCTGAGTAACACTGTCAGCAGACACCATCAGATCTGTCTTATTCTCAAATATCTCAAGCGATAAAAAAGGATTTGGAGTCGAACAACAAACCCACAATGACTTCCTGGCCTGGGGGGATTGATTAGGACACTAATGATTGTTTTCCAATGTGCCACTTCAATTCAAAAATGATGTCAGGAATTATTTCAAAATAGAACTTTCTGCTAACAGCATTACGAGGTACATTTTTCTGTTTCCCATATTCTAACACCAACAACCAGTATTAGCACAATCTTAAAACTCCATTCCTGCAAATCCCTTACTCTTGGGGTAAGACTGCAGCAACAGCAAACTTGGCTTCAGACAGCTTTGTACACCTTTAAATTGGCTCCTTACACCAAAAACACCTTACCACCTAACTGGGTTAAAAAATTTCTTACCCAGATTGGTTTTAAAGACCTCCTGGAGCTGGCTACTAAGTAACTTAACACTCACAGTAGCATTCAGAGACTCTACAGCTGTACCTGAAATAAAGCTTTTTCCACCTTCAAAATTCAAGTCATTGAATAACTCTCCTTCAAAAAAACGAAAAAGCAAGGATATTTTTCAACTCATCTTCTTCTCAACTGAGTCATTCTTCCTCTAGCCTGCAATATTTTTCAGACATTACTAGGAACTTTTTAGCAAGCTTTTTATTAAGCTGAATAATTTCTGCACCTTCTAATCACAATACAAAGAATTGCACAATGGCTCCTATAGCTTTGAAATACCTTACTTATATAAGGCAAATAGATTTGCAGTCAATAGCAAGTAGAGACAGATGCTTCATTTCTGAAGAAATCTGAGAGCAAACTGGCTCATCTCTAGCTCACCATGCTCGTTTCAAAAGCAGATGGAGTATCTGATTACATTAACTTCTATTTAAGCTATGATACAAGCAAACTGTTTCAGATACACAGATAATGAGTCTAAATATCAGATGTTACATTGGCTGGCTGGCAGAGCAGTAAGTAGAAAAAGCTCCTTCAATCAACTAGATAATGCCTATAATTTAGAGATCTTTATTGGATTCTCAGCTGCTTATAGAGGTCCAGAGGGGCACACTGGTCAAAGCTGCACCCATAACAAATCAAGAAGTTACTTTTACACATTATTATAGCTATAGAAATCTAACTGCTCAATCCTCTTCAGATGGAATTAATGAAGCACAGTAATTTCCAGACCATGTGGAAACTTCAAATAGTGAAGAACAAAGCTAAAAAGAGTTTGGGGGTTGAGTTACATCAGCACTGAATTTTATCTGCACCCATTATTTTTATTCTGGATATAATTTGACATGCTGATTTTAATCTTAAATTCCTATGAGTTCAGATTCAGGTTACCAAAACCATTTTTGCTCTATCATATGCTATTTAGAGTAATCTAAAGTATTTGCAAAAGCACAAATCCACATGTTTTAATCTAAATTAATCTAATTTATGTTAATCACATACACACACTTTCAGAGGTAACCTTGACTTCACAGTCTGTGCTACTCAGCTCCAGTGCTTTTATATGGGAAAAAAAGAAGACTTTACCCATATATCAGCATATGTGTAGTGAGCATATATGTATCTCTTAAAATACCTTTTTCTTCATAGTGGACAAAATTCCCATGACTCCAACAAGAAGGTTCAAAGAAATGCACAGGAAAAATATGAAGGCCTATTGCAAAAGGTCCCCTGGAGATAAATACTGATTTACTATTCCTGTAAAAATTATGGAGACATTATGGTACACTTATTGTGAAAAACACAAAATTAATTATTTGGGAGAAAACTTCCAACCTTACCAATATGTGCAAATACCAATGTGTAAAAATTGCCCTGATGGAAGGGGGAAAGTAACAGACATTGCTCAGTAATGCCCAATGACAGGACAAATGCTGACAGCAACAGATTAAAGCTGATGAAATCCATCTAAACAGGAGGGGGGGAAAAAAAAAGGAATTTCAAGAACACAGAAGAATTTATTCATCTATATAGGGCTATTCAGGGAATATCCAGTTAAAGATGCTGGTCCCTGAAGCCTACTTAAATTCAGAAGAAAGCTAAGCTCAGAAAAGTACCTACATTCAGCCAGCATCTCACCACTTCACCCAAAAATTCCACATCACCCCCTGTTGTGTTCCCTCCAGTGTAAGCCATACTGTCAAAGTGCTGGGCACTGAAAAGTTGTTATGAAGGGAGAAGTTATTTTGTTTTTCCAACAGAGATGGCAGCAGTGCTTTTTCAGGTTATGAGAGTTCAAGCCCACATATCTCAGGGGAATGTTCACCTCCAGCTCACTTTTTATGTAAAGATACCCTTTATCTCCCCCACTTAGGACCTCTTACCCCACAGAAAAGTATCCAAGAATTATGGGCCCTGAACAGAATGTAACACGACCCGAGCATAAGGGTCTGGTTAAAACCCTCAGACACTGACAAGATTATCTTAAGTCCTGGTCCCTGTGCCTGACATTCATGAATAAATGGATAAAGTGAGCAGGAATTACAAGAGTACAACCGTTTCCAAGTCTTAAGACATACTAAAACTTTTTTTTAAGTCTTCAGATTTAATAGCACTTCCTATAGAAATATAATAGTCTATATTTTATATAAATATAAATACACAGAGAGAGAGACAGACAGAGTCTGGACTACGAATACACCTGTTTTCCTTTTAAAAAAGGCAGATCTGTCTGTTTCTCTAAATATTTCAGGAACTGGCAAGGACCTGAAATTTGCCTAAGATCTCATACCTCCCAGGATTTTATAAGTAACACTTAACAGCTGTCACTTTTCTGGCTTCAAAGTGATAATGATGTTTTGCTTTTCTTTACAGCCTCCACTAATGTTATGTGAAAGTGACAGAGGTTCTTCTTTGATAATTAGCAAGAAAGTAGTAAATATTTGACAGAAGAATAATCTTTCACCAGAAGTGTTTCCTAGATAAAGATTTAGAGGTCAATGATCTCTAAAGAGCCTTTAATGAGTTTGACATATAGCTGAATGTGAACTATGAAGCTATTTTCTTACAATTCAATTACAGAAGAAAAGTTTATTTATCAGTTTGTTTATATTACATAGCACTGGCTATGAAACTAATGGAAACTAAAAATACTCAAAAAAAAAAAGCCCAAAGAAAAACAAGCTGTTTGAAGAGTGAATATTCCCCAACCTTACAATGTAATTTGTAGTACATCAATTTAAATATGCCCAGAGTCAGCTTTCTTTAAAAAGACATCTTTTCTCCTTTAGCAATTCAAGACAGAGTTACATAAGACAACCTCAAACTATGTATTTATCTTCAGAAAATGCAGCATTGAAAATTGGACTTGGTACAGCTGATTCTGGTTAGATTTCATTCAGATAAAAATACAGAAAGTTACATTTTAAATTTAAATTAATGTTGATCATCACTCCTTATGTTCTGCACACCATAAAGTAGTTTCCATCCAATCAAAAACTCAACCATGAATTTGCATCAAGTATCACCAAGCCCACTGGCTGCTTTGGAACTTGCATCTTCCTCACATCACTTCAGTGACTGGTCACTGCAGCAGACATTTTAGCACAGAGGCTTTTTTCAGTCACAGATTAATGTTCAAATTTAAAACTTCACACTCTTGAGTACAAGTTAAAATTCGCCATGTATTCTTTGTTTAGGTAAGTTTTCTTCTGCATTGCCTTTCCTTTCCTGATCTCTCAACATCCAGCTTTTCACCTATAAGATTCCTCTACACAAGGCTGCTTACCCTCTTTGTAGATACCCCATGTGAACAGAAAAATCTTCTGATCTCAGTTCCAATTTTTTCAGACACCTGAAAACCATAAGTTCCATTCCATTATTTTGTGTCTGGTACAGTTTTGAAAAGGAAGTATCTACTTTACTCCCATCCTCTTGGCATATAGTCAGTGTGTTTCCAACAAAGATGATTTAGAGATTTACAGTTTTTCTTCTAAACACATGGCAAGCATATTAAGGGGATAGAGCACATTTCCTAACAAAAAACAAGTTCCAAAGTATCATGGTGCACAAGTTTCATGGAAAGCTGATGAATTTCTCAGGGGCTCAGAGCAATGCATATGTTCACACTAGAAACATGCTTGTCCAGCTTCCTCAGGTTAGCATAAGAAACAGAATTTTACTTTACTAGCTCAACCAACATGTTTATATAAAATATTTATCTGCTACTTCTATCTCCAAATTCCCTGTTAGCTGTACAAGAAAAAAAGAAAAAAGAAAAAAAAAAACACTCCAGAAAAATAGACTATTCAAAGCATTTAATAATGTGTCATGAAAATCATGTTAGAGTTTACTATTGTTGCCCTGGAATGGAGTGGAAAACTGCAAATGGAGGCTTTACTGCTTCAAGCTGCTCTGTGGTCCACTAGCAACTCCCTGGGAATTTTCCATGTGGCTTGCACTGAGAACTGCCATCACACACGGCAGGGATGCATTCACTTCCCTTCTCAGCACACGTGTATCACAAGCAGTAAGGAATGTGCTGCAGTTCACTTTTAATCACATGGTGGAAATGTACCCCTGCCTGTTTCATGTAAGTTCAGTCCAGACAAGAAAGATGTCTGCTCAAAATGGTATCACTGATCACAATGAAAGGCTAAAGCTTTATTTTCCCACATCTTACCACTTCTTCACGATATTGGCTCATTTCCTTGTCCCACTCCCCACATACCATCACTGTTTCAGACACCAATGAAAAAAAGAGAATTAGACATAGTGCAACCCAATGAAAAACAAAGATCCAGCCAACTAGACACAAGCACTGAGATTCATATGCTGGGGGAAGAAAAAAGGCACAAGAGCACTAAAGTGAAATAAGCAAAGAGGGTAGTAGAGAAATGTCAGATTTCTTCCTTATTGTAAGGAACTACTTTTGGGAAAGGACCACTTGTATGCAAAGCATCTTTACAAGAAGTTAGTAACAGCACTTGACAATGAGAGGCTGAACATACCAGTGATATTTTCCTTTCACTACTATTCAAGATTTTGTTCCCTCTTATAGTGATAGATCTATTCAGCAGCAGAACTAACCAAGAGTAAAAAGGTTTATTCTTCTCTAAAGTACAGAGTTTGTGTTTTTTCACTAGACAACAACTTGATTTCCACAGTCAAGGACCAGGAAATAGAACACACAGTATAGTCTCATAGGCGATGCTAGTTGAGCCATCAATTCTAAAAATGGAAGGGAAAGCACAATCTGCCCTTACTGGTAAAATAGAAAAGTCAGGAGGTAACATTTGCAGAAGGTCTTAAGAGCTGCACCTTCGCTTCTTCAACTTCTGATCTACTCAAATGATACTCCAAACTCTAGCTCATACCTAAATCCTTCAGCTTCACGATGCCTCAAGCACAACCAGCTGACCATGCTGGAAGCGTAAGGTACAGCCAAGGCATCTGCTTTCACTCAGTTCTGAAGTGCTAAATAAGCACTTTTCAGCAAGGGCATCAGCCCAATCACTCAAGGCTACAGCTGTCCCTTTCGTTCTTAGTGAGAGTAAGAGCAGCATTCTCAGCTACTCCTGCGATACTCACTCATCAGGGCAGCACATTTTACTGCACTGTTAGGAGATGCAAAGGGATGCCCCAAGATGTCCTAGCTGCTCACACAGGAGAGCACAGCATCAGAGGCAGCAAGCTGCTGCTCACCTTTGCCCCACACTGATGTGCCCTCTGGGCAGAAGACAAATACTGCAGTCAGAATGTAGCTTGAGATTTAAGAGACTATATGTGCACACTGGGTTTCTTGACATGATTTTGGTCCTGTTATGTAAGCAATAGAAGCACAGAGAAATACCTAGGACAGAGTGGGCTTGAGGCCGTGATATGCCAACACAGCACACCTTCCTGAAGGGAAAACACTGTGCTGAGGGGGCAGATTGTTAATATTTTCCTGAGCACAGCACCCTGTTAGCACAGCTACCTTGCTTTACTGTCCCTACACTTCTCCATACAGCACTATGCACCCCAGAGATGTGCCCAGCAGTACCCCCAAAAGCCCTGTGCTGACTTGCAACACCTCATTTCTCTTGTTCTGCTTGTTCTTAACACCAAGTTTTCAAGTAAACAGCATGATGCAATCCTTCAGTGAAAAGATCCAAATATTATTGTTATTGAAACAAAAGTAAGAATCTGTATGTTGAGCAAGACAACCAGAGGTTTTACAAGTACTATTGGGTAATAAGACACAGCAATTTCTTCGGCTGCTCTTCATTAATCTGATTTGGATTTTGTTTATTGGCAAACATCAATATTCCAAAAGAAAAATATCACTCCCTTTAGAAAATACTGCCTGATAAGTGGCAAGAGTGACAGATTAGAGCAATCACATATGTTCATTATCAAAGATTCCATTTCTCTGAGAGTCACCTTTCCTTGCACTCATTTTCATGAGGAGTGCTCTAAGAGCCTTTAAGTGAATAAAGTATTCATGTAAATGGAATAAACACAATTAAAATTAAGAAATTAATTTCCCAGCCAAGCTGCAATGTCAGCTGACAGTTTCAGATGAAAATAAATAGACTTCAGACCACAATATATTAAAAATCTAGAACAATCATACTTACTCCAATTGGCTTTTAAGACAGAATAATGTGGGAGGGTTTAAAAAAAAAAAAAGTGCTTTCTTGCTTTTGTGGTGAACATCAGCATTTATGCCTGCCTGAGCAACAATGAACTCAGTATTTTCAAAAAGAAACACCAGTTTTGAAGTCTTCTTTAGTTAAAGCTTAAGTAATGGAGAAAACAGTATTAAATATTAATTCCATTCAAAAGCAGAATTGACCTGAGGAGGGTTACCAGCCACATAAATCCATATTACCACCACACAGCAGACATCTCAAGACAATTCATAGTCCATAGATTGTTAGTTCTGTGTATTCATGAGCTAATGTTATAATACATTAGAAAGGACTGACAAAATGAAAAATAGCTTAGCTTTTTAAGAAGCTATATGTTTCACTAAAGTACCTCTCATATGTTGATACTAAAGCAATAGCAATGCTGTTAATTGAATTTTCATACTTGAGCAATGAGACAAAGGTAAAATTTGAGCATGTGTATGTGCACTGTACCTACAAAAATCTTTACTGATTACTCAGAGTTGTTTTGGTATTTTATTTTACAGTGATGTAAAATAAAAGTACAAATAGTTGCATCAAGAGTATTAGTGCATCTTCAACTTGTGCAAACTGCCATGTGAACAGAATGGAGACACTGTATTATTGCATGATCTTTCAAAAGACACAGGAAGTACACAGAAACTGCACTGATCATAAAAAAAAATTGCTAATGAATACGAAAACTATCCACAAAAAGAAAAGCTAGAAACCACAAATGAAGAATGAAAACAAAATTAATGTGATTTCATCCACTGGCAGTTAACAGAGTGATACTCCACTATAAGGCTTAAGCCATTTCACTGCCAATGTGTTGCTCTAAGAGAACTCATCATTACCAACAGATCAAGACAAGCTTAAAATAAAAAGAATGTATTTCATATTCTGCACTGTAGCACCTAGTAGGTACATACAGAAATTAGGTGTACCAAGCAGCAGTCCCCCAGCCAGACTCCTCTCACCTCTCTAGTTTTTGATACAGACATCACAAAACAGAGCCTTCTGAAAACATCTGAATTCCTCAAATCATTTATGTATTAAAGATAACAAAGGGAAAGGAAAATACCAGAGTGCTTCATCAGCATCAACAAATGACATTTTGGAATATAAAATCATCATAAATTAACTAGCTAATAAAAAATTCAGTTAAACTACACAAAAACTTAGAGTGCCTTCGTTTTCACAGTCAAGAATGGCCAAAACAAAAACAATCATGCCAAAAATATAGGTTAACTAAAATATTACAGAAAATTAGAGGTAGTGTTTAAATGACTAAATCTGAACCTCTATCTTTTAACTAACACTGAAAATGTGATCATTAATTTGTGCTTTAGAAATCAGAACTATTACCATTTAGTAACTGCTTAGAAACTCACTAGAATCTCACTGGACTCTAATCTAAAAAGCTGAACTGCACACCATCCAGTTCTCTTATAGATTTTATTGGACAATATGTTTCTTTCTTGTCCTAGTTACTTTATCAGAAGGAATAAGCTACAATATCCACTACATTTTATGCCAGAACAAATGAAAAAAAAAAACTACAAAATTATAGATCTCAAGGAAAGGAGTGTTAACTTTCCAAGCACACCTACTTCCAATAAAGCCAGTTCTTCAAGAAAACTATAAAGAGAAAAACTTGCACACAATTCTACATGTTATTACACAGTTTCAAAAACTGAAGCAATTTGAATACTTGCAACTCTTCAGTGCTTATTATGGTAGAACACATCTAACTTTAATATATATTAATAAGTCTTCCCACTTCACAGATGGGAACCAAGAGGAAAAAAATTGTTTGTCCAAATGAAGAATATAAAAGGATTGGAAACAGACACCCAGTTACACAAGTGCTTGTCTAGCATCCTCATTATAACTAGTTTCTTTTCAGTTTAACCAAAACTCTTTCAGCTTTTGTATTGTTAGAAGAGCTTGAAGTCACTTCAAGTTACTTAATTCTTTGGCAGAGGGTACAGCTCATTGGACTGAGGTTGAGACTCCCGTCCTACTTCTGAGGAAACATGGCTAAGCCAAGGAAAAGTAAGATTAAACACATTAGCTTTCCCTTGAGGTCTAAAGCACTTCCCTAAGAGCCACCAAATTGCCACATGAAGGATTTAAAGCTTATACATCACAAGAGCCAGAAAGCTGGCTTCAAAGTTCTCTGGTGCCAGACCAAAGTTCTGTTGACCAGATAGGGATTTGTTGATGCATTCAGTTCAGGGCCCTGAATGTTTCTAACTACAAGGCCTTAATTTTCTGTAAAGAGGGCTGCACCAGAAAACATTTGTAACGATGTCTTTGCAATCTCCACGTTCTCTGACATGAGCATCACCATGTCTTGTCCTCCCAGACAGATCCAAGAACTTCAGCAACCCTTGCAAACAGATGATGTTCTGGGGTTTGTGCTCCTGCAGCTGCACTGGAAATGCCTTGGTTCCCTTGGACCCCACTAGATGAGCAGCTGGGTCTGTGCAGAATCACACATGGTGACTGAGACACAAAAACAAGGCTCTACAAAAACTGGGTGAGCTATCAATCCCAAAGTGGGCAGTGAGGAAGAAGAACCATCTCCAACAACACATTCCTTCTGCAACACTCTGGGACACACCGTAGCCTTTTGAGGAGCCCACTCAGCTCAGTGGCCCAACAAAAAACTAACCCAGCAAGAGAATGGGCTCTGTCAGTTTTCTGAGCAGAGTGGATTTACCAATCAGGCACGCACTGAACCAGCAAAAGAGGAATTATAGTAGCATGCAGCCAGGAGCAGGACAGCCTCTTTCAGCAGCAAAGAGTTGGCAAAGCCCATCGTGCACAACCTCATGTATAAAGCTCCAAAACAAAGAACCAATTCAGGAAAAGTAGTCACTATAGCACATGCATTTCCTTCTTTTCTTAAGGAGAAAGTTTGCCTTCAGAGTACAAATCAGTGCCTTCAGACAGACCTGTACCATGTAACCTAACAGCTGTAAGACAGAAACCTTGATTTTACATTGAGATCATATTAAGGAGAGGATGAAAAGTTTTGAGTTTCTTCAGAGACCAAACAAAGATATGTTCAAATCTATACGATATCAGAAAACACGTGTTCTACATGAATTTCGCTCAGATGTGACTTTGGCACTGAATTTTTCCTCCACGTGAGGAAAAAACGCCTCAAGGCATCTGCAGTTTAAATGATAATCTTCAAACGGTACATGAATCACCTTTCTTTTCAAATGATATTATTAAATGTTTTCTAATAACAACAAAGCTGTAAAAAACATCAGACACCTAATGGCAAAATACCACCAAGGAACTGCTGTAGCAAAGGGCAAAGTTAATTCTTTCAAGAGTATACAAAACACAGAATTAATCCTGAGAGCAAGAGCTATCAATTTAAAAACAATTCCATATAAATTAAATCAATTTGACTTTGCTTTGCAACAGAAGCATGTACATATTTACACTACATACAAATTTGTGCTGTATTTCCCTGACTGCCCTCTAAGCTGCTCAAATTAAATATTTATTTCTGTAAACACAAAAAATTTTCTCCTTGAAGGGGAAGACACCAAAGTTGACACCATTATGAAATTTCCAGGTAAACTGCTAATTTTCAACAACAAAAACAAAAGGGATGTTTTCCCTTCTTTATGACCCATTAACTTTGAAGAGTAAAACATATCATTTGCTTAATTTAAAAAAAAACCCAAACCATTTTTTTGTAATGTAAAAAAAAAAAAAAATTAGAAAGGTTGTAGGCATTTCAAAAGGCAGAGACCTGCAATTGACATGCACATATTTGGTAATTTCTTAACTTATTCATCATCGAGACACGTCAGAAGTTTATTTATGTTTGTAGAGAAACAAAATATCCCCGGAGAAGTGCAACATACAAGACTTCATAGGGGCACCAGCATTTTTAATTCTCAGTTTACCTGACTGACTTCTCCACACTCCTTTACAATTAGTACAGTACCAGTAGAGCTTTACAAAGCCAACCTCCTCAAAAGGCCAATTCTACAATACTTTCCTCCTGAAATATCACAGACAGCATTACACTGTGCAGACAAAAACTGAATTATATTCTTAAACTTCAGTTTGTTCTCACCTGAGATCTAGTCTACAGGAGTAAGTAATATCTACACAATGCATATAAATCTAGTTAAGTAGATACATCATGGACAGAAAAAAGGACAAAAATTTCAACAAAAACTTCACAAACTTATTTCAAGAAGAGGGCTGACTGCAAAATCAGTTTTTAAAAAAAAGGTAACTTATGCACAGAATGTATCACAGCAAAAAACACAAACAAGAAAAGATGACAGCACATCATTAACCTAATAACTGAGGCAAAGCATCAAAAAAAGAAAGAAGGCAAAGACAGCACAAGAAGTATCATAGAGTGATACATATCATCTGAAGATGAAACTAAGAAATTAAAGAGGTTTCAACAGCTACTGAACAGATCCAAGAAAAAGTTGAACACACAGAGCAGCATAAAGGACTTGTTATGCTACATTCTAGCTGGAGTAAATTCTAGACAAGTCAGAAAGCAGGAATCAGCTTAACGTAACACTTTTATTTAAAGCAGATAAAAAGATGGGGGAAACAAAAATTGCCTAAAATATGAATGGATTTGCCTATCTAAAAGCTTTGACAGCTTGTCACATGTAAAGCTCTGTAGTCTCTGCACTCTTGCAAGCCATTTAGGAAGGCGAGGAAGCCTCAAACAGCGCAGGCACCCGCGCTACGCTCTTTTGTTCACAAGGGGTAATTACACCAGACTGTGGCTGGATGTCAGGCCCACTCAGAGAGTAACTGAAACCCACAATGCAGGTTCACTGCCTTGCCAGGCACAACAAAACATTTCCTTTAACACAAATATTTGCCAAAAGCAATAAAACACGCATTTCATAGTTCTCATATATTGATAACAGCAAACCAAAGTACAAATCATTTGAAGACAGAGAGTGCAAGAAGAACACACAGGGAAAAAAAAAATCGCATAAAAATTTAAAGGGACTAAGTAACAATCTGTCAGAACAGACTTTGTATGGCCTCCAGTGTACTATTCAGGCACTCTCTTGACTATACAGAGGAAGACAGCAAAGAGTCTGTAATCCAATCATACGTGCTAGGTATCATGCTAGCACACCACAGCCTGGGTTTACGTGTTTCTTAAGATAGAACACACATCAGTCTCATTCCACAGGCCAGGGGAAAAAAACAAAACTGACAAAAAAATAAAATCAAGAAAACATGAAACTAAGAAGTTTACCAGAAACTTCAAGATTTGAGAGTGTGTACTTTCTTTCACAAGCTACACTCTTGAGACACTCTTAAAGTAAGGGGAAAGGCACTCCCAGAGCAGACCACAGCTGGCAAGGGGCAACACGTCTCCCAAAACCTGCCCCTTAGTCATGAGACTGGGTGAGCATGCAGCTAAATCCCAAAGCAGCATAGCTGCTGCCAGCTCTTGCTGGCCTGCTTGCTTATTTTCCACCCTTAGGATTTCAGACTATCAAGGCAGCTCAGTGCTAGCAGGCTTTTTCTACCCATTACATGGCAGAGCTTAATCACGGGAACCTGTGTGAAGCTTTGTGCAGATTAAAACCCAAGAAAGCTATGAAGTGGTCTGTCCCACCTTTGGATCAGGCAGTGCTCTCCTCCTCATAACAATTCCAAAATTTAGCTCACCCACATCCCAGCAATACTGACACACAAGGCTGGCATTTAAGTTAAGCCTGCACGGAACCTGAGCAATTGCCAGGACATTCTGAAAGAGCAACTGCACAAATGCAGAAAAAGACCTGGAAGGGAAAGAACCTGTAAGGGTACAAACACTTCAGGAAATGCTGCACCTTTATAGCAGCAGTGACTGAGTTCTGACAAACTTGTATAAAGCTGCTATAACCCAAAAGAGCTGCTGTGTATCTCGCTCTAAACAACAGTACCGGCAAGAGTAGTAGCAGTCTAGTTAAAAACATTAACGAGAGGTTGTTTCCAAGGTACAACAACCCTGCTTTGCCAGTTTTTATCGTTTACAAAGCCCTTTTCACACTTTCTGTTATACAGCATCTCGAACCGGGAGAAGACCACGTACAAAGAAGTAAACATCTGAAACGCTGCGAGCCTTCTTTCCTCCTAAAACGTGGCAAGAAAACACCCGTGTGTAACAATTACTGTTAAGCAACACCTAGATACGCAACCTACTTCCCGCCGGCGTTTCTCTTTCGCCGCTCGAGGGGCAGAAACAGCAAAACAAATAAAGGAAAAACAGCCCCCCGCAAGCGGGACCCCGCGCCGGGCCCGGCGGGGGTGCGGGACCCCCCCCGAGCACCCCGCAAAGTTTGTGTGCGGGAGCGCGGGGCTCGTCCCGCCGCCGCCGTGCCCCGGTGTGCCCCCGCCCGCCCGCGGGGCGCTCCCGGGAAGCGGGGCTGGAGCCGAGCGGCCGCCTTTGTTAGGCCGCTGCAGAGGAGGGGAGAAGGGAGGGAAGCTCCCCCCTGCCCCTGCCACGTCTCCGATCTTGAATCGAGTGTTGTGCTTCCAGATAAATAAATAATGATTTATCTTCCCCAATGCGGCTGAGCCGTCAGTGGTAACTGGGGAAGGCTCATAAGGCTCAGCACCCTCATAGAGCCAGAGCAGGTTACTTTTAATAGGCACTGGAGAATTTACATGGTCGCTTTATCAAAGTTATGCTTTTCTTTTGCCTGGTTTGGTTTCTTTTTTTTTTTAATTTATTTTATTATTATTGCAGAATTGGAGATCAAAGTAAAAAAATAACATTTTCTTTAGGTCTTGTAAATTGTTCCTTATGGTCTAAAGCTTTGAGGCGAGGATTCCTAAGCAGAGCATGCACTGCGGGCCAACGGGGAGTACCTCTCAACACCCCTTACACAAGTTCTGGTTCAGTTCAGAGTCCTGTGACTCCTGCTGTGACCGATGAAACTTCCTGAACAAAGTTTACTGTCTTTGCACGTGCAGAGAAGGGAGGGAGTTGTCACAACCTGAATTTCAGTGCGTGCCATCCCTCACCCCCCAGTACTGTGTTTGTGCTCTCAGCTTGGGAGGGTTGGAGGGCTGCTCTGGTGGTCACAGACGTTCCCTGGGGACTCCTGAGAGCTCAGTGTGACTTCATTCCCCCGTGGTGTTCTCTGTGACTCACGTGCCGCATTTGACAGACTGGTTTTCTCTTCCCTGGTATATTCAGGTCTCATGGTGATGATGGTGTTTTCCTGCCACTGACCTGTAATCCTTGCCTATCATGTTTGTTCATCTCTGGCTGCACAGCCTTTGCTCCCTGTGTTTGTTCCGCCCCTTCTTGTGATGCGTGAGCTAATATTCTAATATTCTCATCTTTGCAGGCAAAACACTGTTCTGGGTTGTATGTTTTTTTAATACCATGCCTGTTTCCTGCTATTATCACTTTGCTCTGTTCAGACCGTGCTGGCTTCAGCTCTTCCTGTCATGCACATCTTGCCTGTACCCCCTGCATGTTTATTTGGGAGCTGTATTAATTCATCCAGTCCCAGAAAGTAAATGCAGATTCCAGTTTGTGGTCTGGGAAATAGTCTGTAGTTTAGAAAATGGTGGTTTCAGTGCTTTTAGCTCCTCTTTGATCTTGCCAGTGCTAAATCAAGGGCAACACTCCTGGGAGTCCAACCTCAAAGGTGTCATTTTGGGTTGCTGTCATTCTCTCAGGAATGAGGAAGGGAAATGCACTTTTTGCCACTGGTGCAGGCATTGACTAAGGAGGAATGGGTGAGCAGGAAAAGCAGTGGATTGGGTGTGTCTCTAGTCCCAAGTCTGTTTTGGTTTTTTTTCTGTTTTCCCACTGTTTTGCTCTTTTTATGGGAAGTCTGGCTATGGGGTTTTTTTTGTGATGAGCCACCTATTAAAGTGTTCGATGCCTTGGAAAGTGTGATTGCATGCATGTTGTGTCCATACTGTTCCAATTTATGTGTGAAAACGCCCATTCTGCTGAACGGCTTTAGTGCTGTGTTTGGTCACGTGGTTTGGAGGGTTTTCTTCCTGTTTGTAGCAGCAGCAAGGAAGCAGCAGTTGGTTTTTCACCTGTAACTCTTTGTGTAATGCTTTTCCCCCCTCCCCACCCCTCCATGCCAGGGTTCTGCAGTGCTCCAGGCAGCGAGTTTTGAAGCAGGATGGGAAAAAGACGCTGTGTTCCTCCACTTGAGCCCAAGCTGGCAGCTGGCTGTTGTGGGGTGAAGAAGCCCAAATTGTCTGGGAGTGGAACGCACAGTCATGGGAATCAGACCACAACTGTACCAAGCTCCAGTTCAGGTCCTCTTCAGAACCACCAGCATACAGATGGGAATAATGGAAGGGAGAACGTATCTGACTTGACTTTGGGCCCAGGAAATTCCCCGATTACTCGAATGAATCCCACTTCAGGAGCTCTGAGCCCACTTACTCGGCCCAATGGAACTGCCAACAGCACCAAGAACCTGGTGGTGACAGCAGAGATGTGCTGCTATTGCTTTGATGTACTCTACTGTCATCTCTACGGGTTCCCTCAGCCACGGCTTCCTCGATTTACCAATGACCCCTAGTGAGTACATCCTAATGCGGGAGCAAGGCTGGGAAACGGCTCCCAGAGCTGTGCTTTGGTTGGGGAAGGGTGAAGGGTTTCCTCTGGGGAGTGGGAAGAGTGGTGTGCAGGGAGGAAGGGGGGCATTCTGCTCCTTACTTTGTCTGCTAGAAACAAAAGGATGCACTGTAAGTGCACCAAAGAGTAAAGTGTTGTTTGTTGGTGGAGGTGAGCGAGCTTTAATGAGTGTCCTTCGAGAGAGAAAATGCTTAGCTCTGCAGAAAGAGAGCTAGGCCAAGCGTGAAGAGGTGTGGTGCTTCTTCAGTTCCAGGAGGCACTGTGTTCTTTGTGGAGGAGTGCAAACCCATTTCATGGTAATGTTCTGGTAAAGTTTGCCCTCTTCTTTGTAAGTAGATTCCTCTGCAAACACTTAACTGAGTAGTGCCACCTACAAAATGGTACTAAAACCCAGTTAAATAACATCATTAATTTGAAGAATCTCCAGCTTCTAATGTGAGACACTGACTTGGAGAGGGGAAGAGACTTCCTCCTGCAAAGCAGATGGAAAGGGAATAAAGTAAGAAGTTGAAGTTGGAACGAGTCTTCAGTTCATCCTGAAACAAATGCTGGGCTGGTGAGGATTGGGCAAAGACACTCCAAAGAAGTTTTCAGCTGTCCAAGTGAATGGGTTTGGTAGGGAAGGGAATCTAAAAATTACCAGTTATAGAAGATGTGTTAGGGAGATAACACTAGCTGGGCAACGTGGGGAGAAATCATAGCATCATTTAGGTTGGAAAAACCTTTGAGTCCATCCATGAGCCCAGCACTGCCAAGAGAGTTAACTTTCAAGGACGATACCAAGGTTAGGAGGAAAGGAGATGGGTATGAGCAGAAGTGAGGGGAAGGATTTATGAAGCTGTTTCGCTTTGGTGAGATTTAGCTAATGTTTATCTGAAGGTTGACTGCGTAGGTGTGGAAATGTTAATGTTGTTAAAATGTTTGTTGAAAGAATTATTTGGGAAAGATCAATGACAGATGGACCTTCTGACACTCCTCTGAGGCCTCCTCCAGAACAATAGGTAAAATAGAAAAGTTGCTGACATCCTTAATTTAAGCTAATGAATTTTAAATTGATGTAAGGAACAATGGCTTAAACAGGTCAAGGACTTTGTGTGTATTCAGTGTCTGCCCACCTTTCTGCTGTCAGGGTGGATGTAGGTTGTGCCTCCATGCAGTTATTATTCCAGCTGGATTATGGATACATGTTCTGAATGCTGCCGCAGAGTAAGCTGTTTAATGCTGTAAATACAGATGAATAGAGAAATGCTCTGGACTAGGATATCCAATAGTTCCAGGGACTCCCCAGGCTGAAATATGTCTGGAATTCATACCTGCACTAAGTGGGTTCCCTTTAGAACATTTGATGTCACTCTGTTATTATTTTGTCACTTGGAGTGCAAAGGGTTATTTGCTGTTGTTCTCTTAAGCCGGTAAGAGAGATGGTTTTATAGAGCTGCATTCTTTTGGTGTCAGAGGAGATTTCTGGCTGGATTTTGTTGCTTTTTCTGTTGACTGGTTTCAAGAAGGCTGTCCTTTGGGGAATAGCAGCTTATTGAATTTTATGCCCAGATTTGAAAAGTTAAAAGTTGTTCCCTGGTTATTTGTGTGCTCGTAATTACAAGTCTTTTAGATCAGCACACCAGCAAAGCATAACCAGCCCTTCCCTTCTCTTCCCCTGTCAGCAAATGCTTACCTGGGTTTTCTTGTGTTTCAGCATTTATGCTTTTGCTCCTAGGAAATAGTTGGATGTACCCCAGGGAAAAGCATGGGGTTTGCTCTCTTGGAGAGCAGCACACAAGGAAGAACTGCCCCACTTGAGACAGCCTTGTAATGAACTTCAGGCCAAATATTATCAAATACAAGAGTTAGCAGAGTGAAAATACAGAAATAATTTGCATTGTGGCCTTTTGTGACATAATTAATGTCAATGTAAGAGGTCTTTGGACAAAACAGGTTTATACCAGGAGTCTCTCTGAACAGCGTAGAGACTGTTGATTGAATAGAAAGAGGCACAGCCTGTTCTTAAACTGGTTTTTAAACTAGTGCTGAACTTTAAAGTAAAGATAAAAGCAGGTGTGAAGGTCAGGATTTGGCAGTTACAGTGTAACAGCATGCAAGTTACAGTTATGGATTGAAAACCACCATGAATTTCACTCACCAGCCTGGGGGGATATGCACATGGACAACACTCTTGATGGGAATTATGGAGCTGGCAGATACCTGGGAAGTAAAGTTCCCTTATTCCAGTGTTAGCAGTGATGGTCACAGATCAATAGAGAGACAGTGGCATTGTAGTTGTAGTTATGTCTGAGTTAACTTGGCAAAGGAAGAAAATATCCCCCTTACGATTCAGGTTACCGCAAGTAATTACAATTGTTGACCTGTGCAAGTAGTTAATTGGTTACTTTTCCCATTTTTGTACTTCAGTCTGATTTTTTTTAATGGTAGGTACTAAAAACTGGTGCTAAAACTATACCATGGAAGTCTCTAGTGCAAGAAAAATAATAAGATACTTGCATCATAAGATCTGTTCTGTGACAGGTTTTTCCCTTGTACAAGCTAAACCCTGATGTGAACAAACTGTACTTTTCTGCTTTAAAATTCCCTTTTTAGTTGCAGTTGATGAAGCTAATTTTTAGTTGCTGAAATTCCCCTCTCAGCCTTAAAGCCCACATCAAACACATATGAAGTGGGATGTTGTGCCTGGGGAAGAAACAGTTGACATAATCCACTGAGGATATGGTTGCAAAGTACCAGTAAATGCTCTTGGATGAACACGGACAAAAGATTGTTGTGACTTTTCTCAGTACATCTGGGAAATAACACTTTTCAAGGAGGGGCTCTGGAACAATGGGCTTATTGTCAGCTGCACCTGCAATTTGCTGAGTGCATTTATTCTTCAGAGACAGAAACATCATCATCTCTGCAGTGAAAATAGTGAAATTTTATCTATGTGTACAGAGTCATATCTCTTTTTATGCCTCCATTGTTCTGACCACAATGAAAAATGGTTTTAAATGTGCTTGAAGGTATTTTAAAATATACAGCCTTCTGAATGCAATTATCCTTTCCACTCTGATAATATCTCTTCTATTATAGATGCATAAAGCTGTGTGGCAGCTCAGTGGAAAAATGGGTTGTGGGATTTTTTTCCCTTTGGAAGGGGAAAGAGGTAAATTGAAAATGTGAACCTGCAATTTCAATTGAAGGGAAATTTACTTAGATTTGTATTCTGTTTTATGTTCTCCCTTGCCTTTTCTCTTTGGGGTGAGTGTCCCATGGACTGAGCAGTACTTTCTAAATTTTTATTAGATTAAGGTAAATTTCCACTAAAACTTGTGGCAGTGTTTCTCAGAGATCTCCTGTGTAAGTTTAGTATCTTTTTTTCCTAAAGTTTTCTAATGTATTTTCTTACAGTCTTTTTCTGTTTGCTCTTTTGACATATGATAGATAGATGAAAATTTAGAGAAATTATATCCTCCAAGTGCCTTGAAGTGTTATTGGAAAACTGGAACAGTAAATCCCCTATTTTGGTCAAACCACCCAGAAGGTTGTTGTTGGATATGGAAGATCTTTCCACTTCCTCTGTGGGCAAAGTCCTTCACAATTATCTCTCAAGGGCTAATTGCTCTTTTGGGTGGTGCTTTTGCTGTTGGTCACAGCTGGTAACTAGATCCTGAAAGATGGATTTAGGCTGTGATGGATTTAATTCCATTATTGCTCTGAGGAACATCACTGGTCATTGATTTATTACTACAGTTTAAATTATTTTCTCACTATTTAGACACAAGAAATTCTGTTGCTGTGTTTGAAAATCATCCACGCTCCATGCTGGTTTTGTTGTCTGAACAGAACATCTTAGTATTTTTGTAAGGTTTGCTGCAGAAGCACATTGCTTACAAGAGCTTCAAGAGTTTGAGGAAAGTGTCTGAGTTATGTTGTCAAATCAGTATTGATGGTTCAAAACTCCTGTCAATGTTTTTTTATCTCAGAAAATCATATTCTATCATATTACTTAAAGTTCAGATCTTCATGGAAATAACAGGGAGAAAAAATAATTTGGATTTATTTGCATTCCTTAAAAAGAAAAAAAAAAGAAAAGCTTTTATTGCAAATCTGATTTATAGAAATGGTAGTATAAAGAAGTAACTTACATCATCTATATTAATTTCTATATGACCTATGCTGGAAACTAATGGATGCTACAAAGTGAGGCCAATATTGGCTGGTAATCAGTGGGATCAAATAACCATTTCACTCATTAGAAGACAGCCCAGAGTCTGGCCAGGAAGGTATCTGTGGAGGACTTCCAGAGTACTGCTGGAGAGGAGGGAGTGTGCTGAGAAGGAGGAGGGAAGTGTTGGGGTTTGCCTGTGGGGGGTGTGGGCATGAAGTTTTGTTCTTGCTAGATAGCAGGTGAGCAAACCTGCCTGCTGGGTTTTACTGGAGGGAGAGAAAGCAAAGGCATGGGGCTCTTTCATACCTTTGTTGTCTACCCTTAGCCTCCAAGTATCTGTAAAGGCTGGAGGGTTTCTTTTTCTCTTTTTTTGCCTTTTCAGTCCACTCTTTGTGACGTGGAAGACGGGGCGAGACAAGCGGCTTCGTGGCTGCATCGGGACCTTTTCAGCCATGAATCTTCACTCAGGACTCAGGGAATATACATTAACCAGGTAACTGTCAAAAATGAAATAAATATGAAATTAGTTCCTTCACTGAAGATCTGTAAGGATTCAAGGTTAGGATGTTGGATTGACATCGTTCATTGTAACATGCTTCATAATGAAATAAACCTGAGTGTGTGGTAATTACAGAGAGGGGATGTATCAGGGTGGAACGTCTTTGGAAAAGGTGAGTTGCAGTTGATATTTTAAGGCTCCTGTCAAATCTGTCTTGCATACTAACAGTTTTGACATCTGTAGCACGTAGTTTGTCTCTGCCTGCAGTAGGCATTGGACAGCATCAGAAAGCTTGCCACTGGTATTACAGTTCATTAGATTAGGAAGAGATGCAAATCACTTTCTCTGCAGTAGCAGAGAAACATGTTTCGTGCAGGCATAATCAAAAGGGGAATAATTGAGCATCTGACACTTTATTTTGGTGCTTGTAGTGGGTGATGTATCTTCTCTTCCCTTTAGTGCACTTAAGGACAGCCGATTTCCCCCCCTGACCCGCGAGGAGCTGCCCAAACTCTTCTGCTCTGTCTCCCTCCTCACTAACTTTGAGGATGCCAGTGACTACCTGGACTGGGAGGTGAGAACAGGTGCATTTGGAACTCTGCATCACTCTCTCGTTCCATTCGGGTTCGGGTTAGTACATGGTGATGTATCTCCTTCATTACAGGGGTGTATGGGGATAGAAGAGACTGAGAATAGAAGAAATGGGGCTGGAAAACTGGAAGGAAGGAAGGAGGAGAATGGCCTAGCAGTATGCTTTTGGTTGGGGGGATCTGAATGGGAATAAAAGAAACATGAAAGTGGTTCGTGGACTTCGCCCAATAGGAAAATAGGTGTAAATACATGTATAAAAACCTGGGAAGTGTTTTGATGGTGTGGATAGAAACTGGAAATAAAAAGTAGTTAAGACCAAAGGTATGAGTGGTTTTTAGGACCTTGTATGTGGAAGTGCATTTTGTTCAAGAAGAATATATATATGAACTTTATAGTTGGGTAATTTTAGGCATCACTCTTGTGTGCAGAGATTTTGTCTCTCTAGGGTGACACAAGAGATGGAAAGCTGACAAGACTTAGCTCGGGGGAAGTGGCAGGGACACTGGTGAGGCTTGTCCGGGAAGGGTGGCTGAGAGAGCTCCTTGTGAGACCTGCCAGGCAAGAGCAGAGAGTGGGGAAGAGAATGACCTTACCCAGGCAAAAGGCAAACTGTCCAGAGAGAGATGCACAGCGTTGTGGGAATGACAACTCAGTCATGGACTCAGTGCTAGCAAACACCTCTTATCTGGCTGTTCATTTCCATCTGTAGGTTGGAATCCATGGGATCAGAATAGAGTTCATCAATGAGAAAGGTGTCAAACGCACAGCCACGTATTTACCTGAGGTTGCTAAGGAACAAGGTGGGTTTGAGATGGCAGCCAAACATGTCAGTACACTGTGACACAGAATTGGGTAAAAATCTATCGATTTGGGGCTTGGAATACAGTGCTGTCCTCATAGTGGTGCCATGGAACCACCAGGCTTAATCTTGACACCTGACACCTGATACAGTTGCTGCTGGGTTTTCATCTGGCCTGTCTCTCATCCCATATCTTTGCACAGCTGTATTTTAGTGCCAGAATGTTCTAGGGCTGAAGAAATAGAGGATCTCAAAGTATGGATCTTCCAGCCTCATTCCGTATTGCATCTTTCCTCTTCTATGTTTCTCCCACCAACTAGGGTAACTGCACGCTGCACAGCACCACCAGGAGAGTCACTTTCCTCCTCATTCTTGCTAAAGTAGCATCCTCCAGAGGAGGGCTAGAAACACAGCCCCTCTGGAGCGCACTTCCACTCAAATAGAGTAGTGGTCACCATGGTAACTGCTCAAAATATTGCCTCCTCCTTTCCTCCACCTAGCAGAGTGGAGTGGTCGCATTCTCCTGGCTCTGGGGCAAAAGACTAAGGTAGGAATTTTAACTCTGATCTCTCACATAGCGGTGCAGTGTGCTATCACTAGAGCATCAATCCCAATGTGTCTATGTGAAGACCTAAGTATTATCTTATTTTCAAGGGAGCTAAGTGGCACATGATGAAAAAATTTGGGGTCCCTGCAACAGTAGCAAGGCACAGACCTTTATGAGAAGACGTGGAATGGAAAATGGAATTGCTTTTTCGTAGACCAGCTCCAATATGAGTTTAGAGGGGTAGGCATGTGCAGATAGTGTGCATGCATCAGGCCATATATGTCCAGTTCAACACCAGGATTTCTAAAGGTCAGAGTTCCCTGTTTAGGTGTTTGTTTATATAGAGTCCTTTTAATGCATCTCTTGTGTTTTTGAAACATTTTTTTATAATGAAAAATTTGCCCTGCTTCTATTTTTCAATAGACTGGGATCAGATCCAGACCATAGACTCCTTACTCAGGAAAGGTGGCTTTAAGGCTCCCATTACCAATGATTTTAGGAAAACAATTAAACTTACCAGGTAAGTAGATGCATTTGTTGTCTTTTAGTTTTACTTTATAGTGTTTTCTGGGTGATTTAAAGTATTTGTGTTTGATGTAAGTCTTTATGCCTTTTCCAGAGGAGATGTAGTGTGAAAGACCAAATCACAAATGCCATGTGTTAGGCATATAACGCACATGGAATTAAGCACAATATGTTTGGTCCATGCAGGATCGAAGTTGGCGTTTTTCTAAGAAAGGTCTCACTGGTTATAATATTACCATATATGTGAAAGATCAGAAGCAGAACCTTTGAGAGTTAAAAAGGTTGCCTTTTTTTGGTATCTTTTCAGTGAACTTCCTTTTTTCAGTGTGCTCATCTACTGCTGTAGCTATTCATAGGTGACAGCTGCCTTCAAACCAAACCACACTCAAATTTGGCTGGTTTTCAGAATTTGCTTGCTTTTCTGTACCCCCAGCTGTCCTACTGGTTTCTGCCCCCTTTATGTTAGTAAAAACTGTGACTTTCTGGTTTCGTATAGAAACACTAATTTATCAGGTCATCCTTTACCTCTAGAGAAATGAGATAAGTGTGCAGGGTTTTCTTTAACAGGAGATGACAGGGTGAAGATTTTCATTAAAATCTCACATAGTGTGGTATAAGTGCAACTCACAACCACTTTGTAGCTGGCTATTGTTCAGCGTGCTTTAGAAGAACATGGAAAACTCCAGTCTCAGTCTCCCCAAAGGCATTTCACATTTTGTAAATTCTGATTGTGCAACATGGACTAAGTCATTTATGTGCTACAATAAACCTCTCTTAACCCACCTCTCCATTTCTGTCACTACCTTTTCAAATGTGGAGATAACCACAAAAGTAAACAATAGTGAAATACTGATTATTTAATCACTGTAGTTGAATCTTGTTCCAGCAAACTTTTCATGCCATTTTCATCCATTGCGTGTGGATAAAAAAAGAGTACAAATCGATCATTTATTTCCTGTGTGCTACTTCAGGCATCCCTTTCATTATGATCACCTTGATTAGGACCCATCTTTTGGGACACTGGAGCGAATTCAAGCTCACATAGGTTATTCACACCAGTGGGTTCCTCTTGGTCATCATTGGCTGTGAGCCAAAGGGGAGTGTGGGGTGAATGTTTTATGTCGAGTCCCTCCACGTTGCATAGCCTGATGTTATTTTCCTGCCTGTTCCCCCAGGTACCGCAGTGAGAAGGTGACAATCAGTTATGCAGAGTACATGGCCTCCCGCCAGCATTGTTTCCAGAATGGCACCCTTCATGCCCCGCCCCTCTACAATCATTACTCCTGACACACGGCTGCATGACCAGTCCCACTCCCCAGTTGCTGCCAACGGCTATGACATCATCGGGGCAGACGCCTCCTCTTCCTGGTCCAGTTACTTCTATTACTGCACCATTTTATGATGCTAGCTTCCGTTGCCAAGTCTGCCTTCCCACTGACCTGGGGGGAGGATGAGAGCGTGACAGGACTTCAGGGGCCCAAGCCTTATCTCAGCCTTGCCTCCGAGCGGGGGTTCAGTTGGATTGGGGCTCCATGCCTACGAACTGTCGTGAGGTGCAGAAGACCTTTAGGAGTGAAAGTGCTGCTTCGGACTGATCCGTTCCTGGGTGTTGCTGACACTCTGGAAACTTGAGTTGTTTGTTATGGAAGCCCCCCAGATCAAGTAGGAGCATTCCCCTGGCAGCCTGGGCAACGGAGTCCAACAAAACATTTTTTAGGTTCTTTTTAATTTTTTTTTAACCTCTGGTATCTGTTGTGTACTGAGAGCTGACTGCAGTCCCCACGCATCACAGGTGGACATCATGATATTGGGGAGGGTTGAACACCTGGATAGCATCCCATCCTCATGGACACAAAACATGTGAAAAATTAATCCATTATTTAAATAAACCCTTGAGGGCTTTAAGGCTCAGATCCTTGGTAGGCTGGATTCTTGGTGATGAAGCCTGCTATGAAATACAATGCTGTTTTGTCTGTATGAGTGACATGGCACATGCTGTGCACACAGAGGAAAAGATCCTCGAGTGCCCCTGGACAGTCTTTGTTACGACCAAATTTTGTTCCCAAATATTTGTAACGGATAGGATTAGGGCTGGGGAGGGGTTTCCAGAGCATCAACTGTAGTTGTACAAGTGAGACCAGTGACTGAAATTTGTTTTAGTTTAAGCTAGCAGTCTTGGGGACCTTCCTTTTGATAGAACAGCCACTTTCACCAGTATGACTACTGACCTTAGGGGCTGTGAGTGTTCCAGTTTATTCCAGCCTATGGAATGGTACTGTTCAGTTTTGCTGGTAAGATTTATCTTACTCAGCTTAGTCATTGCCACATCCAGGCAGTGAGTGGGGAAATCTGCATTACCCAAACTGCATGAAACTCATGTGCATTCTGTATTTCTTCTCCCGTGGTTGATGATCACAAGGAATGCTCTTTTCTGAAAGGAAGTTATCAGTTGTTATTCTGCAGCAGCATTGAGGCATGTCATAAACTCTAAATTATGACACTCTTTCACTGAGATAACTGGACTTCAGAATACAATTTGGGGTGGGTTTGGTTGGTTGGTTGGTTTTCAAAGCTTCTGGGGAAGATTGGGGAAGAAAACACAAGTGCATAGCAGAGTCAGGGCTGTTTGGTTGCACACATCCTTAGAGCTGCTTGTGTGTTGTAATTGGCTGGTGTCTGAAGCCTGAAATGACACCGTGGTATGGCAGGGAATAGGGCTGGTAGGAAGCTGAGAACTGCAGGGTGCTGCTCCTGGTCCTAGGGAAGCAAGGCACAACCTGTGCCATTTTGCTTCATGTTGGTCTAAGTTCTGCTGGAGGAGAGAGATGTGAGGGAGATTCCTCTGGATAATGGTGCAATACTGACCCAGCTTTCCTTCCGTATTGGCTCATTCCTACAAATTGCCACTTTTCCCTTGTGATGTTGTTGAAAAGCAATTGAAGATGAAAGGATTGTTTCGTGACTTCCTGCTGCTGAGAATAAATGAGTCTCGTTACAAACCACTCCAGTTTGTAATTACTCCCCCAGGTGGCGTGTAGTGATGGGGGAGGGTGGGGTCAGCTCCAGGCATACCACTCACCTTTCAGCTGTCAAACAGTATGATACATAGGGCTACACTCATTACTGTTCAAGTGTTCTATGTTAGAATTTAATTTCTAAAAGGTTTAAAAAAAGGCAAAAAAATGGTGCTAAAACTTCACCCCTGAGCACGCTCGGTGAGACTGGTCATGCAGGCATACAGTGCCAGGCTTTTCAACTATACTGTTTCTTTTTCAGGTGTTTGCCCTGTTCTGTGTCTTCAACAGTGTATAGTGTTTTCCTGATTTCAGTTTCTTTGACTAGGGGATGACTGAAGGGTGGGGTGGGGAGGGTTAGTTGTCATTTTTT
>JANRGV010000073.1:64901472-64946932 GCA_024734035.1 Alethe castanea
AGCGCGCGGGGCGGGGCGGGGCGCGCACGTGCCGCCCCTCCCGGGAGGCGGGGGCCGCGCGGAGGCACGCGCTGGGCTCCCCCCCCCCCCATCCGCTCCGCGCGCGGTGTCACGCGGAGAGGGGCGGGGCGGGGGTGCCGCGAGGACACGGGAGGAGGAGGAGGAGGCGGGCGCGGGACGCGGCGCGCGCGGCCCCCCCACCCCTCACACCCCCCCCGTTATGTAACGAGAGCGGCCTGGCCGGGCCTGCCCCGCCGTGTCCTGCCTTGGACACCCCTCTGAGAACCCAGCGGTCCCTCCGAGCGAGGGTCGTGCAGCTGCCGCCTCCCGCTCCCCCGGGCCCTGCTCGCCTCACCCGTGCAGGTGTCCTCGTCCGCTCCTGCTGAACTCTCCTGCTGTGGTTCAGCACCTGAAGACCCGACCACGGCGCACGGTCAATGCTGCAGTTCCTGAAATGTGTTTTCACGCAGCGAATTCCATACGCGGAAGGCTAGCGGACGTGCAGTGGTGTTTTCTCCCGGAGGGACCTCTGACTTCAGGAAGCCTGGACAGTTTTTCCATGCTGCCCAGCAATTGTTCATTTCTTGTCAAGCTCTCTGCCTACCTGTGCATCGCTGTTCCATTTCATGCCGTCACCCTTTCTTTCAGAACACAAAAGTAGCATTATGTGTCATCGCAAACAAAAAAGTAGGTTTTAGAACAGTTTTTTTTTCCCTGCAGCCTTTCAAGGACTTACGGAGATTATATTGTATGAGGGAATGGAGAGCCATGTCCCCCACACTGAATGTACCAATTTAAACACGAAACAATAAATAAGTTGAAGTGCATGTTACAGTGATCGTAACTGTAATAGACACTGCCTACAGCATTATAATTTTACAACCCATGGCCTTAACCACCAGTAGCCACAAAAAAGCAAATGCTGTAGGTTTGTTTGGCAGAGGGAAGCTCAGAAGTAAATGTTTCCTTTCCAGACTGTTATTGTGAAGCTTGCTAATGTCAACATTTATATAAGACAAGCAACATGAGATGATGATTTGGCAGCAAAATGAACAGCAAAGAAATGTAAAACAAATAAATCCAGCACGCAGGCTCTGTGACTGAATGGAGAATGAGACAGAGAAATAAAGGAAGTGTAAAGAATATCTTCAAGAAATACCAGATTCTCAAACCAAGCCCTGACCTGTTTAGAAAGTGACCAAGGTTCTGACCTGCAGGACGTTGTTTGTGGATGTTTCAATAGTCTTGAGTTTTCCAACACACCTCAGTATTTCAGCAGCTCAAAATAGGGCCACAGACACATCAGTCTTCTAAAAAGGTGATGTAAAACTTATTAGGGGCAAGAAACACCAGTAAGGCAACAAATGATGATTTCAGAGTTTCAGGAAATAATAGCAAGAGGCTCTGTCATTAAAAATATTGTTTCCCTTTATTCCTCTGATTCAAAGACACACGCAGGAAGTTGCTTTCTAATGGTAGGGTCTGCAAACTCTTTCAGAATCAATTACAGATAATGTGAAATCTACCAAGAGAACTGTTCCAGTTAGAGCTGCTATTCTGTGTTTGTGCAACAGAATTCTGTGTTTGTTGGTATATGTAGCCCCTCTGAAGTCTGAAAACAGACAATTCCTTGATCCTTAGCTGGGTGTTTCTTACACTGTCACGGGGTCAGTCTTATCTGGAAGCTGCAGTTACCAGCTGGAGTGATGTCTTTATCCAAACTGGCCATAAAAATACTTACACGTTGTATATCAGGAAGTGTCTGCAAAGGACAAATGCACTGAACACTGGACTCCTGTGTTTGGTAAGGCACGGGAGGGAAGAGGGGGGGTGTTCTGGGAGAGATGGGGTGAGGCTGCCTGGTGTGGGGAGGAGACCTGGCCAGGCTCAGGGCGAGTCCAGGGTTGGGTGAGGAAGTTTTCACTTGACACAGAAGAAAGCAACCCATCCGTGAGAGTGCAAAGAATGAGGAAGCTGGCTGGTCTCTGCACCCTGTGGGGACCTGCCTTTCACTGGCCTTGATTGTGGAAAAATGAATGTTTGTTTGTTTTAAAGAGAGCAGTTGTGATCTTAAGCATGCAAAGTAACGCTTGCTATTTAATAAGAACTTGGCCTACTGCCACAAGTGATGTCGTTTTGCCACTGTGATTTATTTCAGAGCAAGGTGTGTTAGTGATTCAGTCTGCTGCACCTTAACCAGGTGGGGAATACCAACTTCATCTGTTGCAAAAACCAGCTCCACCTCCCTCAGTCTGACCTGCTGCCAGCTTTTCCCTTTCCAAGCTTTCTTTCAAACAACACTAGACTATATTTGAATGTAACACAACAAAAGTTCAGGAAAGCTGAGGACCACACACTGTAACAATTACAAAACCCCTTTTAATAAGTATTCTTTCCAGAACCTTGGAGAGCTTTTCTATGACAACCTTACTAAACACAATTCAGAAACAAAAAATGAAATACCCACCTTCAATGCAAATTATTTAGTGAAGCAAGTTTAAAGGCCAATCCCAAAAAAACTTCAGAAGCAAGCTCATTATTCACAGCTACACTATGATATCAGAAGACACCTGAGGCTGTAGCACTCTTCATTCTTGTTTCCCAACCAGCAAGACACACTAATGTGAAATGCAGTGTGCAGACTGCCTTCTAAGAGGCAACATAGGTTCATATGCTTGGCCTCTGGCTGAGCTCTGACTGCCAAAAACAGGGAAGGCAGCAATGACAGAGGGCTGGGGAGGGCTGAAAAACCAGCTCTAGAGCAGCTGGTAGCTCTGGAAATCCAATGGCTGGAGGAAAAAGGCTGGAGACGGTGATGAAGAACCAGTGGAAGGGCAGTGAGAACTTAGAAGATGGGAACAATTAAGCTTGTTTTAGGAAAGGAGAGTGATCAGTGCCCCAGACCAGGGCTCCCTGCTCGCTCACTGATGTACAGACACTTGCTCCCCCATGCCCCATCTTGTACCCAGCCTACCACCCCCTCAGCTGAGCAAGCCAGTTAGTCCTTCAAGCCATGATTCAACATCATCTTTCCACCCTAAAATCCACCAAAACATGCTCTGCCCCATCAAGCCCAACCTCTAAAAAATACAACTTACAGCTTGTACACCGAGCAAGTCCCAGTGGCTGCCTCCATCTCCACACCTGGATTCCAGCAGAAACACAGTTAAAAACACAGTAATGTGGGCTGGGGCTGGCAGGGGTGAGTGGATCTGGCACCCAGAGGTACAGGACTGTAAATGACGAGCATTGGATATCTTCAGACACTAAAGTCAGGGTTAGAGATTGGGGCACCAAGGACTAGAGAGCACCTCCTCTTTTCTTGCTCTTCAGGGCAGGCCTGAGTGCTCAGTAAGGCACAAAGCTTCTGCTTGTGATTGAAGGAATGCTGGCTGATAGTTTATCCTTAAGGCCGGAATCAGGCTGTGGGGTAAAAGGGCTTAAAGTATAGGATTCTTCCTGAATAATGTGAGAATTGTGGAGAAATTATAAGACCTGCTACCTGTTTCTTATCATTATGAGATAAACCTGCAAAGGCACTCAAATCAACCACATCAAATGGCTTCCAATGAGGTCTGTAGGGATGATAGACATGCTCAGGCTTAAGTTTAGAGTGATGCATTGCCATGGGTGGACAGTGGAAGGTAGAGAAAATGCCAGGAGTAGGAAGAAGATCTTGGGACTGAGGAACTAGAATGTTAGGAAGATGATACAGTTGCCTAGTAGTGTAATAGATCCTTGTGCATGTATGGGTCAGGTACAGCTCACTGTTGTATGGGCCAGTATCGTAGTGGGGTTTGGGTCATGGTACTTGGGGTCAAGTACAGGTCACATTATGCCATTGCTAGGGACTGAGTGTGGGAATTCTGCTGTGGTTGAAGTCAACAATCAAATTTCACTCTGTACACTCTACAGAATGAATCTACAGGCACATCATCTCCACAGACAACCTTTGCTCTGCAACGTCCTTCATCCACTAGTGTGTTATTCTCTAGCCATTCACAGACCTCCAGCAAGGTCCACAGGGCTGAGGGCTGCTATCAGCAGGGAAAAGTGGTTTCTTGGTAGCTCTAGAATGCTGACTTATGACTACAGGTGAGGGTCTTAGCAAGAAACCTGTTCTTATCAAAGACATAACCACCAGCACACTGCACAGCAGTAGAGAAGAGGGCACTAACTGTTGCACAATAAAAGCATCCAAAGCCCATGCCTGGCTTTGTGTATCTCCCAGAGCCATACACTGTACATGGCATAAAGGGAGGATAAAGAAGGGACAGCAGGGCAGGGAGGTTGCCAGAAGGGAGAAAAGGGAGTTTTCTGGTATTTCTGGCTGAACCACACACAGGTACCCACAAATATGCCTACTTGTCTCTTGGAGAGGGAGAACTCAACCATCAGTCACAGGATGGTGGCTGTCACCCAGCAGGACATGGACAGCCAAATAAACACCAGAGATGATATCCAGAAGACAAAGAGATGGCCCAGCTGCAACTCAGGCTAGGGAGAATCAGAAAAAAAAAAAAAATCAGACATTGTTAGCCATGAAAAAAATCAGATAAACTGTTGGGAAAACACGGGGGTAGAGGGACTTTCCCCATGTTTGGTCATTCCTTCAGTGTATTTATATACATTTTGGCAAAACATTCATTTTTAAAATCACTTATTTTCACATCAATAGGCTTAAGGCTGCCGAAAAGCAAAGCTTTGGACTGAAAAAATGTTCCAGTTCTCCATAGGAAACTGTCTGAAATATACCCAGAATTGGCAGTATGATCTTCAGATCTGCAGAGAAAATACTGAGTCATGTTGTCAGCCCACACACATTTAACAAAAATAAAAGCAGACCAACGATTCAAAATTCTCCCACTCATCATTTAAAGAAAACAGAAGTCATTCAGTCATGCCTCATGCTTCAGAGACCTTTAGAAAACACCCAGCTCAGGGAACATTCGCCCACGTCGTGCCCACGCAGCGTTTCAAACCGGCGATGTCATTTGCAGCTCGTTCACTCACAGGTCTGGGCACTGTTTGCTTCAGCATCCCCAGAGGAAGTCGCCGAGACTTTAAAGGTTTCTGCTGAAAACGTGACACGATAGCCGGAGCCTCAGCCCTTGAGTGAGCAACGCTGAGATGATGTAAGACAGCATGCCTGGCTTGAATCCCTGGAGGAGGCAGGAAAGTGCCGTGTGCTTCACAGAAACACAAACTTTAGCTGTAGTTTGAATAAGAGGCTACTGTGCTCTTCCTTCAGGGGTTAATCTTGTACTGAAGCATTGGCTCACCAGTGCTGAGCTCCCCAGTCATTCACTGAAAAGGGAGGCGTTTGCACGAATGTCAAGATTAGGGGAATTACCTAGGAAGTCCTCCTCCTTTTAACCCTTCCCACATAGTCCTCTGGCAAGGAAAAGCTGGTTTCACCCAGCTGCTGGCAACATCTCTTCCTCCTTCAGTTCTAAAAGCTGCTTGAAGTATTAGCAGCTGAACCTGGATGAGTGGCAGCCAGCCCAGCTCATGACGGAGGGGGAGACGTCACCACCCAGAGCACACACAGATGGAGTTACACAATCGCTGTGGTGTTGAAAGCGGCGCTGGAAACTTGTCAGGAGCCCAAAGGCCAGAGCTAATTTGTATTTCCTATTGCACAGCATGATTTTAATCAGAGCGAAAAGCACCCAGTTGTGTTTTATGTAGCGAGTGGTATAAGCAGAGACAAGTTAACAGAGCAGCTAGGAGCAGGACATGCTCTGAGGACAGCATAGAGGAACATTAGATGGGGAATATACCCAATTTATCAGCATTTCCTTTATTCTTCAGGATGGCCATGGGCTATGAAGCAAGAGAATAAGAGGCAACTTTCATCACAATTCTGTGATTGCCCAATTCTCTTTACAAGAAAAAAAAAAAAAAAGGTAAAAAAGACACCTGCAAAAACCTTAAAGACAAGCATTTTTAAAAACCTCTTTCCAAAAGTTCTAGATGTGTCACCAAGTAAAAATACAGCATTCAGGAAACCCATCTCACTTGCAGCCAGTATTTGACAGCAGTCAAGTCTAGGTGATCTCTAACAGAAGCTGCTTTGGCTTCAGCTGCAGATAAGTGTGTGCGAGTTCCTTGTTACAATTAAATTTCTGCCTCGTTGAGAGCAGGCAGCACAAAGGACTGGCACAGCCCCCAAGCACCACTGTTCCCAGAACAGGCTCACCTCCAGGACCCCCTTTCCATGCTGTGATGGCTGGAGAGCTGGAGCCAGGAGCCATTTGGTCACCTTGTCCCAGCTGGGCTCACAGCCACACTCCCTCCCCAGCACTGGGATGTACCTTTGTGTGCTGCCAGCGCGTGCCAGAGAGGGAATGGGGCACCAGGTTAATAGGACAGTAAATACACCTTGACGTTTCTTGATTGGTTTGCTTTGTACTCCCAATAGATTTACTGGAAATTCAGAGGTGGGGTTTGCCGCTTATTGGAGAAAATCCTTCATTTCAGCCTTCCTCTCTTTACCCACTGGGAATAAATGCTCCTTTCCCCCTCAGTTCAGCTTTATTCCTTGACAGCTGAGAAAAAGAAAGAAAGAGGGGAAAAAAGGAAATCAGACCTTGGACGCTTATTTTGCTCTGGAAAGCCAATGTCTAGTTCAGAGTGGGATAAACTGCATGTCAGGGATATAAAAGGAAGCCTGTCAGACAAGCTTATCTGTAGCTTCCTATATTCAGTTGGATAAACCCTATCCCCAGAGCATTTTCCCCACCAGCTCGGCCCTTTCTATTGTAGCCCCTGAAATCAGCACCCTCTCTGCTCTCATTCCTCCTCCACATGCTCCTTTACACCCCTCCCCCAGACACATTTGTCCCCCCAACTCAAACAGCTCCCCGAGGAGCTCAGGCACCACCTATGTTCAGGGATGGGGAAAAGAGAAGAGCCAGCTGAATATGCAAACAATCCTATTTGCACCCCAGCATGTACAATTCAGCTCTTTGTCAGCATGATGGAGTGCACTCTGTCCAGTTTGTTTCCTCCTCTGAGATTATCACCCACACCCTTCCCACACATGAGCATTATCAAACGCTGTACCTGAATCAGCCTTTTCAAGAGACAGGCTGGCTGCTGCCTGCTTAATACCTGTCCACCAGCCGCCTATTCGCTTTGTTTCAAAATTGGAGGCAATCATAGAATGTGATGTGACACCTACAGCGGGCCTAAAAAAAAAAAAAAAAAAAGAGAGAGAGAGAAACAAGGTGGTGTCACTCCAGATGGAAGTGTTGGACACCTTGCACTCCGAGGCGTTTGGGGTGCGGGACAGACGGACACACCGGGGAGGGAGGACGGCGGAGCGAAGGTGCCAAGCGCTGTGGGGGCCGTGGAGCAGCACCGGCAGGGAGGGCCGCAGGCCTGGCAGACAATAGCTGCCTCCCTGCCGGCCGCTTCCGACGGAGGAGCCTCATGAATCAAGGCGAACATCCAGCGACAGGCTGGATGAAATGCATTAATATGCGGGCGCCGGCAGCCCCCTGCCTGGCGCGGCGCTCACCTGCCTGTCTGAGCCCCGTGAGGCGGCGAGCGAACAAAGGAGCGGCGCGGGGCGGCCGGCAGCGCCTGCACACAAAGCGGCCCGCCCGCCGCCATGGGTGTGAGGGCAGCTCCCGCTCGCCCCATTGTCTGCGCTCCTTTGTGCTCCCCAGCCGCACGGGCAGGGATGGTGGCAGCGGGACAGGCACGGCTTTGTTGAAGGGGAGCCCTCGAATGGGGGAAGGCTCCTGCGCTGGCGCTGCCCTACGTGCCCGTCTGGGGGCCGCGCTGCTCTGCCCCTCAGGGTGCCGACAGACGGACGGGGCGCCGGTGCTCGTCCCTGAGCACCTTTTGGTCCCTCCAGAGCCTGACCCTGTGATGCCTTTGGGAGGTGGGGAATGCCCCCCAGCTCCTGCAGAAGGGAGTGTGAGGGCTGCCCTAACCCCCTGGAGGGGACAATGAGGAGCAAATCTGGGAGCGCGGACCACCCACCACACCACCTGTATCCCCCCAGCCTCAGGAGCAGCACAGACACCTCTGCCAATCCTCCACTGCTTTGCCATACAGCAGTGTGGCATGGCAGCATTGCAGCCCCCCAAGTCCTGCAGGATCCAGACTGCCTTGTCTCAGGGCAGAGCTGTCACTGCCAAGCGCTCCCGAGGGGTCAGTCCCCAGCTGCAGCACACTGGGAGCTCTGCTCCCGCTGGAATGACCAGGACAGGGAGAAGGGGGAAGCCCGGTCTCTCCAGTGCAGGGAGCAGCATGTCCCCACAGTGCCCATGCCACTGCCCAAAGGACAGAACGCTCCCTGGTCCCACAGCGGCTGTGGATCAGCTCCAGCCCCACAGAGCTATGGCTCACCTGGACTCAGCTCTCGCTCCCCACTGCTGGCACTGCTCACACCACCAATCTCAGCCACTCACAGAAACACCTGCAATGATGTGGGTGTCACTTGAACAATATGGCCAATGGAACATAAGCAAAGAAAGAGAGAGAAGGTCCAAAGCTGAGGGAAAAGCTTGTTCCTGAGGGACACCACCTAGCACCACAAAGGAGCTCAGCACACTCCTGCTCTGCTGTTGGGAGAGCAGCGCTCAGAGCTCTGGCACTGAGAACAGGGTCCAGGAACAAGAACCAAGGCACTGCAGGGGTGCTGCTAGCAGAGCCTGAGGGTGCCCACAAGAGACAGGGATGGTGAGAAGCCAACATACAACTAAGAAGCCCATTTCTCAATCTCGTTCTGAGAAAACAGTTTCTGACAATTTCTGGTTCTGAGTGCCATTAAAGAGGAAGGCTCTACCCAAAGTGCAGTTTCTCTTCCTATTCTTTCATTATATTTGGTATATTCTAAACAAATTCTAAATAAATTTTTGCAAAAAACTTCTATAGCCACCAACAGGGAGGTCTCCAGACAGGAATACATTTTCCCTAAAGAAAACTGTATAATTCCTACTTTAAAAATAAAGGCAGAAACATTGAATGTAAACAGCATCACTTCCTTCTTTGAGTTTTCTTGCTTCACAGTGAAGCCTCAGCAGATCTTGTAAAGTATATTTGTGCTTTATAAGCAGGAATCATACTGAGTTCGATGGACAAGAGATTCTCAGCAACATCTAAGTTGCAGAAGCGAGACAGTTGTTCTCAAAGCCACCAAATAAGAAGACTGAGAGCAGATAAAGCAAACAGCTAGATAGAAGCAAAAGGCCTTCATCTTCAAAAAGTCAGAGAAATGGGAAAGACTGGGCGGGGAAAGGAAATACCTGGGAAAAAAAGGGGAAAGACCTGCTGGGCAGCAGGCTGGTGGCAGAGCTCCTGGCATCTCTCCATGCCTCCTCCATGACCCCTCGCTGTTGCCCCAGGCAAAAAGGGACCAGCAGCTCTTTCCCCAAGCCAGCACCAAGCTGGTGTACCTGTAGAGTGGCATTTCAGCAGCTGGAGAACTGGCTGCATCAGCCCAGAGCTGAACTAACACAAGAGTCATTTTGAAATACAAGCTTGGAGGGGCTGCCTGAATTAATGAAGCTGATGGGATGGGGTTGAGGTGTAACAAGGTGGCTCTTAGTGAAAAGCAGAGAACTTCCCCCAGGCTGCCTTTGGCTCCTGCAAAGCATCCAGGTCAGTTTGTAACTTATTAACACCAACACTCACAGGATCAAAGTTCAGCACGTGTTTAGCTGCTCTTCTGGAACAGCAGACTTGAAAAGCATATTGTGCAGGTTTCCTCGGAATAAAAGAGACATGCAGAGAAAGCATCCACTGCCCATCTGCTCAGAGACAGCCACTGTACCACTTTGGTCAGGAGACAGGCTTCCTTCACCACCTTGTGCCTGAAGAGCTAGTTCTGCTCAACTACTGAACCCCACTCCATCAAGGTCCTTCCTCCTCTTGGGGCAAAACAGTTTTGCACCTAAGTGATGCTCAAAAAGGTCCCCAGGTTTAGGAGGAAATCCTCTGTCAAGATTACACTGCACATTTTAAGTGTCTCCCCTGCAGTTGGAATTGCACCTTAATCTAATTATACCTCCAGTGTCCCAGCTGAAAGTGCTCAATATATGATGTAGCTTGGAAAATTAATCACTGGACCAGCAGAGATGGGTAGTGGAATCAGTGTGGCAGCACAGAGTCAAATGAGAGCAAGGGGGCTCTATCTCCCAGCCCTGGGAGTTGTGTGCAGGGGGACTGCTGTGGTTCCCTAGACCAGCCTCTTGCCAGGCCATTAAGACCACACAAGCCAGCTCACCTCCAAAAAAAAAATGCAGATTTCCCAGGGCTGGCTTTCTGTCTGCTGCTCCTGAGAGGGAAAAGTGACCCTGGCAGATGTGGAACATGAGGGTGCACACAGAGGACCTGCAAGAAGGACACAAAGGAAAGGAAAGTGAGAGCTCATTGCTGATCAAACCTGAGAGAGAAGCACTGATGGATGGGGCTGAGTGCAGTCTTTCAAAGGTATCACTGGGCAGGGTGGTGCTAAAGACAGAATCAAATCAAGAGTTTCTGAGCAGGTGGCATGCTTTAAATCCTGCCTGGGTGGGATCACCACTCCTTACCCTGGCCTATGTCTGTTGCAGTGGTCAAGTTACACAGCAAGAAGAGGTGACACAGCAATTGTAAGTCCCTCCCCACCAGCAGAGCAGCCAAAGATCCTCTGCTACCCTCAGCTTCCCTGCAGGCTCACAAGTCAAAGAGCCAAACAGGCTCCATTTGCTGTGCAGCTACTGCCCAAACCAGTGTGGGTAACAGCATGCAGCCCAATTGTCAACACACAAGGCTACATGGAATTGCAGGATGATGCACAGGTGTGCTTGCTTGCTTATCCAAACCTGCAGATGTCCAGAGAGCATACAGTTCTGTTGTTTAAAGGGGCTTTATGACCGTACTTTATAATGAACAGTATCTATAGATTATTCTTTGTAAATATCTGTGCCCTGTGAAGGTCAGAGTTACAAACACCCAAATAAAGTTCCTGGAAACGTTCTTTATCAGCAATCAGTGATTTATCAACCACTTCTGGCATAAGTTGAGAACACTCTGCTATTGCTTTTGTGACCCATAAAGGGCCACCATTTCAGCCCTATTAGAAGTGAGATGTTCACTGCTGTTTGCATGGTACCAGTGCCTAGTGCCAAACCTGCACAGAGACATCACCTGCCATCTCTAATCAAAGGCAGGGTCTGGTGGGAAGGAAGTTCAGAGATCATTCCTTTCTGTGTGCTATTACAAGGCATCACTAAACACTCACCACACTTACAAATGGACTTTTTGTGTGGTGGGAGAAGTCATCCCTTCTCCCTCATGTTTACAGAGGCAAATACAATTGGAGAAAGGAACAAAGTTCCACTTCTGCAGCCACTTACCAGAAGAAATGGTGCATTTTTTGCCATCAGGATCCTCTGTGTTCCCTGCAAAGACGTATTAACAAGGTCCTTGCTTCTCAGTGACTAAGGGGAGGGAAGAGAAACCTTGACCACAAAGAGGAACTCAGTCTCTGGGAAACAGGCAAAGAGGATGCTGTTAAACATTTCAGGAAGCACTAGGGGAAAGATGGGGGCAGCCAGAAGTTTTGAAAGTTTTGATTTCCCCAAGAAAATAAACTGCCTATTCTAACTAGAGGAGAAATGGCTTGTGAGCGAGCCCTCTCTTCTGGAGAAGTTTCTCCTGTGGTACCCAATACTGTAAAGGGCTGCAAAGGAGGGACCACTCTTCACTGGATTAATTTACAAGGTAAAAGAGACTCTCTTTTTCCCTAGGGAGAGTTAAACTAGACTCATGCCCTTGATGAAGAGTGTTTGAAACCCTCCTGCTTGCACGAGGAGAGCAGGAGCTCCTGCCACTGGAGCACAGGCATTGCTTAGCCCAGGACCACCCCAGAACTGCCTGAGAGACATCTTTGTGGGGGGAAGTTAAATACTTCAGATTCCCTTTTCAACCAGGCTACTTATGCTTTGGATCTGTTTTTGTTAAAGCCTTCTTATTTTAATTAAGAAAGTACTTGTTGAAAAAGCAATACTCTGCCCCTTTGGTTACCATTAACATGTGTCTGCTGAGAATGCCAGCAAGCCTTTGAGATGCAGCAAGGCTGAACTCAGTAGTTCTCAAGGAGTTATACAAACCTTTTAAATGTAGCCTGGGAGAATGACTGTACTCTCAGCAAACTGAGGATACAAACCAACCCTGATAAATTCAGCTTTTGGGTCAACAGCAGCCTCATGATGCACAGGAATGGGAGTGCAAAGCTCTGCCCTTGGGAGGAGTAACAATAGGCACCCACATGGGCTGGGAACAGACTGGCCAAGTAATTGCCCATGGAACAAGGAGCTGGGAGTTACAGGCTTGCCAAGCAGTGTAGGAGTTAGCAGTGTGCTCATTGCAAACCCAAACTGCACAGCAGGCAGTGTCAGGGGCAGTGTGGCCAGCAGCCCGTGGGGAGAGCATAATTCAACCCTGCCAAGGCTGCATCTGGAACAGAGCTGGAATAACAGGCTTCATGAATGGTATGAATCCCAGAAAAAAGTTCATAGAATTCCTAGAATATCTGTTAATTTTAATTATTAGAGGAAAAAAAAATAAGGAAAACCCCATAAGTTACTATTTCCTCCAGTTCCCATATCTTTATAAGTGGCCCTACATCACCAAGTTTAGGATGTGCATCTGAGAAAGAAATGTTTCCTTTCAGAGGAGTGTTTCTTGTAGGAAGAAGAGCTGAGAAAGGCTACTAAGCTCTGTGTTGTCCAGGACACGAAACAGTGCTGCCAGCAGCCTTCCTGCCAGCAGAACATAAGGAAAGGACAGAAGGAAAAAAAAAGAAAAATAAAAACCGTGTTTGACAACCTCCCTGCCCTCCTGCAGCCCTACCAGCATCATAGCAAGATTCTTTTGAGATGGCAGAGTACTAATAGGTGGTTTTGACAGGGTAAGGTGGAGAAGATCAGATAGGAGAAAACATGTCTGCACTGAAATGGCCGTGCAGTCCTTGATCTCCTTTGAAGAAATGCATTGCTTTTAACCACCAGATGCCTGTCCCCAGTGCAGGCCAGTAGGTAAACAGACACAGACAGTGCTTGTAGCAGGAAGCCAAACCAGAAAGGAATTTTATCCACCCAGAACTGCTGCCTGGGGCAGCTGGGAGACCTCTCTAGCAGTCAAACACTCACACCAGTGAAGGTCTCACCTGCTCACATTCCTACTGCTTCTTACTGGCAGAGGGCTGGAAACTGAGGCACCCATCTGCATTGACCAAAAATCAGTGTTCAACAACAATTATTAAAGGCCATGCCTCCCAAGCAGCACCAACAAGCATTTGGCTGGCCATGCTGGCAGTACTACAGATAATCTAGATGAGGCCTCCTGCCCAGTCCAAGGGGAACAACCTTGGACTCAGCTCACCACTTGAGCACTTGCACACAACCTATAAACCTCAGCTGTTTGACTGGTGCTCATGGATTATTATTCTGCCCTCTCTTCTTGCCTCTCATCCCTCTGTGAGCCCACTGTCCTTCCAACACAGGACAGATTTTTTTCTGGAGAGCATCAGCACTTCTCCACAAGACCTCCCAGGCACAGGAGGTGATGGACAGCAAGACAGCAGAGCCTAATCCACATGTTATGTGATTTTTTTCATCCCACTGCCTTCCTTTTAAAGCCTAAGTGTGAAAGACTCAGGCCAGACCTCAGCCTCCATCTGCAGCCTGGGATTATGATCTGAAGCATAATATTTCTTTATGAGCAAATTATCACCATGACTTCAATGTGCTGTTGGCCTTTTAAAAACCTAAGTGTTTAGTATTTTTATTTCTTTCTGCTCTGCAGTTTATGGCTCCCATAAATCAGATGACAGGCTGTGGCACAGAGGGCTGATCTGATCTGTGGGAACAGGGAAAGGCAGGAGAAGGGAGCACTGACAGAGCTGTTAAGCAGGGGGACCTCTGCACCCTGATGTAGGCATCCCCATGGAGGAGGCAGGATGGTGCCCACCTGAGGCAGTGCTCACAACCATGCCAACTCCTCTGACACCGTGTTTAAAAGCCTCATTTCTTCTATGCCACACCACCTCCTTGTAAAAACTGAAAACCCAGTTCTCTCTCTCACAGGAGCAGTGCTAGATCCACTAGGATTCACAAACTGTTCCATCACTACAGACATTAGAGCTGCAGGGACACACACAGGCAAAGTGCTGACCCACTACACTGGTAAACCAACCCACACCTCTGAAACAATCCAATCTGACCCAGAAGCCTTACCTTGTAGCAAATTAAGGATGCTGCCATGGTTAAAAGTCCATTTCAGAGTTGGAAAGCTGGTGCTCAAGTCCCAGGTCTCACAAGTAAAAGACCAAATCCCTAAAGACATTTATTCACTCCGAGATGCACTGAAAGTCATGCTATGAAGCACTCCAGCAAGCAGCTGGAACCCTCCTCCCCACATCTCTGTGCTTCCAAATACTGTTAAAATCTCAACTACAGTCAGCCTATGCCCTCTCAGGGAAATGGGATCCACACCCTTCCTTTCTTCTGCCACCTGCTTCAATGGCTTGGACTCTCCTTCAGGACTGACACTTTCCTACATGCACATATGTGCATGCCTAACACTGCTGAGCAGGCCACCATCTTCACAAAAACCTCACAAAACAAGTAATAGATAATGTTGCAAGAACTTTGTTGGATTGGGGCTTGCAGGGCCCTCCAGTGAGCCTGGGTTTATTGCTAGCTGTACTGCTTTGCTCATTGATAAGAACTGCTTTCTTCCTCCATGCTCAATGCTGCTTTGCTAGGGCAGACTTTGGTACAGGTACTTTATCCTCTTGGCAGTGCTAGGTTTATGGTTGCACTTGGTGATCTTAAAGGTCTTTTCCAACCTAAGCAATTCTGTGATTCTTAGAGAAAGGGAACACAGGCAGCTTAATGCTGCTTAAGTGAAGGTCTGTGGCAGGCAAGAGGACTTCTGCAAGGACAAGCCCTCCACTGGCTCACATAAGACCAGAAGGTGATATAACTTCATGTGACAATACTCCCAAAATGCCAATCCTTCCTTTGGTATTTCCAAACCAGTAGAAACCTCCACCAGGAGTTTGAAATCCCATGGATTTTTTACCTACTGAAGCAAAAAACGGTGCTCATCATTGCCTTGCCTGCAATCCAGCCTCTACCACTGTTGTGCCCTTGACCAGTAAGATTTTACCTGCTATGGAAGCCTGGATAAGAGGCAGGTATTTCTGCCATCCTCAGCAGGGACCCACCCTCTCATGAGGGCTGGCAGCTCTGGGCTGTGCATCCATCTGTCCATCCATTCATCCATCCATCCATCCCTCCCACTTTCTGGGTGCCCACAGCTCTCAGTGTGACAACTGGAGCCAGGCTGTGACAGGAATGACTCCCAGTTAGAGAGCACAGGCTAGTCAGGGCCCTGCCAGTGGCTCACCCCCATGGCTGGGGCTGTCACTGGAAGTAACAGGATTAGCAGAGAGAAGACAAAGCTTCCAGGCCAGGAAGAAATAGACAAAGTGAAGGAGTTCAGGCCATGCTTTTAAGCAAGTTTCGAGCATTAGAGAATCTCTTTAATAATCATGATACTCAAGTATTTTTTAAAAAGGAAGGAAAAAGAGTAGCCAGAACCTCTCCCAGAAAACCACGTTGCTGCACAGAGCAATTCTCAAACACAGACACCAGTCTGTTCCTCCCAAAACACAGTTGTAAAGCTAACAACTGCTGTGCTATTAAAGTGCCAGATAAGCCAGGCGACAGCACCAGCCAGACTCCTGCAGCTTCAATACTCCAGGATCACTCAGACACATCAGCTTTTATCCTGAAAGTATCGGAATCCAGGAGTGTTAAGACCAGGGTAAACATTATCAGTTGTTGTTCTGCCCTCCTGCAGGGACTACAGCTGATCTGTTTGGGCAGAAAGGCCAGCAGGAAGAAACAGCACCAGCTTCAGAAAGCTACCTGTTCTCTCCCTGAAAGAACTTGGGGGAAATGCAAAATTCACTGTGTGCCTCTGGAAATCATGCAACTGCTTTCAGTGCTGAAAACGTGCATCTTGTTTCCAGTGCAATGTTTTCTCTGTTTCACTGCTCCATGGTGCTGGACATCTTGGCTCCAGGTGGGTGCTGGCAGCCTGGAGCCCCTCGCCACCCCAGACCACCTCCCCTTGCCATGGAGCACATTAGGACAGGGGGAAAAAAAAAAAAAAAGAACAAACAAAAAAGAAGCGAACTAAAGCCAATTAAAAGCACAGGAAAAATGCAGGGAGGCAGGTTGTCATTACCAGAGCTGGAATTTGGCCTGGGTGCCATGGAGATGAAACCTGGCAGATGGTTAAGGTGTACACGGGAAGCACGCAGGCAGCACCTGACTCTAGATTTATGACCAATTAATCCAACAAAAGAGAAATCTTGACAAGGAAGCCACAGAGACCTACAAAATGAGTAAGTGAACCATGAAAAGGGGAGGCTCTCCCATCCAAAAAAAAAAAAAAAAAAGAAAGAAGAAAAAAAGCAGCTGAGTGTACAATACCTACAGAGCCGTGAATAAACTGAAGTTGGAACAGATGGAGAGAGAAACAAACCACGGTGTGTATTAGTTGGCTCCCAAGTAAAAGAGCCAGCATGGGGAAAGAGCTTCCCCACAATTCAAGGAGAGAACAATAGGCTCCAGTTCTGCAGCAGCCCCTTCCCCAGGTGCTCAATGTCCTTCCCACTGCTTCATTTAAGGCTCACAAGCTGCAGCACTCTCAGATACAAGATCCTAACAAACAACCAGCAAAGCATATTTTTTTTCAATAATGAACCATGTGTCTCCAATTAAAAGAGCCCAGGCACAAGGCAGCAGAGACAGGAGCCTTCTCTGGCAGCCCATCACAAAGACACAGACCCCAACTACATGGCCTTGCCTCAGACTGCATCTGAAACAGGATCAGGGATAACAAACAATGGCTTTCCCATGGACAGCGACTGCCCTGAAGTGGTTGCAGGCTGATGGGCAAACACCTGGTAAACCCCAGCACCGTTTGGAGGCACAGAAGTGACCTTTGCCTTTGCAGGAGACAGCAGCTTGGCACACAAACATTTCCACTGCATTTTGTCTGCCACCTGTAAGCTAAAGCCCTGGCCAGGTCAGAGATGAGAAAACAAGCAAGGAGAAGATAAGCCAGCCCACTCTGGGAATAGGAGTAGGGAGAGGTTAGAGTGGGGCAATTAAGCACAAGGAGAGAAGCCCCTCGTACAAGGCTATTAAAAACCCCAACCGAGAAGAAAGGAGGGATGCAAACTGTGGTTCTGTGGAGCACCAGGCACTGCTGCCCCACAGATACCCTCACCCCGACCCGAGGGCAGCAGCAGGCACTGCAGGAAAGCAGCAGCCCCCTCCTCGGGATGAGCACTCAGCTTTCCCTCCAGGTCTGCAAACACAGTCCCGCCCCTGGGATGTAAATCCCAAAGATAAGCCCAGCTCTACAGACAGCATTTATCACCCACTTTAAAGACAGGCAGCTTGGGACTAAGCCCTTGAGGGGCACCCCCCATCCATGGCAAATTCAGCCTGCAAGAAACAAGTTCTAAGTCCTGCCTTGAAGGTGGTGGACCAAAACTTAACTGGCTGCACAGTGAGAAGGCTTTTGCAGAGCCATGTGCTCCCTGGAATCCCTGTCCCCAAAAACCCCACCTTTTGCCCATGCTACTGACAGACACTGGATGCTCAGACATCAGCTGGTTCACTTCTTGTAGTGCTAAGGGAACAGCAGCATATTTTCCCCCTGACTAAAGCTGAGCTTATAAAAGAACACTGTCTGAGAGGTAGCACCTGTATTGAGCCCAAGCACAGGCAGAAGATATTAAAATCTCCCCCCATCTCCACCCCCACCTGATTCCCTCTGTGGCTTTAAGCAAATCACATAACTTTTCCTCTTTAGTTGCTGCACCTGGGAGAGAGTAATATTTACCTATCCCAGAAGGGTGTTGAGAGGATTAGTTAATGTTTGCCCAGCATTTTAAAGGATAAAATATTCTGTATTAATTCCCAGCTGCTGAAAAGAACTGACATGTGCAACTCTCATTAACTCCAATGGAAGATTTTTACTGGAGTTGGGCTTTACTGTTTCAGAAAAGTAGAAGCAAGATGATGTGACATTAACATTTCAGAAGGTGCCTGCAGCACGGGCTGTAAAACCCCCTTCTCTTCTGACTGCCACCAGCCTCCTGCTGCACCACTGCCTGTTCTGCACAGATTCTGTTAAAGATTACAGCAGTCCCAACCCAACACAGCCCCGGGTGCCCCCCCAGCTGGGGATCCCTTTGCAGGGAGCTGCCCTCACCTGCGAGGTGGCCTCTTAAGGGTTAAACACAGCCACTGCACCGGGGCTGCCCCTCTGCTCAGGTTTGTCAGTGTTGCTCAGCTCTTATTTGGAAGCCAGGTTTGCTTGCTGTGACAGCTGCAGGCTGCAGGTGGGATCGTGCAGCACCACATCTGTTGGTGGGTGTGCCAGGGGAACATGCAGGTGGGTGGCATCCCCTCTGCTGCTGTGCCACTGCTCTGGCTGTGTCCCCTGCCACCTGGAGCTGGGCAGAAAGAAAAAAAGTATTAGATAAGAACCAGGCTCCAGCACCCAGCTGTCTCAGCGGGCTTTAAAACCCAGGACACCCATAGTGCATGGGAAAATACAGCACTGCACATCCCTCAAATCAGACCACCCACTGCTCAGGCCCTGCACACTCACAACATTGTGTTCCCTCCCTGAGCACTGGACACCACATTTGGCAGGGTGAGGACAATGAGATGCCACCCTGGGTTCTGTTTCTCACTGCACTTTCCCCCAGTGCTGGTTTCCCAAATGTGATGGGTGCACATGGAGTCTCCACTCACAGCAAGTGGAAATGCCAGCAGCTTTCATGGGCTCCTGGGACAGAACAAGGGGAGGCTTTGTCCCTTGGTGTCTGCAGTGCTCTGGGGCAAACAGGGCTCTGGGCACAGCAATATCTCACCTCCAGCAAGCCCTGAGGCTGTGGTGGATGCACCTCTGTAGGGCTGTCTTCAAAAGCAGCACAGCAGGGCCGAGCCCCAGGCAGTGGGGAGGGGGGACAGGGGGGCTCACGGCGCCCTCCGGAAAGGGATTTGGGTTTAACTGCTGCTTTACTGCCTGCCAGCAGAAGTATATGGCTGTACAATAAGGAAAGGCTGCAGGAAGGTGTTTGAAAACCAAGCTAACCCGCTTCAGACTCATCAAAGAAAAACACCACCAAAGCAGCCCCCCACTGGCCCCACAATTTCAGGGAGGGGAAGCTGGTTTGAAGCCTGAGAACAATGGAACAACCTTCCCTGCCTTTCTTCTGGCAAAGGCAAAAGACCTTATGGAGGTGCCCACACTGGGGAAGGCACTGAACAAGAAACCCCATGCCAATAAAGCATCCCTTGTGCCCTCAAATGCCACATCCACGCACTTCCCAACCTCCATCACCGCTGTCTGCTGGCAGCACCAGGAATTCTCACCCCTTGCTCTGCAATTCCCTGAGCAGGGGTGTTGGCACAGCCATGCTGGCATGGAGGGACCTTTGCCAGCACTGCTCTGTGCCCTGCCCATGTGTGGTGGGGCAGATCAGAGGGCTCACTTTTCCTTTCCAGAGGCCTCCCTTTGTCCCCACCTCTCCTGTCTCACCCAATGCCCAGGACAGCAGGCAGAGACCAAGGCACTGCAGACAGCGGCTGAGCAAAATCAGAAGCACAGACTGAAACATGACTAATTTCTAACACATCACAGCCTACGAGTCGCTCTGTTTGTGAGCCTCAACTGCTCTCTGCTGCTTTCACACCAGCTCGTTTCAAGGGTGAGTAAGCAGACAGTGGCAGACATGACTTTTATTATTCCCAGAGCTTTGAAGCTGTACCATTTCCCTGTGGTTATCAGCTGTCTGTAGTGGCACATTTTGAAGAACTCGGCAATGAGACATAGGTAGCCAGACCAAGCTGAGCTGGAGCTCAGCAAGTTCCATTGGCAGTATTTCATGGTGACTCAGTTGTTGCCCACCCTCTATTATTCATTGTTTTTGTCCCATCATTTTATTTCAATGGTCTTGACTACTTCCAAAAAAGACCTTTCACAAACAGAGGTCAAAGGGAACAAAAACAGCTTCAAGTGGTAAGAGAAGCTCATTTCTCTTAAAGTGAATTTTGGGATGAATATCCTCAGAGAATAAGCAACACCATTTGAAGAGAGAAAAATATAGAAAAACTGAGCTACAACAGTGTGAGCATTTCATGTATTCATACATGTGTATGTACTTATGCATATGCAAAAGAATAAATACAAAAACATGCATCTCAGACTAGAAAGTGAAACTTCCTGCATTTCTGAACAACTCCCTTAAGCTAGCTTATTACTCAGGTTTTCTCTTTATATATATATTTAAAAACATAGCACTTGCACACAGTTTGGAGAAAACAGTTTCCTTTCCATCCCTGATCAAATTCCCGTGCTATTTTCCTAATGCTCTAGAACTTCCACAGTTCTTATCTATATTTCTACATTTAACCACTTCTAGTTTGAATGGCTGAACATTGAAAAGTATCGCAGCACAAACATCAAAGTCTAAGCAAAAGCACCAGATTGTGATTGTGGGATTTTTTGCACAGGCTAGTTCAAATTCTACTTTTAATTCCACTGCCAAAAGTTTAGAGCTTGAGATAAATCTCTCCTTCCCCTTGAAAGGAGCTGATTGTATTTATGGTTCATTTCAGAGTCCAAGGGCCCAGATGAAAGGCTGGGGACAGAGCAGGGCGATGCCCCACATCCAGTGCCACACAAAAAGAGGGTGAGAGCTCTGGCAACAGTGAGAGGAACTTCCAGATGGAGTTCCCAGCAGCGCTCAGCCCCTTTGGGTAACCTCAGATGTGTCATTTAGTCTTCCTCTGACTCAGTTCCTCAGTACTGGGGAAATAACACCACCACTGCATTACGTAGGAGTTTTGGGCAGATAGACACCTTCTCAATGGGCAGAGGAATCCACACGAGAAGTGTAACTAAAATAGAGATGAGTTGCATTTCTAGAGAAATGACACAAGCATGGGCTGGGAAGGAGGGATGAGACGTATGGTACAAACACAGGGAGCTCCCTACCTCACTCAAAAGGGCTTGATCATGAACTGGAGCACTGGGTTAGGAACCCAGCTGGGGTCCTGCTTGGTGGCAAATCCTTGGGTCCCCTCAGTGGCTCTGTGAAAGAAGCACCAGCTGCATGGCTCCCACATCCCTGTTGGGGCTACTCAGCCACCCAGCAAGGGAAACAAAACACAGCAGCTTTCCTACAAATCTGCTACACCTCTGTCTGTACTCTAGAGTATGGCAGGTGAGAGCTCAAAGTGGCCTCACAGCTGTCCCCAGCACTGAGTTTTCTCCTGGCTCTCTGTGGCTGGCCACAACCATCCCCCTCATCCTCACCACATTTTGGTGGGCAAGCCAGGGGAGCTAACAATACTACTCTATTTTTTTTTTTTTCACAGAAGACAAAGCTGCGGAAGACACCGATTCCCATGGCAACAAAGGCAAAGAAGTGTCCCAAGATGTGATTTGCTGTCACCATACCCACCTCGTGGCAGATAAGGACAAGTGACAGCTCTGAAAGGAACTGTTTCCATGGGACCCTTCCCAGCAAGCCCCTGGAATGACAGCCAAGCATCAGCTTTTGGAATCAAACAGGTCTGACTGGAAGGGAGCAACGCTGCTCCCCCAGCAAGCACTGCCCAAATCTTGTCCTTTTGTGAGGGACAGGGCTCTGCTGGCTCCCCCAGAGCCTGCCTTACCCTGAACAAGCCTCACTGCTGCTCACTAATCCACTTACCCAGGCAATTACACTGGGAGAGCAGCCTGCAGGGAGCCATGCCCAGCTTCTCAGCTAAACATCCTCCTGGGTTTTTTAGCCACTGAGTTGTACCTAAAGCAATGGTGAGAGCTGCTCACAGAGCACAAGTTTGCTCTTGGGCAGCGTGGCCTATGTAAGTGCATTTCCTTCTGACACTCATTTATCACAGTTCTCTCCTCCCAGTCCTGCCCCTTCAGTTCCCTGGGGAAAGTCAGTGAATTTATGAAGGAGCAAAGTCACCTTGAGCCTTAATCCACACCCTAGCAGAAGAAATACATCTGTCTGCAATCACATCCACTCACTCTACAACAGCCTTACAACAAAGCTCACTTTGTTAGCACAGACAATACTGTCTGCTTCTCTGCTTCTGGAGAGAAGCTACCACAAAGGCTGCAGCAAAGAAAGGACTGGGGACAGAAAAAATGGCCCTGTACATCTGAGGTCAAACAGGTAAACTGAGGTGAAACAATGGAATTAGGAAGAGCAAAGAGTCAGCAAACCTAGTCCTTGTTTTATGATAATCCCTCCAAAACAACTCTGCTCCTTTTTTGTGTAAGAAGTGAAGGCAGTTGAGAAAATTGTGCTCAATAAAGTTGGAGGAGACAGGCAGAGTTCCTCATCCAACTGAGAGCAAAGCAGCAACCAAAGCAGGTGACAAAGTGCAGTGGAGCCAGGTGCATAAGGCAGTTGGGATTTTGCCATCTGGGAGCAAAGGACAGACTCCCTCAGAACCAGGCTGGCACCCAGCTTGCTTGGTTCTCCTTCCTCCTTCCCTCAAGGAAACCAGACCTGATGCCACCTGAGCACAAAGGACCAAAACAGGGTTTAAAAATGGGCCTGGGAGCTTCAGGCAGAGACAAAGCTCTCTCCAGCAGAGGCTGTCCCAGCCCTGCACAGGCACTGCCTGGACATTTTGGGGGTGTGGGCTGGTTCCCAAGTCCCTGATGCTGCCACAGGACTGCTCTCACAGGCAGGGCTCCCACCTTTGTGTCCATACCTGTGGAACAGCTCCTTTGCATTCAACAGGAACAAGTGCAGCTGCTTGTTGCTGTCTGTCCTATTTGTTGCCATGACTTGATTATCAGTCCTGGGATGAACCTGCTACTGACTGGAAGGATGCAGGAGTTACAGCAGAGAGCAAGGAGGCTAAAGAAGAGATAAATGAATAGTTGGGCCAGTCCCAATGAAAGTGCCACCTCTCAAACACTCCCATCCTGCTGGCTGGACAGTGCAGTGGGCTGAAACCCAATTGCTTTGTCATCTTTGGCACTTGCTGCAGGCAAGCACCAGCTTTTGTCAGCCCAACATCCTTTTCTCTGCCATGCAGCCCAGAGCAGATGAGTGAGTTTCTAGAAACAGGTCCCACCTGACAAACAGGAAAAAGAGTGAGGACATAAGTGTCCTGGTATAGGAGTTCTTTGAGCTAGTGTTGGAATCCAGGAGCCCAAAGAAACCAACCCATCCTAAACCCCCAATACTTTGCTAACTGCATTATAAAGGAAGGAGATTTAACTAGCACAGGTAAGTAATCTCCTCCTTAGCAGTGTCCTTCCAGTCTGGATTCTATTGCTGCTTATGCAGCCCTCAAGGACAAGAGGTGGTGGTGTATGGATTTCCTTTGCTTCACAATGGGGGAAGAACACCAAAAGGACAGAGACTTCACCAACTCACCTAGAAGTCCACCACCTGCCACTTCAAAATCTATTCCCAAACAAAATAGATTGTCCCCAGATAGCTTACCTGGGCTTCTCTATTCCCAGCAGCAGTCTTTCTTCTCCTGGCAGTACTCTTAAACTTCACAAGAGAGTAACAAAGCTTGCCCTCTCCTTCACAAGTAGATTTTAACTTGCCTATTTTCACTTGCCTAGGTAGCTCAGAGCCCATCCAGCCTGGGCTTAAACACTTCCAGGGATGGGGGATGCTTTTATGGGCGTGTACAGAGCACAGGGAGCCCTGGCCCAGCCTCACACAGCCTCCTAAGAGCTTGTATTTACAGGCTCCAGCGAGCGGGAAGCTGTTTACTAAAAGGATTAGATAAGGCTTGACAAAGATGCAGGAAGGTGGGCATGCTGTGCCTTAGAAAACTTTTGCAATACAGAACCCAAAACATCCCTGTAGGCAATTCCAGTTAGAAAAGAAGAAGGAGGGAGAAGTTTCAAACAGGTTTGGCAGAGCACTTTGGCCACAGCAGGACAGAGGGTTAAATGACAGGAGAGTAACCAAAGAGCAGTGTGTCCAATCCATCCCTGAGCAGCCACTGCTGGTACAGTGAGGACTGTGGGACTATCCCAAAATACCTTCTCCTTCTATCTCTGGGAGAAAACAACCCCTAAAGCACGCTGCTGCTTCTCCTCCCACTCTCCTGCAGAAGGGAAAGCTGCTCTCCTGGGTTAGGTGAGGACAAGCAGCTCTTGTGCTCTGTAAGGCTGCCCAGCACTCAGAGCAGCTCAATTCTCCCTGCTTTGGAGGGCACAGTGGTACCTACCAGGCAGACATCCATACCTTTTGGATTCCAGACCTCTGAGAAAACCAGGATAGGGCAGCATTGCTTGTAGGGCATCTGTTGCAGGCCCTTCCTTGATACAGACAAGTGCCATGGGGCTGAAACACATCTTTTCTTTCAGTGCCAGTTTGGTCAGTCTGTCACATCCTGGTGCTCAGTCTGAAAGAGAGATCATTTCCTCATGCATTTCCTTTGCACTTGTGAAGTTCAGCAATTCCTACTCTTTTGCTTGCCCACACATTCCACTCTGGAGATTGCAGCCACAGTGCTGGTGATGGGGTTTGCTACTTGTCAGCATTTTCAGATGCTCAAGTAAAGCTCCACTCATTCCTCAGAGCACTTCCAGAGTAAGCTGGAAAGTTCCTGATGACTAAGTGGGGAAAAAAAGGGACAGAAAAGGGGTAAAACATGAACTGTTAGTTTCCTTGAGGAACAGCATGATAGCACCACCAAAATACTTGAGAGACCAGACATGCAGGCACAGGAGTTTCTCCAGTGGTCTGGTACTGTGCTAGACTTGGAATTTATTATAAACTATAAAACACAAACACAATTACCATGTTCCCCACTGTGTCCATTTAAACACAGCTAAGCAAAGATGTGGGTTCATGTTTAATGGAACGAGCCACAGGAGAGAAGGCACAGCAGGGCCCTCAGCCACATGGCACATTTAATTCTAAGGGAAGAACACCTGACTTCTACATGCAGATCAACAAATAAATAAATTAATAAAAGCAGGTATACGGTCTGGTTCCTTCATTTAAGGCCATTAATTGCACCGACTCTCACAAACCTTCTGTGAGCCTGATCAGGAAGAGTGCCAAACTGCAGCCCTGGGAACACAGTCCCCTTTTAGGCTGGGATGAGGGTTTGGTTTCAGCAAGTCAGGGCTCAGATCTTCACAGCAGCTGAGTGAAAAGCAGCTGCTAGAGCCAGGCCTGTGAGGAGGAGGATGGGAGGAAGAGGAGGATGCTCAGCAGAACCACACCGGGGAGAGCGGAATAAAACACACGGAAGAACCAGCCCAGATAAGTCGATGTATGTTTATTCACGTGAGGTCAGTTCAGACATGACCAGATTAAAAACCTTCCTCCCTCAGAGCACCCTGGAGAAATGCACAGCACTGAGAACCCAGGACAAGCACGAGGGCAGCAATCCCGAGGCCTCAGGCACGCCTCACTCACCGGGGACGGCCCGAAGCGCCCGGCTCGGCTCCATCACTTCTGACACTTCTCAAGAGGGGACACAACAGTTTACAGGAAGCCATTTGTCACTGGGGCCAGCCTCTCCTCCTCCCCAGCCCCAGACACGTCCCTTTCCCACCCCACCTTTCATCAGAAGCTTAGCTGCTGCCTGGAGAGAAGGCCAAAAAGTTCATCCAGGTTGGAATTTGAAACCAGAGATTCTCAGACGCTGTGGCTGGGGCAACCTTCAATTTTGGAACTAAATTTCAGGGAGTTTTCATTCTATTTGTACAGGGGCTAATGAGTAGCTTGGGATGTGAACACTAACCCCAGGGCATAATTCTGAGAACAGGATGATAGATTATCAGTCTCCTGCTCTAATTATACAGGCAAAAATTGCAATGGGAACAAGAAGAGTCAAGAACAGGACTCAGATCCCATATCAGCTTAATGGCATCATTTTCCCAAGCACTGAAATATTTTGAGAGTTAACAAAAAGATGCAACAATCACCTCCACCCAGAGAAAAAGACTCAAAAAAAGTATAAAATGAGACAACTGAGTTCCACCTTAAGCAAAGCCGTGCATGGAGACGTAACTACAGAAGCAGCAATCACCAAGCAACCATTCAAAACTGTAAAACCATAAGGCACTAATGATGTTCTGCTCATTACAATCAACACATGACTAAAAACTGACATTCATCAATTAAAAAATAAAATCAATGTACATTTTGAAAAGGCAACTGTTCCCATGTAAAAAGTTTCAAATTCTCAGCTCCAACACTTTTGCTGCTCCCCACCTCCATCCAGGCACTGCTGAGTAGTTACACAGAGCATTTGCTTACAAGTTCTGCATGTTAACACAGACCTGCTACAATGAAACATCTCAAGGCATAAACACAAGACAATTTTGTGAGAAGGTACTCAGTGATCCCATTAAGATCACCAGCAAATGTTAGCGGTGCCAGTCGGTCACCCCACTTAACACAAAGCACTCAAACACCACCACACCAAGGGCAGCCACTTGTTTTTAGTGCTTGCAGGTAGACTTGCACCTACCTTTCCCTTCAAGATAGAACTCAAGCTCCCAAACCCTGGGGCTTGAGGCCCCCTATGCAGCCATAGCCACAGGAGCACAGGGGGAGAGAGCAGAAGTTGCTCATTAATGCTACTCCACGACCTCAGCTCCTGTCTGGAAGCCCCTGTCTGAGAGCAGCCAGGTCCCTTAAATTCCTTTAATTCCATTCTGATCCTTTGCTAGAGATGAGCAATTGCCCAAGGAGCGTGAAGTCAGTGACACCAGTTTCTTTCAGAAGGTCACCTCACATCCATTTTGGTCAGTATTGGTCAGGTTCAATAAAAAAAGTAGTGAAAGTATTTGTGTCCCATTACTGATCCCTGAAGCCATTCAAGGATCCTTTAGACCCAAAGGTAACCTATTAAGGCTTATTTCAGAGATTGCAGTAAAGTATTGCACATTATTTGTCTGCTTCAATAGTTAAAAAAATGAAATCTCATTTCTCAGAGATTAGTAACATCATTAAAAATGTTAAAAACAAATACAGAGCTAACTTGATGTGACTCTACAGGAATATGTAACAGTTAATAGATAGGGGACAGCAGAGGTCCATCTGTGCAGAGATTTAGCAACAGCAGTTTTTAAACAACTGGACAGCATAAATCCCAAATAATTATTTTTGCCCTTTCTAAAAAGCTAAAGTGATCTGAAATTTAGGACTATCCATGAACTGCACTGTATGATTTCACCAGCACAAAAGAGCATCAAGATTCACTGCAAGATAACCTCCCAAAAACCGTCAGTTTCAAACAGCTGACTTTGGTCAGCACATCCAGAAATAAATAAGAAAAGGTACAGGAATGAGACAACAGAAGACCCTGGCATGACTGCTGGAAGAGTCTGGGACAATCCATCAGTCCCATGGATTGTCTGGCTTAGGTGAGCAGCTCTGTGTCAGGTATTTGGTGCCTAGGGCGAGTCAACCAAGTCTTGTGGAGTGGTTTTGAATCAGTCCAGACCTGGAGGATGTGACAAACACCCCGAGTTGTGGTGAGTGCCAGGGTTTTGCTGAGTGTCCCAGCTGTCAGTTGCACACAGCAGTCCGTGCAGAGGGGAGCAGGAGTCACTCTGCCAGCGCTCGCTCGTGCAGCAGCATCCTGACCTCCCTCACTATCAACGGTGAAATGAACAGGACTGTGGAACTCGTCTGTGGAAAGAAGCAAATCCAGGACAATTAGCACAGAGCAACCAGAGCTGCAGCCGCCCCCTGCCCCAGGAAGACACAGGCTAGCAGAAGCAGTGACAGAGTGGCACAGCAGAGGAAGGACTGAGCTTGCAGGAAAGCTCACGCACTTTTTCATAAAGATGAGCTCTCCAGCTCCTCAGTGACCTTCCACCTTGCCACCTCTGCTGGAGCCAAAGTGGCCTCCTCCCTTGTCAGCACAGATGCAAAGACATCTCCTGGCTCTTGCAGCAGGGAAGACCAAGCAAATTGTGCAGTGTTCACCACTGTGGTGATGCTGAGGACATCAGGGCCTCAACAGCCCTCTGTCCCAGCAGCAAAACAGGGCCAAGGCATTTCCAGTCTAGTTTCAATACCCTCATCACTCTTTCCACTAATCTTCAAGACCTAACAAACAAGCAGCTTAACTTCAGCTCTCTGAAAACATGAGAAACTCCCTCTTTGATCTCTGAGATATGCAGAAGTCCTGCCTTGGAAGTCAGGTGATATGAGCTTTAGGAAATGCATATAGGTATTTTTGGGCAAGTGTTTTCATGTCTCTGCTACAACCTCAGCTCCTGTTGGGTAACATGACTTTAAAGGATCCAAAATTAACTCATTTGACTTGGACAACCTGAGACAAAGCCACACCATAGGCCACATTGAGAATGGTTATCAAAAGTCACAACTTTCAGGTTCCCATAAAAACATCCTACAGCAAATTGAGCTTTGACAAAGAATTTTTAAGCAAGGTGATTTCTTACCATTAGAATGAAGAAATAGAAAACCCACATCCATCCCAGGTTCTCCTGGATCAAAGACACTAGATACTAAACAGAAATGAAAACAGTATTATTCAAACTGGGAAGATAAACATGACTTTCAGGCATGACACTCTCATTTTCTGGACTTTGTGGGCTGTTGGCACTCCACACAGAGCTGATCACAAAATCTTCCGACTGATCTTTTCCTGTCAGAAGAGATGACTCAGGACAGCAGCCTTTTTCTGTATGAAACCCACAGTTTCAGCAAAGCAGAGACACCATCCTGAAGCTTTACAGTAACTCAGAACAGCACAAAGACAGAACTGAACTACAGTTTCAAAGGGTGACAAATTGACTCTGCTGAATACGAGGTTTTTTGCACGGAACACTGGGACATAAGTGGATGTAAGTACTCTCAGAAGAACTAAAAGCTCTAGAATGGCTTATAAATTACACAGGACACATTTTCAAGAGCTGTGCAACCAGTAACTACTTAACCCTTCATCTAGGCAAGACACTTGAGACTCCATTCTGTTCTGAGCTGGCTCAACTGGGCAGCCCAGGCCACACAAGAAAATGCATCCCTTATTAGCAGATTTTTATTCAGATGCTGCACAAGGGCCTCCCTTCTTCACCACTGGGTGTATCAAAACAGGATCTGAATTTCTAACATGCCCATTGTGCGTTGGCTGCTATTCACACACCCCCAGAATGACGTGGTGGCAGTCTCTGCTGGAATAAATGCAGTGTTGGAAGGGGAGGCAGGTGGAACCTCTCAGAACCCAAGACCCACTTTTTAGGATGACGTGAGTTTGGGTGGTATGTGTGTGGGAAGACAAAAACGATGCCAGAAGAACACTGAGTGCAACAGTGCACTGATATTTGTCCTCAAAGCACTTGTAATTTTCCATGTGCAGAGGAGATAAGCAGCATCTAGCCCACTAAACAGTGACTGAATGGTTGCATTTATCAGGCAAGCACAAACCCAAATCTCTTTCTAGAAAAGCAACTCACACACCTTGCCTGCATCCTTGTATTTTATCACCACTGGAGTAGAATTGGCTCTGATCTCTCGACTAAATCCTCCCCAAAGCACCACTGTGCTCTTTCACGTAGCTAACACTTGTATTTGAGGAGAAAACATGCCCAGTGGGCACACTGTCAGCTTCCTCCTCTGCAACACTCTACTCCTCAGACCTCTGAAAGCATACTGAAGCAAATGGGGCTGGATTTACAAGGTGCAAAAGACATCCACAGATAAAAAGAGAAAGCACAAATAAAAGCAAATTTTAAATCACTTCATAAACACTGTATCATTCATAATAGGTATTCCAATTTTACTCAGTTCTAGAGATACACTTTTCTGTAAGAGGTGGTTTTCCTATCACCTCAAAACAAGAAACCTTAAACTTCACAATATTTTTGCACTCTTTGTGAAGCTTTTTGAAGTTCTGTAAAATTCCCTTGAATTACCAAAGTGCCTTAACATTGACACTCTGAATATTTAGTTTAGTTATTAATTTCACAGCTTCCCCTGGAAACTTTGTTAAAACAGACAGCTTCCCTTGGTTGGTTATTAAGAAATTATTTTTAAAAAACCCCCAACCCTCTCTTTTTCCCCCCACACAACTTTGGATTGATGAATGCACTAACATCTGTAAGCAGAACACTTTTCTTCCTTCCCCAGACCTCTCTTTTCCTTTGGCAGCCTCACCTGGCCCACAGCAGCACCAATACTGCCAGTTCCATCCACAATTCCTGTGACTGTTGCCAGAGCCTCACTGCTGCCTTTCACCAGATCCTGACGCCCCAGGTCAGCAGAAATGGCAGAACTGATCATGTTAGAAGGGCCTCCGATGAAAAATCCTGACAGGGACAAGAAAACAACCTTAGTGCAAAACACTCATTCTCAACAAAGCACTTTCAAAACACAGGTTTTGTACCATGAAAGCTCAGGACAAGAATTCAGTCTGGGGACAATGCTCAGAGACTAACTGCAGGTAGAGGGGTACCTGGAACACAGAGTCATGGGACACCCTGAATATCTGGAGCAGCCACACAGAAATAGCCAGCAAGAACATTTTAATTAGTTTGGAGCAGCATACACCCATGCTACAGCCTCATTCTCCAAGGGGTCATGGAGGAGATGGGAAGGCAAAAAAAAAAAAAAAAAAAGAAAAAAAAAAGACCCATAATAACAGGACAGAGAGCTCTGAAATAAGAGTGTTTGGAAAGAAAGGGTCCATTCATGCAGGCTTAATTCCATAACACAGCACAGTATGTGTGGTAGCACAAAAAGCTTGTGACCTCTCACAGCACACAGGGTACTCTGCATTCTGACAAACACCCTCAAATTGGAGCTGCAGCCCATGACTGTGCCATGTACCCACTTCCTCAGATACCAGATCAGGTATTTGAGCATAAATTCACCTCCATCATACTGAGCCAGGGCAGATCACCTCAGCTCCAGGCCATTATTCTATATAGTCTGTATTCTATACCTCCCTCTGTAAAGCAGTTTTCCTACAGCTGTTTGCCAAAGGTAACAGAAACTGGGGCCCAGTTTTCACTCCCTCTGCAAAACCAGCAGAGATGGCAGCACACACAAACACCTTACCACCACCTGGCTGGTGTTCCTGATTGTTCTGCAATGGATTTAGGTGTCTACCAGCATAACAGTGGATTTTGAAGAGTTACCTGTAATTGCCATGATCACAGCATTGATAGGTTTGCTGTTTGGGGAACCTGCAAGAGAAAGACCAGGTGAGTGTAAATAAAACTTGAATAGTAAGAGAATCTTTCATCAGACACAGCCCAAACTCTCTCATCATAAAGTATTCAGCACTTGAATCAGCCCTTTCACTCTTTCTCCATTTTCCAAAACGTTTTTCAAAGTAGAGAGACTGGACCTGGAGGTAGCAACCCAGCAACTTCCCAAACAATGCTGTGCAATAAAGCAAAACATGCAAACCCCCATATCCTAACTCCTTCTCACAAAGCCATGTCTGAACATGTACAGGTTCCCCTTGCCTTTCCAGCAGCAAGTGTACATGCAGCTACTTTTCCATTCCAGTCCCTCAGTGCCTTTCAGACAGGTTTCCCTGGTTTCCACTTGCAGGTATCACCTCAATTCCTCAGTTCCATCCACTCAGGGCCCACACATGGCAAGTTACTGCACAGGGCAAGGTGCAATCCCTTCACATATTCTCAGACTTATGTGCAACACACTAGGGACATAATAAGATTTCCTGTTTTGGAAATAAAATAATAAGGTTTCCTGTTTTGGCTGATGGAAGCTGAACTATCACACTGCAGGAGCTTTGGATCACCTGAGGCTTCTGTGTCTGCCTGGACTGCTGCACATTTTGAGTTAAGCACAAGGTACCTGGGGCTCTGGCTTTCTGCTACCTAGTCACAAACTTCAAACCTCATCAGCAATAACTTCATGTTTAATTCCAATTCACTTTTTAAAGCAATGAGTTAGCACAAGAGCCTAGAAAAATTCCACCAAACCAAATCCTTGCTATTCAATGACAATAACTTATCTACCTTACTTTGAGACCATCTGAGTAAGCCGGCATGCTTCCAAAAGCCACACTTTTCATGTACAGATCCAGCAGAGATTTCTACCCACAGATCTCACAGTGATCAATAAGTCAGTCTGGATCACCACCCCATTTTGGAGGAACACACAGAGAAGTGAAATGGCATCCCAGTGAGTTAAATCACTCTGTACCACAGGACATTGTGTGAAGACACAAACCTGTCACCTCTAGAAGTGCTTCATAGATGTTTCACAGAAATTACATATTCCCATCTCTGTTTTCCTGAGATTCCTTCCAAAAGCAGGACACCAAGAATTATATCTATCATAAAAGAGGCAGAAACTCTCCAATTTCACCATTTTTAGAAGTGTAAGTAGTGAAGTCTAAGAGCTTCTCCTGCCTCTGAGTAGTGTATATAAACTCCAGCACATACGTGGAGTCCACAGATTCTCTTTCCTCATAGTACAGGGAAGCACCCAAGATTTCTTCTCTGCCAATTAGGGTGTTGACACAATGACAATGCCAAAAAAAATCTCACTGACACTGGAGAAGGATCAGTACCAGAAGGATCAGTACTCAACAGTATAGGGAAATCCAGCCACTCAGAGAATTCATTTCCACCCCATTAACCAGAGAACAGATTTCTTTCTGTGCAGTGCCACACTTGAGCAAAATGGACCAAAAGGCACCATTCTGATGCAGAAGTACTTTCAAGTCCAGAAAACAGAATGAGAACAGGCTGTGCTCTGGTTCTCTCTGGGAGGAACTGAATGAACCTCTTATCCCTGCACAGCACACGTGTACTCACGGCTGTATCCAAAGAGAGAGCCCACAGCAAAGAGCAGGCTCACTGCTAGCACAGGGGCTCTCTTCTGCAGCACATCAGAAATCAAGCCCTGGATAGTCCCACCTGGTGAAAAAAAGAAGAATCACTGTCAGGCTCAGGATGCTGATACCTTGAACAAAGCTCATTTCACTGAGTGCACTGGCCTCTGGCCTCCTCATCAATACACATTCCCTCTAAGATCCTGACAGCTAAGCCCCCTGCCCTTACTGCCCTGGACACAGAGACAACAGTAAATTTCAGTGTCTCAGATAAAGCAGAGAAAACTACTCATACTGCTTGACTGGGAATTTATTACTTCTTTTTTTTTCTGGCATGCCACTAGCCAGTAATCCTACTTTTTTTTTCTCTTCCCCTACAGGACCATCACAGCTCTATGACCACCACAACCCTGGACAAAGCAAGCTGAGCACTGTGGCCGGTTTTTTTAACTTAAGGTGCAAGAAAAGACAGCTCTTTCTCACAGGGAAAAACATCATCACACAGGGGCCTCATATTCCCTGCTGTCTCACCTACTTAGTGCAGTGCCAAAGGCCAACAAAAAAATCACCTCATGTGCCATTGGTACCTCTGCAGGAACTGCTCTGCTGGTAAAAGGCAGAATGCTGAGAAAGCCTAATGCAGAAAAGGGCACAGAGGCAAAAACAGACCCTGAATGGGCCCAAACAAGGATGTCTATTAAAGGAAAGCTAACTGGACAAGGGAATAAAGCTAGAACCTGAGAACAGGAGAGTGGAAGCCTAAACACATATAAAATATATTCTTTATTCTGGAGGAACAGGGTCAGGTTTTTCAGCCAGCAGAAATAAGAGTAATTATGTTTAATTTCTGAACATAACACAGTTGGTGCCTGCTCTGCTGAAATCTGCAATGAGCCAAATGACCCAAAAAAAAGCCAAGCAGCCACATACAAACTTAGACTTTTCCCATATTCAGTGAACAGCTAGATCCCACTGAACACAAGCTCTTTCATTTTCAAACACTATGGAGGCAGCTGCAAGATGTCACCCCCCTGCTCACTCACCTATGATTCCTCCCACATCATACCAGATGGAGAGCTGGTCAGCTTCTGCTTCTTTCCATCCAAAGTTGTTGCTGAGGTAGAAGGGCAGCCAGAAGAAGAATGAGTAATTCACCAGCTTCAAGCAGGCATAGGCCAAGGAGTACTGGAACAAAGAGAGGGCCAGTGAGCAGTTAGCACTTGAGAAATGCAAACAGCAATTCTGCTTATTCCCATAAAGCTCTGGATCCAGCTCAAGCTTTCAGGGGAAAGCATTTCTGAATTTCATGTAAGAAAGCAGCATCATGAAAGTTTAATGCTGAACATCAAAGGGAACCCAGGAATACAAAAATCACTGTCAAGAGGGTTACTTTTTTATCACTGAATGCAATGGGTTAAAACACTTTCAGAGTAATCTTGAGAGGAAATGACACCAGGCTTCAAAAAATGAAGAAAATTTAATTCACCTTCTGAAGAGAAGGGAGCCAGAAACGTGACACTAAAGCTTGAGATTTAGTCATCTGTGCATCATGCTGAGAAAAGTTATGTGAAGTGGTTCCTCTGTGCTATCTTGTGCTGCTCAGAAGGCTCATCTGCTTACAGCACCAGAAGAGAAAGCTTCACTCAATCCCCAGGCAGGTATTCCAGGACATGGGATGAAAGGTTGGACCAAAGCTGAGCACAGGCTTCCCAACCCAACAGCTGAGACAACCTTCTTTTGGCTGCTGGGCTCAACTAGTCCTCAGCCAGCAGATCCCCTCCTTCAGAACTTTCATGTGTGTGGCAAAGATTAGTCCTCAGGGACTGCTGGCACAGCATGCTGAGGGACAGCTCACCCTACTTCAGTAAAGAGAGCAGCTCAAGGAACCCATTGGAAGAGGCAAACAAGGATGAAGATGTTAAAGAACAGCCTCTGAGTCTCTGTGCAAATGGACACTTGACTTTGAATTTCAAAAAGCAGATCTTTTTATATATTGAACTCCACAAAAATAACCTCTTCTGAATTTATATTATTTTAATAAATACAGTTTTCTTAGCTGCATTATTAATGCTTTTTCACTCTTACAGGACACAAACTAATTTCCACCATACATGGAAGGCATGGGGATGTTTGGTAGGGTTCTCCTGCCTCTGGGTGTGAAAAGTGCACTGTACAAAGTGATATTTATTACAACACACTAAGAAACTGTCTACCAGATTGTCTGAGTGATTAAACATTGAATTCCTAGAGGCTCAGGGGAAAGCTGTCTGTGCTAAAACTCTTCCACTGTATCACTCAGCAGGAGATGAGAGGAGCTACAGAAAAAACATGTCAAATAAATTCTTTGTAGAATCTTGACAAGGCTTTGGAGATTCTCTCAGTATTTGGTCTCTCAGCAATCTGACACGGCATCCGTGTTTGGCTGGGCACTAAGCTGACATCAGATAAAACTCAGAGGTGTTCAGGTTGCTGGATCAGGGTGTGGAACATGTCCCCAAAACCCAAACTTCAAAGCCAGCAACCTCAGTTGCTGCCACCTCCTTTTGCTCAGTGAAAAAAGTCACACACCAACTGAGGCAGGCACCATCATTAACATTTTGTGTGAGGCATTTAGCCAGAGTAGGAAAGAACTCAAGATGGGTTTGCTTTCTTTTGCCATCCCCCAGCTAAGGCCTTAACAACAGGACTGGGGTTGTCCTGCACACTGACAATGCACCCATCCATTCTAGATTTTCTGTTGCCTCAATCAACATTTGCTTTGCTCATTAAGGGTACCTGACAACACTGCCCATTCAGTAGTTCTGCTCCATGACAAACCCAGGCAGCTCCCACTGTTCTGCTGAGCAGCCACTCTGCCCCCTTTCTTGTACTGGTTCACATTCAGAGGGCACACAGCCCACTGATGCAGAAGGTTAACATTGCTTTTTAATGACAGGTTAACTTTTCAGCTGAACATCAATTGGGCAACACTGCTGATACAGAAGCACAAGTTTTCAAGGGACAGGACAAGGATATGTGGGAGCTGCATCATCAGGCCTGTTGTTTCCTGTTGTTCATAGAACACCCTGCACACTTTGCCAGATGTTACATCATGCTGATTCAGGCTTTTCAGGCCAGCTTTCTGCTTTAGGATAACTAAAAAACTCCAAATCTCAGCATCAGTGCCACAGACTCTGTGTGATGCTCAGGAGTGAGAACCCCACTTCTCAGGGCAGGCATCTATCTCACCAAGGAAGCATCCTACAGCCACCTTTGCTCATGGCCTCCCTTGCAAATTCACAGCATCTCTGCTGCCCTTCACTGGCTCATTAAATGCACTCCATGAAGCAGGATGGGAAGAGGAACACACACCACACACCCAGACAGCATTACCCATGCACACAAGGATAACAGGCCCAACCCCAACATTTTAACAGCATGAGACATCAGATACCAACCACCACAACATATGGTCAACACATTAACAATGATGTGAACAAATCCTGACAACACAAAAACACAGCTTTATGTTCAACAGACAGGAATTTGTGTCCTCACCAGTATGACACCAGGAAGGCAACAAGCTTGGAAAAAGCCAATGGCCTTGGGCTCGTTGTCACTGTCAGCTGCTTGAATGGAGTAATTCCTGTCATCATCATCTACATCATCACTGCCCATCAGGGGTCTGTTGGCATCTTCTTCCACACTGGCTTCGTCTTCATCTGCTCCAAGCTCAGGGAGGCCTAAGTTATCCAAGGAATAAGCAACAGGAAAAACAGAGCACAGCCTGCTCCCCCTCTCCCCACTCTAAAGCTACACTCACTTCTTTTAAGCAATTCTACCTTCTAGCAATCCCCTCCTCTCCCATACCTCCATCCTCCTTTGGCTTAGCAACTCTTCTAGGTGGTGCTCTGCAGTGCCGCCAGTTTCTACCCCTTCTCTTCTAGGGCTCATTGTGTGATCCTGCCGTCGGCTCTGTCTGCTCTGAGTGTCTGGCCATTAGTTGGAAGACACAACAAATTAGTGCATTCCCCCCCTCACTGAGGGGCTGGGATCCTCAGCCCTGGCTCCTGGGTGCCACAGCCCTTGAGCATGGAGGCTGAGAGCAGCAGGGACTCTGACACCTGCTGCCTGCTATTGCCTCTGCTGCCATGGGAGGCCTGGGAACTGCACTGTGCTTCCTGGGGTGCAGAGCCCTCTTACGAGCATGCTTTATGGCAGCTTTAGAGCTCCCAGCTTTACAGCCTTGGCAGGCACCTGGGAAACCTCCTCCACAGCCCTGTCAAAGCCCCAAAGTCCTTTTGTTTTCCTGGCGCACTCTGACTTGCCTGCCACCTTCTCAGAGAAGAAACATGTGCAACCCAAGCGTTATTTATCTCGCTGTGGGAGACCTGCAGACCAAAACTACCTTCCCTTCCCACTGCACACTTAAGGCTTGCCATAGTTTTCCCCTATAATAGCCAGTTATCAGTTTGCCTGGTGAACTGATAATTAGGCCTATCCTAGTGAGATGTTAGAACCAGGCTGTTTTATTTTGCTTTACAAAATAGGCCCTATTCACGTGATGCCTGGTAGCATGTAGTGTGATCTTGCCAAGTAAAGCATTTGCTCCATTACATGCACTAAGGTGCAGCACCATTTGATAAGAGCCCTGAGGATAAATGCTGTCACAATGAGTAGTACTACATGGAAAGCTGCAGATCTGCTTTCCATGAAGGGACTGAAATAGCACAGCTCTTCCACTCACCCACTTCCTTGGGTGACGTCAGGAGCCCGAAGAACACAATGACTCCTCCAGCAAACTGTACTGAGGCAGTCACCAAAAAGGCATACTGAGGAGAAATAAATAAAGCATTCTTTTTCAAAGCACTTTCAGTCACATACACCTCCCTGTCTAATCAGAGTTTCTTTGCAGTCCAACCTCATGAGAGAGCAAACACAGCTACAACCCAGGCTGCATCCATGACACTTGGAAACAAGTGATCTCTGCATCTCCTGAACAGACTTGGTCCTATCTAGGCCTGTCTGTACTGAGCTGACAGCAGTGAGGAAGGAGCTGGGCCAACACAACCAGAGATCCAGCTCTACTGGAAGGACTGCTCAAAGAAGAGTCAAGCAACAAATTCAGACAAGGCTGCTCAAAGATTTGGTCAATCAGATTCTTGAAATCCTCCAAAGACAGATCCTCCAGGCTCTGTCCCCTTGTTCCATTGCTTAACATACATCATAGGAAAATGGCCTTCCCAACATCCAGATGGAACCATCCCTGCTTCATTTCATACCCACTGTTTCTTTTTTTCTCTCTCACAGTGCAATCCTGGAAAAAGTCTGGCTGATTTCTCAGCAACCTTCTCCCAGGCTTTGGAAGGCTGCTCTTGGTTCTCCAAGCCTTTTCATGTCCAGAGTGACCAGCTCAGCTCTGCCAGCCTGTCCTCAGAGGCCCCACACTATGAGATGTGCTGGGTCACTCCATTCCCTATGCTCAGCTGTCCACTGCCACGTGACAGCCTGGCCTCTTCCCAGCCACAGCAGCTATGCCTCCATGCCCTTCCAGCTCCAGGGACTCCAGTCAGATCAGAACCTGTGATGGATGACTCTGAAGAGCACTTGAAGCCTCTCAAACCAGAAGAAGGTATAATGTGACACCAGAGCTCCTCAGTGACATCAGACCCTTTCACAAAAGTCTCAGGCTCATTTCCCCCAGCTTGTTAGAGTCAGGAAAGGAATAGCCTTTCTATTCTGCCTACTGCTTACCTCTACAGAATTCAGGAAGATGAAATTGGACACATGAGGCTGTCCTCTCTCAAGGACAGGATAGGAAACCAGTGTCTCATAACCCATTCAAACATGCAGGGGTAGCTGGAAGCCAGGCAGCAATACCTACCTCATAGCCATATTTGAGAACACAGGAGGCAAGAAATGCCCCAAGGATATTTCCCACAGATGCACAGGCACTCCAGAGTCCAAAGACAAAACCTCTCCTGCAGGAGGGGAAAAAGATTTGAAGCAGGCAATGCAAGGACAGATGACATTAAGAACAAGACAAAAACAAAACATTCAAGTGAGCTTCAACTAATTAATAAAGTCACACCATTTTCCCTGACCACTTCAAAGAGGTTCAAAGTTCATTTAAAACAAAACCCATCCTAACTTGGAGGTGCCAAATAGATAAGCCAGGAACCCTGAAATATCTGTGTTAAAGGAGAGTGAGCTGGCAACAAGGTTACAAACTACGACTAGAGCTCAGGTGCAAAGCCCAGTGTGAGAGCAGAGCCCAGGATGACTCAGTTACCATTTGCTCTCTTTATTGCTAAGTAGATAGAAACAGGTTCTTCAGTGGTATGAAAATTAACCTTCAGCCACTGTACATTATGGGATTTTTGAAGTTTGAACCTGTGCTTTTAACACACATGGTTGTGTTCACACCAGGCTGTTCTGTGGCTCCAGAAAAAAGTGAAAGAGAGAGAGAGGGAATGTAATGAGTAAGTCATATTCCATCCTACCTAATTTTAATTATGATCTAACAGTTGGCCTTTCTGATTTGAGAATTTCAGCTCAATCTGTTATTCAGCAGTTCAGACAAGTGAGTCACTGAAGAAAACTCAACTTACCCAGCTTTTCCAAACCAATTTCCCATGACAGCAACCACACAGGGCCAGCCAGTGGACTGCAGCAAGCCATTCACAACCCAGAGACAGCAGTAGAACCACTTGTTATAGAAATGCAACCATTCTGTGAGTGTGCCAAAGGAGAATACCTAGAGGAGAGCAGGGGGAAAACAGAGAAGACACCCTGAGGCTGCTGCTGAACGACAGGCAGGAGTGGGGTGCTAAAAATGGAACAAGCTTTCAGGGAGCTATTCAGGCTCCAGGGCAGAGGCCAGGCTGGCATTGTTTGAGACACAGCACAGGGCTCACAGCACCCTCTGCTGAGCCAGCACAGCTCTGACTCCAGAGACAAACCTGCTGCCATGGCACTTGCTCTCCAAAACACTTTTGTCTCCCCAAACAGGGCAGTTACAACAGGAGAGGAGAAGGAAGACACAAATAGTTTCAATGACAACACTAAAAATACAGTACCTCTTGATCTGCCCTTGTACTGACATCCTAATTTGTGAGGCTCTCTGCAAACACAGAACCCTCACAGGTCATGTATCTTCACCAAATTTAACACAAATACTACAGCCAGGTCTCAAATTACCATGTGCTCTAACCCAAAAAAACACACATTGTGGCACAGGGTGCTTGATGCACACTTGTAGTCATGTCTGCAGAGCTCAATAGGCCACAGTGGGGTTTGTAGCCACTGGTAAATCAAACACACTCCCCACATTTTATTGCTACTTTAATAACCAGAAAACCACGAGATAAAACTGATTTACACTTCTCTGAAGTGGCTTGAACTTGAACACAAAGCACCTTTTGTTTTAAGCAGACATTCTTTTTTGACACGTACCCTCCTAGCAATTACATAAAATAAGTAAATGAGTGCCAGGTATTGTTAGGATGTCCTTCAAAGAACAAAGCAAAGATTGTGTTTGGAAGCAAAAGCCTCCATAACAACATACATGGTCTAAGAGATTAAGTTATGCTACAAAATAGGCCCCAAAAGCCCAAAAAAAATCGGTCTTGAACAAAAGTATCCAGACAATGTCTGAAACTTAAGAATTTCCTTCTGACAGTGTCCAGAGCTAGACATTTCAGGAAGGGGAGAGTCATCTATGTTCATTGTTTTAGGCAGTGCACTACATGCATCCAGCACCAAGTTAGACCTGCAGGCTTTGAGACCACTGAGGTACAGCTACAGCTCATGAGCAGATGCACACAGAAACAGCAAAACCCTACCCAAAAACCCTCAGGCAGACTTTTAAACCCCACTGTTATGTTCCAACTTACCACCAGAGCAGAGGAACACATGCCAAAAGACAAAACCCAGCGCAAATTCAGGCGGTCCCCAACTATGCCACTGACAAAGAGACCCTGAGAACAAAGCACAGCATTAAACAAAGCCAGAGGATTTGCACCTTACAGCTGTAAGAATTAAAATTACATAGAAAGGCCATACTAATCCAAACACTGCTGTTATACCAACTTACAGTTTGATTCTAACCACTTCCCCTGCTTGTAGCTGCTCATGACATTTCTTGTTTAAAAGAACTCAGCAGAGAACTTTTGGAGAGACAGAACTAGTCCTCCCCAGTGACAGGGGTGTTAGAAATTCTGAAGTGATAGTATTTCCCTTGTGTTTGTTAACAAGCATCTTCACATGGGTGACAGGCATGGGCAGAACTAACAGAAATTGAAAGAGAGGAGGTTTCCCTCTGAACTAAGCTTTATATTCTGGGTGTGATCTTCCCACTAAGAGTCAACCAAAGCTTGGGGTTAGTTTTACTCACCACAGCATAGGAAAACAAAAAGATGGTGTCCAATGTCCCCAGGAAGAGAGTTGCTTTTTCTGCATTTGGAAATAAATGGCTGCTGTTCCAGAGCTACAGAGGGAAAATTATGACAGGTAAACAGGGAGAGGCATAGCTCATTCTACTCTTTTTCAATGGAAACCCCAGCTCCAAAGTAGAACAGCATCTGGCTCATGCAAGTTCCCATTTCTCCAACACTTTAGTTATCAAATCAGGAACAATTCTGGCATTATCTTCTGCCAGAAAAGGTCCCCTGACACTTGGCTTCACTTCTGAAGTGCAAGCTGGCAAACCAGAAGTGAGAAATGCTCCCTTCACCTGGATCAGGACAAATGAGTGGAAAAACAAAGCCTAGTTCTAACAAGCATGCAACTGCTAGACAGCTCCTTACTCTGAAACACTGATAAGCATTTTAATGAATAATACAATAAGGGCATATTCTGTTTTATGTACAGCATCTCTTCTGTACTTCTCTTGCTGTCTTCACTGAATGAATAATTCCCTTACAGTATTTGTGGCAGCAGTCAAAATAAAAAGTGACAGAAAACAAACAGAAAAGAAAGAGCACAAAAGGAAAAAGGAGAACAAATAGACTGGCTGGAAACTATTTACAACAAACTCCAGTCACTAATGTTGGGTTTTGTGTTGACCCCGAGTTCCACTTTGGTTTAGATACGATCAAGAAAAAAGGAAAAAGTCTCACTTGTCCCCAGAGAAAGATAAGTGACATCAGGTAAAAAAAAAATAGCAAGCTTTGAAGAAAACCTGAAGAATTAATGAAGTTAATCAACAAAATTTTCTTCCCTTCCCACCATGCCTCCATTAGAAAACAAACAAACCCAACTCAAGCCCAACCTAGAGATGTGCCTGACTCAAACATAATCAGTTTCAGCTTGATTCTACCTCTCCTGGAGAACATCCTGTGCAGACAACACTAATCATACATCCACTTAGTTGAACAGATGTAATCTAAATTGATACCTGAAGGACCAGTTTGACCATTGTTCTTGATCAGATACACACATCTCAGTATCCAACAAACACCATACCATATATATATTAAAAAAACCTAAACAGCTTTCAAAATATACTAGTTGTTTGAATGTTAAAAAACTAAATATAAACATCTTGCATTTCATTTTAGCATCCCTGAGAGGCTCACTCCTTTTGGCCATACTGTAAAAACCTGAATACATTACAAGCCAAATTTTCACTTATCACAAGAAGTCAGCACTTATCACCCTTCTGTTCCTTTTGTCAAACATTTTAAGAACCAATGATTTCTAATGCAGGCAATGCTCCAGCAGCTGACTTGGAACTCCCAGCTCTAATATACCTCATGGCCTGTGACTAAGCTTTTAATGTGAGATTTCTTCCACTTCTCAAAAGCATTAGGACAAAGCATTAAAAAAAAAAAAAAAAAAACAAAACCCATGGCAGGAACCAGGAGGTAGCTCTTGCATTCCCCTATGTGAGAACCAAGCAGCTTAAAACTTCCTTTCCTGCAAGCAAGCATTGCCAAAACACCCACAGCTTTAAGTGAAACCAGGATTTTACAGACAGGGGGTACTGGATGTTCAGCATGGAAATCAGGCAAGATAAAATGTCATTCCTCACTATCAGTTTAGGATAAACAGCTAGCACTATCAGACAGCTTTCTGCTTTCTTAGTTTGGCTATCCTTTTAAGAGAGTGGCAGTAGCACCACTGCCACAGAGAAAGCACAGCCAGGATTTCACAGATGTCTCTGTAAGCCCATTAACTGCTTTGGTTAATTGCCTCCAACACTTCAGAGGAAGAGTCCCTCTTCCCTCTCCTCCATGCTACTGGCTATTGCAGACCCTTCTGGGCCCCCCATTTCCATTTGGAACACTGTAGCTTCTCCAGAAGTTTCTCTCTGGGCACCACTAGGGAAGATTTCAGCATTGCCTGGTGATTCAGGAAACCACAATGCCAACACCTGAAGTTTCCACTAGCACTCTGAGAAGAGAGGAACCCCTAAAAGGGGCTCTTCAGCCCCACAAGCTCACTCCCTTGTCCCTTGTGTCCTTACCTCATGTGGCTGGAGCTCAGGGGCCGTGCTGTTTCGGCAGGAGGGTGTCCATTGGTCAGAAATGCTGACTTTGACATTACTGAATGTCTTCCTGGAGGCATGGAGCAGGGAGTAACTGCCAGAAAACACACAGACACAGGCTGGCCCAGTCTCCTCTGGAGGTCAAGGGGGAAAGGGTGGAAATACAAATCTCTGAGCAGAGGTACACCCAACCTACCTGAAGAAGGTCAGCAGGAACACAGCAATATGATGGTGGGTGCAGTGGGACACCAGGCCTCTGCTGGCAGGCTGCCTCTGTAACCTTCCAGGCACAGCCATGCTCCTGGCAGCCCTACCCCTGCTCCTGCCCTGGCCACGAGGGCTGGGTGCTCATTAAGTCATTTTTCTTCTCCCTTAAACAGAAGAAGGTGGGAAGGGAGGAGAAGAGAAAAGTAACTTGATTAGAACACCTGTGTGAAGAACAGCTCTATTCCCCAAACAGAACAACCTTATGCCATGCCTTTCCAACTTGTTTCACACCACTGTCCATCTCATCACTTCTACTTTCCTCAGTAACTTCTACAGCTGAAGGTGCCTTGTTATTCCCATTCTCCCAGTACTCATAGCACTTATCTTTGTTTCTCTCCCAGAAGATGCCTCTTCAGCACCTAGGACCAAAGGAGTACCCCCAGGACCTTGCAATTTCCAGCATTCTCCTGTTAAAGACCACTGTGCACCATTTACACACATGGAACACTACAGAGTGTCCATAAATAAGAGCTTTCCATGGCTACCTGGCTGGACACAGACAGGTGATGAAGCCACAAGAGCAGCACTTGGCTATGGGTGGAGAAGGGTTTGGGATCCCACTGCCTCATTAAGATGTTGTTGTAGGAGAATACCCAATATCCTGTTCCCCCAAAGGATCAGCACTGAAACAAGACAGAATATGATGCCTTTGTGTCCTTTTGTATCCACAGGCACTGCTTGTAATTATTTGCACATCTGACAGAAGACTTTTCAAGTTCAGCTTCACAACCTCACTAGGAAAAAGTAGAAGTCATTGCCCAGACAGTCTCTCATCCAAATCCAAAGTCTGCTGCTGAAAACCCTCTATTTCACACAGACTTTCTACTCCTCCTTTTAAAGGTTTCATCAAGACACCGTAGAGAAGGGAAGCCAAGGCACTCCAGTTTCCCAGCTCCATGGTCCTTAAGGCCTGTGAGCCACTGCTGGCCAAACACAGCAGCTCCCCTGGCTCTGTCCCCTCCCTCCAGGCAGATAACAGAGCTGTCCTGAGGAAAGCAAAACACTGTGAGTTGTGCAACGCTGTGGGGAAAAGCTCCTTCCTTGAGTAATCAGTTTGCAGCCTAAAGCACAAGATTTACTACTTGCTTCGTGTCAACACATGCAAATACAGATCTTATTTGTCCAAGATACTGAGTCCTTTTAAAGCTAAGGCCTGGTTTGACCTTAAAGTCACCTGTTTTTTTCAACAGCATTTGCTATTGAAACAATCTGTTCCTCAGAGTTTTCCAATCTCAGCTAGTTTTCTGGCACAGGACACTTTCACAATGCAGAGCTAACCACAAAAGACTTTGTTTCCCCCTCTTTCCTCATCCCGTCCTTTCTATATTCAAAACCGGCATTTGTCCTTGGCTAGAAAAGTCTGCAACCAGTTTCTTGTTTAAAATTAGTCTTCTAATTATTGTGAGAACACCGCAGTAAGTTGGTGGTGGAGGAGGAGCAAAAGCTTAGCAGCAGGATGACCCACAGAACTCAAGACAGTGAAGCACATGCCTTTAAGAAAGGAAGAGGAGTGCTTTTAAAGTGTTAGACTGCCTTAGTCAACTATTTAACACTATTTACCTTCAGCCAGCCGGTATTTCGAGTAAGCTTTTGATATGCTTTCACCCTTATTGGTTAAGCTTCCCTCGTGTTCCACCTTGTCCTTTCACTTAAAGTGAAAACAAGACACCTTAAGTTCAAAACAAATACCCTTAATGCTAACCTACCGGCCTCCAAAGCCGCCGGGATAAGCGCAGCCTTAACATTACAAAGTGCAAAAAAAAAAAAAAAAAAAAAAAGAAAAACCAAAGGAAATTTTTTTTCTTAAAAATAATAAGAA
>JANRGV010000073.1:64946960-64972167 GCA_024734035.1 Alethe castanea
AACAAAAACGAAGGGAATTTTTTTCTTCAAAATAATAAGAATTAAAAAAAAAAAAACCAAACAAAAAAAACCAAAAAACAAACAAAAAAAGGAAAACAAACAAAAAAAAACCCAAGGAAAACCCAATTAAAAGCCAAACCGACAAACGCCCATTTTCCCAACATGAAAACTGAAATTTTCCCAATAAGAACAGTAGCCCAGCCCCAAGCCCACACAGGGCTCTCCGCAGCCAGCCCCAGCAGACCGTCTGTCACCGCGGATGCCCAGCAGGAAGCTGCCCGGGAAGAAGGACAAGGGAATGCTCCGAGAACCATCCGGGGTGCCCGGCCCGGCCCGGCCCGGCCCGGCCCTGCCCAACCCGGCCCCGCACCGCACCTCACCTCACCGCCTCAGCCCCGGACCCCGGTACCGTGCAGCGCCCAGCGCGGCCGCCGGAAGCCGGTAGGTGGGGCAGCTCTTCCGGGCTGCCCCGCGGAACGCTGGGATTTGTAGTCCGGCGGAGCCCTGCCCACGGGGCGGGGGCGAGGGCGCCGGCCCCACGGTGCGGCCAAGCCCGGGGCGGGGCGATGGGAAGGAAGGAAGGAAGGAAGGGGCAGAGTACAGCAGTACAGAACTACAGCACTACAGCTCCCGGCGGCGCCGCGGCTCCGAGCGGCGCTACCTGGCCCGGCAGGTGAGCGCCGGGCACCGGGCTCCTTCCCCAGGCCTGCGGCTCCTCTTCCTCGTCCTCGCCCGCCTCGCCGCGGGCCCGCCCGGCAGCGCGATGCCTTTCCCCGGCTCCGGCGCGGACGATGCCTTCGATTACCTCTTCAAGATCATCCTGATCGGCGACTCCAACGTGGGGAAGACGTGCGTGGTGCACCGCTTCAAGACGGGGCAGTACAACGAGAAGCAGCAGAACACCATCGGCGTGGACTTCACCGTGCGCTCCATGGACATCGACGGCAAGAAAGTGAAGGTGGGTGTGCGGAGCGAGCCCGAGCAGCCCCTCGGCTGTCCCATCCTCATCCTCATCCCGTGCAAGTGCCGGGATGCTCAGCTCCTCCTGCTCGGCCCTGGCACAAGCTGACTGCCTTTCTAACCAGGCGTGTTTCCCAGTGCAGCTTTCTCTCGGGAAGATGCCCTGGGGGAAGCAGTCACCCTAATTTGGGTGCCTGCTTGCTCTCGTGACTTCTCTGCATCTACTTGAGGAGAGGGCTTGTGCTTTGCCTGCAGAGAGTTCTTGGGAAGATAGCTGTAGCTTGGAGGGGATTCCTCTTCGCTCCAGAGATGTGGGGCTTTAGCTGAGACACCAAGGAAGGAAAACCCCCAAAGTTTGCAACGGCTGCACTTTAATGTGTGCTTAATGTGAAGGAAAAAGACTTCCAAGATAAACACCAGAAGAAATTATCAGCTAGAACTTCCCTCTGTGTGCAGATGAAAGTTAGGATGCCTGGCCTTTATATATAGATTTGCTCTGCCCAGTCCTGTATTAGGGTTCTCTGCTCTTCTTTTCCTATCAGGAGGCTGTAATGTTCAATATCTTTTACTACAGTTGTTGAAAATTAGTTTCTTAGCCTCTTTGCAAAGCTGGCTTTACCCTTGGAGCTTTCTATTTGGTCTGTGTAGATTGATTCTACAGGCTTGTAAATGGCTTTTCAGACCTAGAGAGGGCAAAGCCACGCTGGGGTAGTGGAGTGATCTGGGACAGGTCTGGCTGCCTTCTAGACACAGGGCTTCAAATGCTGAGGGCAAGCACCTAGGAAAGTGATATTCACTGCTCTTTACAGCTTCTGTCCTTTCTCTTACAGATCCAAGTGTGGGACACAGCCGGCCAAGAGCGCTTCCGGACAATAACCCAGTCTTATTACAGGAGTGCCCATGGGGCCATCCTGGCCTATGACCTTACTAGGAGGTCCACATTTGAATCCATTCCTCACTGGATTCATGAAATTGAAAAGTATGGTGCTGCAAACTTGGTCGTGATGTTAATTGGTAGGATTTTAGTTTTAAATATTGGGTTATGTAGATTTTTAATATGAATATAAAATCTCCCTCGTTCCCTACCACTACTTGAAGCATCTATACACTATGCATTAAGGAAGGATTCAGTTCTAATTAATATAGATCACAAAGTGTGTCAATTCAGCCTAAGCTTAAAAAAATGAGGAAAGTCATAGCCTGGTCCTGCCAGGACCAAACCCATTGCAGACTGCAAAACCTTTTTTCAGTAGTTCCTTTCTCGCTGGAATAACACAACAAGCTTTGCTGCCAGGCTGGAGGCAGCAACCACCTTGTTGAGGTTAGAACTGCAGTGAGCCTGACCCCTCTACTCCTGATGCACAGGAATGTAGCAGCTCAATAATTCAAGAGGAAGGGGAATGCACAGACTCCTGGTTCTCATCTTTCCTCTGTTCTCTTGGTATGCATGCTCTGTAATGGGATTCCGAGCAGGTAAGACAGTAGATGGGGAGGTGGCTTTTGCAGAGCCTGGAGTGCTCTGCTTGCATTCCTCCAGCACTCAGCAAACTGCCTCTGTGAGGAAAGCAGTGGCTGGGAATGGAGCTGGTAGGAAGTCTCGGTTCCTTTCCCTTGTGTTTCGTGGTTATTGTTGCTGAGAGCAGCTCAGCAGCTGGGGCAGTGCTGAGCCCCAGGCAGGGCCCCTGAGCTGCTGCCTCTGCTCCCAGCACCCTCCGTGCTTGTGCTGCACAGGTTTCTCCTGTCCTTCCTCTGGAAGAAGCACAAGATAAATTCTGGCCTGCATGCTTGGAGCTGAGGCCAGGGGACGTGTAAATCACTGCACTTTGGTCGAGTTTTTGTAGCTTCTGTCCTGAATCTAAAGAAAAAGACTTATCTCTGTGCGGTGGGGGATGGTGGTGGTTGTTTTATTTTTAGAGAGATAAGTTCTGAAATTAGTAAAAATGAAGCTTTTGTTAAGGATCCAGCTTGGTGCTTTCTTCCAAAGCTGGTGCTGCTTGCTTTACTTACATTGGCAGAAGTCATTGTACATTTAATTATGCTTAGTCATGTTAAACACCTTTCTAGCAGGTTAAGGTTTAGAAACCTAACTTTCCTATCTGGAACTGAAGGAGGAAAAGGTGGTTGAGTTCCCTTTAAGAAGGCAAATAATCCTGAAGCTGGGGGTTTTTTGGCTATTTTTTGCTTGTTTTTTTTTCTTTTTTTCTCTTGTGGGGTAGGTTCATTTTGTTTGGTTTTGTTTTTTGTTTTTTTTTTTTCTTTTAGAAATACTATAAGGGACTTTATGGGAGGGTAGTTAGTTTATATATATTCAAGATATGAATTTGATGAAGGTTTGTCTTGAAACTACAAGTGTAGACTTAAGCCAGTTACTAGAACTGATAAATCCACATGTGCTGCAACTGCCTAAATACACAAAGGCATTTTAGCTGAGGTATTTCACAATAGATTTTGAATAAAGTGCTGCAAGTAAAAGTTTAATCTATACATGCAGGAACAACTTAAGCATATATTTTAGGCATTAAAGTAGCTGATCTGAATTCTTGTCTTTCTTTTTACATCACCCTAAAAGGTTTTTTTTTTTAAATATTCAGCTTAAATACTACTAAACATTTAAATCCACTAGGGAACAGGACCAAGTTGCTTCCAAATAATCCTTTACCCCCACTACCTGTACTAAGTAATTAGATGAACATATGTTTTTAGCTTTTTCTTGGATTTCATCTGTAATGGTTTTGGAATCAAAACCAGTGAGAGACTCTAAGTCAGAAATACAGTTTAATAGGAAAAAAGAGAAAAATAAAATACATGCAATGGTACAAAACCACTGACAGAATACAACCTGACACCCTGCTAGTCAGGGTGGTGGTATCAGTCCAGATGAAGTGTTTTTTTAAAAGCAGTGATCCTGGTAGCTCTTGTCCTCTAGAAACCAGTGGGTAAGGGCTGCCTTGGTGTTACAAATCTCAGTTTTTATCTAGGTAGGAAATGTTTGGCTCCTCCCCCTGGCTGGAGCGTCTCCCAGTGGGATGATGTAATTTTATCAGTCATGCATTGCATTTAAAAATAAATTTTTGAGAGACTTAAGTGATGGAAGTATCTCTCTGCCTGCTTTTAAGGGAACAAATCGGACTCGCTGGACAAGCGCCAGGTGCTGTTTGAAGATGCCTGCACCCTGGCAGAGAAGCACGGGCTCTTAGCTGTGCTGGAAACATCAGCAAAAGAAGCCCAAAACATAGAAGAGGTGTTCACATTAATGGCTAAGGAGCTGATAGCCCGAAATACTTTACAGCTTCATGGGGAGAACCCTCCAAACAGCTTCAGTCTTGACTCCAGGCCAGTGATTGCCAGTCCAAGTGTGGAGAAGACCCAGTGCTCCTGCTGAAGAGAGACTTCAGGGAGAACTTGGAGACTGCCATCCTTCTGAGGCTGTTTGATTCAATTTTGTTCAGTTGATCAAAGTGTTCTGTGTGGCCTCAAGTCATCTCTCTTGCTATTTCTACCTTGCAGCTTGGCTTGTGAGTATTTTCAGAGATCATTGTTGCTGTTGGTAGCTCAGGTTGCTTTGAACATAGCAATGTGAACTTCTGAGATGAGAGGACTCAGGAAGCTGCCAGCCCTTGCCTTAACCAAAGAGAACTGTAAAAATTACTGCCTTTATTTCCTTACATGTCTTTCTGGCTGTGTCAGAAGATTAATTTGCACCAGAGTTCTGCACTGACCCTTCCAAGCTGTGTTGCTGGTTTTAAGCACTTTCCTCTGTGCCAGTAGCTGTAAAAAGTCTGACATATGCTTGGACAGCACTAACCCACTCCTGCCTAAACTTTTATTTAGGAGCTCTCCTGATGCCAGGCAGGTAGCCACCCATCCCAGGGAGCTTAATGACATGTGTGAAAGAGTACAGGATTGCACATCTGCCCTGAGTTCCTCACCAGACAAACCTGGACACATCTCCACAGTGGCAGAGCAGGCAGAACATGATACACTTCTTCCTGGGGTGAGAAAAGTTGCCTTTCACTTTGCTTTGTAGTAGTCACGATTGTTTCCAGTACTGATCTCCACCTTGCTGGGAGCAGCAAAGCTTCCAGTGGAAGGACCTTTTTTTCATTCCTCCCTGCTAACCTTGCTTTTGATGTGCTGATTTTAACCAAAAGCCTTCTGTAGCTTGTGTGACGGGCCAATGGCAGCTCGAGAGTATCCCTGTCGATTTTCAAGGGAATGGGAAGGATGGATGCCAGCTCCTGTAAAACTCAGCAAGGGGTGAGATGGTTTAAATTAGGTGAAAACTTAAACATTTAAATTGTGTGAGAGCGATAAGGCAGTGGTATGGGGTGCACCAGAGAGCTGCCCTAGGTGAGTATATCTGCTGCTGCTGTGGAGACTGAACGTGGTGGTAGCAATGGAAGGTTTTGGCTCGCTCCTCCCAATTGCAAGCTCTGCTGCTTGGGGCTCATTTTTCTGTATACCTGAACTGAATGAAGGGTTTGGGCTGGGCTGTTTTTGGTGAGGGTTTTGAGGTTTGTTTTTGTTTTTTTTTTTTCTGTTGTTTGCAATTTTTTTTTCCCAGTAGATGGAAACAGGGAAGGAGGAGGAAGAAAGAAATATCAGTGGAAGTTTTTGACTGCAGTCCACATGTACCAAAGTGTATCACTTAGTTACTGTTAAGCTATGAACTGCAATTCAAACTCTGTAAAGATAAAACACAGTTTGTGTTACATGCAAAGCAGCCTTGGGAAGGCTGGGGTGTTGCCAGCTTACCCAATGGCTGGCTGCCCCTCTTTCCTAAGTCCTTGAAAAATAGGGAAAAACATGTAGCAAGTATTGCTGGAAAATCTTGTCTTAGAAGCACAAAAAAATAAAGAAGAATGAATCATTGAAGAATGGTCTTGGAAATATTTCTAATGCTTTCTCTGGCCAGGTTCTTTGCTATTACATACAAAGAGCAGGGGTTAATTCAGCTCTGTGTAAGCTGAGGGAGGAATCTTCCATGCTCCCCTCTTGCTATAGCCTGCTGTGGAGAAAGCTTTGTCTCCAGGCATCCTCCTTCTCATGTTTACTTTTAAAATCTTTATTTCTTCTTCGTTTTCACTAACGTAGTAGTTGCATTTCAGTTTGCACATTTCAGCAACAATGAATACCATAGCCTTTCAAAGTGGCAAGCCAGCTTCCAAACAACTAGTTTCTACAGCTCTTGTCACTACAAAAGCAGTCAAATGTAAGCTTAATATTTCTATTCCTGCTGGTAGTAGTTTGTAATCTATCATTTTAACTTTTTTTTGTAGTAGTATCTTCCAGAAGACTGCAATGGAAAAAGTATTGCTTTCATCTCCAGTTACAATCTTTCATTGGTCAAGAATTGGAGGAAGGATGGTACCAGCAGAGTGTTAACTTTGCATTGTTCATTTGGTTTACCATCTTAATTAGCCACTACTGTATGAAGTTAACTTGCTTACCCTCAGTATGGAGATTTCTGCAGGCTGATGTGATCCTGAGTGCCCAGCACTGCCAGGTTGCAGGGCTCTTGCTGTTCTCTTCCTGTGCATGAGGAGCTACTGGCAAAGCAAGACCTTCTTGGCAGAAAGCTGTGTAACACAGGATCAGGGAGAACAGGCTTGTGACTGTTCCCTTTCCTTTAACAGGTCCAGCAGGCTTCCTACTCCTCCAAGAAACTTAGTCTTAGACACCTACCCATTGTGCAGCTAAACCAGGAGCGTGACCTCTTTTGGCTGGCTCTGTTTGGCATTTTCCACGAGGCCTTTGGGCAGTTACACTGAATGGTTTGCACAGAGTTGCTTTTCCAGCTGTCCTGGCATGAGTGAAGAGCAGCACTTGCTGACAAGATTCTTCAGGGATTATTGGTAACGCTGTTACTCATGAGGTAATACATGAAGCTATGAGCTTTTAAAAAATCCCCTTAGTCCATACAGCCTGTTATTCTATACTGTGAGAACCACTAGATTAAAATACAAGCTCAGCATGATCTCTGTGGTTGTGCCTTTCCCCATCAAAGAGCAGATGGAAACACCCAGCTATGACAAAGCAAAGTAGCATTAACTGCAATGGAGCCTTCTGTTAATGGTTTGTTCCTCAGCATCATAAGCAAATTCCAAGTGCTTCCTGACAGCATCATTAATGCATTTGTACAAGGGTTATAAGGTTGTTTACAACACTATTCTAAAAACTACTACTGCCTCACAGGTTTCAGTTTCAAGAGCTGCAAGTTCAGCTTGAAGATGAGCTCATCTGTGAAGTTCTTATCTACTGGGAAGAAGTATTTGAATCTTTGCTGTGGCACATTATTTGCACTAGTGTCACAGCCAGGCCAGATGACAAGGAGCATTACCTATTGGTAGAACAGTGTAATAAAGAAAATTAGAAGTATTTTAAATGTACCAAACTGACACCTCCCAGAAGCTGACTAGTTAAAAGCCAACACAACAGCAGCCCAGTGATGTGGAAGGCACACAGCACTGCCTATGTGGCCCAGCTTTGCTTTATATGCAGGTAACAGGCTCAGTTACAAAAGCTGAGGTTCTTATCTAATCATTTTAGTTAATGTTTAAGTATAGTTGGAAGGCAGACAATTTTCAGATGCTTAGCAGAGGTGGAGCACTCTATCCTGGAGCCTTCTCCCAGGAAGAAGAGGCATGCCTGTGGTTTTGGACAAGGAACTGGAACTGAAGCTTCCCCCAGCCAGGTGAGTGCTCCAAGGGCAGTGCTGTGACAGCTGCCCCTTCCCCATGTGGGTTCTCAGCTCCCAGAACCCACATTTGCCTGCTGGTGTGTGTGTGGGACCCAAACAGTCATTGCTCAGCAAACTGGCTCCTGAAATAATTTCCAAGCACCACTCTGAAGCAACTGTGTTAAGAACTGGAACTACACCAACAGGAAATCACACTCTTTTGACAATAGTTCTAGCCAGGCCAAGAGCCCCTTTGTCCTAAGAGCGCTTCACCTTGAAATAGGAATTCAGTTTCAGATAGGCAGGGCTTTCAAAAAAGATTTAAAGCACTTTTTTCTAATGCTGCTGTTGTAAATCAACCTTCACACAGCTGCCTGCACAGCTTCTGTCAATGCAGCCACATCAAGCTGTTGCCAAGCAGGGGCTGACTGGCTCGACAGTCAATGACAAACAGCACACCCATGGATAAACAGAGTTCAGCATATTTCCAATCCTGCATTTCCTTGATACTGCTGTGTCCATGAACATCACTGCTTTTAGTTTTTACTCCTAAGTCTAGTTTTGCTAACCTGAAGTGAGCTCACCACAGTTAGTTTAATGCCTTTCTAATGCTAGCAATTAAACTGACTTTGTAGCTACTTGATCCCTGCAGCACAGTCCTGTATTGTATTTCAATCCTAAAGGATTATATGTGGATTCCCTCATTTTAAGTTGCTGCAGCATTAATAATTTCATCTACACAATTTTTGTTCCAAACACAAGACACCCCATAGCTCAAAGCCCCTTCAAATACAAATCTCCTCTGTACCTGCACTAGCAGGAAAGTTTCTTTGTGTTTCATTAAATGAACCAGGTATTTCCTCAAAGATTACAATCCACCTTGGGCCACAACGGCCAGCTGTGCCACCACCATTTGAGTTAAAGCAGCAGAAGTTGTAACAAGTGCTCTTACCTTGTATGATCACATTCAGAGCAGGGAGAACAGGTAGCACACTTACTCTGTACTTTCCACAAGAGGCAAAGGTCTGTTTCAAACCAAATGTATATATTCTGGCCTAGGGAGTAAAGTCAAGGCACCTCAGGTGACAGGATCCATCTTTCTCTAAAGATTTTTGATTTGAAATTAAGATAAATAAGTGGCCTCTTCAGTTTCTGTACCTCAAATATTCCCTTGAAGAGAATGTAGCACAGCCTAAGTCATCACCCTCCATCTTCTAACATGATAAGCTTAACTCTACTGAATTTATTCCTGTTCTCACAGAGGAAAAGCAGAGCAGCCCACTAACATACTTATTTCAGAGCCCTGCTATTCCCAGCTGTCCCAGGGTGGGTTGGTGGGGTGACAATCACACTGCTCCAGCCAGCTCAGAAGCAAGCCTGGCACAGGCACGGTTCTGATGGGAAGTGGCACCCAGCAGTGCTGGCCTGGGGACAAACACAGGCAGCTCCTGAACCTGCACAACAGGAACCACAGCACAGTTGAAAGCAGGAGCAGCTACTTGTGCTGCACCTGAACACACCAGTGGCTGTGCAGCTCCACCCCCCAGCCTCCACCAAAGCAAATCACTCACCTGGGCATTCCCAGCCTCCTCTGTGACATGTACAGGAGGAAGCTTTAAAAACACCAGCAGCCACCACCGTGCCACACCTACACCCAGGCAGGGAGTAAAGCACTCCTGACCCCCTAGGAAAGCAAGCTAACATGTGCTCTGGCTGGAAAGTTCATTACCTTTTCCCATCTTATCAGAACCCAGCTTTGTTACAAATGCACGTTTCAATGAAGCTTTCCAACAGGATGTAACAACTTCTGTTCACCATGTAGGGCAAGGAGGCCTTAATGTTTTTCTCTTTTCTCCCTTTTATCAGTTTGAAGTGTCATTTGCTCAAATTACATTCCTTTCCTCCCTCTGCTTCTTCGCCCCTGGGAAAGAAAAACAAACAACAAACTGAACAAACCAACAATGGCATTACTCTGTTCACTTAAACTTCCTTAAAATCTTATCCCCCAGCATCAGAACATGCTTCTAGCAGTTTACTTCCAATCGGTGGATTTCTGCAGAAAAATGCTTCTATCTGAACACACACAGTGGGCTCTCAGGAAGTGACCTGTAGCAGTGCTTGGACTTGCTGTCCAAACAGCATTACAATAGGAAACTATGGAGAAGAGTGTGTCCTGCACCTGGCTTTGTCCACTACAACTAAAATTAACACAATACTGTAGAATTTACTTCTGAGAAAGCAAGACATGTCAGTTCCTACTAATGGCCCCAGATACTCCTTCAACATATCAGCTGTCTGTTTGGAATGTGTCCCTTGCATTACAGGCTCTTTGCTGGAAGGGCTCTAACAATGCTGGAATTCTGTACTATGCTTAATAAGTGACACAAATGCCTTTGCATTTACAGAAACACACACAAAAACAATCAAGTTAGAATCAGAGGCTTCCAATTTAAAACAACAGACTGACTTCTTGTTTAATTTTTTTTTTCTTTTTTTATTTGGGAAAAGTGCTTCTTACAAAAGGCAGCTGCAAAACAATACGTTATAGACCTCAGAACAATTTCTCATTCCATTTAAAAGTGAAAGGAGAGGCAGTCTAGGGGACAAGAGCAGCAGGAGAACAGATCACGGGGCATCCACAAGTCAATAAAAAACAGCAATAATGTAATGCAAGGTTAAAATTCCTCTGCTGGGGCTTTGGTGGCAAAGTAATTTCTCAATGCAAATTACAGCCAGAAACTGCACGACTGCCTTTGTAAGCAGTAACTCACATAAACTGAACAGCTTTACCAGGCAACCTGGCCAACCCAGCTGCAGAGAGGCACGAGGACCCCAGAGCAGCTGGGAGGCACAGCGAGTTTCTAGCAAAGCTCACGGCTTAAGTGTTTACATGAAGTTCTAAAACTTACAGAGCGATAAAGCTAAAGGGTCCTCTCTGGTGTTCCTCTGACCCCACCTTGGCTAACCGGATTTCTGCTCCTGGACAACCCTAATCAAACACATGAAAGAGAGCTGGTGTATTAGGGAGTGCCATCTATCAAGTGAAGCGATAGTCAGGATCATTTCCAAGTCTGGACTGAGACCACTAGACCAGTTTCATGTCCAATTGGAGGCAAGACTTCATGCACCAAGAGGGGGTGAAAGATGGTTTTGTTATTTTTAACTTACACAGAGTCTCCCCATCCTTGTGGTCCAACTCTACATTTATCTGTATATACACATAGAGAGTTCTCCTTTCACAAAGACATTTTCCTTTCATGCTAAACACAGTAAAAATCCAGAACGTTCACACCTGGTTCTGGTTACACAGTAGTAATAGTAATGTGCAAGTAAACAGAGACCAAAAGTCACAAATGAAGACGTGTACATGAGGGGGCTGGAACGGAGCTGATTCCAGAAAGAATATTTGTATCTGGCCTGAAATCAGAAATATTGGTACAAAGACAGAATAAAGGCCATCAGCCAATTAACATCCCCACTGCATGGCCACTGCTCATTTTTGTATCTGGGCTCTTCAAAATGAGTGTGGGAGTCCTGTAAACACTTTAACCCTGGAACTGGGTGAACTCTGTTGGGTACACAGATGAAGCAACAAACCTAAGCTAACTGTTTGACAGTTAAATTCATTTTTACAAAAACTAACATTTTAAAGATTTATTTCTTGTTATTTGTTGAAACAGAGGAAAAACAACACTCCTGGGGTGGGAGAGGAGGGGAAGGGAAGAGACAGACCCTGGGTAAAAGTTATTACAACAGCACCTGGAATTGATCGGCCTGCCTAGGAGAAACACAGGCACTGCCACAACACCACAGGTAATAGCTACTGCCTGAAGCCAAGACAACAGTCCACACTCCACTGACAGGTGCTATAGATCCAAATCATAATAATCTTCCAGGTCATCATGAAATAAGTCCCACTCATCCTCGGAATCCGTTAGCTCATCATCACCTCCGGCCGCCAGCAGCATGAGCAGCATCTCGCCCAGCTCGAAGGTCACCACCTCGTCCTCGTCCGTTTCGAAGGGATCCCCGTTCTCGCGCTCCTCGATGAACTCCCAGAACCGGTTCCTCCGCTGGGCCTGCAAAGGAACACAGCATTTCCCCAGGTGACCCAGGGGCACCGAGCAGCAGCCTTTCCAGAGGCTGGCACGCCCCCGGTGTGCTTTCTGACATGCAAGAAACCACATTTCTCTTTCAGGGAGATACTGACCTCCAGCAGAATTTACCCTTACACACCCCTATTAATGCTACCCAACATTTCTACTTCAGTATGTTGTAGGAAAGTTTTTTAAATCTAGTCTTTCCATCTTGTCCTCCAGCATTCACAAACTTTAGAGCACCGCTTCCTTCAAATTCACCATTACAGAGGTCTATCAGAAGTGGAAAAAAGAAAAGTCAATATTTTCCTATCCTCTTCTCAAAGAAGAAGACATAATGCCCACCCCTCTTGTGCTCTCTGCCTACTGAAAGGACAATTAATCAGCAGCACTAACCCGGTATCTACTTGAGGTTCCTACTTTGGGTCTTTGTGGCTCCTCTTGACGGCCATCAGGATATTCATGCTTGTAAAAACAGTTCCCTCCAAATGGACAGCTCCCACGGCCTTCATCGAAATACCTGCATGGCTTGTTGCTGGAAAGGAAAATATCACAACCCTTACTTACAGCACACCCCAATCACACTTCAGAATTGCATTGACCTGCAGTCCACAAGGATCTCAGGTACCAGGAGAAGGCAGCATTTTTTGAGTACAAGACCTACACGCAGGAATTATTTATTACACTACATGTGGATTGATGCATGCAGAGGGACACCAATGGTGTGCAGTGCACGAGCTTGGACTGCCTTATGGCTACACCACCAGTGTTTTGTGTAGAGAAGGGAAAGACTGAGGTGAAAGAACACAGGAATAGCTTTGGGACTGTGTGCATGCATCTGTGGGCAGATAGGCAGACGTGCTTCACACGTGGTGTGAAAAGGGCCTTTATATCAACACCCTTCTTCTCCATGTGTGCCTTTATCTCTGCACTCTCAGTTTGATAAAAGGCTGCATTGCTCATACCTCATTGCCTCCTTGTATTTCTGAATGAGTTTCTGCTTCTCTTCCTTCTCCTCCACCCAGTACTCACTTGGAATGACAAAGTTAGATGTGATCCGGCATTCTGGGCAGGACCTGGGAAACGAACAGACTGTGCTGCAAAATTCCACATTACATGGTGCTCTTTCCTATATAAAAAGTCATGGCATATATCCTTCTTTAAAGAGGTACTGTACTCATACACCTGATGTACAACTTTTTCAATCTAGACTCTCTTACACATGAAGACAACCTAAACTCTCTTCTTCAAGAACTCAATGGCAAAGGCAGCTGGACAGCTTGTCTCAGAAAAGCTTGAAAAAACACTTCACACAGACTCCTTTTTTGTTAGAATTAAATAAATTTATTTTGGTATTTTTCCTATATTTATTTGATTGGAACTTGGTATTTTCTAGAACAGCCTTAAACGGAGAAATGTTTTGCCAACTGAATAATGCTCTAAGGCAGTAATGAATTAAGCAGCATACATTCTGAATTGGGTAATCTGTTTTCAGATTCCTGCCTGGGTGTCCAAGACAAACAGTAACCATTGGGCAACATGCTACTAAATAAACAACAGTTATTTACTACCATTGAGTTTTGCAAACTTAACTGGCATTAACCAAATCAGAGTGTAAATGTTATCCCCAACAATTATTTCACTGCTAATCTAAAAGTTAGTATGCATTAAATGCCGTTTCTGTGCAGTCTGCATCTGGAAGTCTGCTGCAAGCTGTCACAAGTTACTAAGCTCTTCCACAGTAACAAAGCACAAGGGAAATGGGAAAGCGCCTCACTTTATAATCTTGCTCTCAAATTGCTTAGCACTCCTCCACTTGCGGATGCACTTGAGGCAGTAAGTGTGGCTGCAGTTGGAGAGGATCCCGAAGCGGCGCTCGCTGGGGTTGGCTTTCTCGTACACCACCTCCATGCAGATCCCGCACACCATGTCTTTGCTGCGCTGGACGGCAAAGGAAAGCTCCATGTCCTTCTCGTGAGCTTCAATGCAAGACTGAAAAGGAGACACAAAGAAAACAACTACAGAGATGACTGGGCACCTGGGGAGGTCTAAGCAGGTTTTTAAACTCAGCTTGCTGTTTTGCATAATGCACGAAGAGAGATGGAGCTGAAATACTTTAAAAAAAACAATTCTTCAAGTACTGGGGAACAATCAATTCAGAGTTCAAATTCCTTCCTTCAGACACTACTTTTAAACATGAAAAGGCTATCTAAAAGACCATCCACTTTGACTAGGCAAAGAACAAAGCTTCAGTATCTTTAAGCAGACTGCTCTCCCAACACAGATAAGGAAATCCAGCTGCTTTTGAGCATGGCCCTGGCAGGAAACAGTCTAGTTTACAACCGGAATTTCATTCACTGCCTGACCTGCACACACCTTCAAATGAAAGGGAATTAGTAACAAGTGATTGAGGGGAGCTAGGAAGCAATAACTTGGAGCTGTTAAACACCAGACAGTTGTTTGCTTACCTTTATGTGCTGAGATCTCTGTGCAGCATCAATGGGATGCAAGACCTGCAGGCCACACATATCACACACGTCCCCATGGATATACACACAGTTTTCTCCATAACGACATTCTCCTAATGCAGCATAGGGGCACAGCTCCTTCTTCATCTCCACATCTGCCTGCTGCTTCTCATATTCTTCCTCAATCACCATTTCCTGCAAGGGTGCTTCAGCACAGAAAGGAGCAGCTGGGAACAGAATTAACAACAGTAAGCAGCACATTCAGATTTTGAAAACCAGCACTAATAACACTCAGGGCTACCCACGCAGAATAATAGAAACAACCTAGGTTCATTTCAGTCCAAGTTCAAACATCCTCAACCTGAACTAAATCATTTTCCTCATTTGATTAATTTCAAGATCAGTTTCTTCATCCTTCAACCCAGACAAGATTAAAGCTACCAAAGTTTCAGTGGTCAGGAAAGATCCACGTACAGGCTAAGTCCACCTAGAAAAATCACAATAGTCCTCAGCAGCTTAAACACACTGTTGGTGTCTGTTGATACAAACTGATTCAGCAACCACTAAATAACGCTACAAATCTCTCACTGCTCTTAGAATCAATTTCACTTTGTCTAAAGTTAACAGGTTTTCTCCCAGAAATTTCACAGCTGAAGTAATAATGGTGTATCCAGTATTGCCATCCAGTATGGCAATTCCATGTTAGCAATTCCTTATGTGCGGCTAATTAGTACACCCTTTCTTTACCCTAGACAAACTTTCCTTTCTGGATTCCCATTCATCTCTAAGATTGATAGAAAAGTGGTGTCCATATCTCTCAAACTAACTCTATTCTACATAATTGCCAAAAAGCCTGTCCTGAACAGATATGTAGTCAATTAGCTAGACACACCGCCCTACAAAACTGAAATTCAGGCTATTATCACTGCATTCTAAGCTAGCTATCAGTTGTGCAAAATCCTAAATAATTTCTCTTACCTAATTCTAAACTGAACTGAAATCTGTATCTTTTCTCTTCCCTCCTTAGGTACTGCTGAACACTTCTCCCTGTACCTCAAACACATGCTTGTCTGCCTCACAAGCCAGCCTTTTGAGATTGTTACATAAGTAGGATGATGGCTGAATTAGAAGACAAAAGCAGTCAGTGAGAAACTGAAGATGTAATAAACATAGAGCATTACTATATTCAGAGTAAACACCAGAAAGTACAGCAGCTGGAGTTTATTTACATAACAGGAGCTGCTACAAAAGTAACAAGTCATGTATGCCATAAGAAAGTGTAACTTCTAGAAGCTGTTGAAGCACTAGATTTGGAAAAGCAAGCCAAAACTACAAAAGGCATACTTGGATCAGTTAAAGTGAAGGACAGACTCCTTCTCTAAATTAATCAGAGGCTGCACACTCACACAATTTTCATCCCCATGGAGCAAAGACATGACCATAGGCATGTATCTGTCTGTTAGTCTTAGGAAAGAGGAAAAGAAAATGCAGGTCCCTGCCACTTAGGTTTTGAGGAATAAGCAAATACTGAAGATTAGTGTAGAAAAATATTAGCTCTCAAGATAAGATCAAGTCTGCTTCTTGAAACATCTCTGACTGTAATGGTCACTCAGTGATCCTGGAGCAGTCTGTTTGTTGGAAACATACTTTTCAAAGCAAGTAACTCAGAAACCAGTCACCAGGCAACCTGCTCATTTTCAGCCAGAGATTCCCAAACAAAGGGTGTTCATTAGTTCCTCTTCCTCATGAGTTTTAGTGAACTAACACCAAACGACAAGAAACCATGTACCAGGCTCTACATTCTCTCCTGAATAGCTCAGCATAACATGAAAATAAGTACTTAAGTTACTGAAATGCCACTTGCCCTCCCATTTGAAATCCACGGTCTCCACTTCCATAACAAATAACAAAAATCACAACTACCATTCAGGTCCTAGTCCCTCAAACATTGCACTTGCCAGTGTTTGCTCGAGTTCATGCTGTCACAGATATTTTTACCTAGCTGAGGGCCATGAAGATGGTTGGAGGGATGGAACACCTCCCCTATGAGGAAAGGCTCAGACAGTGGGGGTTGCTCGGCCTGGAGAAGAGAAGGCTCCGGGGTGACCTTACTGCAGCCTTCCAGGACCTGAAGAGGGCCTACAAGAAAGATGAAGAGAGACTTTTTACAAAGGCATGTAGTAAAAGACAAGGGATAACAATTTCAAACCAAAACTCAACTTGAAAGAGGGTGGGTTTAGATTGGATATTCACAAGAAACCTTTACTGTGAGGCTAGCAGCATGCATATCTTCTGTATCTACTGCACTGCAGCAGCTACAGTTTTACTTCCTCTTTGAAAACACAATTAGAAAAATTCAGAAGACTTCACTGCCTCAGCAGTTACAAATCCAACACCCCTCAGAGTAACATTTGTTCTCCATGATTCTGTTTGCTGTTTTCCAAATCTCTGCTCACCAGTAGGTGGACCTAATCCCCACCATCTCATTGCCCACTTCCCAGTCAGCTGGGTTAAATTCATACTAGTGGAAAAACTGGTTTCTTACTTTTGATCCACACACCACCTGCTTGCACTTTAGGACACACTTGGTAGCATTAAACACATTTATCTTTCAGTAACAGGAAACAGACACGCAATTTAGTGTAGTTTGTATTTCTGCCTTTCTACTCTCCCTCAATTACTGCAGAACAAACATGGAAATGTGGCACATCTGAACAACTAACAAGTGAATACCTGAAGAATCATCACTATTTTCTATGCTAGGTCCTGAAGTCATCTTCAAGATACCAGGTTTAGTCTCAAACCGAGAACTGTGGTAAAAGGTGAGTATTATAGTCCCAGTGATGCACAGTTAAACTGCCAACCTTGAATCTTTATCATTTTAAGACAATTTTAAACACACAGGCTTCTACGTAACCTTGAGAAATAGGTTTCATTTTGAAGTTTCCAATTATCTGTACATTTCTCCAGCGATTTGACAAGAACAATCTGCTTTAAGGCATACACTATGGAACACACTGCATACATTTTTATTTCTGTAGCTTAATAAAGACAGCTGCTTCAGAAGAGTAAAGTTTTTTTAAAGTCACCATGGGAATTAACATCATGCAGCACTGTTTAGAAGAGAAACAGAGGAGTATGTTTGTACATTAAAATACATCAACTTTCAAAGGCTATAAAACAGAGATTTGCAAAAGATTCACAGAAGTGAACTCTATTTAACTTAATCTGGCACAAGTTTGCATAAAAACTAAGCCTAACCCCTAGGAAAAAAATTGCTTTAGTAAAACTAAGTTAACAGTGTAATGACTGATGAGGAAGAAGCACCAGCTCTTCTGTAAGGACTGTGTGTATTTAAAAGATCTCTGGCTGTTCAAACCAGCAATGAATTGTTTCCAGTGGAGAGCCAGCCAGTCATTAATGGGGCTGATGCCCAAGAAAAGAGACTGACTCTCCTCAGATGTGCAAATGACAAGAGACAGAAGGCAAGCTGAGGCAGGGAAAAATCCAATTACATACTAGGGAAGAGGCTTTCTTTGTGAAACAAGTCAAACACCATAAAGGATGCCCAGAGGTTATGGCCCTTTGAACATCTCTGAGGATAGAGATTCAACTAAACAAAGCCCCTGGCAACCTTTAGGCAGGAAATGAACTAGATGAAATCCAGAGGTTCCTTCCAATCTAAATATTATATTCTGATCAAAATATTTTTTAAGCACAGAAGCTGTATCTTTCACAACAGTAATGTGGCACATTAACATGTAGTGGTTAAGTTTTCACTCCTTTGGGATATACTAAAGTCCCAGATCTATTACACAATTCCAAACTGTTTGTGTCACTTGACCATTCCTCTTCATCCTCCTCCAACTGGATGGCAGGAGGCTCCAAGCAGCACCCTCTAACACTGAGAAAGTTCTTTTTCCAAATCTGAGTAGTGCTGTGGAGATGAAGCAGTATAATCTGAGCACTCTATGACTTGTTCCAACTCTTCTGGATGCAAGGTGTCCATTTTGAATTCAAACATTTATTTAAGTACTCATAGCCTCCTCATGCCTTAGAGAGACAAGTATTAGAAATTATGTTAAAGTGAACACCTCCAGCCTACTTTTCACTTCAATTTGAAGACTGTTGTATTTTGGCAGGAAAAACAGATGACAAGTTTGCCACTCAAGTAGTGTGGTCCTATATGATAAGCTTCTTCAGCCTCATTCTCATAGTGAGCTGTTCCAGTATTAGAAAAGTGAGTTCCAGAAAGCTAACTGGAATAAACCATTATCAGCCTCTGGCCATGGGATTCACAAAAGTAAGCATTAGACTTCAATTCCTTCTACAGGAAAAACCTTTGAAAGACTGCAAAACCACCCCAAACCAAATCAACCAACCTAAAACACAAAGGCAGCAGATTATCTCTCCAAAGTAGCAACAATTATTTTATCACCAGTAATTTCCCCTCCCATCCCAAATGCAAACTAAACTTCAAAGGAGATTCTCAAGTCATTCAGAAACACAGCAAGAGAAAGCCAGTCATGCAGAGAGTGACTTGAAATATACCTGGTTTCAGAATCAAACAGTCAGACTACTCATGTTGAAAAACTCAGGCTCACTTAACTGATCAATAAATATGAAGAGCTGTACTCAAAAGCATTGAAATAAATGCACTACACAGAAACTGCTGGGCTGTGGTGGAAATTCACTGTTATGGAAATTCTCATGACCAGCTTACCACGTCCACAGTATGGCTGCCCAGGGACAAATTCCACTGCATTCACCCAGTCTTCATCCCCGACTCCTGCTGCTGCCAGATCTGTATTTTCATCTTCAATCTCAGCAATAAATTCTTCAACTGTTTCAGGGAGTGATGCAAACTCTGAGGACACTGATGGATAGATTTCTGCCTCTGGATTCACATCAGTCACTTCTTCCTGTATTAGTGGCTTGGTATGTTCATATCTAAAAAGGTAAAACACATCATGTCAACTTTCCACAAATAAAAAATACCTCCAGAAAGCAGCTCCATGTATTGAAAATAAACTAATGAAGATGTGAACTTGCTATTTGGAAAGAGGACCCAGAAATGTCTAGGAAGAGAAAGTTACTGATGACCCTTTATAGAGAAATGTTTCCACTTGTGCAATCTGTCAGCATTGCTCAAGAAAATGTAAGGTACTCTGAGATTTTGGAGAAAAAAAAGAGCAAAATTCTTATTTAACTTACACAGAACAATCTTCAAAAGTCCCAAACTGGTCAGTTATCTATTACACATGTGCAGCGTTGTTGAATGAGAAAAATGAGTTCCTTCAGCTTTATAAACAGAAGACTAAGGACAGACACTGCTGTCTCCAACTACCTCACAGGAAACCACAGGAAAGATCAGCCAGAGTCTTCTCACAGGTGCAGTGATAGAATGACAGTCAGCAGACACCAGTCCAAAATGGGAAGTTACAGTTATAAATATTAGGAAAATAATTGTTAAACAGTAGAATGGGTGCACAATCTTTATGGTTGCAGACTGTCAAAACTTGATTGGACAATGCCTTAGGCAACCTGGCCTCAGCTGGCACAGATTCAGAGATCCCCATCAACATAAATGATTCTTTTCCTGTGTCTAAGCATCTTGCCTCATGCAGATTTACAATGAATCTGAATACTTATTTCTAATGCCTCTTTCAGCTCATTGTGGAAAATGGTAATCAGAACACTTGGAGTCCTACCACCCACAATAAACAGAAAGGCACCATTTCCCTCAAAAATCTGTCTTCCAGCAGCTAGGAGACTACATGGGGAAAACAAATGACAAATACACCATCACAGTCTTAGATATTTGCTGACTAATTTCAAGGACAACAGGAGGGATTTTTTTTGAGATGATACAGAAATTTGAAGTGACTGTGGTTCATTTAGCTTGTGTCAAATTAAAAACAACGAAGTGTCACAGTTCTTGCATACTAAAGAGGTGCTCCTAACCAAATGTCAGCTTGGAAATCCTAATCCTATGAAGCAGAAATTCAAAAATTCAAGCCTTCAGATCTCTGCACCTGTGACCTCCAAAGCATGTGCATCACACGAGGTGCCCAAGGCAACCCAATGGGGTGCAGGAAGGAAATACTACAACTTAATGGGTTTTTCCCCTTAAAAAATCCAATAAACTACTATTACTATTAAGATACATGTTGGTGGCAGTGTCCTCACAGTCCATACATCTGAGGGCCCACGTGTGGTACATGTGAGGTGCCCTGAAGGAGGAGGTGTTCTACCACCCAGTGGGTTGACAGTGGCACCTCCCTGTCTGCTCACTTTCAGCATATTGTGACATACTGCAATGAATCAACAGATTATCTGATCTTGTTTTACCTAAACCAACCCTGACAAAGTGAACAAGTGGCTTGAAAAGATGCCTCCAACTGTGGGCTGACAACAACACTAATAATGTGAGCAAAAGCCAACAACAGAAGTCAGAGCTAACACTTCTACTCCTACTATGAGCTACTCATCAACCACACTACAAATTAAAACAATGCAACCTAATCAGCTCTTGAACTCAGGGGGAGGGGAACCACAGAAGAGATCAAGATTACCAGGAAGGCAATCTGACATATGGATTTACATTCACTATTACTAATGAAGAACAGTACCCTCAGTGTATAATGTACCTTGAGATATAAGCTACTGAAAGACGAAGCCATCTCACTGAAAATCAAAACATCCAGAACACACACAAACCTCCACCATTTCTTCCATGATGTTTCAAGTCATGTGCTACTCAATCCAGTACTTTGCAGAACTTCACAATAAGGATTTAGAAATCCCAGCTGAGGCTTGTTACGTAACAATGCAAGACAAAAAGCCATATGCCACTGGACCACTTTTCCTTCCTACTGTGGTAAAAATGACTGAAACAACTCATGGAAAACAGTATGGTGACAAAGTAAAAGGCATTGCTTCATCAGCAAATACTGTTGGGAAATGCATAGAAAACACTGCTAGAGATTTGCAGAAACAAGCAGTAGAAAAATTTTGCAGTGTGGGAAGTTTGCTGTACGGCAAAAGGAAAAGTACAGATGTTTTTCACTTGTCTCAGCTTATGATACTTGCTAGATTTTGTTTCAATAATGAACTGCTTTTTGTGAGACACCAAAGAAAAGATGTACCAGAAGAGAAACATTCTCAACAAATTACTTCTTTAACAAAGACAGAAAGATTCACTGGAGGAGATATCTTCTCAGTAGTAGACAATTAGTTTAATTTTTAAAATATGCTTTATGGAGAAACTGTGCAAGTAAAACCACTGAAGCAGCAGCTGCTGTGACCACAATAAGAGATTGCAGGGGAAGGCCACAGGGATAGCACCTCACCAGAAATTCATCACTGCATCATTCATAGACAGGATATTGTACTAAAGAAGGATCTAGAAGCACCCAAGTGACACTAGAGAATGTCATCAATATAGATCTTTAAATACTCAAATATTTAGCACGATTATGAGGTGGAGAGCCACTAGGAAAATCTTCTGTACCATACAGATATTTGCTGATTATCTCATTATTATCTCTGATTATCTAAAGGACTTAAAAACTGTCACAGGTGAGTTATGCATGTTTATTTCACCAAGACAAGTGCATCAAATTTGCTGTCCTCTTCTGTGATGACACCAGTGCCAGCAGGATGAGCTGAGCAGATATTAAAAAAAAAAAACCAACAAAAAAAAAAGCCAAACCCAAACCAACGAACTCCAATCACATTCAAACTCCAAGATAAAGTCATTCTATGAACAGATAATTGCTTTTTGAAGGAAATTTGTGGTATGGAGATAACACTTGGAAAATTAATCATTCCCACCATTATGAGATTTTATTGCCAAAAACTACCCACCTGAGTCAACTACAAGATAATATTTCAGATCCTGTACACTTAAAAAATTCGGTAAGTGATTTCTCTAACATGTTAAAAAAAATCTTTCAAATTCAGAATTCTGGTGTATTTTGGACCCATTTGCTAAAAATCTAAAAATGCAACGCCTTCCAGTTCATCTGCAGTAACAGGGGATTGACATCAGGGAAGGTGGAAACTCACTGGCTAAATTTATCACACATCAGTACATGCAGCCAACAATACACTTCCTTTTGGATCTGCATATCTTTGTCAAAGATCTTTTTCTGCTATGACTGCCATTAAAACCAAGGACTGAAATAAACTGAACTTAGAATGAGACCTTCAAATAACTGCACGACAAAATGTTACACTGATATTTTAAATAATAGGAAAGCCCATTGAATCAACATTACTGTCAGTAAAAAAATATTATTACTAACAAGGCTTTTAGTGACAGTAAAAATTGCTTTGGACTGTTTATAAAATATTTACTAAATATTTTCCATTTCACCTTTAATACACCCCTTTTCAAATTCTGGTTTTGGGTTATATTTTATAATGCACATAACATTAGTATAGTAGGAGATGTAGATACATAAACTATAAATAAATGTGTATGTTGGTGGGAGCTCAAAAATATTCAACTGATGGGGTGCATGATCCAAAGTTGGAAGATCACTGATCTACACAATCAAAAAAACAACACTGGCAGATAGAAGACTACAGAGAGGTTTTCTTTGTTATCTTTCTTACATATAGTAACCCTTTACTAAACATGAAAGCAAAGCGAACTATGAGCTACCATATAAAAACATTATGCAAAGGTTTAATCACAAATTACAGGTGCAGCAAGACAGAGTATTAAAACTTCTCTAAGTTTTAATAAAATTAATGATGAAATATTCCTAAGCCCTTGAACAGCTTTGCTCCACTAGGAAAGTATCTGTTTTTCTTCTTAATGACTTCTTTTTTATTATAATTTCAAGGGTATAGATCGACTAATAGTATGTTCTCATAAGTACACCTATTTTGTACAAGCAACATTTTAGAACTTATATGACAAACTCCAGTTACTTTTCCAAAACTGTAGTTCCAGTGTCAGAGCACTAATTCCTCAAGAGACAACATGAAGGAAAAAAAGTTCTTACCTTTTCAAGCTTTTGTGATCACTAAAATAATGATCATAACTCAGTTTCATCCATTCAGCTAGCCTGAATGAAGTCTCAGATTTCAATCAATCTACTGATGTTATTAATAAAAAAAAACTCCCCACACTGACAACTATCACTTTTATGAAAACCAGTTATCACCTTGCCTTTGCTCATTTATTTGCATAGCAAACACTGGTATTTAGCAAGACAAGAGAGTCAGTGCAAAGCTATTTTTATAAATATCTGAAGTCGCAAGGGAAAAGGAAAGCACTGAGATGTGCCGAGCTCTGTACTCAGGGATTCAGAGTGAAGGGACTCCTGCAGGATGGCCAGGAGCATTTCTTTACCTGCAGTGATCTCCATAAGCACAGCATCCTCGCTGGTAATACCTGCACACCATGGTGGACTGACTGCTGGAGAGGTCGTGGGAGTAGCGGCAGTTGTCTCCCTCCTTGCAGACTCCATGCATGAAGTATCTGCAAGAAAACACAGTGGTGAGCTAAGGAGAGCACTGAGGCTCCAAAAGGATCTGGATGATCTTGTTATTCTATAAATCAAGGTATGCTGCATTAAGAACAGCACTGAAGACCCCACCCCAGTATAACCACAAAAAACAAACTCAAAGATGAAACCTCAGCTACCCCGGTGAACTGTGCACACATTTAGAGACTTGCTCTCACAAAAGCCTGGGGAAAAGAAACCAAACCTGTAAAAGCAAAGTTATCCTGGGCTGTGACACTAAGAGGAAAGAGTCTTGGGCCAAGTAGATCGGCACTAAGTTTTACTTGTAGCCCCTGTGTCCTGACACAAGCAAAAACCTTACAGAAACCAAACAATGGATACAAGAATCAAATCCAGACGCACCCTAAATCACCCAAGCTTTTACATTTATTCTGGATTCGGATTCATAAGTAATTCAATCAAATATGATTTCCTCTCCAAGAATGAAAAACATGCTTGTGATGGATACTTACATCTGACAAAACACACACATTAGTTCCTGCAATAGGAGCCAAATAAATTGAAGCACTCTGCTTCAATACTGTGCTGCTTTGTGTTGAAAAACTTGGACAGCTTCAAAGCTTTTGAGGACAGTTTCATCAATTTTAGCATGTCAAGTAGCACAAGTTTAATTCAGCACCTTCAATTCAGTTATTCAAGAGAACTGAAGAGTGGTTTTCAAGATTTTTTCAATTTTAACCTAGAAGAACAAGCTTCTATAAATTCAATGCACATTAACTGTTAAGATTAGAGTATGTTCAAAACCACAACTGAAAAGGTCAAGTACACCTTTCCCAATCCACGTATAAGTAAAAGGAAAAAATTTGAAAATCCCAAGTTAAACCTGAAACCATAAACGTTTACCAACATTTCAGTTTAGAAAGAAGCCACACTTAAGGAGAGCTACATCTGCCATCCAGTTTTAGGGAAATATTAAAACCTGAGGTTGAATGTTCAGGGAGCTGATAACTCTACATGTCAATACCACTGGTGTATTCAACACACTAAGAATAAAAAAAGTCTCAATCAGCTCTACAGACCACAAGCTGACACTTGCCATCAGGCTGCAATTCACACTCAAAACACTCAAATTCGCACTCCAAATCCTCTGTCTGTACCCTACAGACAAATTAACCAGGTAAGAAATGTGATCTTGCACAAAAAACAGGCAGTACAAGACCCAGACGAGGCTCTGCAGGGTCAGCTGGAGGCACAAACAGCTATGCCAGCAGCAATAGGGTGTTGCTAAAACAGAGTAAGACCCATCCCAGCACTCTCCACCATGAACAAAAAACAGACAAAAACCTCTAAAAGTCACACCCACCCACCAACAGCATAATCCACCTACAAAGACCCACCTCAAAAGGAAAAAAACCACCTATCAAACCCAAAAACCTAACAAAAAAAACCCCCCCAAACAAATAAAACACCTATTTAACCTCCTCTCTTCCACAAACAAACACAAAAAGCCCCCAAAACAAA
>JANRGV010000073.1:64977419-65013881 GCA_024734035.1 Alethe castanea
GTGGGGCCCGGCCCGGCCCGGCCCGGCGGGATGAGGCGGCGGCGGGAAAGGGCCTTTTCCGTGAGGGAACGGCACGGAACGGCGCCGTGGCGCCGGCGGGGGGCGGGGAGAAACACGGGGCAGTGGCGCCACAAAGGCCCGGCGCGAAAGTTGGCGCTGAGCCACAGTGCTGCGCTAATGGGGTGAGAAACATCTGCTGTTATCTGGAATATCTCCCTCCCTGCGGATATTCCAGAACCCTCTGGGCACAATCCTGTGTGCCCTAGGACGGCCCTGCTCGAGCAGGGAGGTTGGGCCCGGTGATGGTCCCGGCCTGTTCTGTGACTCTGTAATAAATCTATGACTCTGTAATAAATAAAAACATTAGTTTCACAACCAGTGTTTGCCTGATCCACATGGTGCCCTTGGCTTCCTGCTGCCAAGAACCTTAAGCCAAGTACTAAACACGTTCCAAAAAGATAGTGACAAGCTGGGGCGAGGTGAAGGGAGAAGCCTGTCAGTGCAGTGTTACTGAAATTTTGCCTCTCTCCTTGAAAATATATTAATAAATCAAATGTATCCAAGCCATCAGTCACTCCAGAACACACTGAAATGAAGCCTTTGCTCTAAACATAGTAGTAGGGCAGCACCCTAAGATGCTGGACTTTAGGAGGAGCACTAGGCAGGAGAGAAGAGGTAAATCTGTTTCCAGGTTTCCTTGAAACAATGAGTTCAGTGCCTTAGAACTACCTAAGGAATGAGGCAATGGGAATGCTTGCTGGGATTTTCTGGAATATGCAGAACCCAGACCTAGGCATGCACAGCTCTGAATGAAAAGGAGGTGAAATATACATATCAGTTTTAACAGGCTTCAAAACAAGGTACAGGTAGGTATAAAACACAAAAAAAGGCTAGTTCTAAGATTGAGCTTTGAACCCCAACAATATTGGAATGATCAACTTCTTCAAAGACCAACCTTCATCCAGGACATGGAGCACCTGGATGCAGGCTTATAAAGACTTTGATCCAGGCTCTCTATGCAGCAGACTCTCTCTTGATATTATCAGCACCATGCCAAATACTTAATAAATTCAATTCCTCAAATCCCTGTTATGAGAAAGCCTGGATGTTCAATGGAAAATTATCCAATGAGAATTGGGAAGTCCCTTTTTGATATCTAAAAGAAGAAACTTATTTTCTGCACCTGATTCCATCACAGAGCATTTTTCACACAATATTCAGCACTGAAATAAATGTTCAAAAACTGCACCAGGTGTGCATGTTCAGTCTTGCATTCTGTTAGAAACAGCTGGAGGAAAAAATACTTCGTATTAGGAAAAAAATAATCAAATACTTTTAAGCCATTAAGATAATCTAGGAAGTTATTTTGGATCCATTAGAATGATCATGAAAATCTGCTGATGAAAGTGGAAGGATGTCAAGACAGTTTAAGAGGTTAAGTCACTAAAGAGCACCTTTATCAGACCTCTGTATTGGTTAGATTGTTGCCCTGACAAGACAGTTCCAGGCACCATAGTTCTCACTAAAGTAAAATAAGTTAAATGTGTTATGTTTGACTCTGCATGTGCCTAGGAGATCTCCTGGATACTGGCAGCTTAGAAGCCAGCTTCAAAAACGGAGAAATGTCAATGAGTAAATCCCAAATCCCAGCCTAACAACTGTAAACAGACTCTCAGAAATCCGGTACACAGGGAAAGGAAAATGCTGTCCCATGGTGGACATGACAGAGTGACAAAAGTAACAGGTTCATGCTGAAAAACTGAGCTAAAAATCCACCAGGATGATTTTTCTACTGGATTTACCTAATATGACAGGCTGGACTTGGGTGCCTGCTGCATAAGATCACCTTGAGATGATGTTGAGAATGGGAAACTGAGTGACCAGCTTGGTTACTAAACCATCTTCCTTGAGAGTATGTAAAAAACATGATGGTCCAGATACATTCCTACAATACTGCAGTGTTTCCAAATAGATTCAATGGAAAATAAAATTATGTCATTATAATTTGTGTTATTTTACCTACACACTTTCTTTCCAATACATCTGGCTACCCGTCTTCCCAGGAAAAAGATACTGTTCACAAAATCTTCAGCACCCATTTATGGTATCTGAGGATGCAATCTATCATTCCTGCAATTAAATTCCCCTGAGACTGGGTAGCAGAAGTCAGAGGCAGATTGTCTTTGTAACTCAGCAAGCTTTGTTTGAAGTTTCCTGGGATGTGTTTAGTTGAAGAGATTGGAAGGATGTAGAAAGTTAGACACAATTTGTTACTGCTGGGTTAAACAAAAGTTGCAAGAAATTTATTTTGAAAGGGACGAGCGTAAAGTGCAAATGTTGCTTTAACAACCTATGTTTTATAATTTCCTGATTAATGGATTGCAGTAAAATCAGCTCCCTGACACTGATTACTACAGCAATACATTAGTAATTCAGCTAGTTTTATGTTGTGCATGGAAGCTGCACAGAATCATGTCTGTCTTTTAACCTGTAAATCACTTTCTTCATGGCCATCTAACTCTCAACTCTGGTATTTTCTGCAGAATATAAAACTGAAACACCTACAATATATATCAAAGTATTAGCTATCAAAGTACCATGGCTTTTTTAGGAGGGGACAAACGTTAATTTCACAGTACTTGTTCAAAGCTGCCCTTGAGCTGCTAGAATGGATTGTCTTTATAGGAGGAAACTACGAAAGTTTTTGCTGTGAGCTCAGCTCGTGTTCTGGGTGTAGCCAGGTGTCTGCACCATAAAAATTGTGGCCACAACTGTCTTTAGACCTACAGCTTTCCTTGCTGGAGAGGCCAAGAGCTGTGTAGAGCTCTCACCCTGGGAAGAAAGAGCTTTAACAGCTGCAGTTGGCAAAGCTGAGGGGGAGGCACGAATGTGATTCCTCTGCTTTTTAGGAATAAACACAAAGGGGCTCAGTCTGCAAGGCATTGCTTTAACGAGCAGAGCAAGGAATTCACCGATTTAAAAGAATCTAATAGGAAAGGAATCTGAAAAATGAGAAAAGCCTTTTAAAGAGCAAGGGGAAAATCTGGCTCTGCGTGAGCAAAAATAATCACAGCAGCTTCCCTGGCCCTGCCGTGAAGTGGCCCCCTGCACCCTGGGCAGGGAGCAGTTGTGGAGCTCAGCTGTGCCTGTGGTTAATAATAAATAGACTCTCTTGGCCAGGAGTTCTGGCCAGCACACCCCCTCCTCCTCCTCCTCCTCCTCCTCCTCCTCCTCCTCCTCCTCCCAGGGCTGCCCAGGCGCTGCTCCAGTACCCACCCAGCCTCCCTCCATGAGAGGACACCCAGAGGTAAGAGACACCAGGCCATTGCTCCATGAGCTTGGGTGCACCCATGGGTCACAGGGGAGGAGGGAGGAGAGCAGGTCCATGTGCTGGAGCTGCCCAAAACGTGCACTCTCAATGTGCAAAGTTTGGTTACGAGGCAAAAGGTCGTCTGGCTCTTGCAGCAAAACTTGCCAAGCTTCAAAAATCTTCGAGCCAGCTCAGGCTGCAATGTTGGCCAAGCTCCCTGCGAATATCTGCTCAGCCCTGCTGGGTTTCAGGTGGTGACCAGCTGGTTTTTATCCACTGGTCAGTACAGCTTGGGCACTCCTTGGTGTTGTGCTTCAGAGCTTGGGTGGTTGTTAAAATTCAGAGCACAACTCGAGCAGCTTAACCCATCCCTGGCGTAACCCTGGCTTAATGAATTTATTCTGAAGCTGACTTTGCCCCAGAGAGCCAGGGGTGTGTAGGCACACACACAGCCATGCCAGAACATTTGCATGAACCCATGAACAGCTCAAGCTGCTGAGCTTAGCACGAGAAGGATTTGGAAAGTGGAAAATCTTACTGTTTCAGACAGGTGTGTATTGTGTCTAGTTGATCCACTCCCACATTTCTTAACCTGAATAGTTGAAGTCTTTAGATTTGGGCAAATACACTCTCCCTGGGTATAAGAATTTTCTATATAGCTGAAGTGCCACACACTGTAGTGAGAGCAGAGCCATGCTCTCCTAAGTACTGTAGTTTAATTAATTTGCCATCTGAATTAACAGCAGGCACAAAGGGCTGAGGAAGGGAATCCTTTCCTCCTAATCAAGGGGTGAGGAACAGGGAGTCTGGAGGGATATGGCCAAAAGCCCAGGGAAAGAATGTGAAGCAGCCAGGCATTGAGTGAAACTGCCCTGAGGCCCAGACAGACCACTCTCTTAACATTTACAGCTCTCTCCCCCTCTTTCTGTGCTTGGGAATGAATTTAATTAGAGTGAAAAGGAGTTGCTAAGAGACCAGAGGAGTTCTGGAGTTTGTTGCTGGGGCTGAATTGCCTCTCTGCTTCCAAGGCACTGTGCTAAGAAGGATGATGTAACATGAGCCTGCATAAAGCACTCCCAGCTCTAGGGAAAGCTGCTCTCTCCTCCTTGCCCTTCCAGTCTGGTTTGTCAGTTCTCAGCTCCTTTTTGAGCTGCTTATTTTCTCCTAGACACCGGCAAAAAACAGGCTCATATCCCTGTAGCACTATTCTGCCTTGTAGATTCCTCCTTGTGACCTTTCACGTTGGAGGTGGCAGTGCCTGGGTCTGACATCCACCATGAGCAGGTCACTTTGGAATTTAAAAGCTTTTCTGCTTCAGAATTCTCCCTAGTTTGTTAGTCCTCATCCTTCCTGCTCCACCACAGTTTCAGCCCAGCATTGACAACGGGCCAGATGACCCCTTCCATCTCCTTTTCTACAGCTTAACATTTTGTTTTGACTCATGCTGGAAGCAGCAGGAGACTCCAGGCAATCTCCTAGGCAGGGGCTGTCCACCTTCCAAGGCCAAGGCAGAAACTCTTTAGCTTCTCAGGGTCCCCTCATTGCTAAATTATATCTTTCCTTTTCACCCACCTTCTGTTATCTCAGGACCATCCATAGGCACAAAATGATGAGGCAGGCAATCTTCAGCCTGGGAAGACACCTGTCCATGGCACATGGGACCACCCAGGTGAGAAGATTTCTGCATGGTGAGTAGTGCATTGAGTTACTGTGGTATTCCTGATTCTTCCACTCTTTTAAAACATATTTCCATCCTTAGGCATGGTTGCAGGGCTCGGTTTGTTCAAGAAATGTTACTGGAGCCAGCAACCAAGCGACTTCAAAAATGGTGGCAGAGGATCCTCCAGTGATGGCGATGAGGATTATAATTCATATTAACAGTAGAGCTATTTTGCACACATTGCACTTGCATAAAACACAGCTCTAGTCTTCCTAAAGTTATTTGTAAATTGGCCCCAAAGAGCAGCTGAAGAGGGGGATAAATTTGTTGTGATGACGACAATTTGCTTTTTATAAACCAGCTCAGTAGTTACTGCAAATACCCACACAAATAACTCACTCTTTGTGTTTATCCTCAGGTGGTTATGTCAGGATTCATCCCTCTGTACAGGAAGCTCTGCTGGAGGGGAGACCCGTGGTAGCCTTGGAAAGCACCATCATTACACATGGAATGGCCTATCCTCTGAATTTGAGGTGCTGGATTTCGATGCTCCTCATTCAGTGGAGTTGTAAGCACGAAGCACATCACTTACTGGATTGGTATCAGTATTCTTGGTCAAGCCAAAGCTGTTGCAAGAGCTGTTGCAAAGATCATATTGTTAGGCTTGCAGACTGAGCTCAAGTGTAAAACAATTGTGTTTGGAATTCTAAGGACAAATGGGGAGAAGTTAGTTATCTCCTTATCTAACACCTTAAATTTCTGGCTTCCTTTAGAATAGAGCAGCAGATAATGTCACCACTTGATCTAAAAGAGAGCAATCAGCCTTTTCAGCTGCATAGTTTGTACAGACATTGAAAACACTGCAGTTTCTTTTCCTGTATCCTTTGTAATGCAAAAAGGATTGAAACACAATAGTGAAATCTGTTCCTTGGCCTACTCAGAGCAGCTGCTGTGAGAGCTCCTGGTCCCTTCTCACTGTCTTCTGTACCCTGCATGGAACCCCCCACCTCTACTCTTTATTTTTCAATTTTGAGTTGACTTGTGTTTCATTGAGTTACAGTGCCAGAAATCGTTGCACTCTCCTCTCCATCCTTGCTTCCAGAAAGCACAGAAAGGTTTTGATATTGATTTTCCATCTTGCTTTTTACCTGGCCATTATTCTGCCTGACATTCTGTCTTAAAAGGAAGCTCTAAAAACTCGATTTTGGGGAAGAGGTAGTTTCAGTACTTAAAGATTGCCAAGCATATGTCCAGATAGCTGAGAAAGAAAGAAGCTGCTCCTAAAATAGATAGTGTATGAATGATCAAGTACAAAATCTGCTAAACTTAGGCTTAGTCTGCAGCCCTGGAGTACCCTAAGGCACTAGATTTTTGGCACTGTTGTTACTCTCTATCTCACTGTGTTATGAAAAATACATTCTGGTCATTTGAGCAGGACTTGAACTACCTGGAGTTTTTGTGAAGGTCTATGATGTCAGAGAAATAACAGGTAAAAGACAGAGAAAAGTCCTATTTTGAGACAATCCCTATTTTCAGTAATAAATTGTACAACCAGATTTGCTTGTAAACCAAATGATTTTTCTCAAATATGAAGCACAGAGCTCCTTGAAAATGGGAGGCAGACACAAGAAGAACAGGATGTAGCTGAAATCACAAGAAGTGTAGAACTGTGAAAGATGGCCATCAAACACAACAGCTTTCTTGCCCGATTGTTTCCATCTCTAATTTTGTGACTTTTGCCTTGTTTATCTTTTGTCAGCGTGGCCAGAGAGGTGGAAGAAATTGTAAGAACAAATGGAGCAGTGCCAGCCACTGTAGGTATTTTAAGGGGGCAAATCCACGTGGGACTCACAGACGAGGAACTCGAGTTCTTGGCAAGCAGTAAAAATGTGCTTAAAGTGTCTCGCAGAGATTTTCCTTTTGTCCTCAGCCAGGTATGGTGTGCAAACTTTCCAGTGGGGTCTTTCCTAGTAAAGTATGGTTGCTTTTCTAGCAACAGTAGCTTTAAAAGCCAGGTGGCTTTTAAACCTCTCAAAAATATCATGGAGCATTATCACATTGCATGTGCTATGTGACACTTAGGCCATCCTAGGCTTAAAGTGACAGCTAAAGGTGCCACTAGCTGCCCCTGGAGCACCCTGGACAACAAAGGCTGTCAGGGCAAGAACAGCTTATATAGCAGGGATGACAGATGATTCACAGAATGTTCTGAGTTGGAAGGGACCCACAAGGATTTTAGAGTCCAGCTCCTAAGTGAATTCCTCTGCCTTCTTGGCTAAAAGAGTATTTGTGTTAGAATTTCACAGCTCACATGCTGTAGCTGCTTCTCCACCTCTCCCTGGGTGCTGACTGTGGCTTGTTCCCTGACAGGGCTTGTCTGGAGGCACTACCGTGTCTGGAACAATGATTGCAGCACACAAAGCAGGAATTCCTGTGTTTGTGTCAGGTGGCATAGGAGGTGTCCATCGGGATGGGGAGAACAGTAAGAACATCAATACATTCTGCTTTTCACTCTGCTGCAATTCCTTCTTTTCCCTTTTCCCCAGCCTGTCCTACAGTAACTGTCTGTTCAGAAGAATAAAGTTAACATTCTTCTTGATCAAACTATGGTTGCTCTTTCCCTGATGTCCCCTTCCCAGAAGCTTCAAAATATTCCTCTTGAATATTCTCTTTAAAATATTCCTCCTGGACAGTTGTTAAGGGGGTGGAAGTTTCTCCTTATCCTTTGCTTACGCGGGGTTGTATTGATATTGTTTGCTGGTGCAACAGGAGCTGGCTGCATCTCTGCCTCTTTGTGATGGCTGCATAACCTGATACTGGCTGCCAAGCACAGTGCTGTTATCAGCTCTCTCAGCTGAGGAGAAGAGCCTTGCCACAAAAGAGTGTGCTCTGTGTTAGAGGTGTGTGCTCCCCTCTGGAGTTTGTGGCTTTTAATGCTTCCTCTCTTCTCAGCCATATATAGTTCCAGCACAGCCCAAGTGCTGTGCCCTGTTGTATGCCATTCCTTTCAGATGTGATGTAAATTACAGACCAGGGAGTTTCCTGAGGTCAGCTCCTGTGGTACTTTCTTTTTTTTGCAAGCATTGTTAGTTCCAAACTCGAAATCTGCTTCAATGATATTGCATCTCCTTGAACCTCATCCTTGCCGTACAACACCTTTTTCTTTCTTTTCTACCAAATTTTTGCATGCTCTTTATCCATGTAATCAAAGAGCCAAGAGACAGAGTACAAGGCTGCACCTCTGCCCTTAGCCATGTGACTTCTTTTTTTTGTCAACACCTCTTTCAATGTCAACACCCAAAGACACAATCTAAACCTTTAATACTTGCTTGTGGGTCTAGCCAGTTATAAAGTCAGGCAGTGCCATTCTGGACACGTGTGGCTTTTTGGGATGTCAGATATCAGCTTGGAGTACAACACAATCACCAACACCTTGCCTCTGCTTGCCTCTTACAGCTCTGGATGTGAGTGCTGACTTGACAGAGCTGGGACGAACTCCAGTCGCTGTTGTAGCTGCAGGAGCCAAGTCTGTCCTTGATATTGGCAGGACACTGGAATATCTGGTAGGTAGCATGGGCTGTGGTGTCTGAAAGCAGATAATGTTCTTTGTGCACAGAGTGCCCAGTGGCTTTGGGATGGGTCCTGAGCTGAAGATTTCAGAAATTGCTGCTGAGAGGATGTGAAGCCATATTTACAGTTCTATAATCCTGGGGCTGTACAAGCACTTGGCTGCTCCCTGACATAAATCCATCCATGTCCAAGGGGCTGTGCCAGCAGCTGCTCCAACTGAGCTCAAAGGTGGTGCTATCCATGTCCTTTTCCTTTGGCATTAGATTTGCTTTTCTGGGATGATGCTCCCAGAAACAGAAGGATCAGGAAAGCTAGATCCATCAAACACTAAAATGCAATCAGAATTATAAAGGGAGCCTGATGATTTTCAGCAGACACCTTTTAAGGTTTGGCATGTTGGAAACCACCAGGGCCAGCACTTCAGGTGACAGCCAACATGGATGTTTCTCAATTGCAAGCAGAACTCATTGCTATCCTGTCAGTTCATGACATCTCTTCAGATCCCAGGGTGTTATCTTGGACTCAGGATAGTGCCAGTGACAGCTGCATGGCTTTGGATCAGCCCCAAGCACGCACAAAGGATGCATGTGCCTCCTCTGCCTCAGTGAGCCAGGTCTGATCTAGCCACTTACCATGTCTGGCCCTTGGTGAGAGGATAGAGTGGAATGGGATGAACTAAAATAACCACAACGTGTGCCAAAGAAAGGCAGTTTCTTCCTGGGTAGAAGGAGAAAAATCCTGTTCTTTAGCTGGCTCCCCTTTCCCTCCACTGATCACCTGCTTCTCTCACCTCTGCTGCTGCAGGAGACTCAGGGGGTGTGTGTGGCTGCCTTTGGAGAATCAAGAGAGTTCCCAGCCTTCTTCTCACGCCAGAGTGGCTTCCAAGCACCCTACCACGTCCGGGATGAGGAGGAGGCAGCTAAACTCATTGGTGTGTTTCAGATGGCAGAGGCTCATGTAAGGTCTTGGAAGGGAGGGACACAAGAATTACCCTGGAGGAGGCACTTCCTTGAAGTCTGCAGAAAAGTTTGTCCTAAAAAACGTTCCATCCCACCTCCCCCATTTCTGCCTCAAAAGTGCTTTGAAAATACAGTGGCAGAGAAATCCAGTCTTTACAGCAAGTAAAGCTGCAAGCCAGCTGCAGCCAGCTTGGCATGTTTTATTCCACCTGGTGAAGTGGGGGCAACATGGTGACAAAAAAATGCTTCTGGGCCTTTAGAAGGGGAATTAGTTAAAAAAATTTAAAAAAAAAAAAGTCTTTTCCCCTTTTACAGACAGACTGTACTTTCCCTGTACATACAGACTCAAAAGAAATAGGCAGGTGTGAATTGGTTGGCAGCTGGAGAAGATCCTGATCTTGAGCTCTGAGGCTTCCTACACCTCGTGCCCACTCTCCTCTGTCCTTTTCCTTCAGCACCCGACTTCTGCAAGGAGTGCCACTAACAATAATATTCCCATCCTCTGCAGACAGTGCCCTGGGGCTGGGGCTGAGCACTGGGGTGCTGATAGCAGTGCCCTGTCCCCAGGAGAGAGCTGCCCAGGGCCAGGCCATGGAAGAGGCCATCCAGCAAGCTCTCAGCCAAGCCAGGTGAGAAACAACCTAAACCTTTGCCTTTGCCCAGCCCATGGTCTTGGGGGAGTAAATAAATTCAGGGACAGTGCTGCAGGAGCCCTAGCACAGCTTCACCTTGGGCATGGGTGAGCCCACAGCTTATTTTCAACTGTACCTTTATCTAACCCCAAGCTTGTTTACAGGACTTGCTATGGGATGTGGTTATGGAGATAAAGTATCTGCTGGCAACAGGGCTTCTCCTCTGATGTCATTTCAGCCCATCTCTGGGCATTTTCTTTATATTTGCAGGTCCAAAGGAATCACAGGCAAAGAAGTGACCCCCTTTTTGTTACAGAAGCTCGTAGAGTTAACTGATGGGAAATCACTGGACTCCAGTATCCTCTTACTAATGGGGGGAAAAACAAAGTACTTCAGTGTATTTCCTATTTCTGGTAATGCCTGGTAGGAAACACCATCCCTTTATTGATGGTCTAGCAAGGAGCAAACACTTGAGTATTTGCAAACAGATGGGAGCTCAGCACCTGCACCCTGATTTTTCAGGAACATCCTTACTACCTCCATCCCCTTTTAGATTAAAAACTGGAGGGCAGCACAGATGGCAGGTGGTGCTGAGCCCAAAGAAATCCTTCACATCTGACCCTGGAGCTTGCCTGCTCTGTGATGGAATCTCAGGATAATTTTGTCTGTGCTGTACATCACACTGCCTTTTCATTATAACATTCCTTTCAACATTCCCTGTGGGTACAGAGAGACTTGGAGGACAAACAGCCCTGGGTGAGCAGAATCCACTGCACAGCCAAGAGAAAGCAGGAGTACTGGCTGGGATGCCAGTGTAGGATCTGGGAGAGCCAGATTCACATCCAGCCTCTGCTGCCAGCCCTCTAGGAGACCTGAGCACTCAGGGCAGAATGGTAAAGGCATTTTGGGATAGAAGAGCTATATGCAGCCACAAAGCAGGACTTTCAAACCCTCTGATACTCTGCTCTCAGTGCAATTTGCTATAAAAAAAAATTGCTTATAGTGGCTTGACAAAATCTCAGTAGGCATCTCGTTCTGGAAAAGCTGACCAAGATCCTCTAAGGTTTTTAGGCTCTCTGCTGTAATTTAAACACTTCACCTTCTCTTTTCTCTGTGAAGCCTTTGCTTCTATCCTCCACCTGTCAAAGACAGGTTTCTTCTCTGTGGACATTGGGGGAGGAAGGTGAACAAAAGGAAAAGAAAAAAAGAAAGATCAGAGTTTTAATGCAGCATTGTAACCCACTGTACTTGTCCCTAAAGGACTGTGGTATGGGGGATCAAACCTATCAAGTCCCAGCATGTATTTCCTGCTTTCTCCCTCTAAACAGTTCCTACATAAGCTTCTAACAGGTCAGACTCACTGGTACTTTTCATTTTCCTCAAAGAAATGCTGAACAGACCTTGCACTGATCCAGAACAATGCCAGAGTGGGCAGCTGCATTGCAGTGGCCCTGAGCAAACTGCAGGAAGCCAGAAGGAAAAGGAGCCTGCCTCGGCCAGGGGATGTGACAGCACCACCACCAGTGAGTCCTCTGCTGGCCTCCACATGGTGCCTCTCTGCTGACAGCACGAGATAAATTTATATCTGTTCCCAAAAGTAAAAGATGACTCAGCCAGGGACCAATCATTCTCCTTCACACTCTCAGACATGCTCCCTTTAGCTTTGCCTTGTTGTTCTTGAAAGATAAGTGTCCTCTCCTCCTCCCCCTGTCCACATTTACAAGGAATAGACACTGACAATGGCCTAATCTCATTAAGTCTTAGGTCATCAAGGCCATTAAAACTTTAATCACCTTTTCACCTTTCACTGTGCCCATATGGACAGCTTCAGCTTTATAACTCTTAGTATGAGGGAACTTGTGACTACAGGAGTAAACCTGGAAGAGGGTGGGGAGAGATATTTTGAGCTGCTGAGCCATAAATGTTTATAAATATCTCTTTTTGTGGGCCTCCTGCTCATGATTGACAAAATCACAAGATTTACAGCACATCCTGAACAAGATCCACTATAACCCTAATACTCTGTTCACTCACTTGTATTTTGTCTGTGCCATGCAATTTGCAGGCAATCTATTTTAGCTGGTCTTTAGAGACATGAAAGATTTTCTAAAATCCATTTGCAATAAGATTTGTCAACATAAAAGAGAGCAGTGACTCTAGAGGCAATAACCCAGCATTTGATGAGAAAAAACAGCTGTATGTCCCCCAAGAATCTGGAAACTTCCTGTTTGTGGAGCTGAACTGCTTATTCTGGCTTTGTAGGACAATAAAAGAAGTCATCTGTAAAGTGTCACTGGGTATGGCAATTTCTCCTGGGAGCTTGCAAGAAATGACTGCATTTTTCTGCCTACTTTTCCCCATTTTCTTTGCATTTTTACACACCAGTGCTTGAATGTTTCTGAGGCCTGGTACATCACACAGAGAAACCACTGTGAAATCCCACCTGCCACACTGGGGCTGGCTGTCAGCAGGCATAATTCAGAAAGCAACAAAGAGAAGAGATTTTGATTCTTTCTGATGGGGATTGTACAAACCTGTAGCTAACTATTCAAAATAACCACTGGCACTTAAACTGTGACTGAGAGAGCTTTCAAGAGGGTGGGAAAAGTGTCTAGGCAAAGCAAAGAATACTTGGAAACTTTTTCCTGAAGTCTTTCCAACCACTTTTTACCTCTTTATTCCCTCCTAAAGGTGGTGATTGGCGGGATCAACGTTGACTTTGTAGCCAAGGCACAGAACCCTGACATCCTGGTATTGTATCTCTAGCAGTTTTGTTAGCACCAATGTACTTCCAGCTGCTTTCACAGGAGTGCCAAGCCAAAGGGGGTGGAGGGAAGGTGTTATCCATGTGTGATATCCACATGTGTGCATGCACACACTTGGGAGGTGTAGTGCTGCATGTTTAGTGTATTGTTTAGGTGGATAATGGAGTGATATATACTGACCTGCTCTGTCCCCATGGTGAAAATCACCATCCCTGACACTCAGGAGAGGGAGAAAGCAATGTATCATCCATGTATTCCTGGGAAATTCCCAGTTAAGAGCCATCTCTGGCTGCCTGAGACTGCCTTAACTACAGAAAGCAGTAAAATAGGAGCAAAAGTCTCTGTGCAGAGTAGTCATAAAGAAATTCAATCTCATACACACACACAAACACCAAAAAAAAAAAAACAAAAAAAACCCAATAAAAACCAACAACAACAACCCGAAGTTGGCTTTAAAAAACAGAACATTTTAAATGTTACCAGACTCTTTTTATCTCAATTTGGGTTGAACAAGAAGCAAACAAGCAGCTAAAGTGGACCAAACCTGGGGCTCCTCCATGCAAATGACAGCTATTTGCATGGCCTGTACAATTTTTGAGCCGTACAAAGTAAAGTAGATTGAGGTGGTGAAGCTTGCTCAAAAATTGCTTGGTGTCTCAAATTACCCTGTGATGACAGCCAAGGCAGGAAGCTCTGCCATCAGATGGGCCAGCCTGTGAAGACCTCTCAGTCAGAGAGGGAAAATGTGCTGGGGAAGCTGCCTGTAAGGAATTTGGCTATTTCATGACACAGGGGCCCAACAATGTTATGATGGTCAAGGGTGAAATATGCCATGGCATCTGTTATGAAATCTTGGAAAAGTTCAGCTGTGATGTAACCAATGCCATACACAGCCCACACTCAGCCATCAGGACAAGGAGCTGAGCTGTGTCCAAGGGAGGATGAGCATTCCCTGGAATGTCAGACATGAGTGCAGCTCCCTGGACCACCTATAGCCCAGTGAGGGGGCCAAGGACCAGTGTAGGTCCTGCTGGGAGCAGCTGGCAAGCAAAAAGGGGGCTTCTAATGTTGTATAAAAAAGTGAGGGGTTAGCTGCCCTCCTGCCTTCAGTGAGCCCTGGTGCATCGTGGCTGGTACCCAAGTGCCAAGCTGCAGGAGGATTTGGGAACTGCCAGCCAGAATGGTTAGGCACAGAGGAAAAGCCCCTCTCAATATCATTGCTTTGGCTTTTTAAAGACAGATTTTTGAAATACTGATTTTTATTTTTTTTTTTTCCAAAGGGGTCTACACCAGGCAGATCCCACTTTATACCTGCTGGATTTGTTGCAGAGCACTGGGTACCACTCACTCCTGGTGCTGTCCCAGCAGGAAATCTCAGCTCTATTCTGACCTGGTTGTAATTCCCACATGGCTTTCAAGGCTGCCCAGAAGTTAAATGCTTAATATGTAACTATCTGACCTGCTGAGAAGGATGAACAATGCTGCTCAGAGAAAGTTGCTGGAAAAAGCATTATGGTTATCATTCTCCCAGGACACCCAGAAACTGAGCAGTCTCATTTTTACATTAAGAATTCGAACCTCTCAGGACATGGAAGAAGGTTCCAGAGATTTGCTCAATTCTCTGAAACTTTGCCAGAAAGCATCAGCCCAGCCTCACTTCAGATCGCTTTTAGCAAGCCCATTTTTACCTAAATTCTTTAATCTGAGCCAGCTCCACCCATACCCAAGAAGAAATATTTAAATACCACTCAGACTTGGAGTTACAACTGAGTTGGCAAGGTGTGATGAGAGCCACTCTTTTTTTCTTTAAAGGCCAGCTGCTGGTTTCTCTCTCACTGTACCCACCTGCTACTTTAAAAAGAGATTTAGCATCCTCATTTTTTTAGGCCCTGTGGGGTTGTACAACAGGAGAGGTCACCCACAGCTGGATCCCTGAGCAGGAGGCTGCTACATCTGCTCTTAGGGCAAGGCTTGGCATAAAAAAAGACACCCAGAAACTCTCCTCTGGGGTATATGGGAAAAGAGAGCATCAGCATGCCAGGCAGCAAAAGGAGCTGATGAGTATTTTCATCATTCCTGCAGGCACCACTTTTAAAACACAGATAATGGAATTAAATAAACAGCAGTTTGTGCTTATTGCTGATGGCAGCCAGCACCCTCTTTTAAGACTGAAATTGGGGCTCAGTGTTCAAAGCCATGTTGCTTGACTTGCCTAAAAAAGTCAAAGGGGTTTGGGTTTTTTCCCCTTGGCTGCCTGTATTACAGAGAATGAACTTCAGACTTACATTAGCCAAACTCACTTTGCTTTTGAAATCTGAACTCTCAACAGTATACAGATGGAAATATTCTCATTCCCAGTGACAGTCCCCAGGGAGCACAAGCAAAGATAAGGGAGGGGCATTTGTGCTAGTGAGGGGTGATGAGCAGTGCAAAGATGAACAAAGACCATGGTTGCAGCTCTGCTCAGGTCATCTGAAGAGTGTAGGGCTTGGAGAACGGGCAGACAGAACAGCAAAAGGTATCAAAAATTAGCACCAAGTCTTACAGACTGCAGAACTGGGGAGAGTCAGAGCTAAGGAAAAGAGCCTGGAGGTCAGATGAGAGAAATAAAAGATCATATTGAGGTGGGAGAGCAGCCTCTCACAGGGATGGATGCAGGAAAAAGCTTTGTGTGCCAAGGACAGATTTGCAGCTTCACACAGGGGAAGGAGAATCCTTGGGAAGCTTCAGAATTAATTTTGAGAATGCCTGAACACAGGGATGGGTTGGGGGCAGAATATTCCTTACAGTGAGATGGCAAGGCATGTTCTTGGTTAGAATAGACAGGGGTGTTTACAAAGGGAAATGTTTTGTGCAGGGTGTTCTTGTGCAGCTGGGCTGGTGTAGGGCAGAGGGGCTGGTCCAGGAGCTTCTGCATACAAGCATTGGGACTGTCTTCAGAGATGGAAAACAGTTATCAGGATTTTGTGACACAAGAGCTCTAAAACCATTTGATAGTCAGATGAAGCCCAAACTGATCTGAGCACTTACTGATGTAATTCTTCTGGCAGGAGAATTAATAAGAGATGGGTGAGCTACTGCCTGAGTTCTGACAATTTGTCTGTGACAGAGAGGCAGATGGACAGAGCAGTGGGAGGCAGAGGCAAGAGAAAAGAATTTGGTAGCCACACATGTGGAAAAGAAGGGTATTTTTAATGAGGGAGATGTTGGGGAAGCAATGGGTGAGCGAAAAACTCGTCAGTCTCTGAAACAGATCCTTCCATGAATAAAGTACAGAGGCAAAGATAACAAATCTCATTTTACATTCAAAGAGGGAAATAAATAAATAAGTAAATAATTCCCACAAACAGCTTAAGGTGGGAGCCAAGTGGCCTGGAAGGCAGAGCCCCCTCAACTTTGGAGTCCCAGATTGCTGTGAGCAGGTGAATTCAGAGGGTTGCTCACACTGTCTGAAACACTCATTAGCCATTCTAGGATGTCTCAGTAAGTAAGACCAAACTAGCGATTTGTGGGGAGATCAAGTGGGTCTCCCCTCCTTGCAGGCTTTGTCATTGATACAGAAGTCGGTAGCTGGCTCTAGTAATTTGTATTTGTATTGCCCTCAGCCTGTGAGCTGGATGCCCTCTGCTCCCTCTGATTGCTGATCCATGTTTCAGCAATACCAGCTTCCCAGGATCATGGAGACGTGGCAGCTCTGCCAAGCAGCCCTCCTAGTGCTGCCAATTAACATTTTTTTTCTTCCAGGGCGGTGGGCAAACAAACAGTGGGAGAGTGAGACGAACCTTTGGCGGTGTTGGAAGGAACTTGGCAGGTGCCTGGTGCTTGGCTTTTCCTGGGGGTGCATGCCAGCTGTGGTCTGTCCTTTGGTATTCCTTCAGCAGCAGGAGAGGCTGGATGCTGACAAGATTTGGGACACATTAGGCAATACACTAGTGGGCAGGCTGCCTGGAAAAAGCAGGGCCCTTTCCAAGAAATAAGAGGGAAGGGAGTTGAGATCAGGAAAGGGAAGATCCACAAGTATGAAGTTAACTAGCACATGGTGCAGTAACACTGAATCAAAGTAAATAAGCATCAAAGTAAATAAGCATCATCTCCAGTGGCTGCTGGGCAGCCTCAGATTTAATTAATGCCACACAATAGAAGTATGCTTAGAGCAAGTAGTTGAAAGGAATAATCCTAGTTCCAGACTGATAAACCACATACCATGAACAAAAGGAACTGGGGTACAGAAATTACTGTAAAAGAAGAAAGGCTACAGTCCTATCAATGAGAAAGGAGCACACAGTACCTGTGGCTCCAGCACAAGCAGCAGCAGCCCAATATTCTTGTACTGAAGTTAACAGGGACAGATTACAGAAATATTTTAGGATTGTTCCAGCTTTTAGACATTTCCCACTCTCCTAACACATATCTACTGTCACTTCAGATCACTAATGAAGAAGCTGGAGTGGAAAAAAATCCCCCAAAATCCCCACGCCACCCACAGAGGTACAATTTGTGGTAACTTGAAAGGAGAGGAGGAAGGGTTTCCCACTAATACATTCAGATTCAGTGGTTCTAGTCAGATACCATGGTGGGAACAGCAGTGTGGGAGGGCCAGCACCAGAAAAGGCTGTGCTCAGAAGCTGCATGGGAAAACCCACATGCCTGTGATGGTAAAGGAGACGATGCCAGAAAAGAGCAGAATTTGCTTCCCCCTCCTTTCCTCCGCTCCCAGATGTTCCAAATATTCCTAAATTTCAGGGTGCTGGTTCAGCTCTCTGTAGGACACCTTACTCAGCCCTGAGCAGTCATTTGCAGCAACTACAGCTCCATTTCATCCTGAACATCCTTCAAGGCAAGGACTGATGAGCATTAAGGTTTTCAGGGGAGGGCTTTCCTAGAGACACCCATGCTGCACTGGCTGTCACTGTACGCTAAAGGATTTGTTAAAATCTTTTGTTTCCATTTGCTTTTTAGACTGTTTAAGCCGTCTTGGACAAGCTCCTCTCCTTTTATCAGCTGTGGGGAAGGATGAGCATTTAGAGTCTGTCCTGCACTACTGCCACCACATGGTATGTTGCACTGAAGTGGCACCTCAGAAACAGGGAAGAGATGACATCACATAGAGGGAAAATTCTTCCCAAGCCTGGCAAATGTCAGAGCCACCTTCCATCAGGCTAAGAGTAGGAATATTTCAATGTTCCTTTAGCTACAGGCAATTGGAAGGCAAGGAACCACCTCCAAAACACAGGCTAGGTTTATTATGGAGTCTGAACCATGGCTCTGAATTCAGCTCCAGAAAATGGTGCTTGGAGGAGGCAGAGGTAAATCAGGAACAACCATGTACAATTCTAGTAAAGGCTAAACGCAGCGAGAAATACTCAAACCTTGAACCCGAGGGCACACAAAACACTGCCAAAATCAACCTGGTTTAGTTAAAGCCTGAGACAGAGAAAATATGCAACTGGAATTGCAGGTTGGACACCTCCCAAGCTCAGAGGAGCAGGATCCTCTACAGAGCTGCATAACTGCTTACCTGGCGTAGGGGAATGCCTGATTTCAGCAGCAGCTTGTCCACAGGTCAGGAGAGCAGGGATCCCCCAGGACAGCAAATATCACCATACCAGCAGGGAGCAAAAAAAGCCAAGAGGGCAGCTCTAACCCAGGCCATCAGGCAACTCCATGGAGAAGAGGCAGGACTGAAGGCAAAGCAAGGTGTGAGTGCAGCCCTCAGGTGAGGCTGGTCAGGGTCATTGGCTATTGTTAGTGCCCTCCTGTCCCTTGGATCCAAACAGAGCCCATGGGGCCTTGGTTCTGGCTGCCTGAGCAACTTGGCAAATGAAGAAATGAGAGCATGAACTCTATTTTGAGCTATAAAGGCTTCACCATGGCTATAATCTCTTCTCTACACAGCACAGTTTGTGCCATCCATGCGAGCAGTCTCCCAAGGGAAGGTGGACTTGCTGGGCAGCCCCTAGCAATCCTTGCCTGTAACAAAATACATTCCCACCAGTACTGGAGAGGAACCTTTCCCTAAAAACTCCAGCTCCCTGTCAGCTGCTGAGACAGATACATTTCTCCCTCCACATGTTCTTTCCAAGGTCTGCCCTGTGTTCACTAAGCACTTCATTCCCAGGAGCCACAAAGGAAGGGCACCCCACAGCTCTGTGCCCCAGTGCTGTAGGAATGGCTCCAGGGTGTGCTCAGAACCAGGCTGGGCTCTTGGTGAGATGGCCAACATCAGTCACTGCTGTCTGCAGAGTGCCACCAAGAGCTGCTGTCCCACTCAGGCTTGAGAAAGGGTGACTGGAGCAGGCAGGGACAGGGGACACAACCTGTGGAACTGCACAGCACCCATTCACTAAAGGACTGCTTTAACCTGCAGCATTTGCTGCATTCAAGTATTAACAAATAGCCACGTGCCAGCATTGTCCAGACTGAGATACCCCCGACAGGCTGCTTATCCCAAGGGACAGCAGTGAGCTGGGCTGGAGACCAGGTGGGCACAGAAAGTGAGCTGAGGGTGGCAGGGAAGGGAAATGTGCTCAGTGTGTGACTGTGCTCCCTGTTTCAGGACATGAGCAGCATCCTTCAGCTGGAGGGGAAGAGCACAGCCACTTACTGTGCCGTGGTCAGCAGCGCTGGGGAGCTCAGCGTTGGCCTGGGAGACATGGACATCCACCAGCAGATAACAGAGCAATATGTATGCACTGCCTCAGCCCTGCCAGCTTTCCTTGTGAGGAGGAGGGTGGGGTGTGACAAAGGGCCGTGGTGATGTGTGTGCCAGGAGGGATGGGTGTGCAGAGGGCAGGGGGATGCTGAGCTTAACCCCAGACACTGGCCACTGGCACAGCAGAGTAACTCTGAGCATAACTCACCAGAACCCTCTAATACTGCTGGCCCAGATGGAGTTTCCATCTGTTTCTGGTTCATAAATATCACCACTGCCATCATCCATGACATGTAGGCCAGAATCCTCTTCATTAACATGTCCAAGCTAACTTATAATTTTGCATCTTAAAGCCAGCAAGAAATCAACCTGATTACAACACTAATCCATATTTCTTCCTTTAGGGAAAAGCAGGAAAAAAAAGTGGACAGAACACTGGTTAAAGCAAGTTTTTCTGTTCCATCCCCTTGTTTCTACACGCTGAGTTGTATCAATAGAAACTGTTGCTCTGCACATCCAAACATTCAAAAACATCAGGGAAGCATAATGGCAGCAGTGATTAAGGAGTGATTCAGTGAAAGCCCCATCACTGCACCCTTCTTTCCTACCCAACCTTTTATTGACAGAACAAAAGCCTGTACCTCATGACTGACAGCAACATGGAAGTTAAGTGCAATTTACTTACCAGTGGCATCTCCATGAGATGGAGCCTTCCTAGGGAAAAATCTCCTGTGGCCCAGTGAGGAGCAGCAGTTCTCTTTCTCTGCTGGACTTGAGTCCAGCTCTTCATGGCCAGGAGCAGGGGAAGGAGAAGGGGAGGATGAGGCAAATGGAAAAATCCATTTTCCTTAGGGAATCACTCTTTTAGGTTCCTGCCTGCACCTAAAGGCTGGAATACAAGTCCAAATCCTGCATCAAGTCTGCCTAGCAATGGTTTTGTCCCTCTGCAATGACTCAGGCTGTCCCTCCTGTGTGTCCTGGATTTTAACCAGGTGTCCCAGTTCAAGGAGAAGCTGTGTCAGGCCCCACTTGTTTGCATGGATGGAAATGTGCCTCTCTCCACTATTGAGTATGTCTGCCAGCTAGCCAGAGAGCACCAGCTAGCAGGTAAGGAGAGCTTGCCCTCTCAGCATCACAGTGTGTGTGCCAGGAGAGCCCAGGCACATCCCTGCTGCTTGCTGCAGACACCCCCTTACTGCCTGACATGCCAGGTTGTTCAGCACCTCTTGCTCTACTCTGCCACTCTGCTTCAAATGGATAAAACATTTCCGGTTTCTCTGGAGTTTTCCTCTTTCTGCTGCTGAACCACATTTCCTGAGGCAGAGCTGGTAAAGCCCCTGAGCACTGCCAGAAGGCCAGGGAGTGCTGCTGTCTGAGCCTTTAAATCTCAGTGTGAGTGGCAATTTGAGCACTTCTGCCAGTTTGAGCAGCAATATAGTTTGCTGCTCAGAAAAAGTGCTAAAGCATCTTTTGAGAGGAATTTTCTCTCATTCCCGTAAAATAAATGGGATCCTTTCAGAAGGGCTCCTAAACCTTTTTAAAAGCAAATCCCAAAGAAGGACACAGTGATCTAAAAACCTGGCAGAGGCTCCAAAACCAGCTAACTTGAGTAAAAAAAGTGAGGTCTGGTTGTATCATCCAGAGCCAGAAGCAGCTGTCTCATTTCTGAACACTGAGAAGGAAGCCTTGGGAGACCTTGTCCCAGGTTTGGGGGAAACAGTATTTAAGTATCTCATAATTTAAAGGTGTAACTCGAGTTGTGCAGGTTGTGCTAAGTGTTCTACACTGCATCCTGCTCTGACACAGAGACCAACCACTGATTAATTAATTAACTAACCAACTGCATTGTTGTTTTGAAGTGTGCTATGAGCCAACAGATGAGAACAAAGCCTCTAAGCCATTCCTGTCAGACAGCTGGAAAGCACTCACGTACATTTCCCCCAACCTGCAAGAGCTGAGGGCAATAAACCGGACCCTGGGGAACCCTCTGCCAGCAGGTATTGAACCCTCAGAAGGGCCAGTCAGGCTTTTAGATAACCTAGATCCTGAGAAGAGCTGCTTCAGCCTCTAATACAGGCAAATTAGGTTAGAACACAGTGGGGATTCATAAGTGCTCGTGGTATTTTGCATCTTACTGCCATCTCTATGTGGACTGACAACCTGGCAGAGACCACAGCAGCCCTGGGATGGCTCCTTGACCAAAACCAGAGATCCCATTTGCCTCACTTCATCACCTAAACAGGAGTAATACCTGGTTTGTCGATGTGTCCCTGAAGCATGATGCCCAGAGGACACCTGTCCCAGCAGAACACCCCACCAAATGCAGATGGAAATCCAACAGCATTGAAACAAGGGAGCCATGATTCAAGACAGCTTTTTGATCTCTACAGACATTGGGAGTTGGGTTCCTCAGCACAAAAGCACAGTGTGGAACTCTGACTGGAGAATTCCATGTTACCCATAACATAAATAAAAAAAAAAATTTACCAACCATATTTCAGAAGTGGTTACCTAACCACTTCTGGTGGTTATGGTGGCTACCATAAATAGCAGTAGAAGTGTTCACAGGAAGGCTGGTGAGGACCTTTACATTCAGAGCCCATTTTCCCCTGCCCTCTCTCTGCAGAGCTGCCATCCAGGCCGGAGGATGTTGTCCAGGCTGCAGTGGCCCTGGCCTGCCCTTTGCTGGCCCACCTGCACTGTGTGCTGGTGACCCTCGGTGCTCACGGCGTCCTGCTGTGTGGGAAGAGCCTGGGAGGGAGCATCTCCCTTTATCCAGGAGCTCAGGAGCAGGTAAGGGCATGCAAAACCAACTCTGAGCTCTCAGCTGCTTCTTCCTTACACCATATGGCACTGTTGCTATTTCTGGTGGCATGGCAGCAGTCCTGGGAAACACAGCATCACTGCTGGAAAATGTTTGTGTTTTGGGGGGTGGAATACACTGCTCTGAAAGAAAATCAAGTTGTCTGTCCCTATGCTGCTGGCTCCTAGCAGCAGTGTTTGGAGTCAGCTAGAATTAAATGTGCTGGTGTGAATATTCATGAGCTCGAGCTTCATTTGCAGGAAGCTTCATTTAAATGATCGAAGTGTGAAAAAAAAAGGATTATTGCCTTTTTTCATCCTTTTTTTTTTCTTTTTTTTTTTTGCCATCCATGCAGATCTGGCATCAGATGCATCAGGCTTTACCAGCTTGGGCAATTCCCACTAATTTCCCTTGCCTGCCCCTACAGGCTGCTGCTGCCAGGCTCTGTGCTGCCCACTACCCTGCCATCCCCATCAGCAGGGAGGAGATAGTCAACGTCTCAGGAGCTGGTGACAGGTACATCCCTGCTGCTTTGTCCTCTCCAGCTGCATGCCAAAGGGCCATAGTCGAATTCCTTTGAAATTCCACTGGAAAAGCAACTGCTGCTTGAGGAAGAGACACTAAGGAATGTGAAAACAGGGCTTGTTACAGTGAGTCCTTGCAAAGCTTGCTAAAATGTCCCCCCAAGCATCTTGGAAGCCAGGCTTGCCATTATTAGTTTTGCTTTTCTTCAAGATCCAAGCCTTTCCTGGCAGTCTAAGAATTCTGAATTACTCCGGGCTGAGCTGCTAAAAGCAAAGTAAACCACCTTACATCAAAGCTGTCTTACTAACTAACTGCCTTACTTCCACACTTCTCCGATGGAAGTGGAGCTGCCACTCAGGAGCTGAAATGGCCCTGTAAAAGCACTTCATCAGGTTCTGCATTTGCCTCTGGCAATTTCGAAGCTCCTGCTTCAAAAGAGTCTGCTGTGTAATTCGCCTGGCTGTTCCCAGAATGCCATACATGGAAGTGGGAAATGACAGCTATTATTCCTAGCCCCAGTGATCAATTCTCAGTCTGTCAGAGTAATATTTTATTATGCTCCTTGTTAACTTGACAAACTATATGTAGCAGTCAGGCTGTTTTTCCTTCTTCTTGCTTGCAGTAATTGATTCTGTCCTTTCATTGCCTCGGGCTACCCCAAAAGTCTGTATGTGGCAGATATTTCCTTTTCCCTTTCTACTCTTACCTAGCAATAACTCAACATAGCAACACTTATTTTTTTCTCTGATCAGTGTGCAGAATGAAAAGGTTTTCGTGGTTTGTTTTTTTTTAAAACATAGAGTCCTCAATATTTTGCTTAAAATCAATCAATGACTTCTTGCCAAGCTGGTGAGCCCACTTAACACCAGGACATGCTGTTTGTGTCCCAGATCAGCTCTGACATGGGCTGACTGCAACAGCAAGCTGGTGTTCTCCAAAGGAGAGCAAATGGTTGCAGTTTGGAGCAATAGGTGTAATAACAGCAGAGGAATGTGGGCTGGAGGAGCCTCGTGGGGTCAGTCTGACCTAAGGAAAGCTCAGCTTTGCTCACTACCTCGGGCAGGTGTCCCACAGCCTCCTCTCTGCACCATCTGCTCAAAACACAAGTACTCTTTACTGCAGGACAAGTTCTTTTTCTAGAGGCTAATGTGAACAAAACATCTTTCTTAGGGGTTCCTTTCCATTTCTAAAATTCAAGAGAAGATCAAAGGTGAGATAAAATGTGCCACTGCCAACCACCTCCACTGAGTTACACTGGGGAACTTGGAAGCTTGTTTTTCCTTCCAAACCTATCTAAAAGCTTGGGGCCCATTACTGCTCCCATTCCTGAATAATACTGGTCTGGAAATTCCTCTCCCCAGAGTCCCCAAGGCCATGAGGGGGAATTTTCATAGTCCCCTTGTTGAGCCAGGGTTTTTTTTCCTAATAACCCCAGCTGCTCCCCTGAACTCTGGAAATCTCTGCTCTACAGAGGAAGAGTGCCAGAAATGCCAGGAGAAATGCCAGGACACTGCAGTGCCATACAAGCCATGTCCACAGCATATAAACTGATTATGTCTCCCAAGCCTAGCCTGGTGCCACTTTGAGGGGACTTTAGAAGCACAGAATGGTTTGGGTTGGAAGGGACCTTCAGTGGTCATCTAGTTTGAACCCTTCTGCAATGAGCAGGGACATCTTCAACTAGATCAGGTTGCTCAGAGCCCCATCCAGCCAGGGATGGGGCATCCACCACCTCTATGGGCAAACATGTTTCACCATTCTCATTGTAAATCATTTTCCCCTAATATCTAAAATGTAATGCTTTGTCAGCTTAGCCCCCATGAACCTTCACACTTTAGAAGCACTGGTCAGTGCAGGAGCAGTGACCCAAGGGCACTTCATGGCTCCGCTCCACCCCATGGCTCTTGTGCAGCTCCAGAGACCTGAGCTTGTGTGCAGTGTCTGTTTGCTCCTTGCCCCCAGCTCCCATGACAACCTAACACCACAAGCCCACACATGGCATTGCTAGGGGATGCTCCCCCAAATATTTACTCTCAACTCCCAGGGCTGTTGAGAGATTGAACACTCTGTGGAAGTCATAATCTTCTGGGCCTTTGTTATGGATAAAAAGATATAATTGATGTAATTAGGTGGAGTGCACAATAAGGGCTCCTTTTACCTTCCCCATAGATGTGCTTATTAATCCTCCCTGCCATCACATTTTCCTGTCCTTGCTTCTTCCTCTAAAATGTGATTGTCTTCTCTGTTCTATTTTCCTTCTCCTTTATCCTCTCCTGGCTTCTGAGCATTGAATAGAGTAGTTGCTCCCAATCTATCCCAAACATTGCACTCGCATCACTTTTACTGGGCAATCTCAAATGAAAAACCACAGCAAATGTTTCCCAAAAATCTGACTTTCCAATGTAGTTTCAGCTTTGGATTTCTTTTCCTTAGCTGTGCCTGTTGTCCCTCTCACACAGATTCAGAAACTTTATCTCTCACCCCATCCAACCCTTTGGGGAGAGGAGGCACCAATATAACAGGGACATAATGAGGCACCAACAAAGAGCAGAGAAATTACAAAATAACTAGAGAGCAGGGGAAAAGTGGATTCTTCCCTTTCTAGGCTCCTTTCTTTTCTCCTGCCTCACCTGGAAAACTGAGAGGAACTGAAAATGTGGAACAAGAGGAAGTACCTCAGGTTCTCAAATGGGAAGAACAAAAAATGCAAATAAATGGCACTATTTGGTACTCTAAAAATAGAAAAGGCAAGACCTACTCACTGTAACCTCAGCCTTCCTGTGTGACATATTCTGTCCTATTCATGTTCTGCTGTAAGTGCTGGTTGGGATCCAAATGAAAGCTCTTGAAAATGAGCAGCCACATTCCTGGGTTCAAAGCTGTTCCCCCCGTGTTCACAACTACCTTTCTTTCCCTCCACAGCTTAATGGCAGGAATCCTTGCAGGGATGCTTGCTAGACACGACACAGGCACGTGTGTGCGGATGGGTTTGCTGGCTGCCAGCTTGTCTCTCCGCTCCTATGAGCCCATTTCCCCAGAAATCAGCACTTCCAGTGTCAGCCAGGAGCAAGTCCAGAGCAGGAGCTGGCCAGAGGTGAAGTTATGGAATATGGACTAGGACACCATGGCTTTCTCATCTATCACCTCACTGCACTTGCAGCATTCCTATTTTCAGGAACTGGGCTGTGTTTTGAGCTTTGAGAACTGTCATCTGCTTTGGTCCTGAGTAAACCCTCAGGAAAGGAGGCCTCAACCCAGGGAACTTCTGTGGAATGAAAAGCTGGTTTCTGGTCTTTCAGACCTCCTGGTTTTCTGACCTCCAGGCCTTCTAGATTTTCTAAAGAGGGATTTTTTTTTCCTTCCACCTTGTGTCTCTGTTGTCCATTATCACAGCAGCTCCTCTGTCATTGACTCCTGGATCTTCAGTCCCTTCAGCTGGGCCCAGCAGCAACCTCTGCTCTTGCTGCTTACTCTTTCCTATCCAAGAGATCCCATGGATCACACCCTGTGGTGGGGTGCAGCTGACAGGAACATGACACTGTAGGATAAGCCCATCCATCTTCCCAAGCCTGCCAGCACACACCACACCTTCTTGCTCTCAAGTCCAATGCCCCTGGAGAAAGTAGGCAAGACAAAGTAAAGAGGAGTGACCAGGGGCCAGCTGGTGGCCTCTAAAAGATGACAGCCCCTTGTTCCACATGCTTTCCTCTGAACCTGGAGCTTCCTTCCTTCTTCAGTCCTGAGTATCAAGTCTGAAGTGACTCCCATGGAAGCAATGAGGGAAAGTCACCTTCTCTCCCTGAGCATGTAATGTGCACAGGATGCAACTGTGGGTGCCAACAGATCAGTGAACAATGAAACTTATTAAAACTGATTTCTAGTAGAGTTGGGTCTTGGTGCTGGCTGGTTCTTGAACCTGACTGATAGTAAACCTGGAGCACAGACTCACCCTCCATTTCATCCAGAGGCCACTGTGAGAGAGGCCCCTTGGCTGAGGAGCAGATCCCAGCTGTCTGACACAGCACTGGGGTCAAAAGCTTGATCAGGGCAGCTCTAACACCACAGTCGTGGGTGGGCTCTGCTGTTTAACAAGTGAGCTCCCACTGCAATGGATGGAGGCACAAACTGGGTGCTTTCCTCTACCTGAGACTGCTTCCACCAGGCTCATGGCAGCCCCTTCCCTCTGAGCCCACCCCCTTTCCATCAGACACACAGACATTTACCATCAGCTCTCCCTTTACCAAGACATTGCCTGTAATTGTGCTTCAGCTGAAAGGTTCTGTGCTCAGATGCCACGCACCCACGTGTGTGCCCCGAGCAGGGGCAGGGTGGCTGTGCCAGGAGAGTGCTGGGATGTTTGAGAACACAAGGGAGGGGGATTGGGGCCCACATAAGCGGCTGGGTTTGCTCACAAGCTGGGAGGTGGGACACAGCAGGGGCGGGGGAAAAGGGCTGTGCCCCCAAGGTATGTCCCTGCCTATAAAAATTACCTTGCCTGGATCCAGAGTCAGGGGGAAAAAGCAGCTTCTACCTCTGCTACTGACTCCAACAGCCTTGTCCAGGCAGGAGGACCCTGAGCAAAGGCAGGACCTGAGGATGAATGTCCAGGCAGTGACAGTCACCACACTCCTCCTGGTGCTGCTCTGCCCAGCCCCAGCACCATCTGGGGCACTGGGGCTCCAGGCCAGCAACCTGAAGAGGCAGGCAGGGGCTGGGGGCCCTGAAGAAGCCCCGTGGCCACCTGGAGATGGAGGGGACAAGCTGCCTGGGCAGGGCTCAGAGAGGAGCTGCGCTCTGGCCAAGGCATGGAAAGCGATGAGAGAGGCACAGCCCAGCTCCAGGTCCTCCAGCAAGGCCATGGCCAAAGCCCTGCTGGGCAGTGGGGAGCAGCTTCCCCCTGGCAAGCCCTGGAGGCTCCCAGTGCAGCCCTCCCGCAGCAGGACGGCGAGGCTGAGCCACCACCTGAGGGGCTTCGGGAAATTCAACAGCGACACGGTAAGCACAGCCTGCCCTGGCACAGCAGGGCTTGTGCTGGGGTGCAGGGTGGCTGGGGGGAGCAGGGTACCAGGCATCAGACAGGGCTGGGGACAGCAGGAGCAGCTGCTGAGCATCTGTGATCCTGCAAGCATCAGGCAGATGCACGTGAAGGTGCCAGTCCCGGCGTGGCACCCCCAGAGCCCCAGATGCAGCTGGTACCTGGCAAAGCTCAGAGCAGAGTGGGTGGCTGTGGGTGCAGCTGGTGAGCAGCTCAGGAGGAGAGTGCAGGTCTGGCTGCAGTTGTCCCCATGTGCTGCCCTCAGAGCTGCAGGGACAGTCCTGCCCCAGCCCAGCCCCTGCTCTCCAAAATCTAGTGTTCACTCCCCACAGCGCTAACAAAGCTCTACAAGCTCTGCAATGGGCATAGCTCCTCTCAGCACTGCCCTGGGGGAAATCTGCTCAGCACAGCATCCCACAAACAACCAACTTCTCCTTTATCAAACCCAAACTGCGCTTTGGTGGCACAAGTAGACCTTGCCTTAACCACAAAGTGCTGGGTAACGCCGTGCCACATGCCACCACAGCAAAAGAGGCGAGTCACTGGAGGGTGTGTTGTGGCTGTGGGGGCCAGCTTAGAGTGCTTCCAGCCAAAAACAATAGTGAACTGCCCCTGGAAGCACTTCCTTGGACCACAGCTTCCCCAGCTCCTTGCCATGAAGCTGCTGCTCTAGACCCTGGTGAGCTGCTTGTCCTGCTGCTGCAGTGATGATGCAGCTGTCACTGGGCTGGTCCTGGCTGCCAGGGGCATTGCAGCCACCCCTTTCCTTCTCCCTGCAGCACTCCTGCCACAGCGTCCAGTCCCGGCCCTGCCAGAAGCCCTCTGACTGTGGGGGCTGCCTGGGGCTCTACACCTGCAAGCTGCCTGCTGGCACCTGCAAGCTGAAATCTGTCTCCAGGCAGACAGGTGAGTCCTGAGTCTCCTGGCAGCTGGCACCAGGGATCCCCACATGCTGAAAAGGGCAAGCACACCCCCAGAAACGCTCCAAGCCCAAGTCTGACTGCCCTGTGCAGGGCTGGCTCTGTCTGTCCTGCCAGCGCTAGCTACAGAATGAACAACTGCATGGTGGATGGGACACAGCCAAAAGTTTCTGGGAGGGCTGGGATTTCACAGGTGGCCTGAGCTATTGCAGCTCACCAGCAGCCTGTGCTGGAAAACTAAGGAGGAGTACAGAGCTAGGGATTTAGCCAGTAGCTTGGGAGTCAGCAAGTGCAGTTCTGCACATCATGGGCCCTGCAGAGCTGCTCCCATTGGTGTGTGAGAGCTGTTTAATTAGGCAGGAACTGTCAGGGAGCAGAGATCACAGCTTTTAATGTTTAACCAGTGTCCTGATTCTCCAGTTCCCTTTGGCAAATCCATACTGCCCCCAGGTTGGCCTCTTGCCTCAGCACTTTTGCCTACACCCACGTGCACATGGCTGTGGAATGGAAACTCATCCAAGGCTACTAAACACAGCTTTCTGGTGCAGGAAACCCCTGGCATGTAGAGTAGGCAAGTTTAATGCTGGTGTACAGTACAGTACAATGTGTGTGTGTGTGTAGCATACAGGGCATCCCCAGAGTATGTGCCCTGTTCAGTCTTCTCTGGTCACCTGCTGCTGGCAGCCTCCCTAGGAGGACACACAGACCCACTGTCAGAGCCAGCACAGATGGTCTTGTGGCTTTTCCTTACAGGTGGCTTCCTCCAAAGCTTACAGAGCCCTTAGATGGAGAGTCAAGCTCAACTCGGAGCAGCACAGCTTAGCTAAAGCTGAAGAGGTTGTCCTGCAGCTGGAGATCAACACCACTTCCTGTCCAAGTTTCATTTGAAATTCTTAATGACACAGTTGTAAATGTTTTGGTTTGTCTGGTTTTTTTTTTTTCCTCATTGTACTTCTCATGCTGCTGCTTTTTAACACCCCCTTAGGATTTTGTATGCTATCTAGGCTTGATTCCCACTTTCCTGAGAGCAGTCAATAAATGCAGTGAATGGTCATGGAGCCCTGTGCAGAGCCCCTTTGGAGCTCCCCCGTGAGGCTATTTCACAACCCTTTTGAGCCATTAGGATATTGTAGCAAAAGCTGTCAGTATCTCAGCATGCTCACACACCAATTCAAGCTGAGCTAAGCCTTGGGCAACCTGGATCCCTCCCCTCTCCTTACCACAGCTCCTGCCAAGGAAGGCCAAGTCCCACGCTGTTGAAAACATCACTTGAGGAGAGGAATGTGGAGTCCCCAGGAGCAGGCTTGGCAGTGTGGGACCATTTAGGAGACCTGCTTCTGCAGGCTGGAGCTGAGCCACACATCAGCATTATTTAGCATCCCACAGAGCTTTGCAGGCATCCTGGCCACCTTCACCGCTGTGGGGGTGACCCAGCTTTGCAAAGCTTCATGTTTCCATTAAAAACTCCTTCTAAAATGAGAACCAAAGCACAGCATTTGATTCACCTCACACCCCACTGCAGTTCCCTTCAATGAGCCACCACCACCTCCTGTGACTGTGAAATGGCACCAGTTTTTGTCAGCACACCCTGAGGGACCCTGGGTGGAGGCAGGGAGTAGATGCTACTGGCTTCTCTGAGCCCCTCTATTGTTGCTTCCTCTGTCCCTGCACAGAATTTGGGGGGGCACAGAGCTGCAGGTGCTGCCTGCCTCCTGCCTGGTGTGACACCACGGCTGCCCAGCATTTTCTGTGCTCACCACAGATCCACAGAGAGGTTGAGGTGGGAAGGGACCTGTGGGGGTCACCTGGGCCATGCTCAAGCAGGGCCACCCAGAGCCATTTGCCCATCCTACCTGGTGGCATGGCTTCAAAAGATTCACTGGACCCACTGCTCTGCTCTGGTGTGGAATGGAGGTGAGGTCCTCTGAACCCCACTGCTGGTCAGAAAGGTCCTCTCACCTGGCAAAGCCCAAGGAGCACAGGAGCACAGGGATCATTTCCAAAGCCTCTGGGAGTGCTGTGCAGCCCAGCACAGCACAGATGTAGCAAAGGTACCCATGTGCAGCTTTCACTCTGCAACCTCACAGCAGCTGGGAAGAAGACTCTCCTCTACAGAGCACACTCAAGGATGCCCCAGGTGCTCTTGCCCCCACAGGCAGTGCAAGTGTTAACAGCTTTCACACCAGCTGGAAGAAAGCCCTTACCCTGCCTCAACCTCCACCAGACCACGGACAGAGGAGAGGAGAGCAGGAGGCCCAGACAGGAGCACAGAAGGCAGCAGCAGACACTGCCCTTGCCTGTTTCCTGCTGGGCTTCCCAGCAGCAACACCCACCATAGGAGAGGAGAGCCCATCTGACCTTTGGAAGCAGGTCTCCAGACAAGATCCTGCAGGTGAGCTCCACCTTGGGCTCCCAGCCAGCTGCCAGGTGAGGGATCAAGGCCACCCCACCTCTGAGACTCCCAGGGAAGCTGAGGGGCTGGCCAAGTCATGGCTCCACTTGCTTGATGTCCTCTCTGGCTCATGCTTGGTGCTAGATGGGAAGACACAGGTCATCCCTTTCCATGAAAACACCTTGGATCCACATGCCTTTTACACAACTCGCTTTTAATTACACTGCGTGAGGAAAGGCCCCTCTTCGTGCCAAGACTCCCTGGTACAGCCACCCAGGGAGCTGGCTGGCCCAGCAAGTCCTCAGTAGGTTTAGTGGTTCCCCCTCACCCTTTTCCCTTGCTTGGAAGCTCCTCCTGGCCAGTCCATCTCATCCCTGCAGCTCTCAGTGTTCTTGCTTTGCAGAGATCTACTTTCACATATCTCTGTTCCTCCTCTCCACGCCTGAGCTTTGCCTGCTCACTCCCATGGGAGTCCTGCTTTGGCCTCCTGCAGCACCAGGCAGAGAGGAGACAGGGCAAGAGTCATTGGTTAATAACTGTTCTAACCTCAATATAAATAGAAAAATACAACCAAATAAAGAATTGACTAGCTAAGAGATCCAATCCGCCGGGATGCCTGCAACGTGCTAGTGCAGAGTTCAGAGAGAGTGCTTGGTCCAGTGCTTGCTACTGTAGACATCCAGAAACGTGTCCAGGCAGCCCTGCAGCCATCCCATCCTCCTGCAGCACCACAGGTCTGTGCAGCACGTCCTGGCCGTGGCCAGCCTGCCCAAGGCTCCTGGGAGCAGGCTCAATGGGAATGCTTGATGAGTCTGATTTATTGCTGCTAAATGGTAAAGCCATTCTCTTCTCTGGAATGAGGATGTGCTTCGCTCTTACTTCTTGTGGAGGAATTTCATTTTGCTGCCTGAAGAGACAGAGAAAAGGAAATGGACTCCTCACAGTGACAGGCAAAACAAGTGTCTTTTCCCACCACCTCTGTCTTATGCTGTACTGGCCCTGCTGCAGTCCCTGGCTCCTTGTCCACAGCCAGCTGCTCTGCAAAGCTGGCAGCAGGGGCCTGCAGAGCTCTGCCCCTTCCCTGGAAGCAGTGCTGCAGGCTGGGACCTTGCAAGCTCCCAGGCACACCCTCCAGAGCCCGTTTGTGCAGGGCACTGCTGCTCTTCAATGGCCAAGAACAGACAAGAGGATCAGGGATGTGATCTTAACATCTGATCAAACAGCCACGGTGTCCAATGATTTATAAAGGACTTCTAACCTCAGTCTGGAGCTCTTGGCTAGTTCCCCCTGACAGAGGAAAATAGATTCAATCTTAGAATACTCCTGGGCAGTTCCCACTGCTGATCCCTAAGGGCAAACCTGGAGGCAATGAAAACTGTGTCAATCCCCCCATGAGGACCTGCATCCACCATCCCCCAGTCACTGTGGCTCCACTGCCTCCTCAGACCCACCTGTCTCCTTTAGAAGACACAGTCTTTGGTTCTCCACCAGCCCCCAGACAGTGCCTGACCAGCGAGCCAGCACAGGGACACATGGCCAGGCGCTGGATGCCACACATAGTCACAGGCCCTGCCACCCTTGGGCAGCTTCTGTGCTGCCCAACCTGAAGGCAACAAGAAGCCCAGCCCTCCTGGGAAGCCAAGGGTTTTGCTGGTTCCTTACCTAGGCCTTTCAGGAACCTATTGACTCCACTCTGCTCCCCACTGGGAAGTGTTTCCAGGTACTCCTGAGCCCGTACCTCAAACAGACCTGCAGGAAGACAGAAATGATCAGCTTCTGTTTTGTGTTGCTATAAATCCAAGTAAGAATGCCACCTGAAAGTGTACTGTCTCAGCTTACCCTCACATTATTGCACAGGAGAGAGAACAACTCACCCCACCTCCTTCATCACCTGAGGCCAGATTTGGCACAGAAGCTTTGGTCTGCTCCCTGCCTTCCCACTGCAAGGCTGACTGAGCTGCAGGGTACAGAATGTACCTCCCCTCATTCTGCTACGAACACAGCTAAGCCCAGGGAGTGACATCATCTGGGGAATCATCATGCAGAATTTACCTCTTTTACTCAGCCACCTACTCAAGCATCCTCTGCTTATGAATGCTTGGGAGGAAGCTGCTAAGCCAGCAGTGAGCAGCAGCAGGGATAAGAAATTTCAGCTGCCAGCAGAGCTCTTGGGACTGTGGGATAACAGGAGTGAAACTGCAGAAGCAGCTCTGGGAAGGAGACAAGCATCCAAGCTTTCTACTAGACAAAAGCACCATGACCAATCCAGCCCATTTTTTCCTCTAGACACAAGAAGAGGATGTGAAGGACTGCAAGAATAAACATCATTCCCGCAGTGGAATTCAATCTGGAATGGAAGAGGCACACACATGGAGGATACTGCAAGGGTGAAAGATGCCTCTAATCCCAACCCCATGAACAAACCACCAGATTCTCTCCTGGTGTTCGTGTACAGCCACTGCAGCCTCCAGCCAATGGAACTGGGGATGGAGGTGATGGCTGGGGAGCATCTCCCTGCTCCTGTAGGAACAACAGGAATTTCCAGCAGAGCAGAGCCCAGTGGGAGCCCCTCACCTCTGACCCCCTGCTTCCGCAGCTCCCGCTCCTGGATGAAGCCCCCAAACATCTGTGTCTCCATGAAGACCTCCAGGAAGCGCCGCAGGCTCTTGGAAGAGACGGATTTGCGGAAAGCCTCGCGCTGCAGGGCGCGCTCCTCGCGCTCCGTGGGCGTCAGGAACAGGGAGTAGTGGCCCACAATCTCCACAAAGAAACGGACAAAAGCCTCGGACACCACCTCGTTCAGAGGGCTGGTTTCTAAGGGAAAAATAAAGAGGCAGTGGTGAGGATAGCGCTGTAAGAAGGTGCTAGGAAAAATCTCTGGGTAGAAATTTCCTGGCTTTTTTCAGATCCAGCCTGAGGAGAAAAAGCTGCTCGGGAGAGAGCATCCTAGGAAGTGCTTGTCATGGAAATAGACCAAATTGCTGCTACTTTGAAAGACACCAAGCTTTGTTTTGGTGCTCACTTCTCTCTGGTGGGATGGGGGAGAGAATCAGAAGAGTAAACGTGAGAAAACTTACGGGCTAAGATAAAGAGAGTTTAATGGATGAATCTAAAGCTGTGCACACAAGCAAAGCAAAATAATTGATTTAGTCAGCAGCTCCCACGTGCAGGCAGGTGTTCAGCCCTCCCCAGGAAAGCAGGGCTCCAGCACATGTGCCTTGGGAAGACAAAATGCCCTATTTTCAAATGGCCCCCCATTTCCTCCTTCTTCCTGCAGCTTTATATGCTGAGCCTGACTCCATGAACATCACTCCATGTGGAACATCTCTTTGGTCATCCGGGTCACTGTCCTGGCTATGTCCCCTCCCCACTCCTTGTGCACCCTCAGCCCTTTCACTGGTGGGGTGGGATGAGGGGCAGAAAGGTGTTGGCTCAGCAACAGCCAAAACATCCCTGTATTATCAACACCATTTCCAGCACAATTCCAAAACACAGCCCCATAGCAGCTATGGAGAAAATCAACCCTGTGCTAGCCAAAACCAGCACATTCTCCAGGCTCCTCTGCACCAAGGAGATGCCCATACTGCCCCCCAAGAGAGCTGTCTCAGCCCAGTCACCCATGAGCCACACAGGTCTGCAGCTCTGCAGGTGACTGTCCCCTGCAGGAGACTGCATCACTCATGGCCAGCAGCAGAGAGAAGCCTGAACACCCTGAAAAGGAGTACAGGTGTTCCCAGGAATGGTAAGAGAAGGATGTCCAGAGCTGGGAAGAGATAAGTACTGCTACTCTTCACACAGAGAACTGCCCCCTGTGCGCTGGAATATTTCATATAGCTTAACCAAAATCCTGACCTTCCTCCAATATCTGTGGTGTTAAATTCAGTACAAGCCTAGTTCTCCTCTAAGAAGTGACAGACAAAACAGAGGCAGGAGAGAGAGGTTTTTAAGCTGAAAGGCACTGTGCTTTACCCTGCTTGCCATTGACAGGACCCTCCTCCTTGTCGCTGGCCAGCTCATTCCTCTGCTCCAAAATGTGCTCTAGGGCAGCCTGCAGCTTGCGGGGCAGGATGGAGTCCTCATCTTCCATCTGTAAGACAGAGCCACCTCCTCAGGGACTGGGGCTGGGACAAAAACATCTCCTACCCTGTCCCCAGAACAGCAGGGGGAGCACTAGAAATGAACCATGAGGAGAGGGAGAAGGCATGATATGCTTGGCACATTCCCAGCACCACCCAGAGCAGTACTATCGAGGAGCACAAGAGGAAGGAGAAAGGGGGTGTCTTTTCCTAAATATTCCCCTATTCTGGAGGAATTTCACATGTCTGACCAGAGAGTCCCCACCATCTGTCCTGAAGAGGAGGAGTGTGAGCAATGCTGGCAGGTGGCCAGGTGAGCAGAGCCCCAGCTCAGGAACCAATCCTCTTACACAGGCATAAGGAATTCCCAGGGAGCACCAGAGCCAAGGAGCTGCCAGTGACTGTGCAGAGCTCCAACCAGCCCTGGCTGATTCAGCTGAAGCCTCCAGAAGAGAGGTGCAAGGTAAAGCATTACCCCAGAGCCAAGGCAGCTGGCAAGTGAGGACTGTGGGAGGGCTTGGCCTTCACCCACAGGCTCCCTGCAGCAGGAGGAGCACTGATCCCATCTCAGCCAGCTGCTCCCTGCAGCAGGAGGAACACTCATCCCATCTTCCCATCCCATCTCAGTCACAGGGCTGAAGCACAGCAGAGACTGGCACTGCCAGCGCTGCTCTGTGATCTGCCAAAGAGCTCTGGGAAAAAAGAGCTGCCTGGGCCAGGAGTGTGTTTGCTCATTTATCCTCTTCCCTTCCTCCTCTCCACAACAAAGGGAAGTGAAAATCAGCAGGCAATCTTGCTGCCATGTGCCACCTTCCTGCTTCTGACCCATCCAGTGCAAGGACCAGAGTAAGGAATCACAAGCTCCTGAGGCAATAAGGATTTTAAAAAATCATCAAGGTTCCCTTCCCACTCAGGGAAGAGTATGTGATGGGAGATGGACTGACAGACACAGGCTGGAACAACCCACACTCCTCTCCAGCAGACAGTGCTGAGCCAAGGCTTTCCAGCTCTGTCCTCTGCCTTACAGGATGACACTTAAGGACCCATAGTGTCACCATTTTCCCTCTTAAAAAAAAAAAAAAAAAAAAAAGAGAGAGAGAGAGAAAGAGATAATTCCCAATGATTTATTCCTCAACAGCTGTGGTTTGGCATGCTGATGTTAC
>JANRGV010000073.1:65013981-65066434 GCA_024734035.1 Alethe castanea
ACCATTTTCCCTCTTAAAAAAAAAAAAAAAAAAAAAAAGAGAGAAAGAAAGAGATAATTCCCAATGATTTAGTCCTCAACAGCTGTGGTTTGGGATGCTGATGTTACATACATACACAGCAACCCCTATAATGCTGCTGACTGCAAGCCCTGCCTCAGTTTTTGAGTGGGAAGAGTGATCCAGCCAGCCAGGCAGGTCAGCAAACACAGGTGGAGGTAAGTTATGGAGGAAAAAGGGGAGAAAAGGATTAGCTCTGCTCACCTGTCTCAGAAACCGATTATTTACAAGGTCAACGACGAGGACCTAAAAATGAAACAGCAAGAATTAAAAGGGGAAGTAATTATTTCCATCATCAGAGTTTATCTAAATCTGTAACTGCTCTGGAGGAAACACTTCCCTGCTCCTCCTACCCACCCCTGCAGCTGGAGGAGGCACCCAGCATGAGCCAGGGGCAGAGCCCTTGCTGTGGCTTTCTGGGGATGTCACTGCAAACCACAGCACACCCTGGACAACAGCAGGCTGTGCTCCTCACTGCACAGCGGGGTCACAGCTCCAGCCTTTCTCCCTGTGTGCTGCACAGCTCTCTCCTGGGAGGCAGGGAGGGAAATCCCTCCCTCAGTGCCTAAACAGGGATGCAGGACTCCAGCCTGGCTCTTCAAAATGCTGTTTATTGTATCCAGATGATACAGCAATTTCTGGATCTTGGGTGGCAAGAACCTAGCCTACAGCTTTTCAGCCACTGCTGTAGGCTCGTCTGAAGCCCTTTCTAGCTCTGGTTACAATGCATTATGTACTTTTAATTGCTGAGCGCCATAATACATAACAACTAATCAATATCTTGTAGCCTATCACAACTACTAATATTATTATATTTAGGTTACTATTTTTTAATTACAGAAAGTTAGTATGTTGCAGTTTAAGCTAGAAGTTGTTTTTCAGTTTTCTTGCAGTGGAAAATTCTGAGACCAGCTTTCTACTTGCAGCATTGGCATCCTTGTTTGCCTGTGAAATCTTTTTGCTTGATAAAAACATCTTCTGTTTGAGGTGGATTTATCCTTTGCTTTGAGCTATAAAAACCTCTTCCAGCTCACATACTAACATAGCCTTTGCTTTCTTAGTTATCTAGTAAAACTGGCTCAGCAATTCTTTTCTTCTGTATCAAAACTTGCTTTCATTTCTATTCCTTCTTCAGATTCTACATTCAAAGATCTTTCTGCTAAACATACACACCTGTGAGATCTTCCTGTCAAATCCCTATCCATCCTAACACCTCAGCACGTTCAGCATTGCTGTGCTCACCCTTGTGCACCAGGAACCCAATTCTTAATTATTTATTGCTATGATGAGGCCCCTCTGCTAACCTGAGGGGCAGCTATCCTGGCCAGGCTAATGACACTTAAAGTTGACAGGATTTTCATGCTGCCCATAGACAGCACTATGCATAAACCAGTACAAACTGTGATAAAACCATCAGCAGCCCTACAGTGGGAGATTCCAGCCCTCTGCCTTCCCAAGCTGTGGCCAAGGCTGGGGGAACCTCCCATTCTGCCCTTACCCCAGGCAGAGGATGAGAGCTGTGCTCCCTGGCTGCCAGAAAACAGCTCAGCTCCCAGCAAGCAGCCTGGAGCAGGGCAGGGGATGGATGCAGGGCTCACCTCCTCCACGGGCAGCTCCTTCAGGCGGGGCAGGGAGCTGGAGAGGAGGCCGATGAGGAAGGGCGTGGGCGAGCACACGATGTCGATCATGGAGGGTGGCAGCACGGGGATGTAGGTGTGCTGCCAGGTGAAGGGGTACAGCAGGGCCACCGTGGCGTGGCAACACTTGGACAGAGTGCTGGAAGACAAAGCACAGCCGAGGACAAAGGCTGGTCAGGCAGGGAATGAGGGGTGCTTCCCAAAAATCAGCAGTTCCCTGATTGATCTCTCTGATTACTTGGGGCTTCTGGCCCCACTTTTCAGCTTCAGAAGCAATGACTTCCGAAAGCTGCTCTTATGACAAGAGATGGATTCTACTGAAATGGAGATCTGCTGCTCCAGTGTTCTGACAGAAGATATCAGACAAACACAGCATCTTCTAAGCCACTGCCTTTCCTTAGAGAAATGAGTTCATTCTCTGGCAGGAGTCAGGCAGGATATCCAGTTAGCCATGGCAGAGCTTGCCACAGGGCACCAGTTATTCATCTGTTCTGGGTCTGGAAGTATTTTTATGTGTCAAGAGAGGGGGAAGCTAGCTGCTGTAAATCCTGTATATATAACAACATTTCATTTTACCAGCATCCAGTAAAGGAGAGGAGGGAGAGGAAGGAGACTGGTGCAGCATGGAGGAGCCATGTGGACAGGGAAGGATGCCCCAGCAGGCTCCCATTAGACTCCATGGGAGAATTTACATTCAGCAAGCTGGGTTTATTGCTGCCTTGAGAGAGGGTGTGGGCTTGAGCTTGCTCTGAGAAGTGAAGGCTGCTTTCCCTCCCCTCCCCACTGCAGTTAAGTTTGGTGGATGTGCACCCCTGTGCTGGATCACCAGGGGAGGCTGAGCAGAGTGCTGTGCCTGGGGGACAGCTGGCTGGCTCCCATCATCTAAGTTCAGGCTAGCAGAACAAAAACTGAAGCTGCTGGGACATCAGTGTGGCAGCACAAAGTAATCAGGCAACATACGTTGTTAAACACACAACAGTTTTTGGAAATAAGGAGATCCCAGGGGATAGGCTGGAATCTGCTTAACCTGAAAATTTTGGGAAAGATATGTATTCTGAGAAAGTCTCTTCACAAAATGGGGATAGTTAAATCTCTCTTCACTCCCAGAGTCTTTTTTAAGGGATACTCTGTAAAAACAGAGGAAGACCCTTCAAAGGCTGTGTTACAGACTGGTAGCTTTAAGCCTTTAAATGGGAAAAACCCTTCAGTTCCCTTGTTTGGGAAGGTGTGAGTGTATCCTCCTCCCTGCATTCACTCTGTTGCTGCTGTCCTGCTGTGCCTGCCATCATCAGCAAGCCCACACCTTGCTGTGTCTATCACAAATGCAAGGTAGATAATGAATCTGAGAGAAACAAAACTAAAATAATGAGAAAATACAGAGCTAGCAAGAAACAGAAACATTAAAAAAAAAAAACCTACCCAGAAAAAAAGTGGGAATAATATCAAAGGAGATGATTTTTGTTGTATCTTTCGTACAAACTAATGTTGAAAGGAACTGCAACAAAAGTGAATGTATCATCTTAGAAGTGTGCTTCAAGCTAATGAGATCCTTTAAAAACCATCTCCTTCAAAGCTATGCTGCTCCTACATTTCAGGTCATGTTAGCAGATACAAAAGCAGAGGCTTCTCTTCCTCTCCATTACTGCAGAGCGTATTTTCCACTCCTCAATTTCTGACTGATAATAGACCTGGTAATAGCAGCAGCAGCACAGTGAAAGCTGAAAGAACTGCACCTTTCATCACTTGTGCACAGCAGTGGGGCATTATCACCACCCACTGTTCCTCTTCTTTGAGGAGAGGCTGAATGTGGAAGTGTTAGAAGTTTTACATCTGTCACCAATCCTCTATTTTGAAGGCGTATCCAAATTTTCTGCCTAAACATGGGACCTGAATTTATAGACTGCATGTGAAAACCTATGGAAAACATCTCTGAGTGCAGGTAGCTCCACAGAGGAGCAGTGAGCAGCTGAAGTATGTGGTTATTTATGGCATGGTGAGATATTATGGCAAGCTGTCTCCTGCCATATTTATGGTGGCTTGTTCTTCCCTCAGCTCTCCAGTCCCAGTGAGCACACATGGTACGTGAGAGATGGAGTGGGAGGAGAGGTGGCTGAGCTCCAGGGAGTGGAAGTCAAAGACAGAGCTGTGTTCAGTCTGAAATTGTACATACCAGGCAGTGGGAAGCAAAGATAACTTCCCCTTCCAGCCTTCCATCTGTGCATGACTCAACGCCTCCAGGGTGAAACCCAGTGCTCCCTGCTCCCAAACAGTTCTCACTGGGAAAGACCTTTCCAGGGAACAGTACTGGTAGGGTTGAGGTCTGTGAGCCTCCTCTGTAGGCAGAGCAGTTCAGGGCTGGACACAGAGGAGGTGTCACTGAGGTACCTTTTTCACATGCCAGACTTGCTCTGCAGGAAGTCTCGGGGAGCTGCAGCTTGCCAGGAGCCCAGGAGAACCGTGGCCCTCTGGAGTGACTCAAGCCTAAGATCTCTCTTTCTCTTGCATTTGGCACTGCAACAAGCACTAAGGGACTGCTGGTTCACACCAGGCTGCTGAGCCTTGCAAAAGAATCCAGCTGGATAAATCCCTTTTATGCCACCTGTGTGTCTGTGTGCTCTTGGGCCAGCAGCCACGTGACTGCAGTGTGACGGACACAGGCACCACTTTCTAAGGCTTTAGGTTTCATGAGTCATCTTTAAAATGCTGCAGATCTTTGAAGAACACTTTCAAGTTTGCTGAGCACGTTTTCATGGGTTCATTGAGCCTTCTGCAGGGAATGTGGTTGAGCTGCATGCTGCTTGCAGTTGAGACTGAGATGTCAATGGTACAGAGGCTAAAAAGTACTGAGATACACAAGAACCCTCAGACCCCTCCCTAAAGGGCTGATTTGGATAGGGACTGACACACAGATCTCTCTGGGTAAGTATTCCCTTTGTCAGAACAATGATACTGCAGCAGCCTGGGGCGTTTGTGGTGTCCTTCCCATCATACAGCACCCTGTGAAGCTGCTGCTTCTTGGTAGCCACCTTGAACACAGGTGGCCAACACAAAAACTGAACACAACATCTGCATCTACAGAGAAACCCTTCTTCCTCTCCTGGTACAACTTGCTCCAGGACTAGCTTGACTTGCTCTAAAAGACACCTTGACAAGTTACAACAGCTTCTACGGAGGGACACTGGCTGTTCAGCCTGGTTACTTCCACTCCAAAGGCCAGCACATGATAAAAAGCCCCCAGATCTGACTCCCTCTTTGGGTTTAGGATACAGCATGATTTCTGAAAAACACCACTGAATCAAACATCCTGCTGCAGTTTAATGCCAGGAAGTCCTGTGGTCCCTGCACTAACCAAACTGCTCAAAATATGCTGGCATTTGGCAATTTAAGACTATTTGAAAATGTATCTTTTAAATTTTTTTGTAAGTTCTGCCACAGTAGGATTTGCTTTACAAACACCTTCAGATTTCTGACACTGTGTCACATCTGGATTTACTTATGATGGATTACAGATCTGGTTTACAACATTTAGCAGGCACAGGAGCTTCCAAGCATTGTCCCATGACTTCACACAGCACTGCTGCAAATCCCAGCAGGAGGATGCCAAGTTTCACCAGCTCTCTGGGGACCCTCACTGACTCCCACCAACGTGGCAGGCTCCTGCAGGTGAAGAAATGAGCATTAAGATGATCTGAAGAAACAACACTATTGTCTGACATCCAGACTCCATCCTTGGGTTTCTTCTTCTCCCTAATCACAGGGCAAAAAGGGAGAAACCTGCGAGGCTGATATTCACAGTCCCAGATACGGTTTTGTAGCGCTCTGTAAAGTGTTCTTCCTGATGATTAATTACCTTTTGCTGTAGATGACCACATTTAAAGTGTCTACTCTAATTCTTTCAGATCTGCCATTGACAACAATGACCACTTTGTGTTGTTGATACAGCTGTGGTTTCTGGCAGAGACAGGCAATTGCTGGGGTTGGTCAGATCCACAACAAGCTTTTGAGATCTGGAGAAAGGAAGCTTTGATTCTAAGCCTGTGCAAGCTTTTCTTTTTAAAGAACCTTCTGAATCACAAAGATCTCCTGCTCAGGCCACTAAAAACTGCCCAGCTCGTGGTACCTTGTGACATCAGGTGATTTTAGCTGAAAGATGCCTTCTAAAAGGTTGGTTGGCAGTGCCTGGAGCTGCATGCCAGGCAACATCCCTTTGAAACAAAAGCAGCTCTCATGCTGCAGTGTCTAACCCATGCCACAGCCTCCACTGCCCCAGGACTAAAGTTAACAGTGCAAGAATGAACAAAAGCTGGGGGAAGACTACACAGACCAGCACAGTTTTAACAAAGTCATTTTCCTGGGTTGCAAGGCATTGTATACTCCAGTATCCATAGTGACAGAGAAAAAAACCCACCCAAAAACTAATAAACCAAATTCTTTCCTTTTCCGCTGCCAAGCTGTGGATTGACAGGTATTTAAACACTCAATGCTCATTCTAAAGATGGAAAAGACAAAGTATTTCACTTGCTCTACACTTGTTAGATGCATTTTTTGGCTCAGCTTGAAAACATTTCACAGTTCATGCAGTATTTGGCAGGAGACCTTTCAGCTTTCTTTTCCCACAGACTGATTTTATAGCAATTAAAGGACGTAAATAAATTGTACACATCATTTCTCTGTCACTCAGACCCAGACACACCTTTTCAAACACACAGATAGTTATTGATATTGCCCACATGAAGAACAGCAAAGATGAATGATAAACATAATTTACTGTGCATCTTTCACTGTGTCACCTGCACTCTTGCCATTAATCCATCTCAGCTGGATTATTTCTAGCATTCCTAACCTCTGAGCAGTTTCCAACAGCTGCTTTTATAGTTTTTTTCCTTCTCTTCAGCTATTTCCAAAAAGTGTTTCTTTTCTTTCCTCTCAAATTGGCATTTTCACTCCTAGAGTAAATACTACTTAATGCTTATTGTGTTCCTGTCCCAGGAAAAATATAATTTGGACAGAAGATCCTGTATCTACAATAGCATCAGCTTTCACAATATGGAAGATCCACCTATGAGTAGAAGAAAAACCTAGGAAAAACTCACCAAATCCATTTGTGACTGTTCATTCTGTCACTGAACTGGATTAAAATTAAAGTTAATACAGTTGTTACTTAATTTTGAGGGCCACTTTCTTTGTTTTCTGCATTTCACACCTTTACAGTCCTTTGGGATAATTTCCAAGCTTTTGCTCCACAAAAATGAGCCAGAGAAACTTCATATTTTGTAAGAGGAAAAGAAAATTACTCTCCTGAAATTTCTCAGAGAAAGATGTTCTCAGAAACATCAAATATTAAAAGTCTCATAGAGAGCTGGCAAATCTATGGTAAATAATTGAATCTGAGCCCTGTGGTCTAACAGACCCTGGATCTTTAAAACATAATAATTCATTTCTCAGAGAGAAAAAAAAGCTGTTTATGAGATATTTAGAGATTCTAGAAACTGTGATTCTATAGCTCTCTCCTGCTGTCTTTACAGGCCTGTATAGCTAGATTAATTCCTTAGAACCCTAAATATCCTGACAAAAGATACAGGGGTGGGAAAAGAACACCAAAACCCATCAAGGTGCTTTCTATTAGAGATATCATATCCATGTTCAGAAAACGTGGTGTTGTCATGTAAAGATGTGATAGGAAAAGCTTTGTTAAATAAATGTTCATTCTAAAGTGATGCCTCAACCCTCACCCAAAGTTCCCTGCCATTTCCTGATACCACCCAGCTCTATGTAGAGATTACAATGTCAATCTGTGTCCTTAAAATTTTTTCTCAGAATGTAAAATTTATCCTACAGAGGAAGAGAAAAATATTGGAGAGCCTGTGATCGTAGATTATGTCATAAATCATATATGTTACATAGACATCTAGTGTTTGGATGAATTCTCTCACTTTCAATGCAAATCTAAATGCTCTGCATGAAATCTGGTGTTTAAGTATTCAGAACACCAAGTCTATACACACATAATGTATCAGTGATGATACAGAGGCAAAACTTCCCCTTTCTGAAGCAAGACAGCTGCCAAAACCTGCAAGCAGACAGTGCTACAGCTTCCCTCTCCTCAGCCTTTCTGTTCCTGTGAGGAGACTGCCTGAGCTCTGCCCATAGACAGCCCTGCATCCATGCAGAATGAATTTTCCCCCTCCATTTTCCTCTAGAAGGGGCCTCTCCATTCTTTGCCCCAGTGCTCGGTCCCAGAGCTGCAGGCTGCTGCCTGGAAGTTGTGAAAACAGACAGCTTAGGGGCATTGTACGCTCCTGAAACCTGAGCATGCTCCAAAGTGTCATTACTCATCCAGGCAGCTTTTCTTTCCCCAGCCTTGGCAAACTTTCCTCCCTGAATCCTCAAGTGCTTCAAGGGCTGGAGAGCTGCCAGCCACCAGCTGCACAAGATCTTAAAGAAACCCGGACCCATTTTCATAATTTAGGAGAGCAAACATACATTTTTAAAAAATAGAAGAGAGAAGTCCTCTGTCTCATTTCCTCATGCTGCATCCTTTACTTTCACCCCCATAAGAAAGAAGAAGTCTTTAGAAACCAGTATGAAAATACAAGCTGAAAAATTAAGAAGATTTGGTGACATCAGGGAAAAACTCAGATGGGCCAGTGATCTCTGCACAAGGCTGGAAACCCAAGCACAGCTCAGCAGGGGTCATGGATCAGGGATCACAGTGCAGGATCACAGAGCAAAAGGAAGGGCTTTGCTTCCTCAGCACCAGGGATCTGCTCTGAAATTGCCTGGAGGAAGTGGAACTTGGTTCTCCTTGGGAACGAGAAGCAGCACTTTTTGCAAGCTGCAAAATGAAATGATGATTCATGGCCTAAGTTCCCCATTCCTGGGAAAAACATCCCTATTGGAAAAGGGCAGAGAAGAAAAAGAACAAAGCAGAGAGATCTGTCACTGCAGCCTTCCCGAGCCTCCCTTCCTCACCGGCATTTTATTAGGGAAATGGAGGAGGGTACCTGAGCTTGTCTGCAATGAAGATCACCCTCCTTTCCAGCAGCAAGGAGGCAAAGACTCTGCTCAGGTGCCTGACGCTCAGGGAGGTGAACAAGGACTCGAAATCAACGTGCTCCAGCCTGGAGTCCAGCGGCCGCCGCAGCTCGATGACCTGGTGGGGACACAAAGAGCACAGCTGAGCTCTTGCTGTGCCAAGCAAGGACCCAGAGGGGATTTTCACAGCCCTCACTGGCTGCTGGTGAGCACCACACAGCACCAAGTCCTCAAATAAGGTGTGCCCAAAGGCCTCCCATAAATCCTTCTTCCAAAGGAAGACAATCCAGAGTCCACTCCAACAGGCACAGCATGGGATCAGCCACAAGTTCTTCCCACTGGACTGAGGACAGGGAGCTCTTCAGAAAGGGGAAAAACAGTTTGTGTCCAGCTGGGAGTGCTTTTCAGGCTTTCTGGTATTCAAGCAGCAGAATGTAATGGAGCCTTTCAAATCTGCACTCTGACTTTTACAGTTACGATTTATTTATTTTTTACTCCAAGAATCAGATGCCTAACCTCCCGACCATAAATTTTTTATATCAGTTACAGACAAGAGCAGCCTGTGGGTATTTTTCTTTGTTCATATCTACTTAAATAATGCCTGTCATAGCACCTTAGCACTTCATACTCCTTATCTTAGACAGATGCTTATCTAAATTGTTTTTGAAAGCCTCCAACACCACACATTTCATAAATCCCACAAGAAAATTACTCTAGTTCTGAACTACCCTCACCAACACCAAGCCTGCAGCTGAAACATGTCAGTGGCAAATTACTTCAATTACTTGTTGTCTCACTTTCAGTATACACTCAGAACAATTGGTCACATTCCTCTGTGTAGGAAACTTCTTGTGTATGGAAAGGTTATCACATGTCTTCCTTTGTCTTTTGTTTTCTATATTAAGTAAATTTTTTTTCTCAAGCTTTGCCTGTATTTTCTAGACCACTTAGTAAGCAGAACTACCCTCTGGGCCTTTCTCCTAGTGGTTGCATGTTTTGGAAAATGATACTCTAAATAAAATTCCAGCAGCACTGGAAAGCAGAAAAATTGCTTTCCTTTATTACTCACCCCTTCAGTTGCTTTCACAATGAAGGATTTTGTCTAAATAATACCACACTGTTACTTCTGCTCACTCTATGGCCCACTACATCACCAGATCCTTCTCTGAAGTACTGTTGCTCACTAGGTTACTTTCATGTTGTACTAGACTATTCCTTTCCTCCTCCCAGCAGTTTGCTCTTCTCCATACTGATGCTCACACCAAATCTTGAATTTACAGAATCACAGAGCCATTTAGACTGGAAAAGATCTCTAAGATGATTGAGTCCAACTGATCACCACCATAACTAGACCACAGTGACACATCCAGTAATTTCTTGAACACTTGAACTTGTTTCTTGAATTTAGAGGAGTGGGGCACTTTAACTTTTGATCCCTTCCTCTCCAAAGCTCCTGCCCCCATGCCAGTCCTGTACTCTGTATATGTGGAGTTAATGCCATCAGTCAGATAATTAATGAACAGAATCCCAGACACAAACCAGCCACAACATTCTCACAGCACACCACTGGGACTTTGCTCCTCCAACACACATTTTTAACCAGCTTTGCATGTTCTCTGCAGTAATGCCATTCAGTTGGGACTGTTCTCAGTTGGATTGAGGAGAATGTCATTCTGTAGTGCTCTGCTGAAAACCTGCAGACACAACTTTATCAACTGGCTTGCTTTCCTCCCTCTCACATTCAAGGCATACCATGCCCTGCAGCAAGTATGGCCAAAAATTTGTCTCCCTCCATCCTCCCACAGTCCTTCAATGCTAGACCCTAAAGCTCTGCACTCTTAAAAGCCCCCTGCTGTCCTCACACCATGGTGTGATACACAGCACAGATCCTCATCTCCACACTGTGAAAATGCCATTCTCAAAGGCTGCAACATCAGCCTGGTGTGGTTTCAAGGATTTTTTTACCTGAACCACACAAACAGAGGTTCTGTATTAAGGATCCTGGAGCACATTGTACAAAGGAAGTTAAGTGTGGTGTCCTTGAGCAGATCCAAGGTTGTGCTGGGCAGCACAGGACCTGCTGTCTGTGCCTCTTGGCCCCAAGGCCAGTGTCCTGTTTCCTTTTGCTATATTAGGCTGTGTGCTTACATTCATTTTTACCATAGGGTTTCCATTTTGATTCTGAGGTCACTGAAGTTTCCATACCATCCCCTCAGGTCACCTGTTTTACTCCCCAGCTTCCCCCACCAGTTGACAGATCATCTGTTCTTGAAGATCCCCAGTCATTAGTCCTGCACCATTTGCTGGTTTCCCTTTCTCTGGGAAGTGTCTTTACCTCTGTTCCTGAGCCTGGCAAGAAGTTCTTGACTGTAATTGTCCTGCCCAGAGCTGGGAAAGGTGCCTCCATGACACTCCTCATGAGAGGCTGCACCAGGGCTGGGGAGATGCCCCGTCTCTTCTCAACCTCATCCAAGATCTGAAATAAAGGCATGAAGACACAAAAACATGCAAATCAGGAGGAGGGAGATAACATCAGAAATGAAGGGCACCAGCATCTGTCTATGCCCTCTCCTTAATTCAGTATTGACATGGAGCTTTATATCAAGAGAAAGAAATAAAAAAATGCAACTGAAGACCCATGATTTCTTTTCTCAGGAGAAACATTGCTCCAGCCAAAAATTTGCAAATGCCCCACTACACTCAGAGTCAGGACTCCACCTTTTAACCTCTCTTGCATTCTGGGAGTTCTGCTGAAGGAAGAAATCAAGAGCTGAATCTAGTTTTCTTATTAATTGTGCTTTTGCTAGGCTCTGGAATTAGCATGTGCTTGCCCCACCAACACCATTTCAGACCCTTTCTTTAGCTATCAGCTTCCCTGATCTCCATTCTTCAGATGCTGGCTTCCCTTTCAGGTCCCTCTTGACCTACAGCACAAATTTCCCCTCTTTCTCCCCCCTCACCTTAGAGAAGAGATTGAAGCATCCAAGGCGACTCACAATGCAGTAAACCTCTGGGAGACGCTTCCCTTTTCCACTGGGCTTTCAAGACAAACACAAATACACACACAAAAAAACACCAAGGAAATGTCAGAGTTCCAACTACTGCAAAGATGGAGCGACTGGTCTCTTAGTTGTGCATCTCACTGGCAGGCATTTGAGGGTATGGTGATGATGACAACCTGACTCAAAAACCAGAAACAGTGAGGAGAAATGGGCACATCCACAGTATGGTCCCAGCTTACCTAATCAAATGACAAAGGCAGAGCAGACTGATCTACAGGGACAACTCTGAACCTACAGGACCAGCACAGGTTTTAAATAAGTACCCAAACCTAAATATGATAAACCCTGTCTTCAGCTTAGGGGTGCAACAGCAGCCCATGGTCATGGTAAAGTGCTGGTACAAGGAAAATGCAGGAGAGTTGTGTCTGGAGTGGAGGATGGGATGCAGAGAGGGACTCTGGCACTGAACAGAAGACAGCGAAGCTGCTCTGTTGCTGCTCTTTTCAATCCACACTGAAAGAGAAGAGCAGCAGCTTTCCACTTTCCAGAATGGGTGCCAGTAACACCAACCCCACAGAAGGCTGCACCACTAAGAGAAGAAAATAAAAAACAAAACTCAGGGATAATTACCAGCAGCCTCCTGCAATACCCAAATCGCCTGCTTCCATCCTCCCCCGTCAGGACAAATGAGAATGTCTCACTGCAGAAAGAGGGATCAAAATGACAAGACAGCCATCAGCCACATTGCCAGTCTCAGACATACAAACCCAGTAAACCCCCAGTATTTCTGAATTTCCCATGCACCCCTCTCAGAGCTCTGCCCAATCTTCCACCATAACAGCTCTTGTATTTAATTAGCTTGATATAGAAATCTGTTTGTCGTGAATCAGGATCCAAAGTACAATACTTACCTGGCAAACTGATGGATGGGGGCCCAGTCCTTTGCATCAGGGAAGCAAAACTGGGGAATAGCTTTCAACTGATCTTCTGCCTCACGCATGAATTTGAACGAGCGCTCAAGCTAGCAGAACAGAGAGAAGGAATGTTTCCAATTAGTCATGTGGGGATGGAATGACTTCAAATATTTTTCCTGTGACAAATGAAGAGGTGATGACAGAGGCTAAGCTTCTGCCTGGAAGATATTAAAATTTCTGTGATTCTGGCTCACCTAACCTTTAGATATCTCAAGGTAACTCTGTGCCCCCAATTCCACCAAGCCCTGTCTCTGCAGCACCTGCCTCTGCTATACTGTGCCTCTAATCTGGGACACAAGTTCCAGCAAGGGGCAAGAGAACTGCAGTCTGAGTCTGGTCACATCCCATTTACAAACACTCTGTCCCACTGGCTCTGTGTCTCTCCCATTCCTCCTTCCCCATTTTGAGCTAGGCTATCACCAAAAGCTGTTCCTCCCCTTTCAGAACACGGATCTTCTCCCAACCATCAGTTTTCTTTAAAGAGGAAAGGGGGAGAAAGGGAATAGCTACACAAAAGCCATACCAAGAGCAGCAAAAGATCTAAATCAGCTGCTCTTCCAGGAGTGAGCAATACCATGGCAATTCTCAGGCAGTGACTGAAGCCCTCCCACAATCTGCAGTGTCCCCCAGCGCTGACACAGCAGAGGGGTCACTGGTACAGCACGTGAAGTGCACCAAGGGCCCCACCCAGTCCCAGCCAGGCGGGGCAGACCTTCAGTGGGAACTGCTGGGTGACCTCGGGGATGTAGGCAGCCCCAGCCTGCTTCTTGTGCAGCGACACCACGACGAAGTACTCGAAGAGCTGCCTCTCCTGGTACTCGATCAGGTCCCGCTCCAGGCTCTGGTACCGCGGCGTTTGCTTCAGCCGCGACTTCACGTGCACCAGGCGCTGGCTGTGAGCTACGGAAACAAGGGGAGATCCTGCTTGGGCTGCTGCACAGAGCACCGGCTGTGCTCTGCAGAGATGAGGGATAAACCTGAAAGCACCTCACTGCAGTGGCTTTGTCAGTGGCTGGCTGAATTAGGAAGCTGCACTATAAATATTGACAGAGATGGGCCATAAACTTGTGGCATCACCCCGAGGAGCTTTGGCAGCAGGAGGATTTCATGGATAGCCTTTATAGCTGAAACAGCCCAAGCTGGGATCCATACAGGACATGATGTAACAGATAATACCCAGGCATCCATCCTAGCACTCATTTATGCATTTTCAAAGCCAGCACAGTGAGGTGATGACCACTTTTGTTCAGAGGAGGCTGTGGGCAGCAATCCCCATGGTTTTACAAGACCAGCACTTGGGTCAGGCCAGGGTTTTGTTGTTTGAGTAATGCTGGGGACTCCCAGCTCCAGCACACAGGCTGGGCTGTAGGCCAACAACAAAAAAGAGGTGCCAGTGAAAAATGCTGGCTCATGCCAATTCTTCCTGTGCCTAAAACTAATTTCTCAGTGCCATGCTTCTACAAATTCACCCAAGACAATTGGAAAACAAGAAAAATTGCCAAGCAAGCTGAAACTGCAACACACACGAGCCATGGGACATTAAACATTCAAGCATGGAAAGTCATGAAAAGTTGCTTGCTGAGAAAAGCCCAGATGAGATTCCCTGAGACCAACCCCTGCTTTGTTCTACAGTTGCATCCCAAATTAAATCTTCATGATGCCTCCCTTATCCCTGCTGCAAAGGAAAGAAAGAGTGAACTACAAGCAGAGACTACAGCACATTCTCACAGCTTTGCTTTTTGGGAAGGTGGGTGGCAATGCAACTTTTTGATGGGAACAACAACCACAGAGACACTATAGAAACTCCAAAACATAAGATATCTGCTTGGGAGACAGGACTTCCTGAGAGGTGGTATATATTGGTTGATCTTTTTTCTGGTAAAGTTGTGCCACTCATGGACTATTCCAGACAATGTAATTTAAAGCAATCTTGAGGTGCCTCTCAAATTAGAAACAACCCCTGGACAGTTAAAGCCCTGGAAAAATGGCTTAGACTCCTTTCTCTTGTCACCTACTATGTTATTTGCTCTAGGGCTGTAAAGCTTTCAGAAGTGGTTTCTGTTTCACCAGGGACTTCAAAAGGAGCAGTGTCACAGCAATGCTGAGCACTTCTGAAAAGCTTGCTCAAGATCTGTGCTGTTTATATTCTAAAGATACAAGAATTTTACTGCTGTCATCATGGCAGAGTTTGTCTTCCAAGAGTTTCCCTTTATGAGGGCCAGCACTTCCAGCTCTGACATACAGCCTGATGATTTACTGTGTCTCAGATGATGTACAGTGACTTGCAAGCAGAGGTAGCTGGCTGGTGTGATTGATGTGTTACACAAAATATACAAAGTCCCAAATACAAGAGACTTGCTAAATCATCTCACTTTCCTATTTAAAAATAGGGAAGTCAACAGTTCAACAAGGCATAAAGCAAAATACAGGTGTAGCTAGAGCAAACAGCAAGTGCCAGAGCTCCTGTTCACACTTCTGCAGACTTGCATAGTCACTCAGACCCAGGTCTGGATCTGGATATTGTTCAGAACCCAGTGCTGCTGGATTTGAGGTGACTTCATACGACCCCTATCATCCTCTCTCTAGGGAGCTCTGAGTTGCAGTCACAGAGAATCACAGGATGATGCACATGATTCACTATGGCAACCAGCAGCAGACAAGAGTTCAAGTCTTCCTGGCCACATCTACACTGCCTTCTCAGATAAATCTGAACACGGTCTGTATTTCACAACATTACATTTCAGGAGGGTTGTGAATGTAATTTCTGCACCATCCTGGTGCAAACCCTCTCTCCTGTCTCCAGGCTAGCCTTAGAAGCTGTCAGAAGATAGGCAGTGGCAGCAGTTTTCAGCTTGATCTTGCTAACATAGCAATACAGAGAAAAGATTTCAATGCAGATGAAAGCAAGAGCACACAGTAGCTCTTGAGGGAGAAGCTGGGCTCACAAGAGGGAACTCAGTCTGAGCTTTCACTTCTAAAAACCTGGAAGAGGGTGAAAACGAGCACTCCCACTCACAATGCACTGTGGCTGACACACAGCCCAGCTGCTGCTCATGGCTGTCTTTTCAGCTTGGATCTGAACTGCCCTGCTATCCAGATCTGATGTACATGTGAGTCAGGAAACTTTGGAATTTGAGGGAGTTTCCATCTTGCATTCTAACTCTGCCAGGACTTTGAATTTGCCACACAAATTCCCAAAAGACAGCAATGTCCCCAGAATGTCCAGGGCTAAATTACCCCTTAAATTAATTAATTAATTTTTAATTTCAGGAGAGTATTTTGGAGACCAGTACACCAAATAATCCTAGAAGAGTGAAGAAAGAAATGCAGTGCTTTATCCCAACCCAGCCAGCACAGGAGAGTTTAACCAGCAATAAATCACACAGTGCAACTCTGTTTTCCCAGCTAGCCAGCCTGGCTGGTGGCTTTTCTCCCATAGTAAGCATGTGGTGAGGTGTCTGCACATCCAGTGCCATGCAACACTGCTGCTGCCAGTCTGGCCACACATTTCTGACTCTGCACTCAGAGAAATCTCACTGTATTTCCTCAGCGTCCGATACTCCTCCTGGGAAAGCCAGTCCACAAGTTGAAGTTGGCAGTTGAGTTGGAAGAGATGTTTGTTTTGGGCTCCTACAGCCCTCTGCCCATGGATTTTCTCCTGCAGTATTGAGATCCTTGTTTCCTTGTTGTGTTCTATGCAGAAACAAGGTCCTTCTCCAAAGGGAGAACACAGAGGAGAGATCTTGTCCTCAGAGTTTATCAGGAGCCATTTGCTCTCTCCACACATTTGCCTTACCTTTCAGTTTCTCTTCAGTGTCACTGTCTGATTCACTGTTTTCATCTGTAACTAGATTAAAAAAAAAGAAAAGAGAAAGATGAATTAAGGAAAGTCTATTTATAGCTGTGCACTTCTTATCCCTGGCATGAGAAAGCTGGGCCTGGCAACTTGAGGGGGGAGCAGTTTGGGTCCCAAGAGTTCTTTTCAAGGGTGCACATACCCACAGATATTCATCTTACCAACCCTGGTATCTTCCCATTCATACCCAAACAAACAACAACAACAAAATCAATTTTGCACAGCCAGAAGAGCTGCATAAAGAATAAAATTCCAGGATGGGATTTTACCCAAGTCTGTGTAAGCACAGCACCAAGACAAAATATTCATTAATATGCAAAAGTTTGTGGGACATGGGATAAAACCAAGGAAAGAAAGAAAGAAACAAACAAAAAAATTGCCAGACTGAATCAGATGCAAGGTCTATATGGTCCAGTGATTTATTTTTCTGAATGATGCTCTAAGGAGGGGTGTAAAATGCCTCACCTAAAAGTGCTTATAAACACACTCATTCACCCTGTGGCTGTCCATGCTTTATGAAATAGGATAAACAGTAGCAAATAATTGTGGGAAACAAATAGAAGTGGTCACCTTTTGCTGGAAATTAAAGTGTTTTGTAAAAAAATCCTGTGTTGGAAAGACACAATCTTAATTTTCACAGAGCTGAGATGCTTAAAAGTAATTGCTTTGAAGTGCCTGAATGCTTTGGGCAAGTTGTTAATTGACAGTGGGAGGCTGAAAGTCTCAATCCTGCTAAGATGAAGATGGTCCTACAATTGTAGAAACCCTGATTCCCTACTGAGGCTATTTGTTTATTGGGATGGTGAAAGAACCAGGACTGTTCCAAAATCTCCTGTGTTCCATTGGACAGTTCAGTGAAGTGACACATTCCCACAAAATATTTTGATCTCAACAAATCTGGGTTTTTGGACAGAACATTCTTCTCCACAGCTTCCAGCATGTTCCAGAAATAAACATCAAAAAGAGGGGACATGTTTGGTGTGACCTATAAGGTTATCATGCAAAGCCATGGAATGAAAATGAAGCAAGAAAACCAGAAAACTTGCATTTTAACCAAAGTCCTTTGGGCAGAGGAGCAGCCCTTATCTTACAAAAAAAAAAGAGTGGAAACCCCAACTCAACCTTAGTCTGGACTGGAAGAAGTGCTAGAAAGTGTCACACAAACCACTAAGGTAGTTAAAAGTGCAAGGCAAAAGAAAGTCTTAAATGCCTGATGATTTGAAGCTGCTTTACCTTTCCCTGAATTGCTCTCTGTAGACTGGGACAGTCTCTTGACACGTTTCTTCCCCCTCCGTGCCTCGTAAATGGCATTGATTTTCAAAACCAGCTGCTCAGCACACACACAAACAAACAAACAAACAAACAAAAAAGGTTAATTCCTTTGCAAATCCATGACCATGAGAGAGGACATTTCAGTGCTGGGCAATGCTGGGCTTAGTGGCACATTCAGTCTCTGGTCTCCCTGTCCATTCCTGAAGGGGAGGGGAATTGCAGCAGAGCCATTCCAGGCTTCCTGCTGCAGCAGACCTGCCTCCTTCTCAAGGTCCCAGGTAGGAGCAGCTGGATATGGCCACAGCATTCAGATTTATTCCATAAATAATTGGAATAAATTCAGATTCCAGATTTACTTCCACACATGTCTTGCCAGCTCAAGGTAAGACACTCCCACCACCTACTTGGTCAGGCAACTCTGAATACAAATATTTAAGTGGGAGGCAGGATGCTCTGATGTGGAAGTGCAGCCTTCACCCAGATGCCCAGCTCAAGCCTCAGGTGATGCTGCCCTTGACACAGCAAACCTCAGTTCCGAGCTGGCCCTGCAAGGCTGCTCATGGCACTGTGGGGTAAATAAATGCTTGGAGTTCTCTCTTCCACTGACATGAAAGTATGTGTGAACACACTGACAAAGCTCAAGCCCATGCACAGATGTGCAGACATACTGGGAAAGAAACCCTAAACATTTGCAGTCTTTGGCTCATTCCTGAAAGGCTGAGGCACACAGAGAGGGCATTCAAAAATCCAATATGCAAACATGAACACAGATCTGGCAACCAGAAAACAAAGAAGATACACAAACACATCCCTTTTTCCCCAAATGCAAACTGTGGGTTTGGAAAAAATCACCACAGACCATCCCTGGTAGCCTCTGCTTGTCCTGCAAAGACTGGGATAAGCAACTGTGTTTTTATAATTGTGTTTTTGAAACATTCAATAGATAGACTGCTGCCAAACCTCATTTGGACTGAATACACATCCTGCCAGATCTGAAAGAAAATAAAATTTAAATGGAGTAATGCTGTATCCAAGTAAATGCTTATAACTGCAGACAAGTCCTTTTTGTCACTCAGTTGTCATCATGTTCATTGCTCTCCTACAATCACACCTTACCTTAAATTATCCACAGCCAGTGCACCAATCAGAATGAACAAAGAACAACAGACTTCCAGGAGGAAACAAACACATGACACACAGACAATTTCTGACTGTCCCATTCAGGCAGCACAGCAGGAAGTATGATGGGGTACATCTTTTGCAAAATATGAACTGCTTTTTCCCCTCTGACATACTTCAACTTCTATCCTGCAATTACAATGCCTTTTTTTTAATTTATTATTATTATGAAATGTCAGATGGAAAAAAAAAACAACTTCTTTGAAAGGTGCAGACATGTTTGTGTGCCTTCTCCTTCAGGCAGAAAGGGGGTTAAACACAAGTCAAGTCAAGAGCCAGGACAGCAGCTACCTTGCAGGGATGCCACACGCTGGAAATTAAAGAAAACCTGGTCTCATAATCACATTCCTGCCTGGAAGAAGCCAAACAAAAAAGACAAGATTTACCTTGGGAATCTTCCTTCTCCTCTTGCCATTCTGAGAGTCTCCCAAGGAGAAGAAGGTGTCATCTGGGCTGCTGGGGGTTGAGGGAGGGCTGATTTTGGATGGTGACCCAGTCCCATCACGGCTCAGTTTCCGTATATCCGGCAGTTTGAAACTCCGCCGCTCCGAGTTCTGCCGGAAAAACATGGGCTTGGAAAGCAACTGGAAATGAAGGAGAAGGGATGAATGACCACAGTACCCCGTGTATCTTCATTCCACTGTCACATCAGCAAATCCAGTGGGGCAGCCACAGCACTGAGCTGTCAAAACAGCCTGAGAGTGCCCACGGATTTCTGCACATGCAAGGAACCCACACAGCTGCCAGGCTACATCTTTAGCAGCAATTTAACCATCCCATTTTCATTCCAAAACTGAACACAAGCTCAGGGGTTGGCCAAGACGGCCTCGCTCCAGTGTGGAAAAAAACCTCCCAGGATTTGGGTAATCCAGAGGCTGGGGATTGTAAACAGGGCAAGACCAACCAAACAACCACAAGCATTTGGGATAAGGAGCAGCTAGCCAGGAGGAACAGAGAAGCAGTGAGAGCAGCATGGCTACCTTTGACAGAAGCCAGAATCAGATATTTCAAAGGGTACAAGAGATGCTGTTGGACAATTATGGAGACTGCTTTCCTCCTAAACTCATTAGCAAGTTTGGTGGGAGTACAACAGAAGATGTTTAAGTACCAGAGTAAATTTCCTAAAGTGTCTGACCAAAAATAGCATCAGAGAAGTAGAAAGCTCAGCTCCAGATAAAGAAGGGCAAACTACTTGTCACCAGAAAGATGCTCAATAAGAACCCTTTTTATCTTCTCCTTCAGAATTTCCCAGTAGTTATGACAAGGTAAATTGCACCTTTTGTGGGAACAGTATCTGCACTGCCAGAGGCTTTGGCACTAAGAAGTGTGGGGGAGAGTTATCCAGCCTAGCTCTGAACAATTCACAGCAGCACCACGACTGTAGCTGAAGCAGCACCACCATCTGCCTCCATCAGCAGTTATTAGTCAGACCAATTAATCCATTTAGGTTAGCTGAGGCATCCCTGGATTCGGCAGAAGATGCTCAGGTCACAAAAATGTTTGCCACCTACAGAGAAGTCACGTAAAAATGAGGCTGGAAGGAGTCTTTGATGAAGAATCTCATTCTGCACCAGGGATATGATCTACTACTTTCATAGTAATCCTGAATGTCTGTCCAGACCCATTCCCCATTACTGCAGCCTGGCCAGCATCTCCAGCAGGATGAATGCTGTATTGCAAACCCACTGGCTGTCAAGAGAGCTGCAGCATCTCCTGACTGATGCACATCGTGCCTTTTAGAAGCCAAAGCACTGCAGAATAACATAGTTCCTCCTGCTCACCTCTCCTGCTGGGAGCAGTGACTCTGGTGAAAGGCATCCCTGTGCAGCACTGCAGCCCCCTTTGGATAGCACATGTGGGAAATTTGGGTGCAGGGATGACTGCAAACCTCTCTGAAGAGATCAGCCTCATCCCAACACTCATACACATGGCCCCTTGCTGCTCCAGACCTCACTAGCAACAAGAAGAATGGATGAGAACCACAGAACAATTTTCACTTCAAAGAGCTGAATTATCCAAAAACACCTTAGTTGCTGATTGAGCTGGTTGGAAAAGAGCAGCATGTCAAGGAATGCTGCACATAAAACTTCTGAAAATGCTGGATAACAGCTCTAATAACAATTGTTACTTGGAAAGCATGAGAAAACCCTTTGGCCAGGAAAGCTGTGTTTAGATCCCTGCTATCCACTCCGAACCCATTTATTGCCAAGATAACTTTGGCCATCACACTGTCCCTGCTGCCCCAGGCTTGGATTATTCAAACAGGCAACATGAATCAACCAAAGCAGCTTGGGAGGCTGGGAGAGCAGGGCTGGCCTTGGTAAACCCTGAGCTCTGAGCAAGAGGTGCCAACCAAAGTTTTATCTCTTCTTTTGGTTCCATGGACAAGGAGGAAAGAGGCACCAAGCTGTGAGCTGTGGTGGGGATGCCCTTCTAGCACAAGCTGTCCACCCAGGGGACTGGCACTGTGTTATTTACCAGCAAATTGTCTCATGGAGAGAGCAAAAAAAGGCTCCTGGGGGGGGAAGGGGGACCTGCAGAGGCACCTGGGCATGGGCAGACTGCACTGCCCACAGGCTTTGATTACCCAAATACTTCCATGCCCTCTTTGAGAGGAGGAAAATCTTCCCACACCACTAGGGAAGGCGATCCTGGAGTGAAAAAAAAGTGGAAGCAAACAAACCGTTTATGTAAGGGAATGCTGATTTGTTTTTTAACCTCACTGAAGGGCAGTAAATTCCCTCTTATCACACTGTATTCCATGGCAAAAGACATAAAGGAAAAGTCCCTAACATGATGAAGGTGTCCACTTTTACCACACAGGACCTAGATTTCACCCAAAAACTTTCTGGAGCAGAAGAGGTGGCCACTTGAACCAAGGTACCTTTGTGGGAGTCCCAGGGACAGAAGAGGTGGGGGATGCTGGGAAGGTCAGGACACATTTCTTCCCCAAACAGCGGCTGTTGGTCTCGATGTCTTCATAAGGGTTTTCCTTTGATGGTGGATCTGCAGCAAAAAGCCAAAAGCAAAAGGTTCTGAGAGCCGAAAATCTCTGAGGTTTGCCATAAAAATCTGTTTAGGGATCTGCTGGTCTTCTCCCACCTCCCACATCAGACATCAAGACCTGTTCTCAAGCATTCCTGCAATTGCTTCATTCTCTCCATAGCCCTAAAGTCCAGCTGCTTGCTGGACAGTGTCCAAACCCTGACAGACAAATGCAGCCATAGAAACATATCAAAGATAGTACAGATGGAAAAGACCCTCTGAGCCCTCAAGTTCATTTTCCTGTGTCCAGAAGAGCTGTGATGTTCTCATGCACATTAGTTCATAATTATATTTCCTTCTTTCCAGTCCTCTGCTTGGAGTTGCTCAATGAAATTGTGAGCTGAAGCCTAGCATGAAGGTCCTCTCTCTGTTTAAGCCCCACATTTAGGGGGATGACATCTGATCATCACTTACTTGGAGCTGGAGTGATGCCCTGCGCTTGGGCTGACTGCAGGAAGGTTTAATCCATGCTCTGAACATGGATGTCTATCACACAATCCAGGATTTCAAACACATTTACCAGTCATGGAGACCTGAGTCTCACAAGCTGTACTTTAGAAAGAGGGAAGGATTAAGCCACTCAAAGTTGGGATGCTCTTGCCCTGGAGAAGGATGGAGGTGAGGGGATGTGGGACACAAGGCACACTTCTGGAGTAGATGTGGCTTCCTTCCCAGTAATCCTGGAGATGAGGCAAACAACTAATCTGAGTTTTAAACACTCAAAATCCTATATAATGAACTTCTTATATCCCAGTCTTCAGCAGTACTAGGGAATGTAAGCCTAAGTGTGCTCAAAAAGAGCACAACTCTGACAAAGCAGGTTGTGACATCTCCACCCAAGCATCTAAGAAACCACTGCCAAAGGCTCAGCACAAGCATCTGCACAGGCAAATGATAAGTTATGAGCCTTGTCTCTTCACTGCCTCATTTCATGCCATATCCCAGTGGACAGCTGGGACTCAAAGCCTTTCTCCTACTGTCACAAAATGCTTGGCTGAGAGTGAAGACTGGCAGTCAGTGGTGCTGCAAGGCTCTGCAGCAGGAGCAGTAATGGCTGTGGGATCTGTCTAACGAGTGCACTCCCACCTGCCTGCCCAGCTGGGGCAGAGGTGCAGCTGAACTCTTCAGACAAGGACAGAAACCCAAGTCTTTCCCAGCACTGTCCTCTCCAGTAGCGGGTGACACCCAGTGCTCCAGCAGGGAATCCAAATCCACCATGGAGAAGGCAAGTGGGTGACACCAGCAAAGCAAGCACTTAGTCAGCAAACATTTCCTGTCCCTGAAACTGGCTCCACTTCCTAATTTCAATGGCCTCTTCAGTATTGAAAATATACTTCAGCTGTCATGCAACTGGGAAGACTGGAGAAAAACAGAATGAGTTTGGATTCTCTTGCCTTTCCCATCTTCAAAGTGCTAAGCAAGTCCAGTTAGCTTCAGTCTAGAAGAAAGAGTACCATTTCCCTCTTTATTACAAATAAACCTTGTCCTCCATCAGCCAGCCTCCAATATTTCAGGTAAGCAATGGTGAACAGGAAAAAAAAGGGGACATGAAGGAAATCTGTGTGTCTTGCTGAAAATTGGAGCCATTATCCCACCAGCAGCTGAATCCCCCCTAAATCACACATATGGGTGTGCGTGTGTGCTTGCACATCCTGATGGGCACATGTGATTGTCTGTGGGCCAGCAGCAGTGTCCTGTGGCTGAGGTCTTGGTTCCCTCTCCACTGGTGAGGTTTTCACATGTTGTTTGTTTTGTGGATTAAACTTGTCTGTGGCCTTGTGAAAAACAAAGCTGCAGCTTTTTATTTTGAGTTATCCCTGTCCACCCCTTTTCTCAAGCTTCCATGGTAACACCAGCAGGACTTCAGGAACCAATTAAAGATCACTGACTCCAGGCAAAGCCTTAACATGCAGCTAGAAAACAAAAAAAACCCCAAACATGTTCTATTAGCTGACAATTACCTATAACTTTGTTTTCTTCTAATCTTTGCAACTAAAAGCTGGAGGGAAGAGGAACTTCAGGCTGATATTTGAGTTCCTTGCACACTTGGGACATGGGGGTGTTCTTGTGTTAGAATAGATGAATTTGCCTTCACAGCCACTCTGTAATGCTATCCATGTTATTCCAGCTGACAAGGTGACCCTTACCCAGTGGTTTCTGAGACCTCCCATCATGCCCCAACACAAAAACCCCATAGCAGCTGCTCAGACACTCCCTGTCCCTTTGGCCTCCCATGTAAAGAGAAGAAAAAAAGCAAACACAAGGCCCTTAGCTCCACAAATGAGGCTGACAGCTTCAAAAATGAAAGAAAGGATGGATTAGAATTGCCTTGTCTGCCACCAGTCCCAAAGGAACACAATTCCTTTAAGAGTCCTTTCTCATCAGGTATGATCAGATTTTATTAATATTAAAACAGTAATGCCTGGCCTGCTCCTGAGAAATTGCAGCTCCTCCTATGCTGAGCAGCACAGAGCACCTTTGTAGGATTACAGCAGCATGGCAAGAGCTGATGCAGCTATTCCCTTCCTAATCTGCTGACCTCAGCCAAGAGATTTACACAGCACCAGCCCAGACCTACCAAAACTCATTTAGGCTTTCTCAAGGGCGACACTTCTATTCTGTGTTCCATCAAAGGCCACCTAACTCACAATATTAAAAACACTATATAAATGGAGAGAGCTACAGGAAATAATCTTCAGAATGGCATTGATGTGACACTGGAGTTAGAGAACTAAATAAAACTCAATTTCAAAGATTGTGGGACCCAGTTTCTTAATTGCAATGGTACCTGAAGCCATAGACAATCCTATTCCTGAGCTGTGGAACTGACTTCAAGGCTATGCTTTCAGACTGTTCACATTATCTCAGCAGTCACAAAATCACCACAATGTACAGATCAGAGCTGTGAGAATTAATCCACAGGACAAAAGGAAGGCAGAGGAGATATGCCAGCAAAAAATAAAAGCTGCTTCCCATATGCCTCAGGTTTATCTTTGAAGCTGATGAGCTTTGAAGTACCCCATCCATTTTTCTTCTTACTTGCCAATAATATGTGCAAAATGTGTCCTGGCTTACATTTGGATAATAAACATACTTTATTCAGCACCTCTGCAGAATGCCTGTTGACCATGAGTCTTGCTACTCAGGACTAGCATCCAGCTACCTTCCCTGTGCAGAGTTCCTTTTATAAATACATATTATGGTATTGGCTTTTCACAAATATTAGAGTGGATATTATATGTGTAGTGGTAAAATAATTTTTAAGATATAATTTACTTTAAAAGCAACATAAGCTAATAAAGTGTCTTTGTAGTAGTAAACTACCTGATTAATTAAATAACACCCAGCAAAAACATCTACTGATATACCAATTACCAACATGACCATCTGCAAAAATTGAAGACCACAGTCCAAATTAAAACTAATTAAAAAAAAAATAAATTAAAACCACAGCCAAAAAAACGTGTATACTCTAAAAAAGCAAACTCAAAAAGTAGCCAGGTAAAACATTCTTAAAATATAAAAAATAGTTCATTAAAAAAGTTTGAAAATGTATAATAAGTCTATGAATATACAACGGGCTGATAAATTTCAGAGGTGTCTCCAAAACAGCCAAGCACCCCGCCGTTATAACCTTTTGCTTTATTGCTTGTCTCTTACTGTCTTTTATTAAACTTTTTAAATTAATTTTTTTTTTTTAATTTTACCAAAGAAGAAAACCTGGTTTTTGACAGCTCCTACCCAGGATGTCCTCGTAGACGTTCTCCTCGGATAAAGTGCGTGTCAGGGCCAGCTTGGTCTGCGCGTACCAATCCACCCGGCCGTGCTCGGATGATGACTGCAGCAAGTCCTCAAACTCATACGATTTCCTGCACCACAGAGTGGGGAGGAGGAGGAGCAGAGAGGGGACAGTGATGCAGTTAACCAGTATTTATAACCAACTTACAGCTAATTCACTTCTCCAGTAAATTACTGACGGTGTTTCACTGCCTCATCCCATGTAAAGCATGGAAAAGCAATACTGAGGTTGGCTGTTTTTATCATTTGGGGGTGCCACAGATAATCTGGGTTGTCCCGGCAATAGCACACTGTGAAGGTCCAAGTGTTAAATGGCGCATCCTAGAACACTGCACAGAACCCTAGGTCCCATTTACAGCACAGATCTCACATGCTAAAAGCAAAAGAGAGCCCCAAAATCAGCTCTCTGAGCAGCATAATAAAACAAAACTTGCTTGAAGAATGCTAGAAAGGGTAAAACTGTGCCCTCCATGAGCAAACTTAGCAAGTTTTGATTTCCATTCTGCAATGGAGCCAGGAATTTTTAAGTGACAATTTATCCAGAGGACATTTCAAAAGCAGTGTATTTTATGTTCCCTATCCCAAAAATGTGTGACAGTCATGTGGGAGGGGATAAAAGGCAAGCAAGCACTCCAGAAGAATATATACACATTAGATTCACTGAGGTTTACTATGGGCAGTGAAAATGCTGCAGTAGAAACTAGAGATTATCATTCCAAACACTGTTCCAAACCAGCTGTGGTCATTTTGTAATTAAGTAGAGTTTCTGCTAAGAAAACCAAAACAAAACCCCAAAGCCCTCAATTCTGGGCTTGAAGGTTAAGCCATGTAATACAGTGACCTTAAATCTGCCATGACTTATCACTGTGGAGTAGTGCTGGAAGTAGTAGTAGCCACTCATCCATGCTGGGAGAGATGAGTGAGTGTTGATTATGCTGGAGATTCTGAGCAAAAAGGAAAGATCTGTGTGTCTCAGAGGAAGATGGGAAGGTGGGGCTCTACCATGAGGACCAACAGCTCCATGAAACACAGCTCCAGTACCTGTGGTCAGCGTTGTTCTTGTGCTTCCCGCTCCAGAGCCTCCTGCTGACAGCTGATGGGGGGGGAGAGGAGGGCAGAGGAGGGGGAGGAATGGATGGCAGGGGGGGTAAGTTCCTTTTGTTCCTAGCTGCTGGCACCCAGTCCTCTTCCCCCTCGTGTTTGAACGTCCGCCGAGGCTTGGGCAGTGGGTTGATGAAGGGCTTCTTCTCCGGCACCCCCGGCTCTGTGTACACGTTCTCCACCGTGCACTGCTTGGATTTCACATGGGAAGTTCTTACCTCTTCTAGAGTCCCAAAAATTGGCTCACTGGTTTCAGAGTCCAGGCCAGGAAGCCTTTTGTTGAGCTCAGCCCCCCCACATATGCCCTCATGGCCCTCGGGAGTGGGGTGCCCCTGTGCTGCCTTCTCCTGCAAGCACTGTGGGGAATAGTAAGTACCAGGCAACTGTGGCTGCAGCTCTGCTGGGCCATCTTTCAAAGCCTGCTCTAGCTTCTTGACCTGACTAAGCACTGAAAGATTCTCCTTCTGAACCTCCCACTTCCCACTTTTCACCTCCTTGCATTTTCCAGGGCTGGACTCCATTTCCTCATCCTTCTGCGCTTCCCCTTTTCGCTCTGCTGCTTGCCCCGTGCCTTTCTGAGCTCCTGCTTTCCTCTCATTCTCTTTGCCCGCCCCTTTGCACTCCAGTTCCCAGCTCATGAGTCTCTTGGTCTCTGCTTTCCGAGTCCCCAGTGCTTCCCCACTCATCTTCTCAGCCACACAAGGCATCCTGTGCTCCTCTTTGACTCCTGCCTCCTCCTCTCTGCGAGGAGCAGACTGCAGTTCCTTCTTCCCTTCCCATTCTGAAATCTTCTCCTTGATGCTGAAGGACTTATTCCTCAAGCCAATTTTCCCAGGTATATTCTGAGTGCCTCCTATCTGCCTCCTGATGATTTTATTGTTTTCTTTGACATTCAGATCCACAGATGGGTCACTGATGATCATTTTAGGACTAAGCATGTTCTGCTGAAAACAGTGGAGCCTTGGATCCAGCATCAAGTTCTCCAAGGCTCCCAGTGGGTTCTTCACCCCAGAAGAAACTGGTTCAGCTTCAGGTGTTAAACCCAGGGCAACAGAGGAACCTTCAGAACATTTCTCACTCAAAAATCCACACAAAGGTTTTTCTAATTCCTTCACAGCTGCTGTACTGTTCTTATCTGCAAGCTTGATCCTGCATATCAAAGACAAAAACGAAAAAAAACCATTCACTGCCATTGCTCATCCTTGGCTTAGTTCATCAGCTCCTCAAGCTTTACTCATAAAGCTGATGGCAGAGGATGCTCAAACCAAGCACCTGACATGGGCTTAGAGGGAAGGATGCCCAGGAAAATCTTTCTAGCCAGAACATACTGCTCTTCTCTCATTAAAACCAAGATGAGGTTTGAAATGGAGCCTTTCTCCATGGAAGAAGTAGGCTGCAGGTGAGAGGGGTGGTTTTTGTACATCAGACATGCTGATACCAATAAGAGCTTCACCAATGTGTGTGTGCAGAAGTGCAGCAAAGCTTTGGACATCATCAGGCATTAAGCAAACAAATGCAAAATTACTGGTGTTACACAGAGGAGAAAGCATATGGTACAGCTGGCATTCCTGTAGTGCCTGCTCAGAGGATCTCTCTCATCCATCCTAATGATCCCCAAATGCATGTTGATGCCCAAAGATTGCACTTTTATTACTCCATTTCTATGGGTTCTACCATCCCAGTCCACAGGTGCACTTAGGCACACTCCCACAGCACACAGAAACCAGACTCAACATTCTCAGATTAAACATCTTCACTCTTTGGGTCCAAAGTGCAACAAAAATTCCAAATCTATTTAGTCTAAAGATTTCCAGGTGTGTGATATCACAGCATCAATATCTTGCTGAACAGGCAGTTACTCCAACACAAAATGTTTCTGAACTGAAGCACTTGGCATGTCTTTGAGGTTTGCCTGGGCTTGGGAAAAAGCACCAAGACAACAAAAAGTAATTACTAGGATGCAAACCCATATCATTAATCCCATTTAACCACAATCCCAACATAAGATTCAACTTGGGAAATCACCCCATTAACTTAAATAGCCAATTGTGCCTCTTCCAGAACTTACCAGTCTTGTAAGAGCATCCCTAGGGACACCCTGAGTGCTGTCAGGCCTGGAGCTTTGTCCTGGAGCTAAGCAGTTCTGGCAGCCATTGCAGACTTGGTCACGGTGCAAACTCAGTCTGAGACAGGTTTGTGAGAGGAAATGGGACCTGAGCCACACCCATTCTTCCTTAGCCTCACAGATATTTAACCCCTGGCTGTGGCAGTGACGCTGTGTTTTGGTTAAGAGCTGGCACTGTGGACACCACAGTCCTTCCCAAGCTGGGCATCACAGTGCCACTGGTGGTTGGAGCTCAGTGTAGAAGCCACCCTGCAACGGGTGGGGACACTGGGGCTCTTCTGAGGAGTCTCCAGGTTGAAGACTTCAAGTGTAGGAAGGGAAAACTGACTGGATGAGTTCATACATGTGAGAATCACAAGATGGGACCTATGGGGTGTGTTTTAATGTGGGAGGAGAGAAGGACAGCACCCAGCAGAGAGAAGGTTTCTTTCCCTTGGTTTTCTTTGTGTTGGGGATAATAAAGACAAGCAAAGCACACTGGCAATGGAACAGGAAAAGCTCTCACCTCTCAAGAGACTTGCAGACAGCACCCCCAGACTTGCTGCTCACGTCGGTCGCCTTGCTTGCTGTCATCATGTCAGCACACAGCAGGGCAGCAGGTCACCTGCAGACACACACAAGGAAGGGGCATTGCTCTCTGCTCAGCATGCTTCTCTTTCCCTTCTACACACACACCTTTCTCCTTGAACTCCAGGAGAGGAGCTGAAGCAAGACATGACAGCTTTCTGAAGACAGCCAGGCTTCCTCCCCTGCAAAATGGGAAGAGGGGTGACAGCAATACCCCTCAGAAGTTCAGTGAGAAGTTGACAGTTTTTGAGGGCAAAAATTGTCTTTGTCTCAGCATTAGTTGATGCACCTTGAATTAAATATGGAGCACATTCCAAGAAGGCTTTTATTGCTGTTAAATTTCATCAGATTTAGATTTTTTTTCCCCTTGCAGAAGACTAAACCAAAAACAATTTTATAACAACCTCTGTTAAGGCCACAAGTCTGAAGTGGTTGCTGGGCATATAACACTGTCACAACATTCAAAGCTTGGGATAAGAAAATATTTTAGCCTGAAGAGACACTGCACTGCAGCCACTGGTCTTCTCTCTGGTGGGCCATGTTAGCCCTGCTACTGATCTCATTTCACAGCACAACTCCTTGTGGGGATAAGATAAATAATTCACAAAAATTACTCATTCTGTTTGCCTCATGATTTCTAGCACTCTTGGAATGATTGTCCTTCTCTTTGAGTGCCACTGCTACCCAGTCAATGCAATGGACTCCATCCTCAATTTATTGTGCTGCAGTGCTCTTTTTTGTTAAATAGAAAATAGAAGAATTACCCTGTTTCTCTGCAGCACCATCTCTGCTCTCTTATCAGAGTGGTCTGCCTGCTCTAAGGCATTGCAATGACAACAGGCTCACCATCCTGTAGGCAATACTTAGAAAAATCTCAGATTTCTCCACCAGCTGGTTGCTAGAGGCTGCCCTGCCATGCCTGGCATTTGACAAGACCAAGTGCCTCTTGTCATTAAAAAAAAATACAGCCTACCATACACTGGAAACAGTAAAGAACAAAAGGATCTCTCGTTTACACTATTCAAGTTTTTGGGCAGAGAAAGGAAAAAGGGGGGTGGAGGGGAAATCAGTTTTGTATGTTCACAGTTTTCTCTCCCTCCTTTTATTCCATACTGGCAATGTTCCTGAGGCAAGGAGTGAACTCTGGGTCAACTCAATGTGTACATACTCGGGGCAGCTCATTGCTAACCATTTAGCAGACTCTCTTTTTCCCAGACAATAAACCCCCTTGGCTTCTCTCCCTCATTAGTAACTGGAACAAGCACCCATTTCACATCTAGACATAGAGCAGCCTTGCAACACTGTCAAGAAAATTTACCAGCCCAAGGAACAAAATCTATTCATCCATCCGTTAACTGTTATGGATTGAGAATAATGAAAGACTAACCATACTTGTGGCCTTGGCCAAAGAATGACTCACCCAGGCAGCCAAAGCAGATTCCTGCAAAGCTGCAACAGAGTCTGCTCTGCACTTGGTTTACAACATCCCTAGAGCAGGGATCACTCAGCACTCATTTGGTGCCTTGCAGCTCCTTTAGTGGTGAGAAATACAACATTTCTTGTGTCCACGCACACAATCCCTGGGGCTCTGCTGGAACATCAAATGTTTGCTGGGGATGTGCTCCTCTGTCCTCATAAGATCCCCCAGTTTCCCCATTAGGAAACTGCATCTCACAGCCTTTTCCAACAGCCTGCTAACAAACCCTGCCCTGAAAACAAACATCTGGGTACAGGCAGATGTGTGCTGATGCTCAGCACAGTCAGCTCCCTGGCAGTGGGACAGGCTGAAAAGAAGATGATACAGAATAAGAGGTGCACTTGTTTCCTCATCTGTGGTGGATGGGACAGACTCCATCAGCCCTGATTTGCACAAGTGAGCCACAAAGCAGCTGCTGAGTGCTGCAGAGTCTCACGGGAAAGGAGCACCACTGCAAGCAGCAGATCAGCATGACTTGGAACACAGGGCAGAGGGACATGTGTCCTGTCCAGGCACTGGAGTAACCAAAGCAACACCAGGCAGATTAAAGAGTTGTCCAAGAGCTTCCAAAGCTGTGACAACAGCCAGGTACCTACTGACACCCTCACTGACAACATATACTGCTTAGGGAGTAAAGCCATCCCCAGGAGATACATGAGTGGCTGTGCCTTCCCTCTGAGCAGCAGGGCACACATGGTGCCCTCAGCATCACCTAGAGGATTATTGCAGCACATTAGCTGGTTCTGCTCAAAAGAGTAAATATTTATCCAAACACATCAGAAGACACGTGAGGGGAAAAAGAGTCACCTCTGGAAAAAAACAGCAGAAAATAACAAGATAGTTCTCAGTAAGTCCAACAGTCAAATAATTTCCTGGGGCCAAGCACAAGCCCAGATGAGCTTCAGAGATGACATTATCACCTCTTCCAATAATAAGGTCACCAGAAATAACTCACAGGCCTGACCCACAGGCATTGCCAACACCTGACCAGAGGGACTGTGATGGCAATGATAGAAAATTGCCTCCAGTAGACAGAGAATATCTAGTTTTGTTTTCCAAGTTTTGGCTCCACAAGCCACCCAGAGCTAATGTGACAGTTCATTTTGGAGGGCAGAGGGAACTCTTGTACCTCCTGACTGCCCACATCTCTCCTACCATCAACCACACACTACCCTGTGTGCTGGCTCAGGCCCTTCAGAGAGAGCATCTCTGTGACTTGCTACAGCTCACTGAGTTTTTGACAAAGCAGCACATGGAACTCAACACAAACGCAATCTGTTACAAGGGAGGTAACAAGGCTGTGTGCACAGGAGTGAAGGATGGAGGGCAGTGGGGACAGGGCACAAAGGAGAGTGTGTAAGTCTGGGGAAGGGACACCTGCCAGAGGCTAAGTGTTATCTGAAATGTTTTGCTTTCTTCCCTCATGAGCAATGTGACCAGGGCCCTACAAACTGCCCAGAAGAAACAAGCAGGGCTGAGTCCAGTCAGCAGGAGACCCCAGAAGGACATACACACACACACACCCATCAAGCTGGTACTTCTTGACAGGTTGCTGCTTTCTCTAAAAATCACACAAGAACTTCCTACCAGCAATGGGAGAACCTGCAGAACCCAAACCTGAGGCCACTGCACCTGGCACACACATCTTGGAGCAGGACATCAAGGCCATGACAGGGGAGAGAAGATACTGAGCCCCATTTGGAGAACCTTGCCACTGCAATTTATTCCCTGCCATTGTTTGGGGGAACAAAGCAGTCATCTGATAGAGTTTCAAAATTAAACTGGGAAAGGAAGGACAGGGGAGGAGGCGGGAGGAAAGAGGGAGGGGAGGGAGCTCTCAAACCTGTTGGCTGCTCCCTGGGAAGGATGTGAAGTCTCCCAGCAGAAGCCTCAGCATATCTCCCCCATGCACCCGGCCTCACAATTCCCAGGGCCATGTGACAGGGGCTTCCTGCCACCAAGTGAAGTGAGACCTACCCCGACCTCTCTCTTCCAAACAGAGTTCCTGCCTGCTTTGTGTTCGCAGAGAGGCGTTTGTTTACTGATCTATCATTGGCATGCAGGAAACAGCCTTGACATGAGCTGTAATCATCTGTCTCCAGCAATAGCTGTTTGGCTTTCTTCTAATTTAAGTTTTCCTCCTGCCCCCCTTCCCCAGTGCCCTCTTCCCCACTTCCGATCCAAACGCTTTTGCAGTACGCACATCTGGTTCAGGGATGCTACGAGATGTTTCCAAAGCAGTGAATAAAAAAGAGGCACACTCCCACCCTCAAAGGGCAGAGAAGGCTTCCAGAGGAGCACCTCCAGGGAGAGGAAGACAGCAGCTTTTCCCACTGCACTTGGTGTGGCCACCAGATGATGGTAAAAGCCAGGGGAGCACAAAGACCCTGCAGTCCATATTACTGGAAATGCACACAGGTAACACATGGGGATTCTTGTCTCTGGGAAGGCCAGACAGCAATCCCAGCAAGCAATCCTCCCAGGCCTCCCTTCTTTACAGTTTTGTTTGTGGGGAATAAACTAGGCATACCTCACAGGTGGTCTGGGGATAGGTGGCAATATCTCAAAGTTTCCTTTTCTCTGTTTACTCTCCCAAAAATTTCATCCACAAGTGGCCACACTGCTGGTGCATAGGAACAGCAAGGCTTCACAGCAATAGGAGCAACCTGTAGCTGGTCCAACTCTCCCCCAGAAAGAAAAAAAGACATGTTTTGTTTCTCCTTGGTGCTCAAAACCTGAGTAACTCCGAGCAGCCAAAGCCTACAAGGCACATCTCCCTGCTACGGTGCTTCACACAACAAAGGGTGCAGCATAAAGGCAGCAACAAGGAGGCAACAATATATAACATATATACACATACAAAGAACAGGAAGGATGCCAAGAAGACAAAACACTAACAGGAAAAACATGAGTAAGGGGAAGCCAACAGTTACAGCCTTCAAGGCTCCCTCCCCCAGCCCTTGCTCTGTTTGGAGCCTGCTTTCCTTTGGGGGAAGAAGCAGGCATGAGGATGCGTGCCTGAGCTCACACACACACACACAGAGCCCCAGCACCGGGCAGTGTCCATGCTCCCAGCACTGAGGTCACTGGCAGGGTGTAGCCCCAGGGAGTGAGCCCCTGCTCAGCAGGGAGGACAGGAGCCAGGCAGGGGTGCAGCCAGAGCTGGGAAGGGCAACAGGACACAGGAGGGGCTCCCTTGGTGAAACAAGATGCTTTCAGTGGAGGAGAACCTGACTTGAGATGCCCAACACCAACCAGCAGCAAGGTATGGGGTTTCTCAAACCTGAGCTCCACAGCACATGCCATGAGCCTTCCCCCACTGACAGCCCAAACAGTATCTCCTCAGACAGCTTACACCAAGTCCACTATTTCCTCTCCTGGCCAGCCCTGCAGATGGGCCACCTCCACAGCAGCAGGGCTTCTCAGAAAGGATAAATCAGCTTACTCATGAGGAAAAACCTTTTTACCAAGAGTGTGACCAAGACCAGAGAGATGCTGGGGGCTCTGCCCTTGGAGATACCCAGTACCCAACTGGACAATGTCCCAAACAAACTGCTCTACATGACCACACTGAGCATGGGGCTGTACTGACACCTCCAGAGGTGCCCTCCCACCTCAGCTACTCTGCCATCCTGTGCTGGGCACAGTCAGTTTAGGGCAAGGTGACCTCTTTGCAGACAGTGATTGTCCTGGCTAGTGAATCTCATTAAGACTGAAGACACCAACAGCAGGATTGTTCAGTTCATCACACTCGTAATGGGATCCTAATTGTAGACAATTCTAGATAATGGGAGCTAAGTCATTTGTTAAAGAAAAAAACTGGGATAAACTTCTACAAAACATATCAGTGAAGGACCAATGACTGGGAAGTGACATGCTCTACAGTATCTTTCAGAGCCAGATCCCACACAGTCTCCTGCTCCCCTCACCCCACTGTGTCCTAACTTTTCCCTTTGATCTATCATATCTTACACCACAGGGCTTACAAGGGGGTCAGGAGAATCCCACGTGTCAAAACAAACTGTATTTTCAAAAACCCCAAGTGGAATCGACGTTCCACAACCTCTGCCTTTGTGCCAGCACCCCACTCAGGTCAGGGGGACAATGCAAGGAATGCAGGAACTCGCCGTGTCCAGCAAAGCTGTGCTGGCTGTTGTGGCATGTCTTTAATTTCATTATATAATTCCATCTCCTGACCTTCTCCCTCTCTAAGCATGCAGAACAAACTCTGCCTGCTTATATGTCTTTAACCTGCCTGAAAGGATTACTCTGGTTCAAGGGCCTGCCCTGCTCCTCCCTTGGCTGCCAGCAAGGTGGTCCCATCCCTGCCCTTGGTAAAAGACATGCCTGATCACATCTGACAGTTGCCTTTGACTAAGGGTGTGCCTGCTTTTTTTCCTCCCTGCTTGCTTTTGCTTTGTATCAGCTCCAATGCCTTTAAAGTCCTTTCAAGCTAGGACGGGCTCACAAGGTGCCTGGTTCAACTCCCTAAACCAGGAAAGAAATAAAAAGGAGGAGAAGCAAAAAGTTTTCTGCTCAGATAGCAACATCAGTCACCTGTCTGGGAAAACCTAATGAGCACTGAAGCACATGGAAGGAATCACAGAATTATTTGGGCTGGAAGGGGCCTTGAAGACCATGGAATTCCGATCCCCCTTGCCAGGGCTGGCAACAAGACTCTGCTTGTAAAGAAATTAACCCTCAGCAGTGAGAAGAAGGAGCCAGCAGGACCTGCTGTGGGCAATATTAGGGGTCACCCCAGGTCTCAGCTTCATCCTGAGACCATCCTTGTTCTGTAGTAAAGCAGATGGACCCTTGAGAAACTGCTCTCACCTCTTGTTCATTACTTCCCTGCACCAACCACTCGCTGAAGGTTGTAGGTCAAGCTCCTCAGGGATATCACCAGCATCACCTGCCTGACACCTGGATCTGGAAGGACAGCACATCTGGTAACAAGGTAGCTCTAAAAACCCCTGCTAACCATGTGCCAGCTGAAACTTTCTTCCTAAAGAGCCCTGGAAAAGTTAGGGTAGAGATGACTCAGGAATGGCAAAGGACAAATTCCTGATCCAAACAGCACTTCTGTTTCGAAGTATAAAATAAATTTAAGCAGAAGAAAAGCCTGATTTTTCTTTTTAAACAATGGGGAAGTGGCAGCAATTTTCTCCCCAGGCTCCACGCTGAAACAGCTGAACCATTTTGGCTGAAGGCTTTCAAAAGTAATTCAGCCAGAGGCAATGTTCAGCATGGAAAAGTGCAGACTGAAACAAAAATAAAATCTTGACCTGAAGACAGTAATCAAAAACAGGGTCTCACAATATGAATTATCTTCTGCTAAAGGTGGAGCTCGTTGCACCCACTATTATTAAGCCTGTCCCCACATTTCCCATTGTCTTATTTTCTCTTTGTTCCTCCCTCTAAACACATAACAAACAGAAAAAAACAACTCAAAGGGTATTAGACATTTTTTCAGCTCCCTTCAGGCAGACACACCCTCAGCTGAAAAACATAGCATTTTCAGGGTTAGTGGTAGGATATTTCATGACCCTGACAAAAAAACCAGAAACACTCTTTTTCTAATTCACTGCCCCCAGCCACAGATTTAGTCCTGCACGCATAGAAGGTAAATACTGCTTTTCATCCTGGTGGCAAGTATGGTTTGTATGACAGCTTAGAGAAATGATGAGTCTAACTCCTGCAGGTAGGTTAACAAATATTGAGAAAAAATTCACATGGAAAGGAAGAGAATGACTTAGTATTTTCCAATCTGGCTGCTAAAATGATTGCAATGCTTAATGGAATTATGTGTTTCAGGCTATGCTTTCTACAAGGAAGTAATGAAAAAAAGATTGAAAAAAACCTGCAATTCCAGATGAGGAGTCCAAGACTCTGGGAAGTGATGGCAGGAGTAAAGGACAACGCTTCTGGGAGAGTTCCTGGCATTACTAGATCATCTCCCTGTGTTTAAAGTTTTGTGTATGTGTGCACACACTGGGGTTGCTCATCCCCTTTGAAGAGATGATAATATTTGCTTTTCCTTTGCAGCCTAATAAATGGAAATTCAGTTACTTGTAATCCAGGCTGAAGAAGACACCGGTGGTGTATCCTCACCTGCAGATTACATCAGTGAAGATGGTGATCCACGCCTGCTTGGTTTGGCTTTGAAACTACCCACAGAGAAGACAACCGTGGTCAATAGAGAATAAAACAAAAGAAATATGGACCAGATTGACACAAGCATACATCTACCAGCAGAATCATCTATCAGCCACATGGAGAGACAGGATTCCAGCAGATGCAGTGGAACTGGCTTCAGGTCCCAATAAAGTCAAAAATGAATTGGTAAATACTCATTTCTACCAGTGCAGCCAGCTGATGTAGGGGCTTTTCCCTCCTCTAATAGGAGTGCTGTGTTACAAACATACCAGTCCTACTGCACCAGTAAATCACTTCTAGTGTAAAAGAATTGGAAAGAATTCAGGGTCATTATGCTTACAACCAACCCAAACATTTGACAGCATAGGAAACAACCTGTCACTAAAAAATAGTGTTCAGCTCATGAACGACACTGGAATTCATTTTTGATGTGGTGAGATAATCTCTGCTATTCTAACATAAATGGGACCCAGAGAGGTCCCTTCGAGGAGCAACTCTGCAAAGAGTTTCCTGGCAGGAAGACAAATTGTCTCACATTCAGAAAGGAAATGAGAGCATTAAAATGAAAAACTTCAACTTCTTCCAAAATAAGTTATCATCAGGGAGACAAATGGAGCCGCAGCAAATCTCTCCTTCGGTGGCCTTCACCCTGCAGGATGCTGACTCTCGTCCCTCCTGATGAGGATTCAGCACACAGCTTCCTGAAGTGTCCATCACCACAACCTTGGGGCACCATCTGCATGCTCCATGAGACCTTCCTGTACCCACTCCAAGTCCATGACCTTCCACTACAGCCTGTCTCTGTCCAGCATCACCTTCTGAGCTCAAGCAAAAAGTCACCTATGGATTGCTTTTCGGTTCAGGAAAATCTCCTGAACCTCTTCTTTCACCCTCCTCTTTGCTCCTACATACTCTCCCACATATCTTTGCCGTCACAAAGGCAGAATCTGTTTATTGCAGACCTGATTCTTGATGGAAACCTTCCAACCACAGCACAGCACATCATCCCCTTGGCTCAGCCTTCCTGAGCAGAGAGCAGGGCCAGGCAGCACGTGAGCTGCCCAAGATTTAGCCATCACCAGGAGGAAGCTCACACAGCTCCAAGGAGGAACAAACCTCTGCAAAGAGGGCTTGCATTTATTTATTTTTCCAGGAGGAACGCTACTCTCGGTGGGTGTGTGCGTGCATGTGTGCGTGTGTTTGTGTCAGGACACTGGGAAAAAAGACAGTGGAGCTGAGCTGCCAGGAAACAGTCGGCCATCTGCCCGTGCAGAGAGCAGTTTTTCCTTTCCTTTTGTATTGAGAGGAATGTAGCTGCGAGCCTGGGAGGAAATCTGAGCGACTCTGCTTGGCCAGGGAGAGGAAGCGAGGGGGAGGGAGCCAGCCCCGCTCCCTGTGGTTCCGCGGTCACTGCACTCACGGCCAATAAAAGCGAGGAAAAAAGCCCGACCAAAACCCCAAAGCCTAGGGAAAAAATCGCTTTTCCTCCTCCACCCTTTCACCTGCGGTTGGATGGTTTCTTGCTGGATCCCAGAAACCTGGGGTTTTTGAGCTTTCTGTGCTGACCCCCTGGAGAACACTGCTTTTGACCTGAGCCTTGTAGAAGGCTTCTAAATGTGAGTGATGGAGTTAAAATCATGTGTGTATAGTTAAACAGAAGTGTCTGCTTTCACATGGTAAAAGGTTTTCAATTTGAGGTTTTTATAGTATATAAAAGTATGGAATATATAGGATATAGTAAGTATGGGACAAGATGGAGAATTTCGGGTGGTGCCTTTTTGGGTGTTCATCTTCCTTCTCTATAGGTTTCATGTAGTAGTTTCTGGTTAGTCAGTGTCACACTAAAAGCCATGGGAACTTAGTTATTAAGTTAAAAAATAAATAATATAGGTGTTAATTCTCTATTGGATTGTTTAGCTTTAAAAGACCTTGTAGCAACTGTATCTTTCTCCATTTTCCTCGCTTCTAGCAGGTAGCTAGAAGTGCTGTTAAATGCTCTGTACTTTTTAATAAGATTAATAAGCCTGAACACAACAAAATCCATTTCCTTAGTGTATTTTTTAATCCTGGCTCTGAGTAAAGGCACAAGAGACTGAGACAAACCATTGAGTAAGTGGTGCAAACTCCCACCACTGTTACAGTTTCTCCTCTGGGCACAGGGCTCAGCAGAACAGTGCCCCGGGGACACCAGCACAAGGCTTTGTCCAGCCCGGACAAGAAAGCGACACAGACAGAAAATCAACTCACATCACCATGTTGCTTGTCTGCCCACATCCTCTCCACAACCAGGAATTTGGCAACCTGAGCACAAAGCAACCCTTGGCTCTGAGAAGGCTCCCCAAGCCCAGCAGAACCTCAGCAAAGGGCAGAGCCTGCTGCAGGTGACCATCCAGACATCCTGCCCCAGGGGCTTCGGTACAGCTTCTGACCAGAAAACTTTGTAAGAAAGGGGAGCAAAGAGCTGATCTCCTGGTACTGTCAGGCAAAAATACTGGCAAAACATCATGGTGCCTTGGTGGCATTGTTCTGCCACTTTTTGTGGTAGAAAAGCCCCAGGCAAAGAAAGAAAGAAAGAAAGAAAGAAAGAAAGAAAGAAAGAAAGAAAATAGAGGAGGGCAACATTTTCGAAAGTGACTACATGACTTTGAAGTGTAAGACCCATTTTCACAACTGAGGATCAGATTTTTTTAAAAATAAACATTCTTACTAGACTTGCACTTAACACTTGCAATTCCATCTCCTTTCTTTAAGTCCCAAATAAGTCCCAGCTTTGACTGAATTAGCTCCACACCGTATTCATGTGGCACTTTGGGACACGGTGTGGTGGTGGACGTGGCCGCTTTAGGTTAATGGTTGGACCCTGTGATCTTGGAGGTCTCTGCCAATCTAAATGATTGTGTGACTGTAGGAGCAGCTAACATTTTCAAAGAGCTGTAAGCACACTTTTCTTTTTCACTGACTGCAACAGGAGACAGGTCTAGGTATGGCTGGGAAAATCAATTTCTCTGCACCTTCGTGCACCTACGCAAACTCTGCTGCTCACCAGGTGCCAGATACAGCTCCACAGAGCTGGCAGAGCTTGCTAATGTGGGAGATGCATCAGAGAACAGATCAAAGTCCTGAAAAGGGAACTTCCAGAAGAAATAATTCATCTACATATGTCTAAAGAGCTTCCTCACATCTGGCAGCTTGGAGGACAGACTGACACAGTGATGCTGTAAACCTAAGCACGTCCAGGTCAGATCTGAGCTGACACCAGTCCCTTTCAGAGACATGACACAGGTTTCCACAGTCTGTGCTTTTTAATATTTTTTTTTCTCATAAAAACAAAACCATTGGTGTAGCACAGTGTATGACCTGAAGCAAATTCTTTGGCTGTTTCTCTCTTGGTGGGATGAGAAACAAGATGAGAGGGAGTATAGAGACTTGATATAAGGAAAAGTCTTTTCCTCACTATGAGGATTAAAGAGCGCTTTTCACCCTGAGGAAAATAGAGCTCTGGAACAGCCCTGATGTCTCCATTACTGGAGATTTTCAAGAGCCAACCAAAGCCCTGAGCAATCTGGTCTGAGCTCAGACCTGAACCTATTTGACAAGGAGGCTGCAGTACAGGCCTCCTGTAATCCCTCCAAACCTGGATTATCCTATAATAACAGATCACGAATTACTGTAAGACTGAGTAATCACTCTCATTTTCTCTGTGGAAAATAACAGCAAAAAATCCCTTTCAAAACATTATTATTAGACATTTTCCTTCCCAAGTGATACTTTTTTGCTTTCCTCCAACTGATCAGCAAGAAAGCAGTAAAAAATAGCTGCAAAACAAGATAAATAATTATTCTATCCCTTTCCACGGTCTTTTGTCCCTAGTCATTCTGCAGTGCCTAACAAACTTCAACAGCCCCACAGAAGTGAGGCCATGAATCCACCAACAATGCTGCCTTGGCAAATGCTGATGAGTACTGTAAATTTTCACTATTAGAAAAAGAAAAAATTTTCTTCCCAAGTTCATTCCACTTTCAGAGAGATCAGGGTACAGACTTTTGAAAAGCTTAAAGTTATTTCATAACTAAACTAAAAACTATCAAACCAACCAACTACTAAACAACAGTGAGAAATACTGAGAGCATTTATTTGGGAGATTTGTTTTTCTCCTTTGCTGAAGTGTTCCTTTGGGCTTCTTGCAGCAGAAAACCTAGAAACTGGAGAGCTATCAAACAAGCACATATTGTTCACTCCTCTCTTCCAAGGGATGTGCTAAAGCCAATACATACATAAAGGACCTTAATTTCCATTGTTTACTTTCCTTCACATACATCACACTGCTGGATAATGGAGCAAAAGCAGAGCACCCATGAACAATTGTCTCCATCAGCCCTTATCTCACAACTGAAGCAGAGCTATGTGTACATAAGCTTCCAACCCAGAGAATGTGCATCCAAGTTTTGTATTCCAGGGTAACCACTAGGGCATACTCCACCCAAGATGTTTGGATGTTGTGCTGGACTGGGCCCTGATACTGTTTATTGTGCACAGGAAAAATTCATCACTACAAAGCAGCCAGTGCCGACTGTATTTCACAAGGGCACATTTTACAGGACCCAGAACAAAATATCAAAGTAGGAATCTTCTGGAGTTAAACCCTTTGTAGAAGCCCTGTCCCCTGAATTATTCAATAAACATCATCCTCTTTCATCTTAAATGCTCATAAAGATGCCATTTCCAGCCCAATGCAAAGGGAAATCCCAGCTGCACTGAAGGTGACTGCAGTGATCCCACCCTCCACATTCACCTCATTTCTGCTCAGCCCCAACACAGATGTACCTACAGAAACACAAGTACAGCCCCCTCTGCTTGAGTCCATAAAACCTCTTTGGATGGGATGGGACAACTCTTGGAGGTTCCCATGTGATGTTAAAAGAAAAGAAGGGTTTCCTGCAGGGCAGGAGATGAGGTCTCCCACAGCAGAGGGCCAGCACTAGTGTGACCCACCTGGTATAATACCCTGATGATTTGCAAGGTCCTCTGTGAAATTCCCATCCCCACTGGCCCAAAAGCATCAGTGTTACACCCTCAGCATTAAAGACCTGGCTCAGGAGAGAGGCTGTCTGTAAATGGGTTTTTTTCCCCTCTGTACAAGATGGTGATTGTGGCAAATGCACATTTTCCATAGATTAAATACCCTCTGAACAGGCCAGTTATATCACAGAATTGTTTGGACTGGAAGGAACCTTAAGGACCATCTGGTTCCAATACCCCAGCCATGGACAGGGACAACTTTCACTAGACCAGGCTGCTTAAAGCCCCATCCAGCCTGGCCTTGAACATTTCCAGGGACAGGGCATCCTGTGGCACTGCCTCACAAGAAGGAATTTCCTCCTAACATTTAATCTAAATCTCCCCTCTTTTACATAATATTTTTCTTAGATATTCCTCACCAGAACCACATTCTTTATACAAAGGTAGAAGCTGCCCAATGCTGCCTCAGTTATCTGAATACAACGGATATTTGATAACAATGGCATTTTTTTTACTGGAAAGAGAATGCCTACAAACAACTGGAAAACTAAACCTAAATTTGATTTTTTAGGGGAAATTCCCCAAACATTTTCTTCTATTAGAAACAGAACAAGAAGACCTTAAGTAATGCTATATTTGATTTACTTCTTGGTTGGTAAGAAAAATGTTTGGCATTCAAGTAGGCATTCTTCTTCCCATCTCTTCTGCATGTAATAACTCAAATTTTCAGACTTCATAGCATCTACTTAATAAAAAGCTTCCCTAAGTGGGTTCACTGCATTCATATTAAAAAGATAAGCAAGGCACAGGAGAAATTTCAGCCCTAAAAATAGGTTATCAGGAAGTTATCTTTGCTTATATGCCTCCCCAAGCAAAAAGAATATAAGAGATGAGCACTGTTTGCAAATATAGTTATATAAAACTAAGAATACTCACCAGAGGTGATTTGTGCTCTAAAAGTACTCTCTCTTCCTGAAGCAGCATCTCACAAACTCTGAACCACAGCATAAAAGTGCCTGTTTCTCTTACCTGATCAGAAATGTTCCAGAAAACCACTTATCTGGTCAAGCTGCACTCAGCTGCATGGTGTCAGCAATTCAATTTGCATGAATCACAAACAGGTGTGAGTGTTGCTGGATGAGTAAATTACTTATAGTTTCTGACTAACTTAAATAATTTTTGCCAAGTTTGATCTAAATTCAGTATGCCCTCAAAAAACCCCAAACTCAACAGAGAGAAACTTTCAAGAAAACATTTGAGGCAATCTGAAGGAAGCTTACAAGAGTCAGGTTCTTTTCTGTGAAATAACATTACTTACCAAAATTTAGCAACATTGAGGGGGTGTGTGTTGAACCCTCCCTTTACAAGGAGCTGAAACACTATTTAGGCTTTCTCTCCTTCCTAGTTATTTTATTGAAGCAAAAAAAGGAGGGAAGAAAATAAATGGGGCTACCCTGCCACCTTTCACTCAGTAGTTAGTTAAAATTTTTTAAAATTCAATCATGAAACTGAAAAACTGGTACCACAAATTTTCTTCCAAAGCATCAAAAAACTCCAAACCTCACTTTGTGGTCAATGCTCAGCTTAAGTTAATGAAGCAGTGACAGTGACATCACCTTGTTCTTCTGGGTAACCTCATCCATACACTTCTCACTGTGCTCCATCACTATCACCAAGCCATGCTGACTGTGAAACTACTGCTTAAGAAAAGGTGCACCATGCATTCTTCTGCTCAATTCTGCACTCAAGGATTTCACAGCAAATCATACCAAAACCTCTTACATTAAAAATACCCCATTGTTTATATGTTGAAACAAAAAAAAAAAAGTTACATGTGCAACAGTGAAACAGATGATCTGCTGAAGTCTGATAGGAAAAAAAGAATAGGCTGGTGATTATCTGTCTCCAGGGAAAGAGAAAGAAGGAAAGAAAGGGAGAGAAAGAGGGAGAAAGAGAAAGAGACAGAGAGAAAAATAAACTCAATACAATCCAAGGTCAGGCTTGATTTTTCAAAAAGCAGATATTGACCATGAACCTGAAGTAAAAATAAAACATCCTTCAGAGCTCTCTGAGGAGGGGAAGTGCAGAGGGAGATGTTCAGCCCTTCTCCCTGCTACCCAGTGATAGTATACATGGGAATTGTTCAAAGCTGCAGCAGGGGAGGTTCAGACTGGACATTTGGAGGCATTTCTTTACCAAGAGGGTGCCAAACATTGGAACAGATTTCCTAGAGAGGTGGTCAGTGTGTCCATGTCTGTCAGTGTGTAAAAGACTTTTGGTCAATGGCCTTAGTAATATGCTTTAACTTTTGCCCTGAAGTGGTCAGGCAGCTGGGCAAGATGATCCCTGTGGGTCCCTTCCAAACTCAGTCTAGTCTTAATAATAATAATAATCATCATCACCATCATCATCTAATGAAAGGCTGCCTTGAATATGATAGACAAGAGGGACTGGGTTAGATATCTGGGAACACTGGTTTGAAGGACAGACAAAGATAGAACTTGTATTCCTGCAGTTGTTGCTGGTCAGCTGAAGTCCTTCACTGCTCTAAAACGCCAAGTTTCTGTTTCTGATAATGTTTCCAGATTGCTTTGGATAAGAAAAATGATTTCACCCCATGCAAACAAACATTAAGCAAGTGGAACTGAAGGAATATATTACATGTCAGAATAAGTTATTAAAAAACCCCAAGCAACCAAAAAACCACCTCATCAAATTCTGACAACATTTTATGAAATTTGTGCCTTTTAGAGGTGATCCTAATTTTCCTTGAAACATACCCCAAATTGTCTTTGACTAGTGGAGGAATTTATGAATTTAACAGGGGAAAAACCTTGGTTTCCCACTGAATTTGAATAAGTTAAATCATTCTATAAGCAAAGTTTCCTACTGTGCAAACAAGAGGATACTGATGGGGCAAGGTTTAGCCCAGACTAAGCAGCAATAGCTGTCAGTATCCTTCACCACCACAAGTACAGGACTGTTATGTGAGAGGTGACACCATGGCAAGACTTCAACTTGGAGTCACTCACGGTAATCTCAGGGGACAGAGACAGAAATCTGATGCAAAAACTGTTACCATGTGTTGGTTTCCCAGCAGCAAACCTCTCAGGCTTCTCTAAGAGTTTGACAAAGCTGAGAAACAAGAGCCAGATAGATCAGGACTTCTGACATCATCTGGAAAAACCTCAATATCTTACACATTTCTTTACAGTAAAAAATTGTCTTGTAGAATTTGACTAGGGATTGCTGTACATGCAGCCTAGTATGTCAAGGCAGGGAAAATCAGATTCTCAGTTACTTCATCCCAAGCTCCCTGAATTCAAGGAAAAAGCTCTCATGGACCAGTAGATTGTGGAGGATGCTCCAGGGTCTGGTTTTGGCCAGATGTTGATTTTTGAAGTGCTACATGTGCTAGTGCAGACTTCATTCTCAGTTTCAGTAAGGGGCATTTCCCAATCTGAGCTCTGGATAACCCAAGACTCAACTCTTGCCCAAAAGCCCTGTGAAGCCTTTGGGATCACAGCATGCTTTGCAGCTGAAACACATTGTATTGTTGTATGTAGAAAACACACATCTTCTGCAGGGGCTTAATGTTTTTAAAGAGAAACCTCCAATAGTCCGAAAAGTCTCTGGGAGCTCTTTCCTTTTTAATTTAGAAAGGCGGTGTTTGGCTGACACTGGCAGGCAAACTCATATTTATGAAGTGCCCTCTCAGTGTCCCGTGAAATTTGCCATTTCCCTCCATGACAGTCAGCACAATCTATCACGAGAACATAATCCCCCGGGACAGGAGACCCGAGCCCCTCTGCTGCTCTCCTCTGCAAACAGATGTGTGCACGCTCCCCAGCTCCGAAAGTCACGGCCGCCTTTTGGCAGAGAGCTACAGCAGCTGCACATCTGCAGAGGGGAAAAGCTTTCAGCAAAAACTAGAGGGGGATCTCATCCTCCCCCCCGCCTGCAAAGCAAGCTCAGCATTTGTTCCTCTCCAGATGACACCCTGATGGGTTGATTTAATCATTCACACATGCATGCCAATCCACAATGCTTCCAAAATACCAGGCCTGTGACAGCATCTCACCTGAACTGCTCACAGTAACAGGGCTTATCAGCAAGGCCTTGGCAAGAGGCCTTGCAGGATAAAAAGAGAAAATCCATGTTCAGGGGGTTGCTAATATAAAATGATTATAAAGAATACAGAAATCTACAGTGGGCGAGTGAGAGACCACTTGTGATGAGGAGAACACCTAAGCACATGCTTAGTTTTAAATCTATGCTCAAAGCACATCACTACCTTCAATTAGACTGTGAAGTCCAGTTCCAAACTTCCCAGAGCAGCAATGATGTACTGCAGTGGGAGCCAAAGCACTCAGATGGGTGGATTTAAGCATGTGCTGTGATCTACATGTCTGCCTAAATGATTTGCCAGACAGGGGGCACACTACAGAATATTGAAATGTAGCAGGATCACAGAAACACTTCACCACTTTTATTCGCAGAGAGAAATCTAGCTAAAACACAGAGCATCTAGCCATTTAAAGTTATTCTGGTTAAAAAGAACAGCAAGTCCTTGCTCCCTGAAGCAGTCTCTCCAGTGGATCACCAGAGTCCCCAGTAAGTTTCTGGAAACACAACATATACCTGGACTTGGTCAGGAGCCATCTGCTTTCTGGGGTCTGTAGGAACAGGAGTGTCAAGGTCTGGCAGGGTCTCATCCAGAACTCTTCCAACCACTTCCAAATGAGGTGGCACCTTGCCCTACTCAAGCTGTCCCTAACCATTATCAGCTCTTGACATTTTAAGTGTCTGGGCCAGATTTTCAAATGACCTCAGAGCAAAGCTTTTGTGACTGCTTCTCCAAGACCAGCTCTTCTGCCAAGCACAGTCTCCTGCACAGATATCCTACCAAGGCAAAGCCTTTCCAAGCAGGGTCAGCACCCCATCTGCTGAGCTGTTCAGCCAATCTGATTACTCACCATGATGCCTGATGAGATGGGCATCAGAAAACACAGCTGCCAGCACCTCCTGGCAGAACCTATCTTCACACTAGGCTCCATTCAGATCAATAGCTCTCTGCTGTATATATTCCACAGGGAATGACAGCAGTGGAACAAACCTCCACCAGCATTAGCAATGCTATTTTACAGAGGAGGCAAGACTGGCCACATTTAAAGGATGCCACACTTGAAAACAAAGCAGTGCTCCTACAAAGGCTCACAGAGAGGGCTGAACCACAGCTGGCTTACCTGTCTAGCTTCCTTCTTTTTGCCTTCTACTCTGATCTTCCATCATACATCCCAAAATGGTCCAGGCCCCTTACTCATACATCTAGATGAGATCTTGTCAGCACTGCACGTGGAGCCAACTGCATGAAGAGCCCAGGGGATGGCCAGGGCCATCTGTTACAGGCTTTTCTCTCTGTGAGTTGGTGTTTTTATTTTAACTCCCTTTGCTTCTGGGCCCCTCTTCATCTCTTGCTCCTCCCATCTCCCTCTCTCTGCTCATGAGGACAGAGTTTCCATCCTGGCCCTGGGCCAGCAAATGTATGGGCAAAGGCAGAGCTCAGGAAAAGCCATCTTCTGCTCCCTTTCATCACGTAAACACTGCCAGTTCCCAGCCCAGGAGCACAGAGCCAGAGCTCTGCCTGCAGTGCAAACATCTCCCCTCCCTGCCCTCCTGCTCCCAGTGAGCAGTCCCAGCCTTCACTCCAGCCAAGGAATTGCTTGTTAGAAGGCAGACACAGATGCATCTCACATTCAGCAAGGGTCATGTGTAACAGCACATGCAGGTAACAGGTAACAGTCAAGCTAAATTCTTGTTTGTGCCAGCCATTAAAAACACAAAAACCAGAAGACCCCAAGCAAACCTGACTGGCAGTGCACTAGCACTGGGATGACAATCTTGCCCTAAGAAGGCCTCAGAGATGTACTAGCTCCTAAAAAGTTTAGCCAGTCAAAACTGACCTTAAATCACCACTAACTCTTGCATCTGCTTTGCTAAATCCTTGAAACTAACAGTATGCCAGATGCAGCTGGTTTCTCTAACCTGGGGAGGGGAAAAAGCACTGAAGCAAAGAATGAAGACTATACCAGCACTCACAGCATTCATTCCAGCAGGACATTACTCTTTCAAGCCTCTGCCCTTCCAACTATGCTTGACTTCCTTCAGCTCTACCATGGGACAGTACTATTTTCAAAAAAGACAGAAATTATGTCCTAAATACATGTTATCTGCATTAAAGAAAGGAGTCACAGTGTTTCAAACTTCTTGCAGGGAAGATTTCCCATGAGCTCCTTTTTGGGGTTTTTGTTGCACACACACAGCACCCCACATTTCCCCAGCAAATGTTTAGGCAATGCATTTACCTCAGAGCAACACAAACTCAGGGTTTTCAGCACAAGATCACCCCAGCCATCATGTCAGGATTATCCCAAGAGCACAGTCACTGTGAGCAGCTCCAAGGAACCACATCACAGAGTTCAGAGCTGCTCAGAGCTGTCTGTACAGCAGGGACTGGACCATCATGATGGCAGAGCCCCAAAGGAGTCTTTGCTGCCATGAGTTCCCAATGAGCTCCCAGCTCACTGAAAGACATAAACTGGTGAAGACTCACATGAGTGGCAGGTAAGTACCCATTGCTTTGATCAGGAATGACCTGGGGAATTATGACTTTCACCTCACCAGTCCCATGCCCACAGGCACAGAGCACCTTGACCCAGCTGGGTGGTGAACCATGTAAAGGCTAGGAGACATCTTGAATAGGACCAGCCAATAGGACCTTAAGTATTTATTTATGTGAGACATTGATGATGCCCTTTAGTGCTTTACATACAGAAAGCTTGAACTGATCCTCAGCCTGCTCTGTGCTAAGCTTCCACCAAAGGACACAGGCTGAAATCCCAGGATGTGGAGCTCAGAGGCTCCAGGGACTCTAGAATGTCTTAGGCACCCACTTCAAGGTCACCTGAGGCCCCTGCAGAAGTTAAATTTCAAAAGCACAGCCTTCATGAAGCTGGGAGCTCAGCCATATGGTCATCGTCACTAAAACCTGTGCTGAAGCCACTCCCAAATGTTGTGCATATCCTCACAGTTCAGCTTCTGCTCCAATTTCCAGGAGTTGATAAACCATCTCCAAGGTGAAGACCAGAAAAAAAATCCCATAAGCCAGATCAATGTGCTACTGCCCTTTCCATTGCACTTCAGAGCTACAGTAAAGAAAACACTGTCTCTTTTCCTGCTTTGTGCTGTAAAAGGGCGCTTACAGATACTTCAGATACAATGTTATTTGAGCTGTATCTAAGCAAAGCCAGGATTACTCATTTACTGCCAGGACTTGAATGAAACACGAAGTTTCTTTCCAGCTCCATCCCACTCCCTCCTTCCCTCCGGAGAGTCTTCTCAGCCTGTAAGGAACTGCTATGCAAGTGCATTAAAAGTCCTATCTCAGCATTTCTTTCATAGTAGAGGCCTCTTCCAGCCAGCTCTTGGGATCCTGCCAACAGACAGATCAGCCACTAGTACTTAAATCCTTCCGCTAAAAAACGCTTCCCTAAAGAGCTTACACCCCAGTTCTGAAGGCCTAAAGATCATCACAATTAACCAGCTTCAACAAGAGTTTAAAAGAGTTTCTTCTCCACTCTCGTGGGCTTAATGGTGCACTACATACCCTTTTCTCCCCTTGGTCTGGCCTCCACTTAGGAAGGAGCAGCTTCCACACAGTTCCAGTCAGGAAATAAATGTCAGGTGTTACAAAAAGAAGGGAGAACCAGCTGCTTTGAATGATGCATTCAGGGCATCCAAAAGAACATGGCACTTATCAGACACTTCTGAAATGCCCAGCATCTCTCCACCTTTAAGAGGCTGGCTCTGTTGTGTGGTGATTTCAAAGTTCTTAAACTTGGGGAAGGATTGAGCTTGCTTCTGTGCAACACAGAGATTTTAAGTCCTGTCTGTATGAATTAGTTGTTATGGCTGATATTAACAATAACTCATTGGAAAAACTACTCCTGGATTAAGACCATCTCTGAAAAACACAGTTTACGTGGTCTTTATTTATTATCTCCTTGTCCAAATGAACATTTCTAACATGTAAATATGCCTGGCATGGGAGAAAGACAAGCCTATTGTCAGTGTCTGACAAAGGACCTAAATGCTCTTCTTGTTTCTGGAGAACAGAAAGCACACACAGAGGTTGTCTTTGCATACAAAATGTCCTAAAAGCTTTCCCAAGGCAGCGAGCTGGGAGCAGTACTGAAAGCAGCACTTTGGGACACTCCACATGCACTTGTGGTCTACAGGGAATACTGCACTTTGGATCTGAGCTGATGAACAGGGCAGGGCGGATCTTCTGCTGGGCTGCTAGGACATGGATGTGCTGAAGGCCAAACCAGGCTCCAGCGCTCAACCTTCTCACCCACGCAGGCAGAGAGTGGTCCCAGCAGAGCCATAAATCTTTACTCTGCTTTTTACATCCCCAGCCACTCCAGCGCCCTTTGTTTTCAGTGCTTTCTCTTCCGTTTCTCAAAAAGGCGCCTTACTACCCTGGGAAATCCTGTGGCTTTTCTCTCATTCCCATACTTAGTGTTTTCAGTTGCTTCCAAGCCTGACCCAACATAGTGGTTATCCATTTTCACAGGCTGAAACACTGCCTGGATTATTTTAAAAAACCCAAACAACAACCAAACAAAACCCCTCAAAGTCAACATGCACCAAACCCCACAAACACTACCCCGATGACAAACAGTTCAGAACACAACACAAGGGTGGAGGAAATGCATTCCTTTCCACTGCCAGTATGCAATAACAACTCCCTTTTTGGTGGTTCACAAAACAGAGCCAGAACACATTATTGGACCTCACTACCACACACCAAGAACCAGTGGTCAGTAAGGTGGCAGCCAACACAGAAAACAGCTTTTTAATCCATCACGAACACCAGCAGCTCCCCTCACAGTAGCAAATAAAAGCCCCACGGAAATCCCTCTGGTCATCTCTTTATCCTCCAGCTGAGTTCCAGGCTGGAGATACTCTTTCCCAAAAGCAACAAACTTAAACAACTACTTAAATGGCAAGAGAAAAGGTGGCTGAGAATACCTCAGGGTCAGGAACAACTTGCTGATCTGTCCTGGAAACAAGCTGTGTTCTTGTAAAGAGCAGAATTAAGGGCCCATGTTTAGCACTGTGAGGAGGCTCCAGCGCAGACACAGCAGTCAGAAAGCCTCACTCCCCCATGACCATCACTTTTCCAGCACCAAGCATTGAGACACATGCTTATTGGGCACCCAAAAAGCCAAAACCTCTGAAAGTGTCCCAAACACACCTGGCATGGTTTCACCTCCCAGTTTGCATTTGACACCTTGGGACCACAGCAGCAGCCAGCTGTAACTTCTTCCTTGCTCCCTTCTCAAACAACATTCCCGTCCACCAACTCCACCCCTAACCCATTAGCGCCCATCATCCCTGGGTACAAGAGCGGGAAGGCAAAAAAGCGTTTTTCTCCCCAGGACAGGTGAACACTCCCACCGATCCCCACCGGGAGTCAGAAATGCCACCCTGCTAAGCCACAGGCTGCACACAACTGCAGGCGTCGAAGGCAAAGTAAAAGGAAAGCAGGCTGTCCAGAGCAGAGAGAGAAGTGCAGGGCTAATATCACAGCGGGATTCAGGGTTTTGCCGAACCGACAACTCCGGCTGTATGCTCCAGCAGGGCCCGGGCTTCCCCCAAAGAATGTGTTTAGCGTTTCCTCCTCTGTTTTGTGCTGGAGACCGAGGCAGGGTTGAGTTCACTCAGGGGCCCCGTGCTGGGTGGCGGGGCTGCCGCTGACTCCTCCGCCCCACCGCTCCCGGCCCGCTCGGCTCGGCTTTTCAGCATCTCCCCAGGTCCCCTCGGCCCCTCTGCCCCCGGCTCGGGCAGCGGGCCTGGTCCCCCGAGCCCTGCGGGAGCAGCAGCCTCCCCATCCCGGCGGGAGAGCGGCGGTGCCCGGGAGCACGGGGGGACTCGGCTCGCTGCTCCCGCTTTCCCTCTCTGCAGCAGGGGACGGAGAAAAACCAGCTGAGGGGGGGAGCGGAAGGGAAGAGGGAATCAAGAGATTTTTTTTGAGCGGCACCTCTGCCCGCTCTCCCGCGTTAGCGTCCCCTCGGCGCCTCCCTACCTT
>JANRGV010000073.1:65067639-65089446 GCA_024734035.1 Alethe castanea
CGGAGCGCGGCGCGGAGCGGCCTCCCCGGGGGCTGCTGCGGCGCCTGGGGCTGCTGCTGCGGCTGGGGGTCCGCGCCTGCGGGCTCCTGCTGCGCTTCGGGCCGCTGCTGCTGCTGTACCCGCTGAGCCGGCTGTGGCCCGGCATGGGCCAGCGCTGGCTGCGGCTGCTGCGCAGGGCGGCCGAGGCCGCCGGCCCCACGTGTGTCAAGCTGGGCCAGTGGGCCAGCACCCGCAGGGACCTCTTCTCGGAGGCCTTCTGTGATGAGTTTTCCAAGCTGCATGTCGAGGTGAGCCCGCACCCGTGGGGCCACACCGACGAGCTCTTGAGGAAGGCCTTCGGTGAGGACTGGATGGGCATCCTCACGTTCCCGAGCCGGGAGCCGGTGGGCTCGGGCTGCGTTGCCCAGGTGTATAAAGCCTATGCTGACCTGGCTGCTATTGCCGGCTCCCGGGCCAAGGAGCTGGAGCGACGCTCGGAGTTCAGGTCCGCCTTCGAAGCGTGGGAAGTGTCAGGATTTAGAGGCCTTCTCGGGTGGCTGAGAAGGAGGAAGAGCGAGGAGAAACGGGATGAGAGGAGCAGGGAGGAACTGAGTTCTGCAGGCTGCTCCCAGGGGAGTCCTGTGAGCAGGATGTCCCTTACGGAGCAGAGGGCCAAGCCACTCCTGAACGCAAATCCGGCATCAGCCAGACATCTCATGCCTGTAGCCATTAAAGTAAGTCATGTGCCTGGATGGTAGATGTGTGCAAATGGAGCGTGCTGGATGAGGTCCGTTCGATTTTAACTCCCGTGGAGAGGAGTAGCTGGCTAAGGCCAGGTAGATCAAGAAGGGATGCTGACTCTGAGCCTTAGTGTCCTTTCTCAGTGCTTCTGTTTCAGCCAGCCACAATCCACACTTGCAGAGGCCCCAGCTCTTCCCAGAGAGCTCAAGATTTGATGTGGCATGTGGATACTAGGAATGCCTCCAAGGGCCCAATTTACATTAAAATAATTAGTATTAAGGTTCGTTGAACCTTCCAGACAGCAAACATCCTTCTCTGCTCTCATGAAGAAATCTGGAACATAAAAGTGTATTCCAGCAAAGTTTATATAAAGAAACCATATATTTGAGCAGCTTCAAAAACTGATCAGCGACAGGGCGAGACTGAAAGTGGTGGAAAATGACTGTGGGTGAAACTGTAGTCTCCAGCAGAGATACACTGAATTTGACAGTGATAAAATGTTTCTCTACAACCTAGTCAATGGCGAAATGGGAAGCCTTCCGAGGACTAGCAGAAGAAGCTGGCTGCCTCCTATTGTAACAAGCTGGGTTCTGTATATTTGAAATGTATCACTTGAGCTCCTTGAAGTGGTGTGTCTGGGGCGTTGATGTTGCCACTGCTCATTCTTGTGCAGGTCCTGCACCCTGGGCTGGTCCACCAAGTCCAGATGGATCTGTTTCTCATGAAGATGGGCAGCCGCCTCCTTGGACTTCTCCCTGGGTTCAAGTGGCTCAGTTTGACAGAGATTGTGGAGGAGTTTGAGAAGCTTATGATGCAGCAGGTATGTGCCAGGCCATGGTCCCCAGCTACTGAAACAAAATTGCTCTTTGTCTTGCTACTGGCTGGCTCTAACTCTGTTCACAACACATTTTAAATGGTTAGGTGAAAGCTGGCTTGTTCTTTACTTCTGTTCTTTAGTCCAATCAGATCACATAATGTTACTGTAGGAAAGCTTATATGCTCACAAAGTAGCAAAGCGATGGTAAAACAGTCTTTATTAGATCTAAAATGATACTTTTAGACTTTGAAAAGAATGTTTAGACTTGGAATATCTTTTCTAGTGGACAGCCTGAACAGTTAGTTAGCCATAGTCACAGTCCTTTTTGCAGCATTGTGAAAGGTGAACACTGGTGAGACACCTCTCCTTAGGAAAGAATCTCTCCAAGTAAGTACTTGGGCATGTGGGTTTTTTCTATAATTTTACATATATGTTTGCAGTCAGTACTCACTAGTCATGTTTGTTAGCACTGATACTGATATATATAGGCATAAATAATGTTTTTATAGAAGTTAATAACACATTCTACTTTGTATTATCATCAGACTCACAGTGTCAGTAAAATTTGCAAACAGGTCTGAAAACATCCTGATTTACTAATATCTTCTAAAGTCACAGTCCTGAAACACTGCTACTATCAAACATACAAAGATCTCACTGCAGGCTTAATTAGGCTTATGTTTCTATAAAATGAGCCATTATCTGCTAATTTCATTTTTGTGTCTAGATTGCAGAGTCTGTAACAAGCTTTTGAAAACCTTAATTGTTTTCTACAATTGCAAAACCTCTACACAGTAAATCTATACTGGGAACTGTTGACTGTGGTCAGGTGTGACTCGAGATCATTTGTACCAGTTTGGCAGAGCTTGGGTGGATGTGTGGAAGACTGAGGGTTAGGAGAACAGCTGACAGGCTCATTGTAGCTTTTTCCCTTTGAATGAACAAGAAGTATTCCTGGGATATTCCCCATTGCCAGACAAGGGAGGCGAGGCAAGGTTATCCTGCCTCCTTGAGCAGTAGCAGACAGTAGGAGAGATGCCCTTGTATCAAGACACTGGATCACTGAAGAACCAGGATGTGGACTTGGCATAGTGGATTATTTTGTATGCATTACATTGAATAACTTCCTGCTATGGCTGCCTCTCTGCCAAGTGAGGCTGAGCCTGCAATTCTTCTGTCTGCCTGCCTTGCTGCTTGGACAGCAAGCTTTGGTTCAGGACAGGATTCAGTTTAGGATCTTGTTGCATTTTTGAATATAACATGGTCCTGGTCTATTCTGAGACACCATGCCTTTAGTAAGGCACCCATATTTCAAAGGTGTAGGGCTGTGAACCATCCATTACCCAGCCTGCTCCTCTTCAATCAGGGAGGCTATGAGCGTGTAAAAAAGCATCACTTCTTTTTGTTTCCATTCTGGTTTTCTGACTAGTTTTGTTGGTGTTGAGCATTGCAACTCACACAGGATCCTGAAGGTCTAATCCTAGTTGGAGCTAATTTCCAACCTGCTTTTCTATTTCTCCCTTGAGATTGACTTACGCTATGAAGCCAGAAATCTGGAGCGCTTCCGACAGAATTTCCTAGATGTCGATTTTGTGAAGTTTCCAACTCCCCTTTGGCCCTTGGTAACAGCAGATGTTCTAGTGGAAACATTTGAGGTAAGAATTGCAGGGTCTGGGTGCAATGGTAGCAGTGAGAAGGCCCCTAGGAGAACATGGCAAGGCGGTGTTTCTTTTTGAGGAGGGATTGGAGGCAGAAGGATGCTTTTTTCTAATTTGCTTAAGGAGATTGATGTCCTTCCTTAGTGTCTCTTCCATTCTCTTTGTTTGCAAGCAGTGCATCCCAGAAGACAGATAGCAGACAACTCCATATAGAAGTGAACACCTGGCCTGAAACCAAGCAGATCAGCAGTGTGCCCAGCCACCCTGTGCTTTTCTGTGCTTTGCAAACCAACACCACATCTCACCTTTCCTCTGTGGTGGGTCAAAGCAAGGAGCTCAGCCATCTGACACTTCCTGATCCTTGCCTCACTTCCCTTTCCCTTCCCAAAGCGACTCTCAGGCTTAGGTTCCCTGCATGTGACCCTGGCAAGGGTGTTTCTGTCCCTGGAATACCGGCTGTCTTTCCAAGGAACAAACCCTTGGTTCTCTCATGTTTTCCATGACACTAGGTACAGGCTCTTTCTACCAAGTCCTTCCCAGGGTATTCTCATCACCTTGCCCCCAGCCGTGGCACCCAGGTAAAGGTGTGTTGGAAGGTGGGGTGCAGGGCGTGTTTGGCTGCAGCTCTGTCTCTGTTTCAGGAGAGTGAGCCCATTTCACGCTACCTGCACGTGGAGATTGGCACGGAGCTGCGGCAGAGACTGGCCAAGATGGGCATGGACATGCTGCTGAAAATGGTAGGCACTTGGCTGGGGCTGCAAGTGAAGGCTGTTTTCCTGCAGAAGCTACTCAGTTTGGATAACAAGACAATGTGGCTAAAGAGAGAATCCATTTCCTTCTTACCTGTACCTGGTCTGGGTAAAGCCTGGGCTGATACACCCCTGCTGAGGCTCTGCCACAGGGCTCTGCCACTGCAGAGGGGCCATCTGCCTGCACACAGCAGGACTGGCCTGTGCACCTTGGTCAGCCTTTGCTCAGGACACCCACTAATGCACTCAATCAATATTCAGATATTGCCCAAGTACCTTAAAGTACAACATTATTAGCAAATGTCATGTGCTCTGCAGAGATTCTGGATGTGACTCAGAGGGAAAACAATGAGCTGGTTTCTTCATTTATCAGCTCCTATGAAACTGCTTTTTTGTAAGGGAGAACTAAATCTGCAGTAAAGACAACAAACCTGGCGAGATTCAGCTTCTGGCTATGTAGTTCTGTAGCTGAGACAATCCCAAATAATCGGGAAAGGAGTGTTGAAAGGGTGGTACAAGTGTCTTGTGAGGAGCCACAAGGAGCAGCAGGGAAGAGTTGCAAAAGCTCCTGACAGTACTGTGTGGGCAGTGTGTGTCAGATGAGTGCTGCTGCTAACTGCAGCATTGTGCTAGGGCAATAGTGAACCTCCAGTTCTGGCTCCAGGTAGTATGACAGGCTCTGAAATAGCTTTTACCACTCAGAAAAGCAGGGCTGGAACCAGAATAGTTTTATGGTAAGATTGGTTTCAAATTTTAGGAGTAGAAAAAAAAGGGCAAAGAAACAACATTATGTGCATAAGTAAAACAAGTACCTCTTTCTTGAGTACTCTGCAGTTCCAGTCCCTTGCTGTCCAGGACCCTCCATTTCAAGGGCTGTAGTAGAACTAGCAGAGGTGCAGAGGAAGGCAGATAGGATGATTACTCGTGTGGAATGGCTTCCATACCAGAATGATGAAATAATTTGGACTCTTAGCTCTGGAAAGCAGAAAGATGAGTAACTTATGACAGAGATTATGTAGTCACGAGTGCACAAGAATGAATATGGATCTGTTGTGCAGAGTTTCTCAATAAGGAGGACATAAAATTAGCAGAAGTCATTTTTTTCAGGCAACACCAAAACCATATTTTTTCACACAGCTCTAACTGTTTACATGACAGTTGAACATATCCATAGGAGAAATCCATGAAATACAAAGATAATCTCATTGGGGCAGGAAGTCCTGCAGTCTCAGATCACCAGGAGGGGGGAAGTTCTGTTTTGTTCTTGTCCTCTTTGCAGTTCTTTCTGGTGCTAACTGCTAGCAGTCAGAGAAGAGCTACACAGATTTATTTCCTCTTCTCTTGTTTTCCTTACTTTTCAATAGAGTTGTAATGTGGGTTGGTGTCCTGCACTAGACAAACTTAACCATTCACTGCCACCTTTCCCACTGAATGGCAAACAGCCTATTCTTACTGCATTACTCTTTGCTAAGGCAAAAGACACACACAGGAGTGTGCCCCAATTTAGGGCTAATTGCCAAAGGGCACTGCCATTCCCTGCTGGGACTCCTGGCTGTCCTACCTGACCTCCAGCAAACACTGGATTGCTTCCCACAGCTCTGCTGACTTCCTGAGTACCAGAGCTGCTCTCCAGCAGAAGCCACCAGCTGTGGTGCTGCCAAGGGTGATGCTCCATAGGTTGCTATGGATAGTTAGCCCATTTAATAAGAATTATCATCTTCCAGGCAAATGGCAGATAGCTAGTAAATAGTTTTTTTCTGTGAACTTGCTAGAGAGGAGAGCAGCTCTCCACACATCTAAGTTTTAGTCACTTATCATTTTGAAGTCACTTCAGAGCTTCTGGGAGTTTATGTAATCTTAAGCCACTCTTCTCACCTTTGTTGCAGAATTCTCAATCATACTGAGTCCTTTTTAGTTAACATCACTGCTTATTTCATTAAGAAGGAAATAAAATTTTAGTAACAAGGTGTGCCTTTGGCTTTGAGATAACATCTTGAGAGAGCAGTTAGGTTTTGTGCCCATCACAGAGCAGATGCTTTTAAAACACTGCTGTTAAGAATCAGTTCAAATAACATGTTTTTGGCCATGACATCTTGGGCATTTTTCCCCCCAGTTTACAAGACCACTGATAACCCACATGTCCTGCATTGTGTCCCCAAGACAGAAGTGCCTGGGGCATCTTGCAGAGCCCAGAGGTTGCAGTGAACCCTCCATGTGGTGCTCTGCTGGGAGAGAACAGACCACAAACAACCCTCTGCCGTTTGCCTGGGGGCTTTGGCGTGACCAGCTTTGCTTGCAGCGAGCTGTTCTCACTCTTACCTGTCCTCCAGATCTTTGTTGACAACTTTGTCCACGCCGACCTGCACCCGGGGAACATCCTGGTGCAGGGCACGGCCCGGGAGCAGGCGGGGCTGGAGCCGTGTGACACGCTGGTGCTGGAGGTGCGGCCGCCCCCGCGGCAGCTGCGCCTGGTGCTGCTGGACGCGGGGATCGTGGCGGAGCTGCAGAGCGCCGACATGCAGAACTTCCGCGCCGTGTTCGCCGCCGTGGTGCAGGGACAGGTGAGCAGGCCCCTCCCAGACAAGGGGATGGCGAGCTGAGGCTTCCACAGTGGCTGTGCACTCTTGATGGCCAGAGTGAGAGTTTTCTATTTCCCCTTAAGATGCTAAGAGAGGCAAGGAGCCTTGCTAGCATCTTGTCTCCAAACACAGGGATAAGCTGTTCAGCTGCAGCAAGGAGGCTGCCAGAGCGGAGCAATTTCAGGGTCCCAGGAACTAGAAGGTGCTAAATGGGAAGCATTGAATGCTCTTTCCTGGTTAGGAGTGCTTCTGCTGAAAGTTAGGACTGCCTGGGAGCCACTGTTGCAGAATCTGTCAGGTTTTGCTAGAGAAGAGGAGGGAATGGGTTAATATCTTGATCTGCCACATAGGTTCCTCTCTGCAGCCTGCTGGAAGGCCCATACACCTTCCTCCATTTTGGTGTTGTGTCAGCATCTATAGAGGAGAGGAAGGAAAACAGGTGTGTGTGGAGGGGTCTGACCTCTGCTAGGCTCCTCCATGTGAGGGGAACCACATTATCCTCCTTCCCCCTTGAAACTCACTGTCAGATGGACTAGAGAACCCAGTGCTGGAGTCTCCTGTTCATTCTAAGAGCAAGCATTGTGCTCATACTTGCCTGCTGCTGTCTCTCAGCTGCAGGGCTCGCTAACACACCTCAAGTGGAACACATTTTGTCTTGGTCTGCTGAAGCATGCCAAAGAATCCATGCTAAACCCCGTATCCAGGCCCATCCTGTGCTGTCATGGGTACTTCTCAGCTACTAAAAGCAAGAACTGCAAACACCTGATTGCAAGTCACCGGTGCTCAGGCTCTGATTGTGCTGTTCAACCTGTTTCCCAGGGGGAGAGGGTGGCAGAGCTGATCCTCCACCACGCCCGTGCCAACCAGTGCCAGGACATCGAGCGCTTCAAGGCTGAGATGGCAGAACTTGTGACCAAGGTCCGGGGAAACACCATTGCCTTGGGAAAGGCAAGTGCACCGTGTCACAGTCCCACTTACCTGCAGTTCAGTGCAACTTGGCACTGAAAACTGAAACAAAAAGGTTTTTTGGTCAGCTGTTAAATTCTCCTCATGTATTCCAGCTTCAGGTGGGAAATCTCCTCTCAAGTGTCTTCAAACTATTGATGACTCACAAGGTGAGGTCCTGTCCCTGTCTGCCTTTAGTAGCTGGAAGTTCATGTGGGGAGGGAGAACTACTGGGAACATGAGCTAACAAGGAGGAGGACTGACTTCTGAAATAAACTGCTAGGAGAGGAACTGCAGCAATGCATCCAGGTGTTGCAGGCATGCTGTTTCTCAGGTCTTATACACATTCTGCCAAGCCCAGTTTCTGGTTTGGGTTTGTTTTTGGGTTTTTTTTTGTTTTGTTCTGCTTTTTTGTCACAATACTTCATTTAATGGTTGATCTTGTTTACTAAAAGGAGTATTTTTAACACATAGTTTTTCCTGCCTTTTTCATATATCTCCTTATAACTGATTATTTGGGGGACAAGTTTCCACAGTTGCAAGCAACTTTGGAAATCAAAAGACCTGTGGGGGCTTGAACGAGGGGTGTCAGCCACAGAGCTGCACAGTCCAACTGTGGTGGAGTTGCACTGTAGTTTCAGGTGTGCAAATGCTCTCCCCAGCCTCCTCCCTTCCCTTCCAGCTTAAGCAGAGCTGGTACCTTGGTTGAAGTGGTAACAGAAGAAAATAATGTCCACTGAGTCCATTCAGTTTGTTGTGGTTCTAGGTGAAGCTTGAGAGCAATTTTGCTTCCATCATCTTTGCCATCATGGTTCTGGAAGGACTGGGACGCTCACTGGACCCTGAACTGGACATCCTGGAGGCAGCTAAGCCACTGCTCATCAAAACTGCAGCTTCTGCCCTCAAATAGACTCATGTGGCTGCTGCCCTCTCGCCATGGGGGTTACCTGTGCTGCCTGGGAGCTGTCACAGAGTGAAGCTCAAGGTGAGAAGTCATGTGTACCCCAGGGATGTGGTGGTAATGGCTGCTCTCCACTAATGCTGCCTTCAGTCATTTCAGCCAAGCACCAGGCATGGCTTGATCAGAAGGTCTATTCCAGAAAGCAGGAAGAATTTGCACCATTGGACATTTCCCACCCACTGCACAGTTCTAAGAGCTAATATGCTCTGGTAGTTTTTAAAAATATCTTCAAAAAGATGGTCATTGATCAAGTCTGTTTCAAAATATATCAGGTTAAATATTTAATTTACTGACTTACCTGTCACTGTGGTATGAGAAAAGATGTTCTAGCAACACTTAGGCAACACATTCAGGCTGAAAAAGCCAGTAAAACTTTTGTACTTTTAACTTCTACTTTTACTGTAGAAGTGTCCTAACATCCTGCATGTAGTGGTCTGTTCTTAGTCATTTTGGATGACAAAAACAGACTATTTCAATTTGTTTTCAAACTTCTGTGCTCCAGTACATTATGATAGGAGTTTGGATTATAAACAACATAATAAAATATTTACCTAGGCAGGAAAACTTAATTCATAATAAAAAAAAAGGGTTCTGGGAATATTTGTCCTGTGGTTTTTTCCCTCTCTGTGATTTTCTCTACTACCTTCCCTGGTGCTCCCCTGGCTTCACTCTACTCAAAACCTTAACTGATATGCAGATACTTAGGGGTTTTTTTCCAACAGGTTTTAAACCGGAGTCCAAGCATTTTCCTGATGGATCAAAACCACATTGTGAATGTTTAAAATCAAATGAAGCCAGCAGAAGAGCTCGATTACATGTGGCATTTACAGTCAGTTATTTTAATGGAAGTATTAAAATGATTTTATGGCTGCATTTTAATAGTGAGAAATACAGTCCATGAATGATTGGAAATAGTGTGGTACTGAATATATTCCCAAACATACCCTGTGTGAAACAGCAGTGGAGCAGGGTCTCTGCAGTGGTCTGTTCTCAGGTGGTTAAGCAATGAAGAGAATGTGCAAAAGCAATCTGCTGCTTTATGATGAATAGCATATAAATGAAGTCTGAAAAATAAGTTTAGATTCAGTTCAGTATATTTCATGTTCTTTCCTTTAATCACTGCATTTTCCATTTCCAAGTGCATAAGGATAAAGCAGGAGTAGAGTTTAACAACTTGTAAGTTTTTCAGGATTGTTTCTTTAAGCAGGCAGAGCATTGTTCTAACTAGCACATGATTTTATGTAAAAGAGAACTCGAACAAGAAGAGAAGCAGACAACCCCAAACATTACCTAAAGAAAATCTCCATGTGCCACCAGCACCCATGTTCCTTCAGCAGGGTGTGTGCCAGGTCTGGGGCACAACCATCCATGTTCTTGCTGAGCACATTCCAGCCAACTTTTCCAGACACTCAACAGAGTGGAAACTGTTCCAAATAATGAGATTTCATGTCTAAAATGCAAAACTGTGCCTCCATAATCTGAAGCAAGTTACATTTTTTTCAGACCTTAACTTTGACATTTTGCTTGTTAAAGCCTTCACCTTCTATTTAAGTCCATCCTTCCTTTTCCCTCTTTAAGCAAATATCTGAGGATGGCTCATGCACTTTATAGATCCTTAAGTTTAAAAATACCCATTTAAGCTATTAGGGTCTCAGAGCAGTTTGTAAACATCTGGATGAGAGACTTAACATTGTCTTTTTAGGGAAAAGCTGAAGGAATAGCCTCTCCATTAACCCTGGAGGAATGCAGTCTGACACTTACTGCTAGGCCATTCAAGATTTGGCAGGATTTCAAAGGAGCTCCCTTTTACAAGTTTTCTTAATATTAATTTTTTCTTTTTTTTCTTTAAGCAACTGCCATTATCACTGGTGCTGTATTCTAGTAAGAGGTATACATTTTTCTAATGTGCCAGAAAATGTGTATCAAAGTGTACACAGAAAGTCAGGCTGAATTTAAATTTTATATCTAGTTTGGTTCTAGGCATTACTTGAAACAAGGTATCACATATATTGTATTCATTTTAGCATAATTCTGTGTAAAAGAAAGGCATTTCCTGCCTTTATATATATATATACACATATAGGCTAATATATAGCTCTGACTGTTTCAGCAAATAAACTGTGCCATGTCCATTCTCCCTTCCTAAATACCTGTCTGAAATTTCTGGTTATCCATTGCTGTGCCACAGGGAATTTTGTACATCAGATGATGTCAGGAAGGGGGAGCACTTCAGGATGTGACAAGCTTAACCTCCTCCTCCTCTCCTTTGTCACCTCCACTCAGCATAGTGCAATGCACTACAAAACCCCTCCTTTCTGATGCAGAAAAGTGCCTCTAGATGTGTCCTGCTGCTCGCTCTCAGCAGAGGGGAAGCCGGTGACCGCAGGAAGAAAGGCAGGTAAAGGACAGAGCAGTGGAAGGGCACTCTGGCTGCAGTGAAAGGGAGGTTAAAGATGTCCCCAGGAACCCTAAAGCCACCTGTCACCACTCTGCTCTGGCACACTGACTCACACCTGACAGGACACAGCAGGCTGTGAACTCCAGGCCCTGCTCACCCACTGTGCAGCCTCCTTACGCGAGCAGGGATGTCCGGAGCAGCAGAAGGTTCTGTTCCCTGAGGTACTGCTGGAGGGCACGGAGTTTCTGGCCTTCTTTTTCCATCTTCAAATTAGAACTCTCTCTCCTCTGGAACGCTCTCACTTTGGCAGCCTGGTGCTGGTTTTGCTGTTTGTCCTGCTCCTGGGATTCTTGTTCCAGCACTTCCTGCCGTGACTGCATTCTGCTCCTCAGGAACTCCTACATAAAGACATTCAAAACTTTACAGTCAGCCTTCATGCCAAATTTCATCCTCACTTTTGATCTCTGAACAGTTCTGGGGCCCCCAGCACAAGAAGGACATGGACCTGCTGGAGTGAGTCCAGAGCAGGATCATGAAGATGCTCTGCTATGGAGCCAGGCTGAGAGAGCTGGGGTTGCTCAGTCTAGAGAAGAGAAGGCTCTGGGGAGACATTAGAGCACCTTCCAGTGCCTAAAGGGGCTACAAGAGTGGGAGAGGGACTTTTTACAAGGATGTGGAGTGATAACACAAGAGGGAATGGCTTTAAACTGAAAAAGAAGTGGTTTAGATGGGATATTAGGAAGAAAAGCTTTCCTGTGAGGGTGTAGAGGTTCTAGCACAGGTTACCCAGAGAAGCTGTGGCTGCCCCATCCCTGGCAGTGTCCAAGGCCAGCTTGGATGGGGCTCTGAGCAACCTGGAACAGTGGCAGGTGTCCCTGCCCATGGCAGGGGGTTGGAACTGGAATAATACAATCCAAATCATCCTCCAGTACTATGATTCTCACTAGTAGAAGTCAGAAATGGATATAATCTATGGAAATTCATTCCTTGCATGCAGAAACACTTACTTTATGGCAGAGATAGGGAATTTTACTTTCCACCTTTCATCTTCATACACATGCCAAAAAATATCACCCTTTTTTATCTCTAAATGATATATTGGATGTAAAACAGGTGAAATATACAAATACTCCAGATACTGACACTGCTGGAAACATGGCAGAAGAGGAAAATAACTTCTGGAATTGCCCTTACCAGCCTTTCTTTCTCTTGTTCAGAGCTCCTTTTGTTGCTCTCTGCCAGCAACTCCTCTCTCTGCAAATGCTGTGTCTTTAAGAACTGAAGCCTCTGCCTTGCCTTCCTCTCCTCCTCCTCTCGAAAGAAGGATTCCTTCCTGCTCCTCTCAGCCCCAGCAGCCTGGAGCAGTGCCATGTGCTGCAAAGCTCTCTCCTTGTGCTCCAGCTCTTTCTCCAGCCCTTGCAATGTTCTCTGACGCAATCGCTGCCTGTTTCCAAAACAAAATTTCTCAAATTTCTCATAAAGAAAGAGCAATAAAAAAGAAAGACAGCGCATAAGACACAAAGCAGATATTTTGGCAATCCATGTTCAGCTCATATTGCAGAACTCTTTGTTAGGTTATGAAGATTAAACCTGTGTCCAGAACAGAGGTAGCAAAAGCCCCAAATGAGCTGGTGCCTGATGTCAGCAGTTTTGGTGTGAGAACAGGATGGGAGGGAATTTGCCCTTGAGGATAATGCTGTGTACCCACTCCCTCACACCTCAAGCACCAATTTTATTCCCAGTAGAGAACCACTGTGACCCCTCTGCAGAGTCCAGCAAAAAGCACAACATGGGATGTGCAGGGACTGAAGGAGAGCAGCAGGGAGCAGATGTTACCAACCTTCCAACATTTAGCACAAAAAGCAGTCAGTTCCCAGCATCACCTCTGGCTGTCCCTGCGCAGCTGGCGTCGGGTGCCATCAGCCTCTTGCTGCTGCTCCCTCTTCAGCTGCCTCTGTTCCTCTTGCCACCTTTTGTGCTCAATCTTGGCTCTGTTGAACTCCAGCTCTTTCCCCCTCTTCTGAGATGCACCACTGAGGCCTGATTTCTAAGAGAAAAAAAGCAAACTGAACTTAGTCCCAACAGTGTATTTTTCTAATGCAAACTGTAAACATACAAAACCAGAACACTGCTGTTTTAACATCACTCCTGAGGCTTAGAAGCTACAAAGGCTCAGAAATACTGTAGAGCTGATTCCCATGCATGAAAACAGTGAGGATGATGCTAAAACCTGTAAAAAACATTAGGCTTAATCAACAAAGAGGTGCCTGAAAATCCAGTCTTAAGAGTTCTCCACAGGTGAGTAGGCTGTGCTGTTCTGGTGTTGAGCCAATGCCTAAAGTTCCCCAGTCTTTGGGTCAGCTTCTGGATTGGATGGAAAATCCAGGTTCTGACCACAAAACATTATTATAGATTCCTTACCAGATTTTATTAGCAAGAGAAATACCTGCCCCCCTCTGGCCAAACTCAGAACATTCCTGGAGTTCTCTGCAGGTGTTTCAACTCTTCACCTCTTGTTGTCTGAGTTTTCTACCCATGCCTAAGCAATCTGTGTTCACTACAGTAGGAGCTTCACTTCAATGCAGTAGCGTTGCTGATTTGTGTTTTTAAATGCACTGTGCCATGTACAGAGATGAAAGAGCACCTAAAAGGCCTCTTTTCACAGCCATAGTGAAATATTTGTTTTTGTACTCCTTACAGTGCCCTTTATGAAGGAAGTGCAAGTAACCACCACCAAACCTTTATATGTATTCAAGTTTACATTGCTAGAGCTGTTTAGGGCTGGAACAGAATTCCCCCCAAATATTTCCCTCTGTCAAATGCATCCTCCTTCTTCCTATTCCCAGGTGCAGTTAGCATGCTCCTGCTATATCAGCTGCTCCTCTGCAAACAGAATGTCTCCTTCCAGTGCTTTCCTGGGGACAACTCAAATAACACAAGCTGGAAAACACTACAAGACTTTGAAACAGTGTTCCTGCCAGTCTTACACAGCATTTTGACTGGTTTCTCTTAACACATTGATCTGCATGGCTTCCCAGGGGCTGTAAACAGCTTTGTTCTCCAGTGTATTGCTATTCTTAGCAAAAAAATGTACCTTGTGGGTGTTTGTGTTTAATGACACACACAAGGAGAGATCAAAGAAAGAATCAAAGGTGTTTTATAGGTGGGAGGTGAACAAATGATGTTTTCCAGCAGGCAAAGTACCAGCGTAAGGATCAGGAGACTTCTATCCACCCCTGCCCTAACATGCACTTTTTGCTATGGGCCTCAGATGACTGCCTAAACTTTCTCTTTTTTACTTTCAGTACCTGTAAAAGAGGATTTTTTTTAAAAATTTTTTTTTCTATCTAGTAGAGTTGGCTGAGAAGCTTATTTAGAAGAGCTTAGATCTAACATACAAAAACATTCTGTTAAAAGTGCTGAGCAAAAATACCACACATGCCCTGCCCTGCACAATGTGGGTTCCCAAGTGGAGTCCTTAAGTTTCTATTTATGCCCAACCATTATTCTACACATACATCATTTTTGTTGCAGCAAAAACCTTTGTGAAAGATCAATGGAGAGAACATTCTAACATGACACAAACAAATCTCTTCATCCTAAGAACTGAACCTGGTTTGGACCAAATACTCACTGTGATGCTTTTGTCCTTTAGAAGATTTGGGAGACGTGTGGATCTCCCAGCCAGCAGGCTGGTGGTGCTCTGTGGTCTCTGCACACGAAGGGCTGATCTGATGGTCAAGCTGTCTTTCTCCAGGGACTGATTCACTTGGGCAAAGAAGCTCTGGTGCCTGAAAGGAACCAAAGCACTGCTTCCCAGGGAAGGGCTCCTCTGGGAATGCTGGACTGGAGCTTCTGCCACTCTGGACTCAAAAAGGCCTTTCAAATAAATTAGGGCAAGGACATATGAGAATATAGGAAGCATATAAAAAGAAAGCAAATTAAAAGAACAAAAGGTCTGCTTACATGAAGTATATTCAAGCAAGGATTTTATTTTCCTCTGAGGAAGTGGGACATTTTTTAGTCACCACAAAAGAGGTTCCAGCTTTTCAGAAACAAGCTGCTTGCCACTGCATTTAGGCAAGAGTTTTGCCTGACCCTTCTTACAGCTACTCAAGCTAAAGGACTGTTTACATGGTATCTCACAGACAGACATGAACTGCACTGAGATGAGTAAAAATGACAAATCTTTTGACAGGGCAAAGCCTGAGCTCTACATCCTGCTGAGAGACAGGAGACACTAGCATGGGCACAACCCTGCTAACACAGCTTTTTGGTAATTGAGAACATGAGCAGTTTGCTCACATCTTTCAGCTAAGGGCAGGGCAGACCTGAGTGGCAACTGTTGCAAGGAATGATGCTGGAACACCAGCTGGGAGGAAATCCACCATCCTGTTTGACTTTTCATTCTCCTTCTTCCAGCAGAGTCACAAAGTAACAACAAAGTAGTAACAATGTAAGAAAAACCTTTAGGCTTTCGGAATCCTCTCGTAGATTCCTGCAATTGTCACAAAGCTGAGAACAGCAACAAATTGATCAAAATCATGATCCAGCCCCTTCTGGCTGTTCAGGGAACAAAATTTTACTCAGTGACATTATAAAGCAGTAATTTTCAGCACAGATAAGAGGATTGTTCAGCAGAATTATCCTGGTGAAATCTTGTTCCTATACACAGTCACAGTTAATGTTACATATTAATTCTTTAAGGAAATATTTATTTCTACTGAGCTCTATGATATAGGTTAAAAAACTCCAAAAGCTGCTACTGCAGTAGCTGAGCTATAAAAGCCAAAAAATCTCAACCTACATCTGAAAATTCTTTCACCTTGAGAGAAGATGAATAACTTCTCAAGCCATGGCACCATTAATACCTAGATATAAAGATGGCATTATGGTATCTTCTTGTGAAGCACCAAGAATTATGGTGACAGATGTTATACATGATGCATCCTGATATTATGTGCTAAGTTTTATGCTTGGGTAAAAGAGTTACAGTTCCAATACCATGCTCATGTTCAAAATTAGCTTCAGTTTCAGCATCCTGCTGTCTGCTCTCTGCTTCTTCCTTGTGATGTGTCTCCATTAACCAGCTGTCTGTGTTGACAGCAACATCGACCACAGCATGAGCCATCCCTCTCTGAGGGCCCTAGAAATAACAAGAAATGCAATTATAATCCAGACCTGATAAGGAAAAGAATAGATCTATTTAATGAATTTACAGCAAAAGATCTTAAGTCGTAACTGAAATTTAAGAGAGAATGAAAAAAAACCACACCAAATTCTGGGGGAGTTCTATACTAAAGAAACAACTAATAGGTAATTTCTGACCACTTCCTGAGTTTCCCTACATTTCCAAATGACCTAAAGTACTTTTGCCTGAAAGGGTCCAAACTGATACAAAAGACATCAGGCCAGAGGAGCTCTGGCTGAAAGACAGCCCTGCTTCTGGCATGTGCCACAATTTGGATTCTAACCCTCACAGAGCAATGGAGGTAAGTGTGGCACTAGCTGGTGCACATGAACCTCCTCCTTACTGATCCTCACTCAGTGCCCTGCTCACAAGCACCAAATCATCTGCTGAGGACTACACAAGTCTCTTGTGATCTTTGACTGGGACAGGGGACACCTCTAACAGAGTGGAGAAGTATGTTAAAAGATTCATGCAAGAGACTGCCTTGGTAGGAACAATCCCTACTGTATTCCTTATCCAATGTCAAGTCTTCTGACACTTTTTCCATTTTTTGCCTTTATCTCCTTCACACAGAAGCAGAATGTAGAGGGACTGGGCTATGCAACACTTGTCATATTCTGCATCCATGGAAGATATTCTAGAAGCCTGCTCCAGCCAGGGACAATGAGAGATTATAGCTCTTACCCCAAAGGAAGACAGTGCAAAGTCTCTCCATTCTTTAGCAGGCAGGCAATAGGGCCAGGCCTTAAACCTCTAGTAACTGCTTGGTGCCAAGGGTAGCAAACTTGAAGCAACAAAGCAGATATTTATACCATTAGCAGACCATATATTAACAGAAGAGCCAGGGTGAAGCACTTTTTACCTTCTCAGTTTCTATAGCCTCACGGTTCTCCTCCAAACAAGACCCAACATCTTTTGGAGCATTTTCTGTCTCCAACCTCTTTTCTTCCTTTTTCTCTTCCTCTCTGGAAACACTTTCTGAAGATGCAATCCTCAATTCAGACAGCTCCTGCTCTATTTTCTTGCTGAGCTTTTCTTCAGACAAGCTTGCCCCGGGGATGAAGGCATTTTCCTGCTGCACCTTGCACTCTGCAGGCCGTGTGGGTTCCCAGGCTCCAAGGCAGCACTGGGGAAGCGAGGTGCACCCCCAGCTGCACTTTGCACAGGGATGAGTGGAACACAGAGCCCCTGGGCAGCAATCCAGCTCCAGGTGACCCTGTCTGCCCTGCCCTGAGGCTCTATAACCTGGTGCCACAAGGTATGGGTAATCCAAGCTTGCATCTACCACCATCTGCCGGGCAGCCAAAGGCATCTGCAGCTCCAGGATGATGCGTTCGCTTAGGGGCAGGGGAATCCGCGGAGCTTGGACAGAAGACACCTCCTTAGTCTGCCCATTCCAGAAATTCACAAGCACTCCCCTTGCATTGTGTGCTGTGCATATTGGGAAACAAAAAAAAAAAAAAAAAGGCAAGTAATGTATCAGCAGCGTGTCAATCTGGGTGATTTATCTCCTAGAGAGCAGGAGGTAAAAGTAATGACTTGTGTTTCAGACAATTCTGTAACAACTTCCATGATTTTATTCTTTACAGGTTTAAAATCTGACTTACTCCTGAATTTCTTGTGAGGACACAGCAGATATAAAAAAAATCTCACTTGTCACAGTAGGTGGGATTTTACCCTGAAATAGCTGGAAAGCAGACTAACAGATAATCAGGTGACCCTCAGGAGGATCAGAAATGTTTTTTGACTTGTGTTGGGATGATGCTACTCCCAACCCCTAACTTTTTAGGAAGTTTTCACCCACAGAACAAAGCAAAGGCAAATTCTGTGAGCTGTGTTAATTCTAACCCTGAAAAAGTGCCAACAATAAAAACACAATGAAGAGAACCCAAACAGCAGGAGGCAAATCCAGTGCTGCTAAGAAAACCAAAACACCCAAGGCAAGTACCTAAAGGTGGCTCTGTGTTCTCCACAACTCTGAGCACAGTGCCAGGGCCAAAACGTTTGGCTGGAGCCTCCCATGGTGCCAAGACCCTGTCCCCTGGAGCAAGAGGGTGTCGCCGGGCGTCCTCGTAGTGCACAATGTCATAGAGAGGTGTTTCCTGCCAGCCAGGCTGGACCTTGCCCTTCAGAGCACAACTTTGGTCAAACTCAATTAAAAAGCCTTCCCTGAAGCCCTGAAAGAGTAAAACATGTGGTTTGTAAGGCAGTTTACAAGGTCCAATTAGCAGCCAAGATTAAGTGCTAAAAGGGAAGTGGCAGAAATCCCAGGAAGTGGAACTGTGATCTGGGAATGCAGCTTTCCTCTTCTACCAGGGTTTCACTGCACCGCGTCCATACCACTTTAAAAGTAAATAAAGGAGCTTAAAGGGCTGACAGATTTTCTCTTCCTTTCACTTTGGACTTAGATTTTAGTAACAACACAGTTAGCAAGCTAAGGCAGGAGCCTACCAGGAAAACCTCCCACCAGAAAAAGTGCAGCCAAAAGAAATCGTGTATGATGCAGTTCACTACCATCAGAAGGATAACAAACAATCCTTCAGCAATCAGAAGGGTAACACAGCAGTAAAAAGTCACAACTGTCATAAATTTAAATACTTTAATTGAAGCTTTCAGCAGTGAGTGAGGGCAAGATCTATTGTCAGACTCTCGGCCTTCTCTGCAGATCTTTGAGTGCACTTACACAAATAATACCCTCAGCTCCTACTCCAGCTGATGTCACTCGTGCCTGTAGCTGTCCCAATCTGTTCCAACCCACACTGAGGTTTACAGACATCCTCACCTACACTTGCACCAAAATCTGTTTCACTAATCTGCAAAATCCAAAATGAACTGGATTTTAAAAGAAAACCTGAAGGGGGGATTTTCTGTCTGGCATCCAAAATCATCTCACAATTCCCAGAAACACAGATGGAAAAGAATGAGGAAGGCTCTCAGTTTGGTAAAGAGGAAGTGGACCCTGAAGACAAACATTCTGGATTACTAGCTGCTGTTTAGCTAACCAACTCTGCTGCTAGGCTGGGCAAAAGTAGACAATAGGGATAAGGGACCTGTTTTGTCTGTCTCTGAATAAAGACTCAATATAACTACAAAAATGGATTGACCTCCAGGCTGTTCTTACTTGCAGGGCTCCTCACAGCAAACAGCCAGACAGCACCAGGAAACAGATGAAGACAGGGTGTGGGGAGGCAACTGTGGCTATGAAGTGCACTGTGACACTGGAGGGCCACCCCAGAGCAAGGGCTTGGGACTGGTGGGGTATGGGAACAACAGAGGAAAAACCATACATGTCCTTACAGCCAAGTTCCCAGTAAACAGTTACCTTCACCTCCTGGACAATGTGGCCCAGGTAGTAAAAGCCATCAGTGTCTCTCCTTGCCAACACACGAGCCCCCCTCAGGACACGGGAAGCCTCTGGAGATGAACCAGTGAAATTCCTTTTGGTTGAAGGTACCAAGGGCCTGCAAAGGGGACCTGGGCTCCGTGCACAAACAGGACAGCTGTGGAGAACAAAAATACAAGAAGTAATGAAAACCTTGGCAACTGATACTCTGCAACTTACTGCAGTGCAGACAAATAAAACAACACAGAACAAAACCCCCACCCTGCAATAACTGTCTTTGTTTCCCAGCTTTTTCTCTTCTGCTTTTCCAGTGCCCTATCTACAGATTATGAGCTTACTGTGTTACTGGACATCTTGGCAGCAGAGAGGTACAGGAATCTTTATTAGCTGTGTGGCAGCACTGGACACGTGAGATGGACATGGAGGTTACCTAGAAAGGGGAAGCAGAAAATGAGCATGATTTTTGACCACTTAAATCCTTAAACAGGAATATTACCTACAAAGTTGAAATTTACTTTCAGTTTATTACTTCTCTTCGCAATTATTCCACCCTATCTTGTAGTACTATGCTGCTTAGCTGTGAATTCATCACAAATGGTTTTTGGGAAATCAAGTTTGAAAAGAAGGAATATATAAAAAAAAACAAACCCTAAAAACTATGTGATAAACCCTCCCTTGCACCTGGTTTCTATTCAGCTGCTAGGTATGTAGCAGGGGTGGGCAGGCAGTGCAAAAACATAAACTCAGTATGGAGCACATTGCAAGGTTGCAACATGTTGCACTTGGTAAGTAAAAACAGTGGTTGAAAAGTTTGCTGCTATTCCCTGTAAACTGCAGCTGAAAATGCATTAGGGATGCTACAAGGCTCAGATGAGCAGGGAAATTAAAATTCCTTAACTACATGGCCATCCACAGCTGTTTCAACTGAGGATGTCAGGTGTTTGGGGTGTTAACAGAAGGAGAAAATATTATTGCTTATTTAAAATATCTTTTTAAATAAGCAGGAGGGTTGCAGAAGTTCTTCTCCAGATCTTCGTGGAGTGCTATCTAATAAAGATTCAGGAGGAGCTACAAGTGTGGATTAATCTTACAGTGGCATCATACCTTGTCAGGAGGAGGAGGGGAGTGTTGGATTCCTTGAAAGGACTCCCCTGATAGTCCAGCTACTTTCTCCATTATTTTTTGCTTGCTTCCTTCGTGATCACCTCAGTGTCCCAGAAGGCATATCATGTGCATTACCGGGTGCAACTGGCTCTCCACAAGAAGTTGGCAGAATTCCTCTGACCCTTGCTTTGGCATACACCGGTGAACAGATCCACCCACCGGCAGGATGGGTTTTCCATAACCCTCGAAGGCTGCAGCTCCAGGAACACTGCAGTTAGCACGCAGGAGCACCGCTGTAACACCTGTGGGAGAGGGAAAAAGGGAAAGAAGAACAAAGCTCTCTCAGATGCTCAGGCGGCAATTCTGTACCGGCTCTATCTGCGCCGAGGTGTCGCCCCTGCGCTCCCACTCCGGCAGCCGGCCCAGAGAGCGGGAGAGGCTCCGCAACAACTGCTCCCTTCGCGAAACCCCGGCCCTGAGGGCGAGCCCCGCACCCGGCCCTGAGGGCGAGTCTTTCACCCCGGTCCTGGGGGCGAGCCCCGCATCTCTGCCCGAGGGCGAGTCCTACATCCCGGCCCTGAGGACGAGTCCCGCACCCTGGCCCCGAGGGAGAGTCACTCACCCCGGCCCTGAGGGTGAGCCCCGCACCCGGCCCTGAGGGCGAGCTCCGCACCCTGGCCCCGAGGGCGAGTCCCTCACCCCGGCCCCGCCGCCGGACGCCGCCCGTGTCCCGTTGCTCCGCGACGGCACTGCTTGTGCAGGACTGCCGGGCCGCCCAGGCTGGGACAGGGGGACGCGCTGCTGCTTTCGCCCTTTCCTTAAACACCAGCAGCTGGAGCCGTGTTGTTGCCCCCGCCCCTCCAATCAGGAGCGGCTCGGCTGGGGAGGTCGCCCCGCTCTGCGCCCCCCCGTGGGCGACGCCAACTTTTGCGATAACTCACGGAGAACCCGCCCTCGGTGCCGCCTCAGCCGCTCCCAAGTGCTGAGGGGAGTGAGGGAGCAATGCGCGGGGACAGTGTGTGCTGTGCCTGTGCCCCGGGATCCCTCGGTGCCCCGGGGCCCCTCCCTTTCCCTGGATCCCCCGGTGCCCCGGGATCCCTCGGTGCCCCGGGTCCCCTCCCTTTCCCGGGATCCCCCGGTGCCCCGGTGCCCCTCCCTTTCCCGGCTCCCCCGTGCCGCGGGCTGTCTCCGCCCCGGAAGGCGGCCGTGGCTCCAATCGGCGGGGCCGTTGCTGCGCGCTGCGGGTGACATTGGGCTCGGCCATGGTGGTGGCGGCGCTGGGCCGGACGGCGGGGCGGCTGCTGCGGGCCGGGGCTGCCGTGCCGGGGCGGCGGCGGCGAGC
>JANRGV010000073.1:65089484-65128778 GCA_024734035.1 Alethe castanea
GCGGGGCCCGGAGTGAGGCGGGGCCGTGCTGTGTTGCAGCGCGGGCGGCGGCGTGCACATCCCGCCGCGGTACCGGCAGGTCCCGGAGCTGACGCGGGCGCAGGTGATTCGAGGCGAGGTGCTCAGCGGCTTAATGTGGTTCTGGATCCTGTGGCAGTTCTGGCACAACTCGGACATGGTGCTGGTGAGGCCGGCGCGGCGGCCGGGGGCGGGGGGCGCGGGCCGGGCCGCGGCCGGGCTCTGACGAGCCTCTCTCCCAGGGACACTTCCCGTATCCCGACCCTTCGGCCTGGACGGACGAGGAGCTCGGCATCCCTCCGGACGATGAGGAATAGCGGCACACCGGTACGGCTCCCGTCGCCCCTCCTCACAGGGCCCCGGGCGCCGTGCCCGGCTGGTCCCGCTGCAGGGGCCCAGGGACACTGCCCAGGGGAAGCCTGCCCGGTCTCTGCGGTACCGGAGGCAGGGCCCGCACTGCTCACTGCCTTCACACACCCGCCTCGGCTGCCTGAGACCAGCTAGCTCGGTTTCGGCCAATAAAGCTGCACTGTAACAACCGAGTTTGTTGGGAGGTGTAGCTTACCTGGTACCAGTTCTAAATTGTTTTCTTCATGCTGTTCTGTAGACCCAGCCTTCGAAGACAGGCTCTGTTTCTAGAGATCTGTTCAGATGTCCCCTTAACGTTTGCAGCTTTTGTTTGTTTCCAGTTCTTTAATTACGGAGTCTTTTTTTAGCTGTTCTGTCACACATCACAGCTTTATACCAAAATCTTCAACTACTGCTGAAAGCAGTATTGATGAGGTCCTTCTGCTCTGCATGGTGGAAAAAGGATGAATGAAAAGGTTCTCAGGTTTTTCTTCTGTTACTTTCAGGTTCCTGGAACTAACTGGGGCCCCTGGAACCAAATCTTTGGCTCCTGGGTCCTTATGTCAATAAAACCGTAAAAAAAATCTAAGCTGAACTGTATTTTTTCTATTTTTAGTAGAATTTTTGGAAAACACCATGACAGCTTTGAAGCTGTGGTACTTGAGTACACATGAGCTTCTGTAATGCCTGCTTGATGGAGAATGTGTTTGCCCCAAGAAGTAAGGTCCATGAGTGCATGGCAGGTAACAGTCTTACCAATAAAGGCTCTGCCAAATAACCAATGAAGAGGTGAGGGGAAATTGCCATAGAAGCAGGAGAATGTATCCTGAAGAGAACCCAGACCAGTTGGTGCCAGGCTTTTCCCAGGATGAAGGAGAATTCCCCTTGGGTATATCTAAGTTCAGAACAGTGAAAGTAAAAATGTCTACAAAGGGCTCAGTACAGCAGTCAATGAGGCAGTGATCCAGCTCAAGGAAGATGAAGAGAGGGGGATTACACTGCAGGAGGCCCTTGGTGTTATTTAACTTCTCCTTCCCTTCCAGAGTTATACCCCTCAAGTAACTTTTTGACTCCCCTTCACCACCTGAGTTGCACCCCTCCAACTTCATGGAGAGGAATCATGCATGACACAATAAACAATCTCCTTCAGACTTTTCCATGCAGTCAATCTTTATTATAGCAGTATTCTCATATTCACATCAAGTACATAGAACTTTTTGCCTTTCATATAATACAGAGTTCTTTAAATAACTTTACACTGAAATAGTTTTATTCAATCTGAATTCAGCTATCAAATTTTAATATGTTTTAAGTCTCCATGCTCTCTAACCAAACTGGACAATATTTCCCATTGTACAAATTTACATGAGAAAAACTCCGAAGTACAAATGAAGGGACAACAAAAGTATAGGGAGAAGGAACAAACAAGAAAAGTAAGTTGTATTGGCAATTACAGGGGAAACTTGAGAAGGAACAAAGGGGAGTTGCCATGACCTACGTAACAGGAAACCAAAAATAAACATTTTGTTATGAATTTAAAAATAAATACAAGTTTCAAAACAATTACTCCATTGTAGATTTTAAAAAGCAGCTATGAAAATCTACTAACACAATGGGTTTGTTTTTTTTTAAGTAACCAGACTGGACCTTCTACTTTGCAGTCATAAACCCCTTGCAAACCTCTGGTGGTCAAAAAAAAAAAAAAAGAACACAGCTGAAAGGAATGTGTTAGCACAGAGTATAAAGTGGTGGGACATACATTTCATTGCACTAAGGAACAAACAAACAAATCAAATCTGTATACAAATTTCCCTTTCCTCTCCTTACTACGTACTTTGCCTCTCATAAACAAGCCTCTGTATTATGAGGTAATGCCATTGTCTTGACTATATATAAAAATAATAAAGTTTAAAGGATATAGATCTGGGTATCTATAAACTTTAAACAAGCCAGTCCTCTCTTACTCCCCCAGAGGGTCCAACCAGTGAGTGCTACCCCTCCTGTCACTGCTCAATGCATGGTGCTCTCCTGGGAAGCTCAGGAGACCTGTGCCCCTTTCCTAATCTAGGAAAAGCAGCCTGTGCTCAAGTAAGAAAGAGAGACAGTGCAAGTAATGCACAACAGGTTACACACACCTACACCTGCTCCTGCAAAACAAGGCAGAGTCACAGAAGGCAACAGTGGCCAGCCTGCATGTGTGTTGGGGCAGGGAAAGAGGGATCCCATTAGGCAGCTGATGGCTGACTGCTTTTGCAATTACTCAAGAAGAATGTCACTGCCCAGCCCGGGGAGACCCTTCACTACACCCTGGTGAGGTGGGGAAGAGGGTTACACCTGGAATGGAGGGCCAGGAGGAGCTCTGCACTTGGAGCCAGGATGACCACAGAGCACATGGGCTGGCTCGTGCATCCCAGGCAGTGGCACACCCTGCTCTAGAGGCACAGGGCAGGACTGGATCCCAAGATTTCAAGAAGGAGTAGGGGGCAGGACTTACCCCAATCCCAACAAGGAGATCAGAACAGCAATGTTAATTTGGGTTGCCAACACATGCAAGTTGGCCACTGTCAGGTTTCTGTCAGTTGAGAAGTGTGGAGAGGGGGAGGAAGGGGAGGCAGGTAGGACACAAGGCTCATGAATGATGTGCTTTTTTTTTTGGTTGATTTTTTTTTTTTGTGTTTTTTTTTTTTCCCTAAAAGGTTCACAGCTTTGAATAAAAAAGCACATTTATTGCACTTACACTTTATTTTAGACAGAGTTAATTTAAATTATGCCCTCACAACCCCCCACCATCCCCAAATAACCCAACACCCAAGTTTGGTCCATTTTCCCCCCTAGATCAAACACCCTTGCCCAGATAATGGGCTTCATTTCTTCTCCTAATGTTCCACTGAACTCCCAAAGACACAGATGGATTTTCTCTTCAACAAGGGTGAACACACAAATGCAACACAGAATGATATTGATCAAAACAAAACCTGACCATTTTCCAAACTCAAATAAACAACAAAATAAGAAAACAGTTATTTTTTGTGGTTTACTTGCTCAAAAGTAAGTATCACACAAGGCTTATTCTAAAGTACAGCTGCTGAAACATGACAAACTAGACAAAATGACCAGACAGGCTCTTGAGGAGGCTGAGTGAACTAAACACACTGCTGCTGGATGCTATGAAGCAAATACTAGGTAGTTTAGAAGTTCCTAAAAGAAACAAAAAAGACAAAACAAACCCAAAAAGAAAACAAAAAACGAGACAAAATAACCATCACAGGTACTTTTAGTGCAGAATTTGGGGTAGGTAGAAGAATTCCAGATAGTTCCTGGACCATAAGTAAAACATCTTTATACTTTATTTTCTAAAAGGAACAAACCCAAATTAAAATTGGTCTGATATTTCATATGAACTGTGCATTTAGACATAACTTGGAAAGTTACAGTTATGCCAAAAGTCCTGCTCCAGGGAAGAAAAGGAAAAGACCTGAAAAAGCACTACTATCCAAACCCATTATTTTGTCCTTCATGGACACATAGGTTAAATATGACACTGATATGTAGGTGCTGCCAGAAGTCTGCATAACCAGTCTGAAATTTGAACAAATCAAATTTACACCTACTGGCTGTCCCTCAGCTGACAAGACACCTACCATCTCCCACAGTTAATGTGCAACAACAGGATGTGATCACTGAACAGCAACTGCAAGAGGCCCAGGGAAGAAGTGAGGGAACCTGCTGATATTTCAGAAATAAAACTTACTGCATCTTCTGGGACAAGGAACTAATTGTATGGTCTGATGTATGTGAACCCTGATGACATGAGTGCTAGCCATCAGTTTCTCCTCATCTAGCTCTCATTCTTCACCTACTATCTCATTCCACGATGCTATGAGAGTGTAACTTGGGGCCATTTCAGAGCTCTCTTTGACAAGATCCCTGTGTCCTTGGAAGGGGTAGAGGGCTTGCTTGGTTTTAAGTTAAATGAACCTCATTACCTGTTGACAGAGCAGATTTCAAGCAGCAGGTTTACTGTAACTGAATTCAGTATCCTTTAATTCTTAGCTTTGAAATGCTAATAGGTATTCTGGGGAATGCTCTGCCCTACTTGCTCCTTTACAGGAGTTGACCAACTCCAAACTACCTACCTCCAGGGATAACTATATACAAAACCACTGCAGCAGATGCAAACCAAAGACACTGCTCTAGTTACAAAGCACCTGGTTTACATTCCGTTGTACTTTTTAAGGTTGTAAAGGCACATGATCATTTGGCAAACTACAAAAAGTGTTTTGGGGGATCCCTATGTAAACCATTGAACAGAGGGTCTTGGTAGCTCTCTCCTCAAACAAGAGAGAAATTATTTTTCATCTGAATTCACTCTTGGTGTAGTCTGTATCCTGCAGCTTTTAAAGCTTCCTCCTTCCACAGGTTCATCATTACTGCTGTCATGGTGCAGACTCAGTAGCTTCTGTGTTAGCATCCTTGAAACTTAAATGCAAACTTTTTAACAACCTGGCTCTGCTCTTCTGATAGTTTATTAGGTAAGAATCACAGGTTGATGTAAGCATCACAGAATATGCAGAGTTGGAAGGGACCCACAAGAGTCATCAAAGTCCAACTCCTGGCCCTGCACAGGACACCCCAAGAATAAAAGCTTACCCCATGTGCCTGAGAGCATTGTCCAAATGCTTCTTGAGCTCTGTCAGGTTTGGTGCTGTGACCACTGCCCTGGGAAGCCTGTTCCAGTGTCTGACCACCCCCTGGATGAAGAACCTTTTCCTGATATCCAATCTAAACATCTCCTGATGCAACTTTGGGCCATTCCCTTTCCCTCAGGTCCCATCATTGTCACCACAAAGCAATGTCTGCCCCTCCTCTTCCTCTCATGAGGAAGCTGTAACTGCAATGAGGTCTCCCCTCAGTCTCCTTCAGACTGAGCACAACAAGAGATCTCAGTTGCTCCTCATACAGCTTCCCCTCCACACCCTTCACCATCCTCAGGGCCCTCCTCTGGACACTCTCTAATAGTTTATTACTAATAGTCTAATAGTAAGAGTCTTTCTTACACTATGGCACCCAAAACTGTCCCCAGCACTCGAGGTGAGGCTGCCCCAGTGCAGAGCAGAGCAGGACAATCCCTCCCTTGCCTGGCTGATGCTGTCCCTGATACCCAGGACAGGGCTGTCCCTCCTGGCTGCCAGGGCACTGCTGGCTTGTGTCCAACATTGCATGGACCAGGACCCCCAGGTCTGTTTGTGCTCTCCAGCCTCTCATCCCCCAGTCTATGCACACAACCAGGGTTACCCACCCCAGATGCAGAATCCAGCACTTGCTCTGGCTAAACTTCACATGGTGGGTATGAAGTTGGTACGAAGCAATGAAGCAATGAAGAAAGGTATTTCAAATGCACGCCAAAACAAACACCAAGTGCAAATGCACAGTAACAAGGCTGCAGTAAACAAAGTTTATGAAACAAACTTCTATGAAAAATGCATCACAGAAAACCAGAACACTCAGCACCTTCACAGTGATGCCCTAAGAGCCCACTCATGCAGCTGCTTTTTAACTTGACTGTACCTAGAAGCTTTCCCTGGTGGTACATTTTATCAACAGAGGACACCTTGCTGTCCAGTACACCAGTACTATGAAGAGTTTGTGCTACACATGCTGCACTCACAGCCCAGAAGGGAATGAAATCTAGAGGCTGCAAAAGTGTGAAATGTCTACATGCTCCTTCCCTAAGTTTAGCCCCTCCAGATATCAAAGCTTCAATTCGTACTTGTTTGTGAGGTGTCTGGGGGTCTGGCTTTCCTCAGCCTTCTGTAAAATGCTGGATGCATTTACACCACCAGGCAAACACAGAATAAAAGCTGTTTGTGAATGATCTTGGGGTACTTTTCCCCCCAGTTTATTTGTGGGCATTTATGGAAAGACATGGTATTTGTCAACAATCAGAATTTCACTCATTTTACGTCACAAAGACCAAATTCTGCCTCTAATGAGCACATATGAATCCAAGTAATGCTAAGACACCATAGTAAAATGGCAGTGTTTGTTCTCAAACATTCTGCATCATCATCAGCTGCTAGAGCATTCAAGTACAAGAAAAGATGATTTTGGGTGAGTATAAAAAGCAGAAGTGGATTCATTTAATGACCTGCATGAGTTCAGCAAAAAAAAAAACCCAAAAAACAAAAAACAAACAAACAAAAAAACCAAATGACTGGGCTAATTGTATCTGGGGATATCTAGGACTTAACTAACAGAAATTACTTTCAATGTAACCTGGCCTTTATATCCCTGCCACTTGGTTTGAGCTCCACCACAAGGTTGCAGTTCTGGCAAATATGCTAGGGGAAACAATCACATACAGAGCAGGAAGGTGTAATAGGAAACAGGCCTCTGTTACCTGTATGGAAAAGGAAAGGCAGAGGGAAGGTCTGTGCCTGGTTGATAAGGATGAATAGCTGGGCCTGGATATTGGTACTTTTGCAAATGATTATGAAGTACAAGATAGTACAGAGCTAAAAGAAGCAGTATGACTCTGCAGGTGTTTGTCCCAACAGGTGCACATGAAATATGTACTCACATTTCCATACCATGGCATGTGCCTGTGGTTGGGACACCATGAAGAAGCTTAAGGAATTTGGGGTAACATGGCATCAATGTATTGGTCATTTCAGTTTATTTCCTCCATCCCTCTGCTACAGAGAGCACTCATTTCTCATCTATTCTTGTTTCCCCATTGACTAAACATCTACAGGGCATCTTTAAGACTGGTTATCTTTAAGATGGCATGCAAGACATCCAGAAAAACTCCTGAAGGAAAAGATAAAACCAAAAATAATCCCAGTTATTTACAAACCACATTTCTTCCTTAGTTTTGCATGAGCATTACCTGGGAACTCTTACAGACAAACACACATTACTACAGCTACCTGGAGGGAAACAAACAAACGAGAAAACCAGTAGAAATGCATCCTGAAAGGACTTCTCTAAACAGCAGCCAAACAACTTGCACATTCCTTATGGAAAAAAAAATAAAACCAGAAACAAAAAAGAAAAACAAAACTACAAACAAACAAACAAACAAACCCCAATAAAAAAAAAAACCCAGAGATCATCTGTTACTTATAAAGTGCTTTCCATGGACAAGGATAGCAATTTTCCTTGTGCTTTTCCTATGGGCTCAAGAAGCATATTGTAGACTAATGGGTAATGAATCTTCACTAAATTCATTTATAGCAAAGATAGAATGAAGTTCCTAACAGAGAATCTTCAGCCAGCATGACTTTGTGGAAGGAAATGGGAGCTTTTAACAAGCTCTGTGAAACAAATGAGTGTTGAACCACCTGTCCATACTTGCTCTGTTAACAGCTTCTTTCAAGAGAACCTTTACCTCAGCATCCCTGACATGTACAAATGGAACCACGGCCCATAAAGGGGCTGGAGCCAAGCACAGGGTGAAAGGAGAAGCAGTGACTCCTTCCCCTCTGGGAGCCTGCATCTGGTAAATGCTAGCACCTGCCTGCTGCCACCACAGCCCCAGGCTCCCTCCACCTCTCAGGCCTGGCCTCAGATGATCACCAGGGAGCACTCTGCACCATATGTACACTCTGCTCTGCATCAGCTTCTCCACACTGCAAAGTGGCTATTGCTACTTTTAAAATTCCTGCCAACCTCACTAAGGAAAAACCTTACAGCATCTGAGGACCCACAGCAGACAAGAAAAAAATTTGTGCTTTTTTTTTTTCCTTCGTTTTTAAAATGTGTCCTGTACACAAAATCAATTCTGTTCATGTACCAACATGAATCACTTCATTCTTGTAGTGACTATTAAGTCATTCACTATTGCTATCTTGCTAATGTTTGTGGAATTAATAAGAATACACAGTATTTCAGTTTTAATTCCCACTTCAGATCAGTCTGGTCCCTATAGTCCCAGTAAATATTTACCGACAAACGTAACAGACTACCAGCAACACTGCAAAATTCCAGGGTATTAAAAGCACCTTCTGCTTCCCATGTGCTTTTCTCCCTTCACCTGGGAGCAACCTTCTGCAGACAGGAACAGTCCAACTTTCCCCAGGGAGGGAAGGACAGCACCCTCACTAGGTACATCCACATTTAGCATGGACACCTCATTCACACACATTTAACTCCTTCATTTATTTGTCATGATTTTGTTAAGCACTCCCCACCTCCTCCCAAGCAAGAACCTCCCTGCTACAGGGGGGGGTCAGTTCTCCTGCCTCACCTGGAGTGGTACAGGGCTGATACAAATCAAATTCTGGAGACTTCTGTCTGAGCTTGAGTTTCTCTCCAGTGTGGTCTGCCTTGCCTCTGTACAAATAATTCACAGGTAATACCACATACCAGAGAACTCTGCAAGCAGATCACATCATGAGATATTCTACTAGAGGTAAATGATGTGCAGAACTCGATGAGTTGTTTTCCCTGACTGGGTAACGTGTCAAAAAGCTACTCATCATTTGAAAACCAGGACTGGAGGACAGGAAAACGAAGCACTCTAATGGAAACACCGCCACCTTCATCCTAGTTTGCAAAGGGTACAGGAGGGAAAGACAAACAGAAGGGCAGAGATGACAGGGAGGAAAGCAATGAGAGGAGGAGCAGTCAGCGTGGATCCAGCAAGTACCGTTTGGTTTTGATCTAACAACTTGCCATTAGGACAAGATGCTCCACATTTACACACACACTTATCAGAGGACGTTTAGTTAACAGGATAAAAATCCTTTAAAAAAAGTTCTTGAAAGTACCAAAACATAATTTTTGGAATGTCTAATTCTAGGGGGTGGATTGTATTTGTATTCAATTCAACCTGAGAACTTTTTTCCTCATTTATGAAAACATTACATATTGGTAAGGTACCTGGCATTAACCTGCACCCTTGTTTAAAATAGAACTTTTAAAGTAGGTACATACACCATTCACAGTCTGTATCAGGATTTCTACAGACTTTAGATGCAGCAGTAGCATCTCTGATAAATAATTGTATCATATGATACAAAAAAAATAAAAGAGAGGACAATCTCGCTACATTTTTTTTTAACTTGAGTTTGTTGCTGGACCAACAAAAGAAGGATGGACCTAACCCTTCAAAAAGATGTTGTATATGCACACACCCAGAAAATACTGGAAAAGGAAAAAGGTTAAGGATGGTGGTTGTTGTTTGTTCTTTTTAAGAAGTGGCAAAGTAAATCTGAAAAAAAGGTGTGGCAGCATCTCCTTTTCCTTCAGACAAACCTCTCTGCTTTCAGAATAACATCTCCAGCTCCCACTGCCCCCCACTTTTAATTTGAAAGGAATAAACCCCAGTAATACAGACAGCTTGAGGTGTCTGACACTGCAAGACAGTGAAAAGGGGATACTGCGTTGCCCATAGGTACACCAGGGAAAAAAAAAGGATCAGAATGGAGAATGATTCACTGCAACGAGCACTCATCAGACGTTCAGCCTCTGCTGGTTACGCTGTTAGAGGAGGAAGCCGTGGCAGACCATCCAAAGCAAATCTCCTGAACTGCAGCAGCAGCAGCAGCTCCATCCCCTCGCCCAGCACCACAGTCACACCACGAGTGCCCTCTCCTCTCTCCTGGGAATGATGCCAACGGCACAGGCAGCCACTGCAGGTCTCCAAATGCACGTGCTGGTTTGGGCTGAAGGAGAAACACTGGCAGCAGAGGATTCTGGTTCCCAAAAAGGTACTTTTTCCCATTGTGTTGGACTGGTGGTTCCATTCTGCTCCACTTTTTAAGCTTATGGATATCTTTTCTAGATTACTTTAGGTTTTGTGGAGCAGAATGGAGTTTTGATGTTAAGAAACTGTAGGAACACAAGACTTAAATAACAGAGTGGGTGCTGCCATGGTGCTGTGGCTACTTGAACGCTGCAAATTCTCCTGTAGAGGGAGGACAAGAGCTTGGTTTAAAAAGGTGATTTCAGTTACTAGACTAGTTGAACATCAAGCTGAATATAAAAGATGTTAAAAAATGCAAACTGTTAAAATTAAAGCACAAGAGAACACATAGTGAGAGAACATTGAATACAGACCCAGCATATTTAACCAACAAAGGATTTCTTGAAAGCAAGCCGTACCCATTCTTCCCAAGAAGGAGAAAGTTCAAGCAAAGTCTAATTCATCATGCATTTGAAAATTAAATGTGTCAGCTTAACTTTACTTTAAATCGCTTATTGCACATATGTCCTCCTGAGAAGCACCAGTTTCAATAAATGCACCCAACTGCAAAACAGTTCTGTTCTGTTGTAAAACTACTTGAATAACAAAGAGATGAGACATTCATTACCCTTTAAAGACTATATACAGTAAAGTGCCTGAATAGAAAACCAGTGTTACAGAGTGTTAGGATTTGGTTTAGAGATCAACATAACAACCCACTGACAGAAATAAAAGAATGGAGAGATTGTCTACTCAATCCCAGACCAGAAATCAGGCCTCGCTAACAGGAAGCATAACAAATAAAGCAACTCCATACTTCCTTCAGAAATATGGAATAAAAAATAATTATACGCAGTGCTTTCACCCTGAAATCCTACATAATTTATTTAGTGTCACCATGCTGTGAGACAGACTTGTAGTCCCACTTCTGAGGGGATGCAACCATGGCACAGAGTAAAACTGCTGCCCAAAGTCTTTCAGGAGTTTGACTGAAGACTGAATAGAAGCTAAATCTAAGATACTATTCTTCCCAATCTTATACTTTAACAAGAAAAAGTTTCCCTGCCACCCACAAAGAAATTGTATTCTATAGGACTTTCAGTGAGGGGTGTCTAACTAAGCATAATCAAAAGGATTCAAGAGAAAGAGAAAAGAAATACACATGTAAGTTCATCATGTTGGGCTTCCTATGCATTTTGGGTTAGTTCATGCCACTTTCTTGACAGCACTTCTCAGAGCTCTCCTAATACTGAAAGAGTGATAAGCAGGCACAAGAGAGCCTTTGTTCTGTTCAACAGTAGTGTTTTGAATGCCATTACACTCAAACAACTGCTCCCTATCTGGTGTCCTTCCATCTTTTCAGGAGTGACTGTATTGTTGGCTTTGTTTTTTCTCAAGATTCTTACTCTGAATACTAGAAACAAAACAGAAACAGCCATGCAAACAGAATTCTAGGCTTATAGTGTTAATTCTGTGCAATGTCTTGCTCTACAAAAAGGAGAGCCAAGAGGTTTTTGCACTAGGAGGGGGAAGAAAAAGCATCTAAAGGCCTGTGAGGAACAGCTGACCCAGTTCTAAGGAACCTGAAGAAAGCAGGGAAAGGGCTCTGTCTCTCCTAGGAATTGAGAAGGGAGTACACCAGAAGTCCAAAGTAAGGGTGGCAGAGGGAGTTGTGTCTTTACAGACTGTGGTGGCAGGCTTAAGTTATAACAACAGTAGAACAAAAACTGCATGATGGATCTAATTGCATATTTTACTAGTTCTACCCCCAGATGAAACTCTTGCTCTAAATGCTCTAAATACTGGATAATTTTTTCCTGCTACAATTCAATGACCTCCCAACTCTCTTCACAGAATCTTCTAGAAACACCTCAAGTTTTGTACATGTTTTCTCTTATGAGAAGGACAAAAAAGTCACCAAGTATTGCCTGTGAGGCCAATTTTTAAGTGACATTTATGCTTAGCTACACTTTCAAAATATGCTCTATTTAATTTATTTTTCAGTCTGCCTTCCTAAACTGGTGATTAAGGATCAATTTATAAAAAAAGAGATTGCTCCCTCATTACTCATCTTGTCCTTCTGCCTATTTCTGGTAATAATTCAGATTTTAATAGTCATATAGGGATTTCATAAAAAAACCAGAGCCTTTAATTGGCAAAGAGCACTGGAAAAACAGGACCAGAAATAAAGAATTATTTGAGCTAGAATGGTAGCCTTAAAAAGGTAATTTTCAGACTCCCCTGACATTTGAACAAAACCTTAACAAACATTTTCTTTGACAAGCTAATGCTAAATCACCCCTTTCAAAATTACAGTGTTAATCTGATCTCAAATCAATAGGAGACCAAAATAGGTAGCATGGTCATCTAATAAGGGGATTATGTTGGTTGAACATGTGTGAAATGCAGTTGCCAGTAACAGCTTTCCCTAGGTCAGGTAAGTACATAGCTATACCTATCCACACCAAGCAATGAAACCACATGCTTAGCAACTTGCTACAATAAAAAACCCCAGATATTTATATCCACTATGAGCCAAACATCTGAGGTGCTTTTTATCAAGCAGAACTGCAGATATTTGCTCTGACTGGTAGCAAAGCCATTTCTTTCCAAAGGATGGATAGCATCTGAAAGTACACACTTCTTAAAAACCCCTCTCAAGTCAGCTACTACAGTTTTTCATGCTCACCTCATGCAGAGCAAGTGGAAACTATTTTCAATACACACTTACAGAAAAACTGTACTAAAAAGATGATCAAAATCTTTCATGTTGCCTCCAAACAATATAATAACAAAGGCATGTTCTGAGTGAACCTGCTGCCCGTGATTCCTGGAAGGATTTAAGATGCAGCTACCATTCTGTACTCTCACAAATTTGTGAGCTACCTGAATTCACAAGGTTACTAATGCATACACATCATCTTAACTGTTCTCCTTTATCCTGGAGTAGATGCCATATTTCTCAGAAGAATCATAAGGACAAGAATGGTTCCCTTCCAGGACTGTGCCAGCCTTATCTACTGAAGTAGAGACTGATTTATCATAGGGAAACATCAGATTCCAAAACCTTGCCTGGTTTACATTCACAGACACAGAAACAAAAAAAAAAAAAAAAAAAAAAAAAAAAAAAAGGAGGTAGTTTTCTGTTGGATCTTGTGCTGATCTTTTGTATTGATACTATCCACTGGGTAAGTAAAATTTGGAACATGTTGAAAGACCAAGACAGAGTTTCTATACTGACATGGAGGAAGTAAAATAAAGAAGTATCTCATTTAGTATAAATTACTCCTCCAGAAAAACCTAGGATCCTACAGGTGTGTTTTCTGAACCAACTGGTATCTGTTTCTAAACAATATAGCTGAGTTGCACCTTTAAGAACTCTAGCCCAAATCCACAGGTGTAGTTAGGCACCTTCATCCCACAGATACTCCAAAATCTCACTGAAGCAGCAATTACAACTTACAGAAATGAGAGCTCTAAATGCCTCTCTGTCAGATAAAGTTAACGATCTACAAAGCAGCCTCCTTTTAGGCTTCATAAAATGCTTAGTGAGAAGCTAAAGTCACATTATGGCCGTGGAACCCAAAATACTCAGTAAGAACAGGTGACACAGGAAGAATGCACTGACCATAGAGCAGGAAATGGGGCCAAACGTGCCTAAGGATGGCAGCACTTCCGCCCCCATAACTGTAGCTCTGATAGCACAGATGAACAACCTGTGAAAGAAGAAGGATAACACTACTCCAAGGAATAACTGGTTTGAGCTGATCTGGCAGACCTGAACAAGAATAAGACCAGGCAGGGTGATAGTTCTGCACTCCCTGTAACTCCCTGTGTGGTTGAGACTTTTCTGTGTGGGATGCCCCTTTTCCAGATTCTGCAGGAGATCCAGTAGCATCCTCTTTGTTCTGTACTGAATACCACACCCCACAGCTTTGGAAACATTTCCTCATCACTGCTAGAACAGATACATAAAATAAAGAATGAGAGTGGAAAATAACACTTGAGCCCTGTTTTCATTTCAAGATAAACCTGCCAAAATGAGGTGAAGCTACTAGGAAAATGGGAAATAGATTTTCTAAAATAACAACTTTCGTCCTCTATTTTGTCCTCTATTCCAACTATTTCCATAGAGATCTCAACAGCTGAATTTTCTTGACTAAGAAAAGGAGAAAAGTTAGTTCCCAAATTATTCCAACAGCAGAAACCAAAGAGATCATTATATTCCACCCAGAAAATGTAAAACTTGCCTACATCTCTTCAAGCTCTCTAAATCTGCTTCCCATCTTAAAAGGCTCAGTTGCCAGACAGCAGTAAACCAAAATATTTTGGAATTCCTGATCTATTTCAAAAACATATTGCTAGCAACAGGCAAACTTCCTCATGAGTGTGTAAATCAGAAGGCATCAGGAACACTCCTGGCCCTTGAAGTCCTAACAAGAGCAGCAATAGCTTGCTTCCAACGCAGAGTAATCTGTGAAAATTAACAGTTCAGCAGTTTAAACCCAGTAAAACCACATAACTCATCTCAAAACATGCAGAACACTGTCTGTAAATCTTTTTATCATATCTGACATTAAAGACTGATATAACCTGAACCACTACTCTGATGCACTTGTTCCAGAGCAACGCTCCAGAGAAAAATAGTCTCTAAAGTGAGCTGGCAGGTAAGGTGTCTGACTTTCTCAGTTAGATATCTAGTCCAACTGATTCACTTCTGCCAAGTCAAACTAGCAGCTTTTACATCGAAGTGAAAAAATCAATTTGTCACTGAAGAGCAGCATGTTCAGTGCATTCTTAACAATATTAAAATAATTAACACCTTTCACCTTAACAAAATTCGTGGTATAACACTGATTTCCATGAACAAAACTGCTCTTTCAAATCTTCTTTTCCTGTAATGGGTGTTAGCAGCATTTTTCCTCTGAAAGCATTTGGTCATGCTTGAGATTTAAAATGCTTTTATAAATTTTGAAATCTGTACTAATTGAAGCATACAGGCACCATTACCAGTAATAGCCTTGCAGCTTGGCAAAAGCAGATTCAGAATTTCTTCTGTGTTGCATTGTAACAGAACATTTGGAGATGGTGTAAACTATATCAAGTCAGAATATTTAGAGAAAAATGTAACATAAAAAACTCCCGACCCATTCACCACTCTTCTGCAGGAATAGATGTTCCTTAAACTGCACTAATTTAAACTTCAAGATAAGAGTCACATGTTATTCAGTCAGGGCTTTCTTTGGATTCTGTGTTGTATCTGCTCACTTCTGCTGACCACAATAAAGTTTTGACTGTGTTCAGCCTTGAAGCTAAGTTTATCTTTCCAAACGTCTCCCACATGAATAAGCATTACTAAATGAAGACTCTAAAACCTATTGCTCAAATATAATGAGCTCAAATGAAGTAAAAAAACCCCAAACCCCCAAAACAACAGACCACCACAGCTTGAGCAGATTCAAATCAAATACACTCCTGAGTAACTAATTCCAATCAATAAACTAGGCAAAAATGACACCTGATGACCTGAAGAAGATTTTTGCTTGTTTTGAAGTAACTTTTCCCATGTCTTACATGACATTACAGTTCTCCTTGTGCCAGCTGTTCCCAGGCTCTCATTACCAACACAGACTCTGTGCTGGGAACACTCAATGCCCAGTGTTAGGAATTGAGGCTCTGTTCCCTCAGCAAACCTTACAACCAGAGCTGGCAGGAACTGAGAACAAAGCCCTTGCACTCACAGGACACACCAGCACACAGACACACAAGGACATGCTTTCACATTTTGTTTCAGTGCACTGGAAACCCACCGTATCCCCCTGCTTGGATGGGTGTTTTTGGAGAAGCACAAGCATATAGACTAAAATCCTCTGTCTGGAAGCCAGCCCGGTTCAACGAGGGCTCAGATGCACTGCGGTGAATTTTTGGCAATGACCGGGCCAGCAGCTCAATGGAGGCAAGAATCTAAAACACAGAAAATATGTGATCAAACCCCTTGCTCCAAAGCTGTAACTCTCTCTTAAAACCAAAGGCACAATGTCAATTAACTACAGAAAAATATTTAAACACATATTAAAAAAAGGACTTTTAAAATATTGCTGCACTGCACTCTTATGTTTATATCCTAAGGAAGTTGAAAAGGACAGTTGGGGAATTTCTCCCTTTTTAAAGGCACACTGATTCCCCCTAAGCACTGTGAAAACACTTGCTTTTTATTGGGCTCCTTGTCTATGCCCTAGTACCTGTACCTGCCATTGCTGCAAACCAACCCAGCTCTGTCAGCATTTTGCTTAATAACATTTACCAAAAAGTCAGCAGGGGGAGCTCTTTACCTTTTGAAAACGATTTGGTTACATTCAAAACAGAAAAAAACCCAGATTTTTGCCCTCCTCCCCCTCAAGCTTCTTGAACCCAAACGTTCCTCAGCAGGCACGAAAAAAAAAAAATCAAATCAAGTTCAATGGCAAAATTATCCATTTGCCTTCATGAAGCTTGGGGAAGAGCAAGGAGGGCAGTGTAGACATTTCTGAGCACATACACTAAGTACTGATTTGTGTGTCTAACTGTGACTATTACTTATATTATCTCTCAGCTGAAACCTTCTCCATCATGTAAACACTTTTTTCTATTGAAAAAAACTTGGAACTGGCCAGTGAGCTCACAACTTGGAATTGTAAAGTCTGTTGAGAGCCAAAGAGGAGTATTTCTCACCTGTGGAAAAAGGGGTCTCTCATCTCTTTTCTTTTTTAAGCATTCTGCCATTAGTCTCTTCATAGCTTTTGGGCAGTTGCTCCTTACTTTGCTGAGGTCTGGAGATAGGTATCCTCGTCCCACCATGAAAATTATCTTTATTTAAGCAGAAAAAAAGATGAAAGAGGAAGAAGCTGAGTTGATAAAATAAACAGTAACAAAAGGTGAATATTTTGCTAGACTATTTTGGTTGCAGCAGCAAGCTTTGTGCTCCCAGGAAGCATTATCTGGTATTGAAATTGACAAATTTCTTAGAGTAATGCTTGCTAACCTATTCAGTACAGAGAAAAAATTAGATCTTTCCTCCTCCTCAGAGAGATTTCTGTGAAGCTTGAACACTAGTAAATGGTTACCATTTATAGCAATAACCATCTAAGGAATGGTTCTTTGGTGTCAAAAACTGACAAAAACAAGAACAAGAAACTCCATGGCAGGAACAGAATGTCTAAAAATAAATAGTCTGTAAAAAGAAATATTCTGTTTTATATTACAAATCAACAACAACTTCACATTAAAAGATATTTTAAGAAACACGTGGACTTGGGATATTAAAACCCTTGACCTACTGAGAATTGATTCCATCATATACTTTTCCAACACAAAAGCTTATTCTTGACATCTGACCACCTCCCCCACTCACAAAAAAAAAAAAGAAAAAAAGCCTCAAAAGAAAAAGAGAAACTGCCTCTTCTCTGTAGAAGAGGAGACAGACAGGCTTGGTATTTTTACAGTAATTCTTTCAACATGGAAAGCTTACATATTCCCCTAAAGATAAATCTTAAGCGTAAAACGAAGTAAACTGCTAAGAAGCAGGAAGGAAAACCACAAATATAGTTAATCACCTCTTGTATATATAAAAAAAATCATCAAACATCATCATGTCAAGCCAAGGTCAATTGCAATGTGGTTTGAGTAGTGCAGTAGCACTGGCACTGAAAAGCACTTCCAAACCAGCTAATCAAAGATCCATTCATGCAGCAGCAGTAATCACTGCCTTTTCTGAGTACTCAGACAGCCCAGCAGGTGTATCTCACCTTCTCTCTAATGAAGTGTAACTATTTCATATCTTGACACTGGGAAAAACATTACCCAGCAGAAAACCCTCACACCTCAAGCATGCTATACATGTTATTTATACTAGCACAATCCTGGTCCTTTTTTAACTTTCTGCTTCAGTCACATCTGTGTTGGCATCAAGGAGGAACAGAAAACTCCCATATGCTTCTTTAGAAATCCCCATGTGCCAGAGCAGTATTTCCTAGCAGAGACTTGTGTACTGCATTCCTTACTTCTGCTGCAATCAGACTTACCATTATCTATTGCTAATCAAATTGGTATTTTCTAAATACCAACAATCAGTTGGTATTTTCTAAATAATGGCACAAGTTGAAATTACTCAAAATTCATTACTATTAATGTTTCAAATAGTTTCTTTACAAATAATATATGGGCTGAACTTTTATTCTAGACTGGAGAAAAGAGAGTATCACTACAAGAACAGTCTAGAAAAATCTGTTGATGTGAGACAAACACTCAGGTATAACAAGAATGCTCATAAGAATCTGGGTTGTGTCATAGTAGATGATGTAGATGCACCAGAGAGTGAAGAATATTTACAACTATAGACAAGGAGTGACAAAACTCAAGAGATTAAATCACACACGTTGGCTTCACTTGCATTTTAAAATTTGTTTCAGCACTTCATTATAAGCACCCACATCACTGGGTTCAACTTTCAGATCTCAAAAGGTAAAAGCTAAACAAGGCCAAACGCTGTTTTTAGAAGGCTGGATCCATCTGGCCAGGAATCCAGACATTTCCCTTCCTCCAAAAGGCAAAACCAAAATTACAAAAAAAGAAAAAAAAAACCTAAAAAGGAGTCACTCCAAATTTGATGAATTGGGATGAAGTGTTCTGGCAGATATGGAAGCAGCCTTATAAAATGGCATTCACAGATGAACGTTGCTATGGTTTCAATTCTCAAGTACTGACAGTGAAAAAACAAGGGATGAGGACACAGAAGCAACAAATACATCACTGCTCAGACACAGAAGAGCTTACACTGAAGTTCTTGATGCACAGGTACTATTTCCAGGTTAGACAGAAGTCATGAATCAGGTATGCCTATCCCAGGGAGATGCGTTACAGTGTGTGGGGTCATTAAGATTTAAGGAATATTTGTTCACAATTAAGCAATCTTCTTACAGGATTCCCCAGACTCTGGGAAGTTGTATAGTCCAACAAGCAGGATGTGAGAAAACCTGATATCTTGCAATTCACTTAGATGGTGCATGCTCTCTCAAAGTTGAAATGAATATAAAACATTTGGTGAGATGACTGCTCTTTGTTTTGTTAGTCCTGTAGCTGCACTATTTATTATTCACTGCAAGTGGAGGGGTGGGGGCAACAAGAAGAATAACTGAACACATATATGGGGGATCATTTTGCCTTTGCAGAACTATTCTAAACTAGATTACCATTAAGTAATCTGCTCTCTCCCTAATAAGTATCCTGGCAACCAGTTCAGAAGCTGAAAATCTATTGAAAATAAAAAGAACACAAAAAAACCCTCCAGAGAACGAAGTAAATTGTTGCTATGTGGCTGGGGCAGATCTAGAAAATGCAGAAATGTCATCTCACAGCATCAGAATTAGAGACATCAAACACACAGAACATCAGAAAGTTCACCACCCAAGGCAGAATAATCTCTGTTTCAGACCTCCCCTTACCTGGTCCCTGTTGTTGATGTTGGAGTATGGCAACTGTCCAGTCATCAATTCATAGAGAACAATCCCAAATGCATATACATCTGACTGAAAACTATATGGGTTTTTATCTTGCATCCTAATAACTTCTGGTGCCTGCATCAGAAAAGGCAAGAATTGGTTTTTATTTCTCTACATAGTGCTGCATCTCACCTACCAGGAACAAAGCGTGGACTTATCCAGGGTACAGGTGCAAGGCTCATTCTTGCCTTCAGGTGTTACTGGGTCCTAATTCAGAGTGGGTGCTGACATGAACCTCAAAATTCATTGCTTCATTTCAGCTTGGTGATCCCTTTCATTCCTCTATGACAGTGCAAAATAACCCTGGCCAGGTTGAGCAGGTTTTTGGAAACTAGAATTCTAATGACACTGAAAATAATGCCAGCTAACAGAACATTAAATTTGTCCCGGGAGAAAAGGAGGAAGTGGAGCTGCACAGGAGATTGCAGTATGAAGCAACTCTTCTTGAATCCTTAAGAGCCTCTTACTTTTTGCTGAGCTAGTTCCTCTACTCTTTTGCAGGATGTTTTGCAAGGCTTTTCTCACCTTCTCCTCAACCCTAGATTAATGATACTCATTTTCCTTAGCCACCATTTTCATTTCAGTATAAACCTCAGAATAAAAGATGGAGACACTAAAGTTTTTCTGCTGACTACTGGAAAAGACATGCTTAAAGAAGAATTGAAAAACAGTCATTTACTACTTCCTATTACTGTTTGTCTTTTCCAGCTTAAGCCAGCTTTTATATGTCAGTGTGCCAGAGGGATAGGAGCAGGAAGTTTGGCCAAAGGTCAATAAATTTGTTGAAACAAGCTCCCACTTCCCCCTTGCTTACCATCCATAGAATGGAACCAGATAACTGTTCAAACTGCTGGGATCCACTCCATCGTGATTTCACTGTAGCTAGACCAAAATCACCTATTTTTACTGTGAGGTCTTCATGAAGAAAAATATCTAAGGGGGGGAATGTTAAGGGAAAACAGACAAGCAGTGCTGGCCGTGTCCTAAAAGAACAATAAACAGCTACAAATTTTCAACATGACAGCTTTAACAATTCACCATCACTGAAAAAGGTTTCCATATCACACAGGTTTTAAGCACCTAGCATGGTGAATTATGGTGTGCAAGTGTTACATAAGTAATGACTGGGCCAGTGCTGAACTGCCAGGTGGCTTTCATGAAATGCCAAGTATGAGAAAAGCTGAAAATATTCCATGAGCCAACTCACATAATCTTTCATTACATGAAGAAACCAAAGGATAAAACAAAAATATTAAAAGAAATCTCTGTGATGTCAACTAAAACTCCCTATGTTATTCCAATCAAAAGACAGTAAGCATCTCCTATTTTGTTATTAGTGATTTTACCCCTTCTCAGTATAATTTCTGTTTGGCAAATATTCACACAGCTTTTCACATCAGTAAGTTAATTTCTGGCAGAAAAAAAGAAAAAAACAACAGGAATGCTTTCACTTTCCAAAATTACATCTCTGGGAAAGGATACTATTACTCTTGAGGTCTCTGTGGATGATTGACTTGGCATGCAAATAACTGGAAAGGAATATCACAGATTAGGTGGGTTAGATAATACTTCACCAATCAACAACTCAAAATTCACTGTACTACTGAAACATAAATTGTTGACATTCAAACTGCACATTCATGCAGGCAGTAAAACTTCAGTTACCCATGACAGTTTCTACAACATTCACAGGGAAAAAAAAAAGCTTAGATTTCCAGCTCAAAGCTGATGCTACTGAATGACAATTATGATAGACTGCTAATGAATAACAATTATGCTCCAACTTCTGCTTTTCAATTCTAACTCAATATTCACACTAAAAAGAACTTCAGTAACTTTCTTTCATGCAATTCCATGCTGAAAGTTCTGCCTCCTAACCTTAATGGGGACTGTCAAGACTTTGTGAGACAGTCACAGCTTTAGATAAGGTGTTTCTAAATTGCAGGAGCAAAATGTGCTTCCCAGTCTCAATGTGTATTCAGGTACACTGACTGCTTTTTAGTAGAGGAGTGGAAAAAAGATCCCCTGATTGCAGCCTGGATAAACAGATGGCAGGGAACACAGAGGAAAGTACTTGTGCCACAGCAGATACAGCCTGGGTAAGTCTCCTGTGGCTCTTTGTTTAGTCAATGAGATTGGCACAAAAGTGCTGGAAAAGCCCCAATTTGTGTCTCTGCTTTGAATCGTGTTCACAAAACAGCTTCTGCATCTCCCCTACCTACAGATGGAGCCTGGGGAGATGCACAGGCAACAGAAGGCTAAGGCTGGTTGCTGCAAACACCTCCATGCCTCTTGACTGAAAATGTAATAGAATACTGAGTAGAAAAAAGGCATCATGAACTGCAATCATCATAGTGGCTTTTCAGCTGAAGTGTGATTTCTCTGGTCTTACAGCAGTGTTCTGATTTTGACACACAATATTTGGCTAGTTTGGTAAATTCTAGCTCAATGGCCCTCTATGGGAATAAGGATTATTTACAATCCTTAGAACAAAATAGGTATGTTCTCTTCAGATGTTGAAACCTGTTATTCAGAGAGCTCTGATACTTTCACCAAATGCTTTGATGATTGAGACAGGACTCTGAGCTCAACAAAGTGAGCAGAGAGCTGGACTTATCTGCCAATGTCAGCCAGAGTGTGAAGGGGATAAGTAAACATTGCCCCAGTGCTCATTTGCAGACAAGTAACTCAATACTTACTCCATGCCTTGTGCAGTCTGTCGTGCAATATCAATTAGCTTGATCATTTCAAATTTGGTCTCAATGATGTGTAGATGGTGATACAAACTGGACCCTTCACACCATTGTGTAACAATAGCCAACTGGGGTTTTGTTGAGTAACCCATGAAAAGCAGGATATTCACATGCCGTGTTTTCCTGTTTACAAAAAAAATAAAAATCAGGAGGAAATCAGATCAGGAAATCAGGAAAACCCAGGCAGATCTATCACAGTCTAAATATATATTTCCAAACAGAAGGTTTTGGGGTAATCCCAACTTTTACTATGACAGCATGATATTCTCTTGCTAGATTAATTTAATTAATTGTTCCTGAAGTTAGACTTTCTTATCATACTAACATGGAATAACTACTCTGGGGTAAGTAAAAAATGTCAAAGTTCTTACATTTTCTTATATTAAAAAATTAACATGGGATTCCAGCATGTGAGTCTTTGTCCTTGCAGCAATATAGACTAGGACAGTTCTATGCTATGTGACTGTGCCTGTTTCAGGTTCAAGAATTTGTCAAGTGATACTGAGAGTAACTGCTGAGGAACCAAAAATAAGCAGTTTCTTGCAAATCCTACCCCAAAGCTAAGGAATGATGAAGGCACAACTATAGGTAAATCTGCCTTGTCTGAGTCGAAGGATAGAACAAGTGATTATGCATGTTCTGAAACAGTCTGGGCTCCACCTATGGGACTACTTGCAGAATAAGCTGGACTAAGATGTCTGATTTCATTAACTTCTGTCTAAATTCTAGCAAGAAAATGAAGAGATACCCAAAGTAGCACACCCCAGAAAGCCTCTACTTCCACAATTATGAGCATAGAGTTTTACCAACTAACATTTTCCTAGAGTAAAAGGCTGACTATTTCCTTTCACCACGAAGCTTATTTGGGATGCTTCTGCAGAATAGGTGCTCAGCTCAACACATCAGGTTTCCACAGACAAAAATGTTCTTGCTATTTTGTTTCTTAAAACAGAATAATGCTGGACACTGCTCAAGACTGTACTCTGATGTAACATTTCTTCACAATATACGTTCTATCATATCATGCTGATGGATCTTTTAAGAGCTGAACCCAAGCCAAATACCTCCTCTGAGATAGCAGAAGCAGTAGACATGAGAACAGGAAATCAAGAAGTGACTTTATGAGAACTACATTTAAAAAAAAGGTTTAGAGAAATTAATGCCACTGAACAGGAACTATCAAACAACAGATAATATAGGCAGGAGTGTAGCTGAAAAACCATTAGTCATGTTCTCCTTCAATTTCAAAATGTGAATGAGAGAAAAGAAAAGCCTACAGCTCACACTTAGGCTTGACTGTGCTCTGGGGGTAGCACATCAGCAAAACTAGTTCTTAGTGTTTAGACATGTGTGTATTGACAACATAGGTGTGCAGACAAACACATACAGTGGGTACAAAGAAATATTTTCAATGGTTATTTTTTCTGCCTGAAGTATCATCATGTAGGAGTGAGACCAATGTGTTCTAATGAAGACCTAAAATTCAGTGATTAATGAAGTACAAATCTACACACATCATTTCATGCCATTAAAAATATTCTTACCTGAGCACTCCTACTTCATTTTTGAAAGCCTGTAACTGTTGAGGTGTGGGTGCCGTAACATTCAGCATTTTCACTGCCACATCACCTTCAAAACAGCAATTTTTAGTAAGTGCCATTGATAAATATTCCTCTCTTGAGAAAATGCTAGAAAATGCTAGACAGAGCATCAGAAATTTGGGACACTTTTTTTTTAGCTTACATGAGATAAATCACTACAATTTTAAAGTAAGTCAATGTTTGGTAAAATGCAGAAATACTATTCTTACTTGACTCTGAGAAATCATAACCAAACCAAAGCTATTAAATATACACATCTGAAATCCTCATTCATCAAGATGGATACTTCTGCCTTTCTAATGTTTCACCTTTACTCTAATAATTTCTCAGTTCAGAAGAACATGCAAGAGTTGAGTTTGTAAGCAGCATGAACTTCTTACACTAGTTATTTAGCACACTACTTATTAATTTAAAAACCCTCTTTACTGGGTGTGCCTTGGCAGGCACTGTGACCTCAAGAACAGTGTTTGCCATCATGGCCACATACCATGCCACTTTCCTTTGTAGACTGTTCCAAATGATCCAGATCCTATCCTTTGTCCAACTGTGATCTGTCCATCTGGTATCTCCCAATCATCACTTGAATCCCGTCGACCAAGAGTTTTCTTTATATATATGCAAAAATAATAAAAAGGAAGAAAACGAGGGCATGAATGTCTCTGAAAATGGCTCCTTTGTTAAAAAAATCCCATTAGCATTTCTCATCATTAATGTCCTAAAAACATGTTCTTTTTCAAATGTTGTCTTTTGACTTTCAAAGTTAGCCCTACACAAAACCTCAGGACACAGGTATGCCAAATCATTACCTGGCATAAAACATTTGCAACAGCTTTTTGGCAGTGTTAAAACCAAAAAGAAAGTAGTATTTGATTTTAAATTGTCAACTATAATACTAAACTGTGAATTAAAAAAAAAGGGGGATGATTTTACATTTTCATGTATTGTTACATAAAAATTTGTTATGTACATTTGTTACTTTCAAAGTTTATGAATCATGTGGGAAAAGCTAAGCTGTTATATGAAGGGAAAGTGGCATTACAATGAGGCACAACAGTAAAAGTGAGTTTAGTCAATTATTTAAATTATCAGTCCCACAATTACTGGTTAATTGTTAATTAATTGTTAATTAATTACTGGTTTAAAGTGGTTTTAAAGGGGTTATCCCACTCTATTTATCAGCTTCAAGTCCTTGATCATTGCCATATTCATCTTCAAAATAATTCAGAAAACTTGGATGAAAGAAAAGTGAGAAGAATATGGTTGTCTAATAGTTCTACAAAAGAAAACCAGCTGATCTTTCCCTTACCATTCTATTTCTGTCTTCTGAGGATGAGGATGATTTCCTTTCCCGTTGGGGTCCTGGTGATTTCTGTAACGCTTTCACATTGGTTAGTGACCCGGGCAAAGAAGCAGGAGGTGTTGCAGACAAGCCTGCAGCTGAGCCTAAATTTCAGAAAGAGGATAGTTTTATCTGTAAGAATCCAGTTTACAAGAATGCATTGATATTAGGTGCAAGAACTGTGTTTAAGATGCAGTATCTCTAAACATCAACGTGAATGCTAAGAGAGAACAAACATAGACAGAAATATTGCCCTAATATTAGATTAGTCCTCAAGTCTCAGATTTCAGGAAGAGACAAGTCTATAGCAAACATCCCTCTATACATAGTCTCTAGTCTCCTGTTCATTAATTAAGCAAAGGACAATGCCTTTTTAAGTAAGAAAAAAAATACTTTAAAAGGTATTTTTAAAATTCTATCAGTTTCTTTGAGAAGAACAGTAGCATTTTAGTTAGCAACATTTACCTCTGATATTTCTTGTAGCTAAACTTTTAGGAACCCAACAAATAGCTGAACTACTGTACTTTGGAATCAAAATAGACTAAATGCAAATAATTTAAATGTTTTCTGTTTGAGTCTCCAAGTGCCACCTGAAAATAATTTGGCTGTTTTAAAGCTCTGTTAGCAGAGAACTATTATTTTAAAATTAATATTAGACTTTAGAAAGGACTAAAAAAGAACAAGTACTTTAGTTAGCTATTTGAAGCGTATTCTAGGAAACACAAAAAAGAACAGCATGTCTGTAGCCTGTAGGTTATCTAAACAAATCTATGCAGGAAAATGTTACTAAGAGAGCTGTTTCAGAGCCCCCGTGGCCCTTTGCAAATAGAGCACTTCACCTAGACACTGCTTTTTAAAATACATCACAATTATTCCTAACAAGGTTAAGCTGACCCTTCCAATGCAAAGGACATAAAATAGGGTCAACTGTTAATTAAATTCAGGCAGCTTTGCTAAACAATGTATGTCATTGAACAAGACCTCTAACATTGCACTGTCTTCTCTCACACTCTGGGAAGTGGTGGAAGACAATATCCCACCTCATATTTTCTTAGAAGCTCCCCTCTTAAGCAAAAAGTATCTCCTAATGGCAACTAGAATTCAAAAACTGACTTTGTGACTTTTAAAACTTGCCTAAGTTCAGTCACTCAGTGCATGCTAATTTATCTGGCTACTAGCCATCACTGGACTCAGTAAGCTAAAATCTATACACTTGGAAGTGGATGCACAAAATAACATACCAAGAGATACAAAATAGGACACAGCATCTGTAAACTCTGTCCCACAGACTAAAGCAATAATAATGATACATACTGGGCATTCTAACTACAATTATAAGCAGCTGAAAGCCAGTGACCTGAAGGATGGACTTGTGTTCATGTTAACAGCCACTATGCTGTCATTTATTTATTATATGATTCATCTGAAATCAAACATACATGGAATTAAATGTATAATGTTCCCAGAACATGAGCAATTTTCCAAAAGTTGACCAGGCTACAGATTTCTCTGCAACAGCAAAGATCTGGGATGCATTTTCTTTGAGGTAACTAAAGTCTCCTCTTCAAATACTTCAAATACTCCAATATGGGAACACTAGCACAATATTCACCGTTCACCAAAAATGCTTACAGCACATGGCAGAACACTGTAGTTAATCTGCTCATCATAATACCAGATGGCCTGTTTTCCAAGTTATTAGAGTAGAATACTTCAGATAATGCTGGATTTTAGTCAATAGCTTGGACTTTGAAGCTGTACATAACATATTTCATTCTGTAGCCAGTTTGCTTGTTGGGAACACCTGTCTTCTTACAAAGACTTCTGGAAGATCTTTACAAGTTCAAAAGGTGAACTGCTCTTGATATATTCTGAAACCAAAGTCTTTGAAACAGCCAAGATGGTAGCATTTGAAAACCACACTACATGCACTGAGCTAACCATTTCTACATGTATTATGCAGAGACACAAGTATAAACATTTCATGCTATTACTCAAGAGTTGGTTTCTCCAGCATACAAAATCCCACAATTTTTTAAAAATTATTTTATATTGTGCAATACAACAGATCCATTGACAGCTTAAGGCCTAAATTACCTCCATGGTCAATGACATGAAAATCTAAGTCTTATTTTACATAGTACAGGACAGAAACACTGTTTCAGTCAAATTTACTAACTAAATAAAAACTACTAAAACCATCTAGAGCCTTGATGTGGTGTCAATAGCACATTGTCAAAATGAAGTATTTGTTGAAAGCTGACATAACACATTACTTGAAAAACTTGAGACCTAACAAGGTATCAATGGAAATGTTTGCAATTCACATTTGATTTCCTAAATCACTTTTCAAAACAAAGAACATTAAATATAGAAGACTGTTATAGCACTGAACTGACTTAAACTGAACAGCCAAGGAAATTCTAAGTTAAGGACATAATTTTATCTTTAAAATCATTGCAATGCAATCCAATGCCCTCTGTTTAGAAAAATTATGTTAAGGTCCACAGAAAAACCTCAACTACGAAATTCCTTGCTTTTGAAGATTTAAGTCAGACTTCATTTATAATCATTTTCAAGCGTGTAAAGGTGAAAGTGAGTATGTGTGAAAAGCACATTCAAAGCATTCCAGCCAGGCCAAGCAAAAAACAGAGGTGTTCTGATAAACTCACACACTTACATACACACGGTGTGAGGGTGAGGCACAAACAGCATCTGTGGTTTTACTTTATTTTGTTTGGGTGAAAACAAGAAAGAAGAGCCCAACTACCTCTGAACACTGGGCCAGGCTCAAAATCAAACACTATTTCACTGGGGACAGAATGAAGGAGGGGACTGGGAGTCCGGGATTGGTATTTCCGAAGACAGCGCATCAGCTGGTTCAAAGGGGCTGTTAGAGAGAAAGAGACGGGCAGGCAGAGACAGAAAGACAGACACATAGAAGAAATGAAAGAAGTCATGGGAAATAACTAGGATGCTTTGACTCCTAAGCATTGATTGCTTCTGTACTTTGAAAGGAAAAAAAAAAAAAAGTCAATTCCCAAGAAAATCGTTTCAGGGCTGGAAATAGCCAATTTCAGATGCCAAGCAGACAGTTTATGATCAAAAGTTAAAACCAACATGATTGCACAACATTTAAATGTTGGACAAAATGGGCAAAACTCTGGAGAGCCACACCTACCAACACATACAAAAAGAGCTAAAGCTGGCAACTTGCAATTAGTAGCTTGCAGGGTTAAAGGAAATTTCTTTTTTAAAAGTGCCTATTGCTGGCATTATTAAAGACAGCTCCATCAAACACAACACATCCTACCAAATACCAGATTTGCATGGGAGAAACAAAATCAGTGAAAGCCTACAGTACAAAACCTTTGAGTTCAGGAAAGGTGCACTATGGTAATTCAGACCCATACTTATGGCTGAAGCAAGTTATAATTAACAGGAGACAACTGTGCTGCTGATTTGGAGTTGGAAAAACTCTCATATGCCTGCCATACTTGGTATTTCTCTGTTTTCAATATTTCTGCTTTATTCTTACATTCATAGGAATAAATGCAGCACGTAAGAAGCCCTCTTTAGGACCTTGACAACCAGTGGGAGAAGTAACCTAAGAGGCCCGTGCACAATATCTGAAGAAAAAATAAACCTCCTGGCAACAGTTCTGACTTAACTGTGAATTAGGGCAGTGAGTTACTGAAGGAAACATAAAAAGACCTGGCTTTAGTGTAAGATCCTAATAATCTGCTTCCAAGAGTAGCACAGGCATGCAGTAGAGCAAAGCAGCAACTTCAGCAGGGGTAGAGGGGGAGAAGAACTGGAGTATTTCAAGCTGCTTTAGGATGCAGCAGTTTGTATGGAAGGCCCATCTACCACGATGGTTTTCATTGAAAACCCCTGTTGTTTCCATGGGTGAAAAGGTAACAACAGGCATGAAAATCTTTGGGAAGTTGTAGTCTATCTGTGTGCAGCCATGTGAGTGAGTAAGTGTGTATGTATACGTGTGAGTGTGTAAAAAAGTAAAAGTGCAAATTAATTTTAAAACTAAAAAAACTAGACACTACTTCAAAACTTTTTCTCCTTCTGTCTCCCCCACTCCCACAATGACCAGCAAATGACTCAAATCTTTGTGAAACAAATACTAAGTTCATGGACAAGCAAATGTAAATTCACTTTTTTGTTGGAGTCATATTTTGCATTGTGGCTGTGTTTTGTAGAAGGAAGTAGGGTAACGGGAAGGGACAAAGCAGTTGTGTAATTAAATGTAACACACTAGTTAGTTTAAATGCTACTTACCTCCCTCTCCTCGTAAACTCTGGTCTCCAATCAAGGCCTACAAAAAATTTAAAAGCTGTGTTTAATTTAGGTATTAACATTTACTTTCTGGAATCAATTGACACTGATAAGTTTGAGAATTCATAGTGTCATATGCTGCCCATAAAAAAATTGTTTCCTACCCTGACTTACTAACAGCAACTCCAAAGGACTACTACACTTCTCAAAATTAAGTTGCTTTAAAACAGCATCTCTGTAGTAAAGTGAAATATACATCACCCAGAAGAGAAGCTGACAAGAAAATACTGATTTACAAATGCATATGGTCAAAACATAGAAAGAAATATTGAGTCAAATGTTCTGTTACAGTAGCACAAATGATCTGAATTGTCACATCAGAACCTGGGACATCAATTTCCTGTACTGAGGTACATCAGTCAAATGAATCCTGCTTTGTTTATTCTTTAACAACACACCTGATTTGCTTAGCCAGGCACACTGCTGTTCTCAGAAATTACTAACTGCAGAAGGCTTTCTTCACTTGCAATCCTCTGTGAGCTGAGAGTCTTTTGCAACATGTCCAGACTAAAAGCAAACTGCTCTAAGGATTTTATAAACAGAAGTAGAAAATTCTAGCATTTCTTTATGTATGTCCATTTTTATAATAAAGCTTTTTTTTTTTTTTGTTACACTACTGTATTTATTCCCTTCTTGTTCAATAATTATATTTGCTCCCTTACACATCTATGCTTTGCCAAAAGCACTGGCTATGCCTCAGCTGCACCACATGCAAATGTCTATATAGCCACACTCTTAAAACTAACATTTCACCTTTCCCTCAGCTCACATGCAAAACAGATCTTGTGCCTCAGTGGCCAGGCAGATTTCAAGGCTGTTCACCCGACAAATAACTAATTTCTAGAGAGCAGATTTAGAGGGCAAAATACAAACTGTGTATGTTAGCAAAATTAGCAAAAGGCAGCATCTTGAAAGGTCTTAACTGTCCTCATGGTAATACCAAGCATTATTATTAGTTACATTTCACCACCCAGAGATTTCGAAATTGTGGAAAAAGCCTTAAATGTAGCAGTTTCATAGCACTCCAAAGGAATGCTTGGAACAACACATACTGGGGTCTTAAACTCTTCAGGAACTATCAGAATACGTGAACTCAGTTTAATGTCATTATTTAGTTTCCTTCAATAGCAAAAATATTACTTGGAATACAAATCCTAAAAGGTCTCTATCTTGCGTAACAATGTGTTTAACACAGAATGGTTTGCAAGAATGGTTACTGGCTACAGCTAACAGCATGAGCCTTGGGACTAATGACAGAATTTGGGGGAGAATGTTCCTTTGAAAATGAAAAAGGACTGTCAAAAGGCAGTTCTGCTTTTGGAGAATGGATTATTTGTGTTCTTACAGCCCTCAAGAGAAAAAAAATGTATGAAAAAAATAAATGAATGATCTTTGAAGATTCTGACAGCCCACTGAGGATTATCTTACAAACATAGCACTTGTGTGTACACAATGAATTTAACACCCTGCTACTCACAAGGAACACATCCAATCTACTATTCCAGATCTAATACTCAGCAATGCTTACATCAATATTGACAGGTTCGATTGTATTGATGTGGACGTTGGGAGCTGAAGAGGATCGGTCGCGTTGCCCAAATTGATTTCGATGGTCTTCATCTGCTGGTCGGAGGGGCTGTGGGATTGGAATGGATTTTGAAGGAGAAGGACTAGGGAGAATTGGTGGTCTGAGAAACAAAGTCAAGGAAAAAGAGGATTTAGGTCTACAAATGGCTTCAAACGCTGCATAGTGGGTGTGGTAAGTCCTTTTCAACTATAATAATATGTAACAAAAACACTGATCTAAAGCCCCGAATAAAAACAATTTATAATGAATGGTCTCTACTCCCCTATGAGCAATTGCAGCAACTCTCAGTTGCATTAAGTACCTAATCACATGGCTGTGAAGTGTTCTGAGTTAAAACAAAGAAAACCATACCATACCAAACTAGTAATAATAAATCCTGATCTGAAAAACTCATGCTGCCCAACATGCATTGCAGATAGTGAGATACTCTGCAGTTTCCTCAGCTCTGAGTCAATGCAATACATTCATTTTAATGGCAGCTAATTGAGAACTAAAAATGCTTAACATCTCATATTAATGTTGCCATCAGAAAATGTCATAAAACAAAATGTATGGATGGGATTATCTTTCAGCAAAGAAAGAGTGAAAACTACATCTGGTCATTCAACTTAATGGATTAATAAAAATGTATTATTGATACTAAAAATAACATGCCCAGTGTATTATTTATACTAAAAATAAACATACCCCCTTTTAACCTCAACTTTAAGAAACAACTTTGAACAGCACATTTCAAATGCTATTTACAGTGCTACAACACAATAGGTTTGACTGAAAAGATATGCATTCAGAATACATAAACAAGCTTCCTGAAGAAATGCAAATGCTGCCAGTCATAAATGTAGATAAAGTCTTTAATTATGGTATAATGAATTGAATAGTCAAAAGACAAAACAACTACACACTTGGGTTTTTTGTTTGTAAAAAGGCAGCAAGTCATGTCTTTGGTTATCCATTAATTTTGTTAAAGTGCAATAAACTGGCAATTATCTCTTACTCTGGTCAAGGACAGTCATTGTTAAGCCTAATGATTCAATCTAATGGATATAAGGCAAAAGGCTAAGGAAAACATTTGCCATCATTGTCAAAGAAAACATCATGTTAAAATGTACATGGTATGTGACAAGGTTTTTAAGAGTTGGTTTCTTATGGTAAGTTCTAAAAGAGGAGTGGAGTCCTCCAGCCATTCAATGACTCATGGATTAATTATTATGCCCACAAAGACAATGTCCACAGGGAGAAGCTTCAGAAATAAAACAGACAGCAGCATAAAGCAGCAACAAGTCCTGATGCCACCTCCTGTAAGCAATGCTCCATGGCCTCTTTAGAAACCTTGTGGGAAACTTAACATTTTCAATTGGACATCTTGGCATTTTGTCAGAAACAGGTCTGCTTTATAGCCTACTATCCTACCTTTCAATAAAAAGTTTATCCAGTCTGGCACTGCTCCCAGAACTCAGTGCTATCTCTATCCTAAGTACCTGTCATCTTTTCCTTCCTGGCCAACAATCTCACAATTGAAAATGGCAAAACAACGCGCTTGTGAATTCATTCAAGTAACAGTCTTGTAAGTCTTCCAATGAAATACCTGAATATGTTTGGGAAGTGGGGCAGGAGAGAAAAGGCAGGCCAATATTGTCACTGCTGGGATAGCTAACTCCTGCTTAAACTTCCTGAGAGTTTTCAGGTAATAAGGAAATTAAGGGAAATATATCACAACACCCATCAGAACATTGCACCAGGACTGTGACACACCATCTGAGCTCTGCCACATGACAGAAACAGAAGCAATCAGATATTCTGTGATCATGAGTAAGCCAAGGGACAGAAAACCAGATTGAGGCAATATTGTTTCAATTACATCCTCCTTTGAGTCATAAATGGTCATCTGCTACTTCTGTTTTTCTGGTCGCAGGTCATCATGTCCATCGTGTTGCTAACACAGATAGCGTGCTACGTCATACCATGTTTGAAAACAACTTGAGCAGCTTTTTCTACTCATTGAATTCTTACTGGGGGAAGTCCAGATCTTTAGAAAATAACTGCAGGCTGGTAAGAAATTATATCCTCACTCTGAGGATCTCTAGGCTTTAGATAACAAAGAATGCAAAGAGGAGAACTTCATAAGCAGTTAGCCACATGCCCCATTATGATTTTATTAATGGGTGTCCTTGAGACACTGAAAAAAAAGTAGGTTATTTCTGCTAAATGAAATTTTTTCTTGGAAAAGGTAACTAGTGAAGTAAAAGTTACAAGAGGTTTGCTAGCTAAGACAGTCTACTGAGGTCACAAGCTCAGAAAATATTACCACCAGCTTCTGCCTGTGTGTGGCAAAATCTAGATCTTGATCTGCACCAAGATCTTGTTCTATTACAAACACATCACTACAAAGAACACAGCCCTCCTCTGAGCTACAGAAGGCCATTCCTACAGTATTCCTACATTGAAATTACTCAAAAAGAGGAGAAGTGACACTGGAGCTAAAAGGGCCAGATATCATCCTTTGGAAAAGGCTGACAACCAATCATACAAAAAAACTCTTAAACAAAAAACCAACCCTCACCCCCAAAAAAATAACAGGCTGAGGCTTGAAGGAACATGAGAGTGAATATCAGGATCTGAGTTTCTGTTGCTCCTGTGGCCTTGGTGAACAGTTTACAGCCATTTTGCTAAAGCAGACCTTCTGCAATTAAGCAGATAAATCACCTTCTCCCAGCTCCTACATGTGGGCATTCTGTTAACAAATCATTCTCAGCTTCTGAGGCAACAAGTGCATAGTTGTCAAATCTCAATCTAATGTTATAACCTTTCCTGGCATGATGACAAAATATGCTTTTATACCTTGGACCCCATGTTTAGCACATCGTTCCCTCCCTTTTTATCAGGCAAAATAGAAAGATGCTTTATCAGGAAACAAGAATAACTGTTAAGATGTCAAAATTTTATACCCTTTACCAAGCACAGCAAGTGCTCATGTGTCCACAGATTTACTATTTCACAAAACTGGGTCCACAAGGAAGAGTAAGGTAACTCAGAAAAGTGTCAGCACATATTATGCTATATATAAACAAACAATTTTATAAAGTCATATACAGTATGTCTATTGGATTTTAGAACTTGCAATTATATAAATTAGCTCACTTTACAAATGCAAAATAAAACTTTAATACAGATTTTCCTTAATGGCCTTGACTCAATGTGATGTTTCATAAGTGTTTAAGAGCTGGTCTATGCAGGAAAGATTTTTCTTAAAATTTTTCTTATGATAGTTTTATTTGGGCTTCAAGTTTTGTTGACTATATTTTTATTTTGCTATAGTTGAGCAAATGCTTGAACTGAAAATTCTCATTTACCTAGCTTCAACTATAAGAGATGCATCAGTTTCTTTTTAAAATGACAACATCTTTCCTGGACTGAGATTTTCTTTCTCCTCCTCACAGCCTGAACAAGTTCATCTCAGTTTAGCCACTGGGCTCAGTGTTGCATACACTATTTACCCTGTAAGCTGCACACTCATATCCAAGTCAAACCTACTGCAAGCTAAAATGTATATCAAGGCTTTTTTCTTGATTTTTTTTTTTGTTTTTTGTTTACACCAGAGTGTTAACACCAGACTGGATTTGGTTGTTGTTACTGCTGTTAGTGAAGAACACAGTGCACTTCCAGTTCTAAGCAGTTTCTAAGGACTGCTAAGGATCTGGGACATAATGGTATTTCAGCTATAGCAGCAAGCAGGTAAATTTAAATTGTGAAGGCCAAATAGGTTCTGATGTAATTACTGTGGTACTCCATAGACATTGCCAGAAAACAAATTTTTCCTTTCCTCATTCCTGCAGCCTGGAAATATTCAATAATCCCAAATCAAACACCAGTTTGGAGAAAAGGACAGCTGTACCAATTTGTAACTACAAGCTCAAAAACTTCCTTGCAGCACCCTGTGAAGTCAGTCTAGAAGCATCATGGGACACATCTATAACAGCCACTACCCCTCACAAATTAGTTTTTTATACCATGACAACTTTTTTTCATCCATGTTGGTTTGTAGGTGAAAATCAACTGCCAGGATTATCACAAGGGTGTGCACTCATCTATAATGACCTCTGATGGCCCAGATCAAAGCTGATGAGCCTAAAATTCCCAACAGCTTCATATACCAGGGGTTACACTGTTGCTAGTCCTCCAAACCAGGTCTAGCTCACTAATAGGTTTTTGAAAATAAAGTTTTGGAGAACAAGAGGTTTCCCCTCACCTGTTGTATGGACTGAGAGAGTTTTCTGATTCTGACACCAAACCTTTCCTGCAAAGCAAGAATGCATATCAACTCAACTTGTATATTGTAGGAACATTGGGAACATTCACATGGAGAAACCTGTAGGAGGCCTGGTGCCAGAACTTTCAGGGGAAAAGTTCATTGTTTTATGAAGTAAAACACAAAGCTTTTGCTCACACACCACAGGATCTAAATGGCATTGTAGCATAAAATGTAATAATGTAAAACTGTATCTTTGCTTCCTTGGCTTTTCCAAAGCTGTTCTAGACATTCAAGGATCTTCAGCTGAAGCAGAATGATCAGTGAACATTTGGAAAACAGAAAGGAAAACAGAGGTGTTTAATCACAAGCTGGAGCCTGCTCAAAGGCAAGGACTGGCAAGCTTCCAAGAACGGTGCACCAGACATTCCCCTTTTCTTCCTCCAACTTAGAAGACGAAGCATATTGGGAAATGTTGTTTTTCAAAGAGCCAAGGTGCTGCCAACTTGCTTATTTCTTTTTCATGTCCTTGAGACTGAGGGAACCGAGTTCACAGAAATTTTGTGCTCATATTTTATGAGTCAAGATGGAGAAGAACTTAGTGCAATGAACAAACAAATACAATATGTGATATACAGTTTCCTTACTTCAATTTTATTACAAATGGCTCTTAGCAGGGAGACCTACACTTTTCTTTCCAGTTAACTGCAGACTGTAACTAAAATGGCTGTTTTGGCACAACAGGATAGTGCAAATGGAAAGAACTCAAATGGGACACAACCTAATGTGGAGGCTGGACACAATTTTATAAGGGGTTCAGAAATGTGAAATGGGACAATGTGTGTTCCCTCATCTTGAGGTGGAAATCCTGGAGGGATTGCCTTTGGCTCACAATTGGAAGAATGAAAGGCTGTGCAGGCCTGGATGGCTTTAGGATGTTACACACGAGCAAAGTGAAGCAGTTCTCCAGCATGTCCAGCAGCTTCTGCATCACATCCAATGGTCTTTTCCTTGATGTGCCTTTCTCTTCCAAACTTTTTCCATTTGCTCCCTTGACACTGTCTCAGCATGTCACACACACCTTTGCTCTCAAACTTGTCTAGCAACACAAACTTCCTTCTTTTGGGCACTTTGCCTGCCGCTGGGATCCCTTCACAAGGCTAGAGATGAAGAAGGATGTTTGCCTTCTCTTTCCTCAGGTTTAACAAATGAGTAGTAACATCCCTTCCTCTGTGAGCTGTTCCATGCAAGATGCTAGAAGAACAGAGAAACCAAAGGAACAATTACTAATCTAGGAAGCATTATTAAAAGCATTAGTTCCTCATATTTTCCATCCCATTGTTCAGGTCTCAAATTTCAATCCCATATTCTCCTCCCAGACAAGATAAGCTCAAATGTCAGCCTTTATTTTATTCCAGTTGAGCTGCTGTCCCATATTGTAGCAGTTCTCTTTAACAAAACTACAGGTGAGTACATGTTTTTATAGAAAAGGCCTGCTTTTTAAATTCAGCCAGATTAATATTTCCACAATTATGTTCTTAAAAAGCGGAGAAGTACTATTAAAGAAAGGCAACTGGAAAAAAGGTATGGACAGTGCTGCATGTTCATCCAGTAATAACTGAGATACTTCTGGAAAGGAAATACTACATACACTGATGCTAGGGGCACACTATGACTAACATGCATATTACATATGAACACCAGCTTATAATCAGAAATAATTTTCAAAATGAAATTTTTCAAGCATAATGTATGCTTTTTTTAACAATAAAGTCTACAACAAAGTAAAAAATCAGAAAGGAGAAAGCTAGAAACCTTTTACATCTGCAATTACAAACACTTATAGATGCAACACTTCAGAAAAGCTCAAAAAGTAAATATATTTAACATTTACCTGTACTTACTCAAAAAGCTTGACTAAGTATATTTAAATGTTAGCATTTTTATGAATGTGAAGTTAAAGATCTCAAGGCATTACCCAGCTTTGGTCTCAAGTTCTTCCTTTCTGTTTTCACTTCACAAAACTAAGAATGCCTGAAATAGTGCATGTATCAAGATAACCCATATTGTTGTAACCTCACAAGCTGGTAAGAATGGACCAATGTGAGGCAAAGGCAATTGAAAAGCAATTCAGAATATTAGGATTAGGGCTATATAGTGCCTTTGACATCCACTAGTGTTTAACACAATTGGTATGAACAAGTTCCTTCATCAATTAATTGTTCTAGTCCAGTTATTATTTTGGCTGTACCATGACAAATACTTGACAAGTGGCCTTGCCCAAAATCTGCTGTACTAATATCCATGGGATCTAAAGGCAACATTCACTGCTTTGAAGAAGTACTTTTGAATTCACTTGAATCTGCACAAAATAGTACAAGTAAGAACAATCTCTGTACTTACCACGTGAGGTTCCCTCTGCAGGACTGTCAATCTGTTTCCCTAGGACACATTTTATTTGATCTTCCATAGTCTTGGCTGTCCAGGGAATTTATCTTCTAGTTAAGAGTCCAGAGGTGCCTGTGTAGCTTCCAGTGTGTTTCTGCTTCAGTTTAGGCACAATTTTCACTAATCCAAGAGAGCTTCTCTGCCACATTCAGCTCAAGTCCACACAAGTCGTGGGAATGGTTTTCTGAAGGCTTCTGTATTTGGTGTTCTTAATAAATATGCACCAGATTTCTTGAGCATGATATACATCCCTCAGTTTGTGTTCCCTGGACATTTGTTCAGCTACCTAATAGTGGATGGTGTCATTGACCTCTTTGCTACTGGGAACATAATTTATATATGGTCTCTTATCTCTTCATGGAGAAAGGGCCCAGAATCTTTGTTGGAAATACTGGGGGATGGTCAGTTTTAGAGGTGTACTTTTACAAAACCTGGAGCTGCAGCAAACATGCTGCTGGTACACCCCAACATGAACAGGAAGAAGGCAGCTGGTCTGGAGGATACCAAAGCAGTATTATGAACCTGGAGCTGGCACCTGTTCACATCAGCCTTAGAATAATGTGGTTTATTCTGAAACTGAGGTAAGCCACCTTAAAACATATAAATTCTAATTTGATAACCAAATAAAACAATTTCCAATGATGTAATTTTGGTTTATATTAATTTTAAGAATAAAATCTTTCCAGTTTAGACCAGGTCTAAGGTATGACGTAGAAAAAAATCAGTTTAACAGGTAATGCCCCAGTTCTACAGACAGTTACACACACATTTAACCTAGGCTCATTACTAATTTATAGAATTTGTGTGAATGAAGACATTCACTTATTTTAAGTTCAGCAAAGGCGGATATACCTGCATGAGAAGCCAGATTACAACAATGCAGAGCTGCAAAGCAGTATTTTGAGTGTTTCTTAGCACAGTACTGAAATGTTATGTTATTAAACACCAGGAATAAGTTCATACCCAACGGAATCTGAGGGGGGCACTGAGGGGTATGATCCAGATGCTGGGGTGGTCTCTCCTAAGGAGGCCTCCTCTGGTGGTATGGGGTGATGTTCAAAGAACTTGGAGACAAACAGCAAACTGTGAGGCAAGAACAAAACAAAAACAACCTAACTTGTGCAAAACCCAGAAGTTTCACAATATAATACTCAAAAACTATAAAAAAAGACCCCAAACACCATATACCTCATTGATTAAATTCTAAATTTGAAAATAAAGATCACACTAACAGATTAAATCTGTAAGATTTGTTAAAAGCATTATTTACTTAACAAGGGTCAAAAGATCATGCTTTAAATAGAAACCTTGTAGAAATCAGTTTTTTCACCTTTTAGCTGAAATTGTAAACATCTGGTTCTTCAAGAATGCACAAC